>CM030899.1:5830677-6430677 GCA_018136845.1 Heterotis niloticus | reverse complement strand
TAATCAGCTGACACGGGAGGACGGAGCACTAAAGATTACAGGCTGAGGAAACAGAAACACTGCTTCTCTTTCCAGCTGTTACTGCCTCCATCATCCCCCTGGGGCCCTGTAGCTAAGGTATAATGCTCAGCCTATAGGACTGGTGAGGTGCGGTCAGTTTAGTAGAGACTCTGGCTAACTATACAATAATCCGTTTTGTACCTGGATGACCGATCTAGGGACTCTGGGATCCTGGCAGCTAGAGTGGAGAGGACATAAATCGTATGTGTGTGTACATGTTTTCTCTTCTACTCTATCCCCACGGGTCTTTTAGTGTAAGCTGTGTCCTAAAGGACAGTCACCTACAGACTGCTCCTCTCACATCCAAATACATTGCTGTCCTACCTCTGACCACTGCTGTTCAGTAAGCTTTTTAGCAAATGACTACTTGACAACTCAGTTCAGCACATTACTGGCCACAGAAATAACCACTCGACGCAGCCATAAATAGTAACACAGATAAAGTGCAAATCAAACCATCCAGTTACACAGCGAGCAGCACACATCTGTACTTTGTCTTCATCAACATGCAGTCCTGTTCCCTCATTGCTATCAGCTACTGTCAATGACTACCAACCTCTATTCTCTTCATAACCTGTGTGAATGTACCGTGTAAGCAGGAATGTAGCCAAGCGCAGCTTTTGGATTCAGTCTCTGCCTCCTTTTTTTTTTTTTTTTTGCAACCTGTAACATATGTACAGAAATGCCATTATCTGATTTTCCACCTGCACCCTACCCATCATAAAAGAAGCCTGTATATGTGACATCAGGGTAATTATCTGAAAAACAGTCTTATATTGCATTCATATAAAGACTGCTATTTTTCAAAGGAGTTATATGCACAAACCACTTGTCTGTGGCAGAAAATAAAGCATCAGTTAATCTAACTGCTTTTTGTAACCCAAAAGTGTTTGTAAAGGCCAGACTGCACAGTAAATGAATTTTAGACAGGAGAGCAGCTGTGTCTGAGGTCTTCATTTAGCACACTATTAAAGAAAATAAACCCTGGGTGTATCTGTAGATATCATTTCTGTTTAAGAGTGCTTCAGACCCACAAACACCACACACACAGAATAATTCATGTTGACAAAAGAGCCACTGTGTGCTCAGAAAACAACTTCAGAAATGTCTTTTACCACGCAAGCAGCGGTTCATTTCGACATTCACTATTTTAAAATCCATCGCGCTGATCAATATACACTGATTAATGTTGGTCTGTGTGTTGTGGAAACTGTGCAATATTTCATAATTACAAACAGTTGGTCCTCCTAAAGGCAGCTTTTATTAGCTTTTCTGTTGTTCAATAATGTAATAAACAAACTTCCACCCTTTAATTAAAGTTTACAGCATCATTTGCTTCCTCTGTTCTCCCTCTGTGTATATGTAGCATATAATATCAGTAATAAGTGTAATATTCCTCAGAATATTTTAAATATAATCTGTAACTGCCAGTAGGTTCTTGTTAGTTGTTTCTTTTTGTAAAATGGTATGATACATTTAGCCTAGAACAAAACACTCTAAAGTGAGGTTCTTCTTCACCCAAGGCCACAAATGTACGGATATGTGCCTGTGTTGGTGAATAATTGTATGTATCAGACAGCTAAAAGGCAGACACTGCACTTTACAGGGGATGTTCTGAATGTACCAAAGCACTCAAAATCACTGCATTTATGTCAGCTTCAACACTGTGAGAACAAGCAGAGGCAGTAAAAGGCTCACTGTGCATCTAACTATCCCAACATCATCTCACAGCCACACCCAGGACCAGAGTCATTTGTTACATGTGCCTCAAAAGAGGGGGCCTTGAGGTCTGACCTGTGGTGTGGTGCTTATATGACATTGTATTAAAGAAACCAGTGGACCACATCAGGAAATATTGCAAAGTGTCAAAAAGAGAGAAAGAAGCTGTCAATGCACCAGCTCTCAGCGTACAGGGCCGGAGGGGGAAGGAGTACTACAAATGATCTCTCTCCAGACTGCTGCAGGCTTTTGACCTTTGACATTCAACACCAACTAATGCTTAACCCCCTCTGGGCAGTGTATGTGAGGGGATCATGCGGCATCTCAGAGGACACTGGCTGTCACTCACATCATGTCAAATCACTCACAACTCGTGCAGTCACTACTCATCCCTACACCTCTCCTCACACCAGGGTGAACAGAGCATGTCTGTGCAAGCAAGCAGGGGTGAACATATGTCTGCTATAGCATCCATGTGTTAGTTTGTGCATGTATGTACACTTTTAAGGGACTTAAAAACACCCCAACTTCTCGGAGCTGTGCTGCCACTGGAGCAGAGGGAGCTTATCTGGTATGAAATTACATGAAGACTGGGTTTCACACCAGAGGTTCATTTAGCTGTCACAGAAGAACATGAAATTAAAAAAAAGCTTTTGTATTGATGTTTGAAGAGAAGAGAAAATGCTGAAGGAGTTTGGTAAATCCACACTGTCATCTGGGCTTCCAGAGTACTTCCAGAGCAGAATACATGCAGAAATATCAATATTGTGCATATAAAACATGATCTCGCAATGCTGTAGTAGAACTTTTGTGTGACAGGAAATGGAAGTTTACAAACATGCAGTGACTGCAAAATATCCATAAAGGAAAAGGAAAAAAAATACCGTGTCAGTCGATAGTGTAATTGAATGAACACATTCAGACCATGTCTGGTCCTTCTGCAGGGTCATTAAAGCAACTCTCCAGCAATTGCCCAATTGTGTTATGTTCCCATCAATAATGCATACTCACATTTTATTGAAATTCAATGGAACCTTCATTCGCACTGATGGGGGTTCACCACAACAGTCACTACACTATGGGCACTGTCACATTGTGTGTGTGTGTGTGTGTGTGTGTGTGTGTGTGTGTGTGTGTGTTGGGGAACACAAGCACAGATGGGGATGAAAGGATGAGGTGATCTTCAGGAGAGGTCAGTTTGGTACAAAAGAGCACTGGGTGTGTTATCATCATCATGTACAAATACTAGCATCCCTTCTTCATCCCCACCTCCATCAGTAAACGTCCCAAGTTGTCTGGCAACTTTTCAAGTGTTCCTGTTTCAGTTCCTATGAGCACTTTGGGATCTGATTATATGGGGTGTCTGATATTTACACAGATGTTTAGCAATATTTATACACCTCATACTGTTTACAGCACTGAGGTGAGATTATTTTATTGAAGCATTGGTAACAAAAATGGATCATTCTCTGAGAGAGAAATCGGCTTTGGCTTTAGCAGCGGCTTTCGAGAACCACTCCTACAGTCAGACACCAGATGAAAGCACAGGACTGGCGCACCCCCCAGCATGGGTAAAAGCCAGCGTGTGTGTAGCAATGGGCCTTCATCTTCCTGTCTGCGAGGGACAGGGTACGCCCAAAACATCTACATGAAGAAAAAGACTGTTGCTCTTCAGCTCAAATGAAAGGCCTCAGTCCACCAGGACTGAAGGTTTCCCACCTCCCAACCATGCTTGAACGACGGAAGTAGTGCGGCCCAGCACCTGCTACAAGAACCTGCGCCCCAGTGTGTGTAGCATCTCTGCACCCTTGACAGCGGGGCTGATGGGCCTGTGAAACCCCTGCTGAACAAACAGTTCCTCAAACAGAAAGCAGCTTGACAATGACCTATTAGCAGCACAGCCCCTGCTGAAGAACCAGGCACATGCCAGCAAAAACACGCAACCCTCCATTCTCATTTCACAAAAGGCTGGCTTGGGTTCAACGGGATCTCCCCACCTGCTGGCCTCACACAGCCCTCAAAACCGCTGGGAGGACTCATGCAGCTGCTCACCGCCTGATGAGCACACGGAACCCGTGGGATAGCTGGATCGGAGGCCCCCGCAGGCATCAGTAATAATAAGTGTGTTGGAGACGGTTCGCCCATCCATTCAGCCAAGCCCCTTCCCAACCACCTGCCCCACCTAAAAATATTCACACGTTCCGATTAAGCGGGAGCGTGCAAAGAGCCCCCCCCCCCCCCCCTTCAGCACCACGGCGCGAGGACAGCTCCTGCGTCTCGCGCACAAGGTCGAGGGATGGAGGGATGGAGGGGTGGAGGGATAGGGGGGTTGGTGGGGGGCGGAACCGGCGATTTACGGCACGCGCTGGCGGGGTCTACTACGGTGGCTAAGAATTCCGTTTTACATGACCGGAGGCACAGGAATTAATAGCTTATTTAAATTCAAGTTAATAGTGCAAAAGTCTGACAGCTGGAGAAAATTAAAGCATTCGTTTGCAGAGGAAAAACTAAAGAGCCAACAAAGCGAGCTGCAAGTATTTCTGAGTTACGTGGCTCGACGAAGGAGGTTGGTGTGAAGACGCGACGGGATGCGCGTACGGACAGAGGCGCGCCCGCGCACACACGCAGCCGACAGGTGTTTTGCCGACGCAGTGGAAATTTCAATTATTGCGCACAAAAACGCGAGTGCCCATCCGCACACGTTATTCTCGGTTAAACGGTAGTGCAAATGAGGGACGGAATTTTTTTTTTAAAAATCGTCCCTCAAACTTGGCGACACTGCAGAGGAAATATGGCAAGAAGGACTACGGTGAAACATAGTGAAATACATCAGCGCTGTACACGGATTTGACGCGCATGCGCGCCACGAGTGTGAAAGTTGTTTCGCTCTGGCCGGCATCTGAGGCAAAAGCGCTCCAGGCGCGAGCTCAGGTACTTGCGCGGCAGTGGGGGAGGGGGGTGTTTCCTAATGAGTTATTCTTTATTAATAATGCAAAATCATCTGCCCCACGCAGCGCCTCACAAAAATCTCCACCGACAGCAGGCATCTTCACCGGGTCTTAACGGCTCGCTAACGCGCTCCTCACTCTCGTCGCTCCCGCTGCCCCACGTGCCCGGCGCGGCCGCCCCCCAAAAACGCACAGGTCGAGGACACAAAACCCCACATTCGTGCGCTCGCCACGTATTCTTCCTCACGTCGAATTCATTTTGGCCGCACGACTTGAGAAACGGAACCCAAACTGAAGCAAAGCAAACTTACCGGGTCCGCGGACACCAGCCTGGTCGCTTCACGGCGTTCAGGGCGATTCCCGCCTTTATTTAGAACCGCACTTCTCCATACCTCGAACTTTCCGAGCGAGGTGGTACCTGAATGCGCGGACTGGCTTTTTTGAGGGGGGCGAAAAGAAACAAAAATCTCTTGTTGTTAGGACGGTTAAAGTGGAAAAAGCTTCGACTCTGTAGGTAAAAAGACGGGAGCCAAGCCCAGTTGTGGTCTCTAGGTGAAGGCTAATCCTCTTCTGTGGATTGGAACCCGGAGCACGCGACGCGCGGATGCTGTGCGCGCGCACTGCGAACGTCGAATACAAATGGTCCGCGGCTCGAGACCTGCAGCGGGCATCCCCCGCCGCCCCCCCCCCCGGGTCCTAAAGCTCCGCTACAGCCGGTTCAGTTGTTCCGCTTACCCGGGTCCACAAAGAACCTGCGTGAGGTCCAAGCAATTCAAGCACTTGTGTACCGGGTTCGCGTTGCGATGCAGCGTTTGACGGCCCAAATTCAACACGAAAGGCATGCAGCTATGAAAATGGTTCGCAGGACTATGTAAAGTGCGCTGTGAGAGGTGAATTCATTCATGAAGGTGTCTTCCGCTGCAGGTTTGACAGTAGTGATGATGTGCAAATGCTTACATTATCTAATAGGATATGTTCACACACGCAGAATCGTTCGCAAGATATCGGGCATGCACCTTCAGTATGACGGGATGCAGGAAGTTCTAGCCATAAAGTACAAAGGGAATTTATCATGTTTAGAATATGACGTCACGCGGCTGTCACTCACGTGGGAGCGCTCCTCTTGATCGGCGAGACGCACAGGTGAGCGACGAGCGACATTCCAGCGCCGAATCCGAGGACTGAACCCGTCTTGTGACCGGAGAGACTACCGCAGGGGAGGGCGTCGGATGAGCCTACCTGTAGGGCGACGGCCCTCCCGCTCAAGGGCGCTGTCTCTTTTTCGGTGTCTTGGGCTGCTCAGTGCGTAACTCATTATTATTAATAATAATTCATTATTGCACGGTTCCTTTCACGGTGTCAAACTAAACGGATTAATGAAAGTCAACTGTGGGCGCGATCCGGAACCAGAAGGAAGTCATGCGGTTGCTTAAAATCAAGACAAAAACTGCCGAATATTCAAATATGGCATCAACATGCATTTTAAGTGTGTTTCAATGCATTTTTAACAGTGCATGTTAATGTGTGGAATAAATTAATTGTACCTTGAGGAAAGGCGCTGGCGGAGCTTGAGGTTAATTCATTTCTACACAATGGAAAAAAACGTTAATGGAAATAACGAATTTTAAGTAAAATAAATGCCGTGTCGTATTTTGATTAAGAAAGGGGATGCTTCTGACCAACCAAGCCATTTCTCTGCCTTCCCTGCTTCAACACTCTTACATATAGAAACAAAAACTGAACAATAGGGCAATATTAAACCAGCGGAAGAGTATTTTCCTGCTGGCAAAAGGGTTGCTGAAGCCAAAAGCATAAATTACACATTAACATCTACATTGAGGCAAGCATTTCATTTGAGCAAGGAAGTCCCTAATTATTCAACAAATGTTACAAAACAGTAAAATTTTCAACCTCTGCCAGGAGGTCTCCCAGGTTAGGTCATGTAGAAAATAAAGTACATTTATTTGGCAGGTTACAAAATTGTGCCGCGATCACTATTAATCTTTCATATTTTGTGGGGTGATTCGTACAGCTGTGGCACAGGAGTGCTGAGAAAAGCCACAAGAAAAGGTGATAGCGTATAATTACCCGAAATCAGCGGTGCAGCGCACATGACCCCGCGGACGTTGTACCATAAAAACAGAACATTGCACATTATTCACCGCGACTGCACCGAAAAGTACATGAAAAGAAGTGAATGAAAGAGCAGACTGAAATGACAGGGAATGAAAGCGCAGAAGGCCAAAAAAAAAAAAAAAAAAAAAAAAAATCAGCTTTATAATGCAGGAAAAAGCAAACATTCCCAAATATGTTCATTAAATAGTGGAACCCAGAGAAAAGAATTTAAACATACGAGTAAAAAGTGTGAGCTGAACAGATGACACAATCAGTTTTTCATTTGCTTTTGCTCAATGCCCTTCATAAATCACTTGTTCATAGTTTCCGTGGGACTTTGACCAGCAACCTTTTGGTTACAAAATCCACTGACGATCCACATAGTTCCTTTCGCACTGTTGCACCATTGGGGGTTTTGAAGTCTGCTTTGCCCTGCTTGCATTTTGCTGTCAGCTTCCACTGCTGCTGAGGATGTTGCCCCCACTGCCACCTCCACCTCTCCATGCGCTTGTAATTACTCATTCCAGAGTGATAACCAGCGCTGATGGGAAATGCTTGCCGAGGCCGTGACGGAGTGTGAAACAGTGGGAACAAACATTCTCTGACAGTCCCTTCTGTCACGGAGAGATGAGAAGAGCAGGCATCCCCATCCACTTTAGATTGCTCCCCTTGGAGAGAAGATCCTACAGGATTTAACCACTGAGCACACCCTTGATGGGGTGTTTTTTAATTACAGTACACAGGAATATGTTGGGAATAGCACTGTGCTCCACATCTAACACTGTTCTCCCTCACTTCCACACCTAAGACTGGAGACCTGTCCTTCCTTCTCACATAGCTCTCATTGTACATCTCTGCTGGGTTTAAGGGAATGACAACTGCAAACACAAGGATAGAAACAACTATTATGGGGAATTAAAGAGTACCAAATGTGTTCACTTTCAGAATAAGAACTGTTGCCCTGTCTCTAACATTCAACCTCTAATCTACCTCTAACCTCATGCCTTAACACCTTGCAACATGCTGGAAGACCCCTATCACCATACTCTGAAGAAGAAAGCTATAAAAAGGAAGGGAATCCAGGGTTGAGGGTTGATGGATCATAAATTGGCATTTAATTGTCAGTGGAAGGAATGTAAATGGAGATACGCAAAGTAAAAGTAAATGAGCTCTAATGAACATTGTGCCACCGGGAGAATTGGAGCAGTCCACACCGTAGTCTATTGAAAGGTCTCAGCGTTTTCCTTTTTTGTTAAAATGTTAACATGCTAATGATCTAATTTTACATAAGCTTAACATGATCAGAGAAGAAGCAACTGCTGAAACAAATGCATTCCAGTTTGATTCATAACATGAAAGACACAAGGGTCTTGGGCAGTTCTGGTCAACCTTTTTGGTACCCTTGCATTTTGGTATGATGGTTTTAAAGCATGAAAAAGATTACTGTCATTCCACCAGAAAAACCATTATCACCAAACATAAAAATTCGTAGCGTACAAGTCCATCGCCAGAGACCTTGGCATCCTTGTGTCCGCCGTTATTAGGCTCACAGATACCGGGCAAGGCCAGTAGGTTGCTGCACATGGCTTCCATTATGAGGATTTGATACCAAAAAAATCTGGGCAGTACAGCGATCTGGATAAAGTGAGCATGTGGTACAAGGAGGATATCAGTTAAAATGATGTATAGGCCTGGCTTCATTTAATTAGAGCCTGCCGATGTATTTAACAACATCCATTAAAGCTGTAATTGGGAGTAAATTGAGCTGCTTTCCTACTAAATCGCCTGCTTGGAATGGGAGTGCTAACAAAAGCCAAGGTGAGAGACACTCGACTAAATTTCGCGGCCTGCGGTGGAGACGGGTGATGTGCAAACCGGATCGTAAGCAGAAAGAAAACGGCAACTTTTGTCAAAGTACCGCTGTCTCGTGTCACCGGTGTTTGTGGAGCCTCGGTCCTTCTGCCACAGGTAACAGACGAGGCGAGGCTTGTTGCTGCGATATTGTGCAAATGAAAGGTTTTTTTGGATGAGAGCAAAGAGAAATGCTCTGCTGGTTAAATGTCTGCCTTGCATTTACTTGAGGCTTTGGGGGAAGAGTTTGTGGGTAATTGTCCTTGTACTCCAGCCCTTCTTGCCAGCTTACTGACATGTCCGTTATTTTCATTGTTGTAATACTACTACTATAACAGACAGTTTTATCCAAAGTCGTTCAAATGACGTGACATTCAGGTTTACGTGTATATTTACAGACTGGAATATCTTAAGCGAAAAGACCGTTTAAAGGAAAAAAGCAGCGTTTGAAATGCACATCATTTGGACAGTAAAGATATTCTCAAAATTCTCCACCTGCTTTATGAAGTGCCGTTCATAAACAGGGACAAACTTGTTTGTGGTGGGGAGGATCAAGGTGTAGAACGGGTGGGATTGTACATTTGAACTGTATAGTGTTATAAAAGTCGTATGTATATTGAAGCGCACATCTGTCTGAGACCGTCTTCCTGTCAGTCAGTCTGTGTGCACATCACTGGCAGAGGTGAGCACCACGTACAACACAGAGGATCCAAGCTAATGCGGCAATATTATGTATAATCGTAAACAGATTCACAACTGATAACAGCTCATTTGAGAGCAATAAATACTCCTTAGAAGATAAAGACAGCTGTAAATTCAAACGGTGTGAGAGAACATATTCATTCATGAATTCTGCATGGATTAGCTGTCACACAGAGAGGCCCGTGACAGGCACAGACACTCAGAAAGCAAGGCAGAGCCACTGATGTGCCATTTTCTTGTATTTGATACACTTTTTTTTTATGTGGTGATGCCTTGAGAACCTTTCATTTCTTTTTCATCTTGCTCTCATACTCTGTCTCTCTCCAGTCCTGGCACAAGATCGGGTTGGACAACATCTACTGGCCCAGATAAGGCTATTAAAATGGATTAGACATCACTCTGCACCTCCAGGGGCTTTCAACAATCTCACCCAATCTCTCGGCCACCTTCTCAACACCTCCTCTATCTTTTGAGCCTCGGCGCCCCACCCCTAAAAAAAAGAACAATTTCTCAGGCTTCAGAAGAAAAAAATGCAAAAGAAAATGTGTTCCAAAATGATTTACATGGAAATCACTCTCATTCTTTATCCGCTACAACAGGTGTTTGATCCAGGGACACAATGCTGCCAAATGTAGTGTAAAATAATTAGACTACTAAAGACAGTAAAGACAGTAGGACAAAGAAAGAAAGAACAAAAACAGCGAAAATGAAAGGAAGGACGTGTGAGATGGTGAGAATAGACAGATTTGTGCAGCGAGATAGTCGCTGACAGTCTGGTGGATCGGCAGCCATTGGCAAGCTACACTACACCGTGTGGGATAAGAGCTGACGCTGGTACCTACAGCAAATGAAAAAGGACCTTGTGGCTGCCGGGTGCTGAATGCTTAGTATCTGCAGGCCTTACAGTTTCTTCAATTTAAATATGACAAGTAAATGGATATTATTGATATTTTTCCAAAAAGCCTACTAACTGAATGTTTATTGTGACTGTCGTAGTAAACCTTTAATGCTGTCACCAGAAAGTCTGTGGAAGTGAAAGAGGTCACTTTTAAAACACAAAAAACCAAATCAGTAGAAAACGGATGAGATGTACAGTAGTTGTCAATGAGATGGAGGCCACAGATCAATGAAGGAATCCTTGGAGTTAAAAAAAAAATGGCTCTTTCAATATTAATGCACGTGTTTAAAATGAATTACACTTCCGTGACGTTATATAGAGTGCAGTCTAGGGGATGTGTTTAAGTTGCAGCAAAGTGTTTACTGTTTTTCTTGTATGCACATTAAGAAGTGCAGTTTATTGACAGAAAAGCAGGCTTCTGTTTGATAGTGTGTGAGACCATCTTGTAGTATAGGGTGAGCAACACTGCTCCATGCAGGCTCCAAATTTTGATGGCTTTGTTAGCAGTGGATTGAAGCATTTATTAGGAGAAAATGTTGGCATTTTTTATAAAACTGACTGCATTTATTTTATCACGTTGCATTAAATGTGCTAGCTGTCTTTGTTAAAAAGCATTAAACAAAACTATGTTCTAGAAAGGCATACAAATGCAAGTAAAACATCTTTTTTACTTCTTCAAGTGGAAAAAAAAACAGAATAAATAATATGCATTGGTCTAATTTTCTAGGGGTTTTTAACTATTTTAATTTTAAAGGGTATAAACGATTAAAATGTCATTGACAGAAATGATTAATGCTAATATTGCTTTTAGGGGACAAAAACATTTAGAAATATTTTTATTCTTATTTCTGCCACAAGCTGGTTACTGTGATAAATGAAACTAATGATAAATGACTCGTGCGACATATCAAACGCCAGAGCCACGATCATATAAAATGAACCTAGCAAACAGCACGAGTAAGGTTGCCTACCTCAGCATCAGCGCGTTTAAATAAAAGGTTTGTCATTTTTGGTTTTAACAAGCAGAAGTGCATTCAGCAGGAGTCTGCTTGTCTAAATTGGCAGAAGTTTTGGCATGGAATAAATGAATTATTTAATTTCAACAATGATTTTCTGTTATTTGCTTATTTGTGTTTTGCCATTTAAAAGGTTGAGAATTTCAGAGAAAGATTAAAATGTTTTGTTTTGCTTGGGAAACCCAGGAGAAATTCGGTTTATATGTCGTCGTGTTTACCAGGCTATAAAAGTCATTCACGGTTTGATGAAGAAGGAAAACAAAGCAGCTTCTTAAACAGATTTTTCCTTCTCAGGATCTCTGTGTTCAGTCACGATGACATCAGCTGTGTGGTTAAATGGACTGAAATGCACTCACTGTACCTGAATGTGAGGGAGAGGAGGGACTTGGCTGCTGACTTGAGCCTTTCCCAGGCATTCAGTCCAAGGTCAGCAGAGGAGGGATTACAGACTTCCCAGTATCCTGCTGTTCAGCCTCGCATACCTTACATCACTCCTTAGAAGGCAAGATATTTATAACCACACATAGAGAACACCTTAATAAAACGGGCTGAAACCGATTATAATGTAATCATAATGCTTACATACTGGAAAAAGCTAGCATAAACCCAACACACACACACACACACACACACACACACACACACACACACACACACCATTTTTCTTTTTGTGTGTGGCTGCATGCCCTTGCGAGGACACAGGTCTGTGAACAGAGGGCTTGTGCACTGAATGAAAATGAAAGTGTCTGGCTGTGGAGGGGCGATGAGATACAGGTGCTGACCTCCCGCAATCTCATCTCACCTCTTCCCTCAGCTCATCCTGCAGCACAAAGATGGTGGTCATGCTGGTCTCCTTAAGGCTGCCTCGCTCCCTCAATACACACTCTTTCCCTGCCACTCGTTCTCCTCAAATCTGGACATTTCTTCTCCTCTGTTTCTTGTTCCTCTGCCCATAAACCTTCTTGTGCTCTGGGAACAATCCGGCCTGCCACAGTGTTATGATGCAGCACCTAGTTGTGATCTTGTCTTATACACTACACGTCACCAACACAATTTGCGAAGCGTTGGTTGAATTTCTCATTCCGCTCACTTGGGTCACTTTTGCCAAGCCTCTCTGCACCAGGTGACGCAAGCTGGTGTCTTCTGCTGTTTGGATAAGGCTGAAAAAACCAAACTCATGTTTGACCCGCTGTGTTTGTACACGAGCGCAATTGTTTTATTATTCATGTACCAGCAATCGAGCCAAAAGAGCCGGTTCATTCGGTTCCGCGTGGGTGGGAAATAAAAGACAGGTGTGCGAATTGGGGGGCTCGGAGAACGCCGGCTGCAGCTGATGGCGAGATATATACACACCCCATACACGCGGGCACCCCTCTGGGACCAGACACTCTACTGCTCGAGGTGATCCTCGACCTCTGACCCTGCTTGACGGCGGTAATTGGTCGGCAACAATTGTGCGCGGATGCGATCTAATTGCTATGAAGTGTCCGCCCTCACTCCGGCTGCTCATTCGGGGAGACGGCGAAGGAAGCCATTTGTCAGAACACCCTGCCGCAGATCCGTGGTTTTCTTCTGGCCCGGTTACGATTTTTTGTTTGCTTGGCAGATGCTTTTGTTTGGCGCAGGAGAGGCGGGCCGACGCGTCAGCCGTACCGCACTCGTACACCGCAACCGTCACACGCTCCCAGCGTCGCTGACAACGCACGAGGTTTTGACAGCGGTTGTTCAGCCCACGGCGTTCACGGTGCAGGTAGCTGCAGCACCTACGCATGCGAGTGCAAAGTTTCTTTTTTGCGTTATGGCAACAGTGGAAGGATGTCTAACGTAATGATGTAAAATCGGGGATTTTACATCATTTAAAAGGCACATACATGTTCTTTCTGTCAAGTTCCGGAAAGATTAGTGGAGCTTGTTACTTTGCGCAAAAGTTATATCCCAAAAAAAAATTATTAAAAATTATTTAAAAATATATGGAACCGTTGCGCTGGTTGCTTAATATTTATTACCCCCTGCCAAAATGGTCCTTCAAAGTGGCCTATACTTGAGCCAAAGGAAGGGTATGGAGATGTAGAGACACAGTGAGTCCTGGCCGGTCTGTTCTCAACCAACTGCAGCAACTACAGCAGCTCTCCTCATGAAATGGCCCAACTGAGCTGAAGGGCTGCTTGTTATCCTTAAATTTTTTTTTTCTACAATAAAATCAGAGTTTTTTAACTGGTCTGAATGCCGAATAGTAAGAAACAAGGTAGTTCTCTCTCAGCTCACACTGAACGCCATTCCTTTGCACTGATGTGAGATCCAGCAGCACTCGTGATTCTTGCCACTCCAGACACCTGGACCTGTCCACTTGCTGGTTTTTCCGTGCTCTCCACCTGTTCCTCACCAACGGACACCATCGCACATGTTGACAAGGACAGGCGGGGAACTACCGATTGTTTGTTACAGAAATATGAGAGATTGATTTGGTCTGATGTTATCACAACTTCTCTGACATGCCCAAGGACAGAGGTCATGTACTACTACAAATCATTACTAAGCCACATGGTATAAATGACAGTTGAAAGAGGGGAGATCTATTTTTAACCAAGGAAGTGATGTCAGTAGCAGGCTGTCAATTCAGAGGTGGGAGAAGTAAAAACGCAATGACCGCACGGCTCCTGCCCCTATCTTATATAGTTAATCCACCAGTAGATACGGTCAGGTAGCCAGACACACAGAATGACATAAACACAGGAATACAGATATGATGGGGAGAGATACTGATATGAAGGTGACAGACAGCACTGAGACAAAGGATCAGAAAGTCGCATACAGACAATTCAGTAGACGGGCGAGTAGATGGCAATGAACAGACAGATGGTCAGGAAAGAGCACGGATGGACAGACAGCTAGACAAGTGTGGTCAGGAAGGGACATAGACAGGCAGGCCGGCAGAAAGACAGAGAACCAGAGATGCGATAAGCCAGGTAAAAATAATCAGTGTTGGATGCTCAGCCACATTACAACTAACTGATGCTATCTCCCAAGGAACGACTGGAAATCTGTATTGATCATCACCTTAAGCAGGCCTGATCTATCAGTGGATTGCCCAGCATCTCGATTCCCTCCCAGTCAATGCGCACAATCAATGCACCCTATACACAGCATGCTGAAAGAAAAACCAGGCATATGGAGTCCATTTCAATAGATTTGCAATTCTGCAACTCAGACTGAAAACACACTCTTTTCAAGTGCATAATTTCGCAGCATAGCTTTGCAGTAAACATTCAGTTGCATTCTTTTTCTTTGCTTGCCAGGACTTTTTCTAAATCTGCCCACCCCCAGCCGTATTATTTTGCCTGCATATGACTTATCCATTGTACATGCTGAGAAACGTCCAGAAGCTTAAACACAAACCCAAGCGTACTAGAGAAGAGTGAAGGATAATTGCAGCCCGCTAAATGAAGAGCTCCTCTTCTCCATTTCACCGAAATACAAATGAGACATCAGAAGTGGCTTGTTCTTCACTGACATCAATGAAGAGACAGAGAGAATAGAGGGGAAGGGAGCGAGCGAGACGCGCCGTATTCCTGAATGCCCTAAAACAAGGAGGATGTGTTTTTCGGCCTTGGTCCGTGAGCACACCTGCTGTTGATTTCACTCATCCTCAGTTCAAACACTGCAAGGATCCACCATCGTTCTGCTGGTGGGGGAGGGAGGCAACTATGACCACGTTTTGTGTGTGTGTGTTGGGGGGGGTTATGGACAACAGGGCTCAGCGTTTCCACGGTAATGAGGCTGAAATGCAGCCAAAAAAAAATCCCAGAGGAGTCTGCGGATAATGAGGACCGGACCTGCTAGGGCTGTAGTGTGGTCTAGTGGTTCTCTCAGATAGTAAAAATACAAACTGCACTTGTTGGGGTGGCATGATGATGCATGCGAAAGACACAAATAGCACAAAAATCTTATTACATAGGCAAAATTGCAAGGGAAACTGTAGGGGAGACAGCCAGACCAATGCATGGTGGTCAAGTAAACCTGGGGTAGGATATGCAAGTGGGTGAAAACAGAACATTCCCCTAGAGCCTAGACATTATGTAGTGTTTTTCAGGCTGCCGGGCCTCCTCAGTTGGTAAACCAAGAGGCTGTTTTTTGATAAGAGTCCACAGCACTGCTTTCAGTTCATATAGGACATCATAGAAATGGTGAAAATGTTGCTCCACCAACACTATGAAAGGGTGGACAAGTCTGCCAGGGACAAGGCCCTGAAGGTTTCTGAAATGTGGGTGTGTTGTATGCAAGCACCCTCAGCATAACTGTTTACAATGGTTGCTCAACATACAAACATAAGTGGGACCAGTTTGTAATTCATTTTAGTTGCCGATCCAAAGTATTTACCACCATGTCACAATCAATAAGAGCTTAATAAGAAAAATAATAAAATTAATTTAAAAAATTTTTTTATCCATCATAGTTTTATCTGGTGATTTTACAAGGCATTGCCCAGTTTATTCATGGGTAATGCCCTGTAAAATCACCAGATAAAACTATGATGGATAAAACATTTTTTTTTATTCCAGTTTCATCAACTCTCCACTACAGTGTTTGTCCCGTGCAGGCCTGCAGTGGTCCGAAGGCTATCCTGGAAATAGTGTGTGAGAAAGGGGCGCACCACACTTGGTTTATTTATCATCTTCTATTAGCTTCAAAGAAAATGAATATTGAAAATTGCTGAAAATAAGAAATATTTAGTCTACACAAATTCTGGTGAAATTACAACTGATGGCAGATTCACACTTTTCAGCATCTGGTCACTTTGCGCCTTGTGATTCACACCACCGAAAATAGAAATCTCTTGATTTACTTATGGGTTTCATTTTGTATAAGTATCTAATACAGCTATAGAAAATAGAAAAGAAGCCCGTAAGCCTTCTATATTAACATTTTACGGACTTAGTTATAATATAATAAACAAAATTAAACTACGTGGTCTCCACAAAGTCCTGTTTAATGCCATTGGTTTCCTGATTTGGCCCATAACATTTTGCACATTTGTCATGTTCTCATTGACCATAGAAACTCAGAAACACTAGACATAAGCTTATATTTCTACTCTTTGGATATGTTTTACTGCCAAATAATCACTGAATGCAGAAAATCCCGTTTGCTCTGCAACAGAAATTCAACTTAAAATAAACAGGTGAAGGAAAGCACAGTGAAAAATAAACGTTGAAATGTTTCCATCTTTAAAAATTTGTAAACTGGAAGGAAATGCCGACGCCTACAGTCACACATTCGTGGTTTGTTCTCCATTACTTGTCTGTTGGGTCTTTTGCGGAGTCCACGAGGAGAACGCGAGAAAAACGTGTGCTGTGTATCACAGCCCAACTGTGCCCAGAGCTGCTCTCCAACTGATGAATAAGTTAAAAGAAACCCCTCTCTCTCTATCTTAAATCAGTTTATTTCTGTTCCAGAGGCTTTATTGAAACAATGGAGGCGTGTTTCTGCCACCAGCATGGTGTGAGCAAACAGAGTGATCAAACAACACATAACTCTGAGCGACAGCTCAAACAATGAAACCCTAAGTAAAAATGCGACTGTAACAAAATGTGAAGAAGCAGCATCGCTTTATTAAAAATTATTCCCATATCTCCTGCTCTCTCGGTTTCTCAGAACAAATTTGTTTTTAACCTGCGAGCAATGCAGGGCTCTGAAGTCACCAAGCTCAAAATAGCTCTTCAGAACAGTTTTGTTTTCAGACAGGGTGCTCCTTTAAAAAATTTCCAGTCACTGTGTTGGCGGATAAGGGCTGACAGATATGACAAGTCTTAAATTGCAAAATCACATTGCAAATCTAACACTGAGTAACTGACACTCCATTGCTCAAGTAAAGGAATCCATAGCTTGGCAAGGGCTGTTCTGCGAGGAGTAACTGAATCCTCATGTAACACCGCAGTTAGACTGTTTACCACAATCTTTTGTCTGGGAAACGTGCGCTGTTGTGTTTAGCAAATCTCTGCCTACAGCAAACCACATCTTTCCGCAGCAGTCGACAGCACGGTCTATAACACAGCCACTCGTGTCCCAATATATACGATATACCTAGTACAAAATATACAATTCACGTACATTTCGGTGCATGCCATATTCACTGCCAATAACAATATACCTTATCTGCAAAAAAACATTCGAAATACTGAAATATTCATTGTTTCATACGATTTATTTACTGCCTGCACCGCTTTGTGAGATTTTGTTCCACCTGGCGAACAGACTTTTTTCTTAAGGTTAGCAAACTCTTCCATCCTTGTGTTTCCTGCTCTATGTCTCAGACTGCACAAAGGGGCAGAAACTTGCAAGAAACTGGAGGTAATCACGCCAGCCCATTTTTTGGTACCGGTTCCGCTGAAAAGAGCAAGAAAGCACTCCTGACCCCTGTGCTCAGTCATTTCAGAGCCCCATTAGGGGTGCTGTTTCTTCCACACGAGCATCCCAGCATGCACTCTGTTCCAGCCATGTGCCCCGACCGTGAGTCCCACCCGTCTGGGGAGAGGGATGCAAACCCACACTCCCCCCGTACACGTTTAATGCCGAAATGTACGCGGGTAAACTGTCCAGGGGCCAGAAGCAAAAAAAAGATACTGGAAGCGGTTGTGTTTTTAATTCTGCATTTGTTCTTGTATTCAAAAGACACCTCAGTGAAAGGACAGGGGTACGGTGCACCCAGTGGGTTCATTAATATTGCATCGTGTCTCAAACGCCAGTTGGGGGAGGAGGGGGATCAGAAAAAAACGTGCACAGAGTGCAGCTTGTGTGTGTGTGCGAGCGTGTGTGTCTGTGTGTACATGAGAGGGGCTGAGCGGTAACTGCATTTGCTGTCTCCTCACCCCCACAGTCAGTCCCGGAGAAATCATGCATCTGGAAAGATGAGCAGCGGGGAACAGAAATCCATTCACTGGGAACTTTGGGAGAGAACACCTATAGTGGGAGTAGGGAGAGATAATGAACCCGGGCCAAGCCCCCCCCCAACACATCCATTTTCTATCATCCCCAACACAGGCCAGCTGGACAGCGGTAAAGTATAGGCTTTTTACTGCAGCTGCACCAGAAAGGGAGTCTACGCTGTGGACATACGGTACACCAGCAGCGGTGTGAAAAGGTGTTGTTTAAGAAAGGTTATGTATCTTCCACACATTGGAAGAACATTTTAATGCATGTAAAAATTAATTTTTATTGCAAAACACTATTTACTTGAGTCATTTCACAAGTTGTGGCTGGTTCATATGTTGAGGCACGTTTGCCAGTGTATAGAGCAACACTAAGCAGTTAAAGATTTAGCCGCTGAACAGCAGGCCTTCCAGGACCGGGGCTGAATAGCCAGTATCACAGATGCACACCCAGATGTCACGGATTGGGTTTGAGAGGGAGGTGCCCCCCCCAGAATTTTGTCCCTGGCAGACTTCTCATCTTTTGGTCACAATCTTTCAGCCACAGTGTCCTATGTGCCAGGGAGAGAAGCTCCTCAACAATAAACTTAGGAATATGCAGATGGGCAAAAAGCAGGATTGAAGCACAGGTTTCACTGCATCCTGAATGTGAGGAAAATTGAGGGGAACAGCGGAGTCACAGCAGTGGCCGGGAAACGGGCCTCGCAGGAGCAAAGTGAGCCGTCTGCATAACCGACTATTATGACGGACACAAAGGCACAGAGCGCTGGGAATTAACCTGCCGACTAAAGGCTGAGCCAACATCCACGCTGGCCTTCACACAGCAAACAGGGCTATAGGCTGGACTACCTGACAAACAGCCCATGTTGCCACACACCTAGCCACCATTTCACACTTTAGCACAAAACGCGAAGAAACAACAGTGTGCGTGTAGAGGAAATATTAGAGGACAACCATGGCATTTAAATTTAGGATTAGCAGTCCCCAAGGACCTAAATGTCACACACAGCACTTTATGCA
Organism: Heterotis niloticus; assembly: GCA_018136845.1. Taxonomy (NCBI): domain Eukaryota; kingdom Metazoa; phylum Chordata; class Actinopteri; order Osteoglossiformes; family Osteoglossidae; genus Heterotis; species Heterotis niloticus. The sequence goes on along the minus strand of CM030899.1, from coordinate 6,411,422 downwards.
CAAATGGATGCACGCAGAGCGTTGTGTTCAAACACACACATGCACATCCATCACCTTACACACATGGGCGAACAAACACATGGACAAGCAGTTACATTTAAACACATTCATCAGATTATGCACAGATGAGGTACAGAAACACAGGCAGCCAGCATATAGCACACGCACACAGAAAATGCCGAAAAGCACCGGAACGGTGTTTAAAAATACACATACGAGTATTCCGGCATACATTTGTGCACCCGCCACGTTGTTCATGGGACCTCGCTCTGCTTTTTGCTGAACGTTCACCGTATTTGTTAAAGCCACATGGACTGATGAAAAACCCAAGGACACCCCATCCGAGTGCTGCTTCCCCTTTGTCACCAGTAGATGCTGCAGCAGTTAAAAAAATAGATGGGAAACACGGGGGGTAAAGGTCAGCAAACTGCTTCTTTTGCTGAAAACAACTTTCAGCAAAGTGATTTGTCAATATAAAATATGTGATCTTCCAAGCCTCGAGCCAGCAAACTTTACAAACGTGCCGTCTTGTAAAGAGTTTTCCTTATTTTAAATACTGCGTATTAATCAAACTCGCACAAAAATTATTGCTTCCGGGTGTACACTTACAAACGGATAACAGCAACATCCTGCTTAGGATTCAAACCAACAACCATTAGGTCAAATGTCAAAGACTTCATCCGTTCCCTGCTGTGCAGCCCATAGATGCTAAGCACCTTCACAAGCTCACCGTCCCTGTTTCCTGTGTGGGAAGGTACGGTGGATGGTAAGCGAAAACCTCTCTTGTTAAGCTTCACAAGAGCAGGCCGGGGCAAGGGGGGCAAAAAAAAGAAATCGATGAAACGTACAGCCACGAATGTCTCAGAGTGTGTTTGTGTATGAGTGCTTTGAAGTACCTGGCTGAGTGGTTCTGCAAAGCCAGCAATAATAGAGACATCCGGCAATGGTCCTAGCATTAAATACACACAGCGTGACCTTTCAGAGCTCCAGCGTGGTAGGTGGATCGATGAGGAGAGAGTGGGGAGAGTACGCATTTTTGACAGTCAGTGTGTCTTTTTATGGACATTCTGTCAGCGCTTCTGGATGACAGCCGACTGTTAAAAATAAAGGAAGAGATGATAACTTGTTAAATGACACATTCGCACGAGGGTCAAATGCGGGGAATCTCCATCTCCGGAGCAGTGGCTGCACCTGTAACGTACGGTGAAAGATTGCCTCCACCCGGATGTTTAAAAGCTCTTTTTGGTTTCTATCATCTTCCCAATTAGTCCGATAAGCTGGTCCATCAGCCCCTCATCTGTATTCCAGCCATGGACTGACAGCAGGGGGGGGGGGGGGTGAGGAAAGTTCCCTGGTGATCCAGCAGTGATCCATCAGCTGCACACGAAACCCGGAGGATTAGTCGGTGTCAGGCGACTCACATGGCGAGTCGGAGACGATGCTCCACTTCAAAGGGCATGAGAAACTGGCCACGTGCGCAGGGAGGGAACCAGACTGGGAGGGACGTGCATGAAAGCTAAGCTGTTTAATCTCCATTCTGACATTCAGGAGGAGTGCGGCTGGAGGAACGCAGTCACGCAGCGTCGGAGAGACACCGACACCAGAGCTCCCAACAGCGATGCAAACTCCAGAGTCACGACTAATGATGCTGAGACAGGAAAACAGGGACCAGCTCACTGAGCTTTCCCCATGGACCCAGGATTTACAGTTACATGGCAAAGTTAAATGAAAGAAACTAAAATTGTGCCCTAAGTTTTACAATTTTCTCCCCCGAAACAAACATTAAGAGCTTTAAATATTGATCGAGATGACACCGTTAAATTATTTACGTGTTTTGCTGTATGTGTACTTTTGGTGCTCGTGATCATGGCCGCGTCCAACTGGAAAAAGGTGTTCAAACCCCAGTGAGCCCCTTTTAGCTCCACTCAAGCAACGATAGCAGCGGCATCCCTCGGTGAAGGAGTGAATAAGGTTTACGAGAAGAACGTCGTTTTTCACATCAAATGCCCATTAACGGCAATTGCAGATTATGAAAGCGGAGAAGTGATAACAAAACTCTCATAAAGAGGCCCTTTAGGTACAGTTACGTGGTTATGAGCCAACAGAACCCGATGACACTTGACTGCTTTTTACAGAGACTCGTGAGATCATAAATGAGTGATGTTTCCCTTCGACAAGGTTAATTTAACTCCTGAGTCCCGAGGCTTCCGTGTGCCCCCATACAACCGCAGAGAGAGGAAGAAGTGGGCAGACATTCCACTTCTAAACTCCCAGTCCTCCAAACCCATCACAAATTACCCTCAAAACTATAGCGCTGTCAGTCTCTCATTCTCTCTCAGTCACACTGCGATAACTGTCATGGCAACGCGTATCACGCTACGATTTCTGCAGACTCAACATACATCCTGCCTGACATTTAACTGCATCTCTTCCCGCCATTCATTCTAAAGCCCTCGCTCTCGTCCAGTTCACACCATCATTATTGCACGTGATTCAAGCCTCCCTATTCCATCCGCAATACAGATAGTTTGTAGACGCTTGGTTTGCTTTCAGTTACTTATCACTATAAAATGTGTGTCATTGCCTAGCAACACAGAACTACTATTTCCCAGGCACACCTTTGCTTGAGCGCACAAAAAAGGAGAACGTAGCTGTGTGTTTGACTGGTGTGACTGATGTGCATTAGAGCTCCACGGTTCGCATTTGCATCGGAGCCGAATAAAGAAGTTATTCTGCAGCCTCCGTTCTCATCTTCAAAAAACTAGGAATCGTTACAAGAAAAATAACAGAATTCGAAACACCCATCCTCTAAGAAGCAACAATACTGCCTTTACTTTACGCGTTCCCACTCCTCCGTGTTGCGTTCTTCAGCCCAAACCCTCAAACAGCCAGTCAACATGCTGAGTAACAGTCCTATCTCAGGAAGAGTGTGACTGCTTTGGTGTGAGAGCTACGAGCGGATGTTTGGTCCCGTCCTGAATTACCATTCCCAGTCAACACCTTCTCCGTGAACTTTGCGGAAGGGCAGGGTTAAGGTCTTGAGGGTGAGAGGTGAAGCTCAGGGGGGCTACAGTGTAGTAACCTGCACTGTTTCACCTGAGAAAGGCCAAGCAAGCCTCATGGACACCAGATGCTGAAGGAGAAAAGTCTGCAATTTGGATTCAGTCTGGTGCCTGAAAAGAAAAATTTTGTAGGAGGTGCGCACGCGTGTGTGTGTGTGTGTGTGTGTGTGTGTGTGTGTGTGTGTGTGTGTGGAGGGTTACTACATATTTATAGCTGTGAGTGTATTTGTATGCATATGTGGAAGGGGGCTGTGTATGAGGATGGTGGCAGATGTGTGTGCGTGTGTGTAAGTTGGAAGAAAGCCATGCAGCCGCTGACAGTCCTGCCACACTTTCAATAACACAAAAGCTGCAGTGACCAAGTGAACCGTTCTAGCAGATAAGACACTTGGGGAACAAGTTGATCAATAATCCATTTAAACTTTTGCTTTTGAAGAGAAACAGCATAAAAATGACAGAAGAGAACCCACCCGCTTGCAGAGGACAGAGTGCGACATCAATAGGGCATTTTGGATAGCATTATATCTTCAATTGAAGGTTAAAATGGAGGGCCTTGGTTTTCGTCTAGAAGGCCGCAAAAGCAGACAACCTTTAAGAGATTCAATCTAGATTAATATAACACTGAGTAAGGAGGTGGAAAAAAACTGTGTTTGAAGTGAACAAAATGCTATAAAGCATGTACTGTGGAAAAGTAAGCCAATATAAAGAGTGAAATTGTATTATGAATGTAAAATCAAGGGTGAAAAACAGCCTCATTGAGTTTAGAGTTTAGGGTTCAGTTCAGGGTGTTTATGAGTGGTTTAGTGCTGTTTTGAGAGGTGTGGGGGGGGGACTAGCATGAGCCGGGAACACATTATTTTTTTCAGTTCAAAATAATATGTTCCTCTCCAAATTTCACCATTGAATCTGGAAGAAATTTGATTCATAAGATGAGGGATGCCTGTGTAGTACGTCTTATTAAAGAGATGGGGGTCAGGGGGAGTTATCTCTAAACTTTCAAGGAACTTTCTCTAACCTCTGTGGATGCATCCAAACCTGCAGTGGATGTCTGGAGAGCACAAAGCAGTCAACCAATCTGACAGTCTCACCAAGAGAAGTGAGAGAGCATCTGTTGATAGGGTCCTCTGGTGATGGAGGATCTTCAGGCTCTTGTCTGGTAGGAGACATTTTACCTCAAGCAAATGTTCTCTTGCCCTATTCTGTACTCCTGCCACAGATGACTTTTTTATTTCTTTTCTTTTCTTCTTTTCCGAGGTAGCAGGTGTAGCGGTCAAAGTACCATTCTTGCAACCTGGAAAATTCCGCTGAAAACACAGGGCGCAACTGTTCTTCCCGTGGGCAAGGTGGGACCAAAGAGTCCAAGTCGAGTTTGGCGGAAGTAAGATCTATGACAGGTGTGTCGGGGTATGCGGATTGGTGCGCGGATCTTTCTGGAGGAGCACGGACATTTTTGTCCTTATCAGTTTGAGGACCCACCCTAAATCCCTTCGCTTCTCCACACCCCAGCAGAAGCACAGCAAAGCCCAGAATGAATATTGTATGGCGGTGTGCAAACAAACACCGAACTGATTTGTAACAGATCAGCGTGACGCTGGTGACAGGCAAGAGCACATTCATTCTCATTGATATTCATGCGCCTGTCCAATGAACTGAGGAATATGCAGGGAGACCTGCCCCCCCCGGGTGTCCTGTGTGCCGATCACTGCTGACACTATGCATATTTACTCACGAAAAGTGCAACAGGAAGGATTCCAGCTCATTTACACACAGGTCTGCACAAAACAGCCAAAGTCAGGTGGGTGCAGGGTAAGTAGCTGAGCCGGATTCAAATCCACACCTGAGAAGTCCAGGCACTGCGAGGTGGCACCGCACGTCGCCCTTCTTATTTACCGCAGCGCAGATTTATTTAAAGGGGCTGAGGTTGCGGACTGGGTTGGACAAATGAAGGTTTACATCGAAAGGTTTCTTTTGAGTGCTTTTTCGGGACTTCCCACAGACAGAGACACTTGGTGCAGAATCAGCAGCATCTTCAGAATAAAGGTTGTACTTTCCCAGGCTTTTTCAAAGCAGGTGGATAATCTACAAGGAAGGAAGGGAAAATTGAGAAAGACAGGGCAGTCACGACAGAACAAGGCTGTTGGATTACATGTGGGGATCTGAACACCAGCCTTGAATCTGACTGCCTCCTTCTCCCCTCTATACCTCCGGGACAGACCGTACTAAGGCACTTGTGTCCGTTTACCCTGAATACCCGGCAAAAATGAGGTGTACGGCGGCAACGTTTGTTTGCATTGACTTTTTTGTTCAGTTCTAACCCCACACCACAAAACCAATTTGTTCACAGCTTAGTGATAGACAAACAAGTGCTAATTTTTATTAATCTCATTTTTTTGTGCTACTCGACTGACTGTATGACAATCTTATTACAGGGGATCCCAAGCAGGGACACTGGGCAATTGGGTTGCTAAATGATAGCGTTAGAAAATAATATTCCCCAGCTTGGAGCTACGCTGAAAACCCCCTAGAACATGTGGTATTGTACTTTGCGAGCCCCTACCGTCCTGTTTGGCCAGAGACTGTGACTCAGCAGGACAAACACACAGCATCAAGTCTGCTGTTATCCATGGGCTACGGTGGGGAGACAGTTGAGACAAATCCATGACATTTGCTCAAGCCCTTCCTTAGATCACTATATTCTATGAGAAATACTATGTAAACAACCCAGAATGAGTAAATACCGATACAAATATTCAACCAAATTTGGCATTTTTTAATGTATGCACAAAATTTTTGAATATATAAAAAAAAAATTGGCTTTGGTCAGAAAATGTGAACTGTTTATTTTCTCACACTTGTTATTTCAATGTTGGATCTTACATTTGACACTGGCACTTTTGTAAATGATGAAAAATATCCACCAAATATCCAGAGACAGAAAACCAAATTCAAATGATCAATCAAATAAAAAGGGAACGGCTGAAATGCTCTGGTGGCTGGACCACAGGAGGTCACAGCTGAAATTTCAGGGTTCAGCGGAAAGGCCACAGTGGCAGAGGACAGTCATGCTGAGTGGTCAGTAACTGAAGTAAAAGGTTGACCTCACCAGCATCAGGGGCTCACTTCTGTGGTGTTCATCATCTTAGGCAGAACAACCCCCCCCAGTGCTGTGTTAGTGGGGGCAAACACTGAGAAGATGTTACATGCTGACTTAAGAACAACGATCTATCAGCATCATTTCTTCTCTTTTGGTAGAAGTGAGGCGCTCCAGCGGGGTCGATACAACCGACCCGGCAACTAAAAAGAAGTGAGACCCCATTCCACCCCCAACTGCGTACCTGCTCCATCTACTCAGGGTCTGTAAGCTAGCTGCGAATATATTTGCGTATATTCACTTGACTGATGCTTTTCCTTAGTGCAACTTTCAATGACCTACCCATTGAAAAATTTCCATTTGGGAATTTTGCTGGAGGAATTTATACCAAGCATCTTGCTCGAGGGTAGTGCAGCAGGAGGTTGCAATCACACTTAGGGCCTCAAAGGCCAGAGGTGGCAGCTGTAACCACTGTGGCCTTCAGATGAACATTCAGATGTGGCTCTCCAGCAGCATCATGCTGGTTCCTGCAGCTTTAAGCATCAATATGCTATGACTAAAACACGACCATGAAGGCTATTGAGACAGTTGACAGCGAGGACTAACCAAGCATAAATAAATTAACTAAACATTGTGATGTCAGTAAATATCATCAGTAGGCAGAACAGGAGCGTAAACCTCACCTGCTACGGAAATGATGCTTGAGGGAAGAAGTGCTAGAATAACAACTGACTGACAACAGAGAGACCCAGAGCAACGTGATACATGCAAATCACCCCTAAATACCCCAAGAGGAAATGAATGCTTTCTGGGCTACAAATATCCGGATATACAGCTTTGGTAGCACGAACAAGGCAATTTCCACATTACTGAAAGTGTGCAAGTGCTCCATTTTGATGTCAAACAAATGGCTTTGCACAGTCTCTGTGGTGATCAGACTTTCCGTGATTCACGGCGGCAATCCAGGCGTACAGCTGGAGGACAGGCCAGGGGCTGAGGATGGAACAGACCCTCTTGCAGAATTTAAGCTTCTGATGGTGCAGCCTGTGTGTCAAATATTCACTGACAACATGTTGCCTTCAATGGCATCCGTGACATAAGTAATGTGAGACAAAAGGAAAGGTAGCAGGTGGGGAAAGGAACACCGACCGTGGGGTCTTATCAGAGAAGCATTGCCTGGGCTGCAACTAGGAATTGTGGTCCCCCCAGGAATATTGCTCTGCAACCACCACCACCACCACCACCTCTAAATAATTTGGGACTTTTGCATGCCTTGTGCTGGTGTAGGACCGAGAATTACCACCACCATTCACCTCAATAGCAACGGCTCTGAATGTTGCCTCGGGTTATACCCAGAAATGTTCCTACAAAGCCCATTAAACCAAATGCTTAAAATTTAAAAAAAAAAAAAAATCTAGACCAATTATTCCTCAGCACTGTGATCGGATCAGATCCTCCCTGGACTAACTGTGCTGAAATAAACCGTTCCCTCCACAATTAGAGAACCGCTTTCCCGTCATCCATCCCTCAATGCCGAGCCCTCGTGGGTTCTGCCATCATGTCTCCGTTCAGATGGCTGTTTATCTGAGCTCAAAGACTGATAGGTTTGCCAGTATTCTGACTGTGAGAACGACTCTCTGGGGGGCCAATAAAACATCCATGAACTAATGTAAGTCTCTGGATCCAGCATTATTTATTACCGGAAGAATACAAGCAGGACAAATTGCATAGTAAAGGTGTTTTATCGCTATAAATCTGAATACAATCCTGTAAAGTGACTAAATTGGTAATACAGCAAATTGCTTCAGCAAAAATGTTGTTTTCTGGTATGGGTTAGATGGATAAATTAGCAAAAAAAAGCTAAAAGTTGTTCTAAGTAGATGGCGAGGGCAAACAAAAATAAGAATTATTTAAAAAAAAAAAAAAAACCTTACCTTATGCTCAAAAAACTGAGGAAAAGCAAAGACAAAGTTTATAAAAAAGTAATTTCTTCAGTGTTTTCCATGAAGTAGATGAAATTTTTCTGCAGGGGTAATGAATACCAGTGGCATTTATGAATGTTGTCGGCCGCATCTTATCGGTAAAATCCCAAATTCTCTGCACACTAAGACTACGCCACCAACCAGAGAAGCATAACAGTCTGCGAGCTCATTCATCTGCTCGGAATTTTTTTTTTTCCCCCGACGCAAAGCGCTGAAGCAGCTTAAAATTTTACGCATTACTTACAACACAACTTTTCTACAACAAAATCGTCCTCGATGGTCTCACGGCAGCTGTCCCCGTGGGTTGCGCACAATTTAATTTTCATCGACTTTTTGTTGCCGTGATTTATAAACTCTGAAAAGGCATAAATGTTAGTTGGAGGCTTCTAGCAGGAACTGCATCTTTTTCCTCCGTTTACAACACCACAGCAACCTGCCCGGAGGACGACAGCTCCCAAAATCTGCCGCTGCCCCCCTTCCGCCCCCTCCCTTAGCCACTTAGCCTGTTTTCCCAGCTTTCTAACAGAGGAGCCTTGGCAAGGGCTGCATTCGCTTGTGGGGCCCAGAGGGATAGGCACTTAAGCGGATTACAGCTCAGGGAATGAGCGGGGAAAAGACAGCAGGGGTGTAAGAGAAAGAGGTTAAGGTTGGGGACATTGGCCACACTAATGACAATGGTGTTGATGACACACAGCTCCATATACAAAAACATTAGTGGCCATCTGACGTTAATTCGGTTTGCCCGAGTTTTTCTCCTGCCCTGGAGAAGCCCGCAAAAAACACAGGGCACCGTGATGCACGCGTCCATTTCATCTGACCTGTAAAAGTTTGGAGGCTGTAGACTCGCTGTATATAATCTGCATCATATAAACCCGGGGCGCTAAACCCACCTGCCAACAATTTTTACCCCACTGGTCTAGGCTGAGCAAATATCCAGCAGCCTTGAGGCTGCACAGCAAACGTGCTGACGGATACGCTGGATCTGTGTCCCGAGTAGGACGGCGGCGCCGGAAATATCCCCGCAGATATTCACGTCACCTGAAGTCGCGGTCCGCACAAAACCCGGACGCGGACCCCACGTCAGAGCCCGGCACAAGCGCAGCGATTTCAAGGCTGCCGCACCTTCGTGGAATTCAGCCGGAAAGCCAAGCACCGTACCCGTGCATCGGTCCAAAATTAAAACCGCATATCCTTGAAAGTTATCCTCATCTGATTCCCTTCTCTAAGTTTCTAGAGTAAATTGATGTGACGCGGTTTATTGGAGGGGAACGTAAGCAATTTTTCCCCCTTAACCACACTTGCTTAAAACCCAATTGTGAAATAAAAATAACTAGGGGGGCCGCTCGAAAAAGGAATTTGAATGAGACAAAATGCTGCACTTGCAAATGAATGCAGATGAACACAGTAAATTAGGCAATTACACTGTATATTGTTCTCCCTCTCCTGGGACTGTCGGCAAACAAAGTGGATTACAAATGTGCGGATTTTTAAGGCTCGTGAAAATAGCTGTAAACGCTGCGGGAGAACAATGGCAAACAGACGTGACAAGAATAACTGAAATGGCCACAACATGCTGACTGCACTTGGGAAAAGGTCAAAGGGCACCGCCGTAGGTGTCACGGTGCGGAAGGGCCGCACGGGCCTGGTTGGCAGCATCGTAACTGGAAAAAAAGAAGAAGAAAAAAAAGCATCTTATCCCGCAGTTAACTCGACTTACCTGCCAACGTGTACCAGGGTAAGGCAGCATGAGGGAGGTGGAGGTCCCTTGACAAGGTTTCAATATTTGCTTTTTTTTTTTTTTTGTCACTTACATCCTCGCTTCTCTTGGAAATCGCCCAACACGCTCAGTTAACCTGGCATCACGTCGCATTGACCAGGTACGGCAGCTTTGCCTCATCCGAACCAGTCACTGGGACTCTGCATCACCTGTTCCAACTGCTAATACAATGTGTTGCCTCTTACAAGGCTTTAATTTATGCTACCTGTCCACTTCCTATTGGTTCATTTAGTTGTTGCCAGTAGCTACCGCTTCACATTGTCTTCGTCACTGAGCATGGCGCCATATTGCCTTGGCCAGCTACCGTGGCATTAGATGATTTTCACCAGGTGGCCATACATGGCTTCACACAGCAGACTGTGTGACTGAGTGCCTTGATGAAGAACACAAAGGGAAAAAAAAACCACCAGAAGGCAGACGGACAGCATGTGGGCTTAGATCTACAACGCCCACGCGCAGATTTCATCATTCTGACTCCATCCTCTGTCTGGGAAGAGATAAATAAATAAATAAATAAATAAATAAAGCGACATTTTCCGCTCTACATAGAAAAGCAGACTCCGCCAAACCAGCAAGAAACAAAACAGTTCATTCTGACACACTTGAGGGTGAGAATGAGATGGTCTTCATCTGGGCTTGGGTCTGAGGGGACTTCAGAAACATCTGCGTGGCCTGGGAGCGATGGGCCGCACAAATAATGAATTCGCAAACCAGAGGCAATCCATTCACTGTGGTGACACTAGACTAAAGCGAGGTGAGGAGCTAATTTAATTTGGAAATAAAAAGTAAATAGGAAATTCAAAATTCTTTTTTACAGTCTGACACTGGTCTATTGGGGGGGGGGGGGGGGGTGGAAAAAAAAACAGGCTAAAAAGAAAAGTTGCCAGAGGAAAGTGCATGAATCCTCGCCCCACCGCATCTAAATTCTTCCCACCACTGTCCCACATGCCTCCCCTCAGCTCAGAAGAAGAAATATCAAAGTGGCAGGAAAATAGAAATGACCCACAAGGTCCCGATACACCCCCACCACCCTCGAAAAAAAAAAAAACCCGTCTGTGTACAACAGTTCAGGTCACGACACCAGAACTACTTTCATCCCATTTGGGAGAAGCTGAGGCATAGAAAGAAAGACATAATAAAGGAAAACAGCTAAACAGAACAAAGACGTCCTTTGATGTGAGTTCAGCATCTGTAATTCAGCAGAGGAGGTTCTCCTCTCACTTGGCCTTTTCCTTCTTCTGGACAACCAGCAGCTCAGACAGACAGGCTGCGTCTTGCGTACTGCCCTGTGGGTGTAAGTCACACTGCACACCAAAGGAGGTCTCTGTGGAAGCTCCTCTTGGTTTCTCCTGCTGTGCTTTAGCCTTTAGATGGGGAGGCAGATGGTGCAAGATGCTGGTGTTGGGTCAGCAATGAGGAGATAATCCACCTTGAAACCCAGTTCTCTGCAAAGAGCGGCACTGGAAAAGCAAACCAACATTAACAGGCTTCACTATCTTCAGGAGCCAAGTGTGCCTCTAAAGTGATTCGGTGTTTTTTCCCATCACATTTAACTGGTTTCCAGCCTGAATCCCATCAACCATGTCTGACCAGAATAAAGGAAAAAAGGCAATAAGACAAAACAGACGAGTAACTTTGACAGTGACCCGTTTCCTCAGGTGTACGTCGGTCCCAATCCGTCGAGTTTCCCATTTTTCAGTTCCGGGTTGAGGTCACGATACAATTTGATGAAAACGCTTTGTTTGTTCTGAGCAGGTCTAGACTTTGACGTTCAGAAAAATTAGGAGCGTTCCACATCTGGGGAGCAATGCCGTAAATTTATTGAACTTTTGCTGGCCTTTCTGCTTGGAGAACTTTGGTAATTCAACCCTAACCATTACCCATGAGTATGAGAGTAAATGAAGCACAGCTTTGGCTGAAGAAATCCAACTGTAAAAAGTTGACGGCATTGAAAGTTGAGAAACTGACACGAAAGTCATTTTTAATGATCGCAATGAGCCATAGCTTTGGTTCGCCCTCTTTAAACACTGAGCAATTAGATGGAGGGAAAAAAGAAGAGAAAGAATAAATACCCCTCAGGATTTCTGTCTTGCGGACTCCCTAAGTCTCCTTGCTGTTTTTCTTCTCTCTCCCCCTTAAATTATAAGATGAAGCAGATCAGTAAATCTCTCTTAACCCCTGAAATCCTCGAGGCACCAGCAGCGGAACGGGGAGCGAAGCGGCTTCCTGGCGAATCCAAACTCGGGCTGATCCCAGCAGGGCTGCGGGGTTATCCTCGGCAACGCGGGGCCCTCGGAGGCTCGCTCGACCTCCTCTCGCAAAGACGCGCGCAGACGTCTTTCTCGTGCGCAGACGGACGTTACGCTTGCGCACGCACGCTCCCTGTCACCCACACACATACGCACGAGGATTGCTTTTTTTTTTTTTTTTTTTCCGCTTCTTCCTGGCTTCTGGCTGACAGGCGTAGCGTGGAGTCACACACTTTCCCGAAGACTTTCTCAGGGTCACGCAAGACATTGTCATGCTTGCGGGATCAGCAGTATTTCAGTTCTACTAATGTTATTTGGGTTGTTTTATTAAATTAGTGCTGAGATCCAATGCATGACTCAGCAGAACGGAGAACCACCTCGGCCTCCGCTAAACCCCCTCCGCCGCCAATGGAAGAGCAGCGGCTGTAGTTCCTGCACATAAATGTGGGAGCGGCGACCCAACAGACCCCACAACACTGTACGAAGCTCCTCAGAGGGTGGTATTCTGCTTCTCGGCATGTCCGGACACATGCGTGGAGTCCACGGTCCCTCTGGCCTGCACTTCTCTGCCAGATGGCCTGTTAACCAACCCAGCAGAGCGGTTCTGGCCGTGTAAATGGTGGTGTCAGGAAGCCTGTTGGTAAGGGTGAGCGTAGGCTTCCCTGGCTCACAAGAGCGGCAGCTAATTGTCCGTGAAGGACGCAAGCTGACTCTGCGCTATCCTTCTTCCCCATTGAAAAGGTCCACGGGCAGCCACTCGTACTCACATGCGGCAGCGGCTGCTGTTCGCTCCTGCCATCCTGCCAACTGCTAAACTGGCCACAAGAAACAGTTAACTATGTATGAAGATTAACCACGTTCTCAATCTTTACCTGCTATTTCAAAACAATGTGTACAAAATCAGAAGAGGCAGGATAGGGGGACAAGATATAACTATTAACCCTTAAATTCAACCCTACAGCAGCTTTAATGCAAGGCACGCAAACTATCAAAAGGTGCAAAATACACTGCCCGGCCAAAAAAAAAAGTCGCACACTAATATTTCGTTGGACCGCCTTTAGCTTTGGTTACGGCACGCATTCGCCGTGGCATCGTTTCGATAAGCTCATGCAATGTCACCACATTTATTTCCGTCCAGAGTTGCATTCATTTTTCCCCAAGATCCTGTATCGATGATGGGAGAGTCGGACCGCCGCGTAAAGTCTTCTCCAGCACAAAATCCCAAAGATTCTCAATGGGGTTAAGGTCTGGACTCTGTGGTGGCCAATCCATGTGTGAAAATGATGTCTCTTTCATGCTCCCCGAAGCACTCTTTCACAATTTGAGCCCCATGAATCCTGGAACTGTTATCTTGGAAGAAAAAATCCATTGATGGAAAAACCTGGTCATTCAGTATATTCAGGTAGTCAGCTCACCACATATTTGGGCACGTTGCTGAATCTAGACCTGACCAACTGAAGCAAAACCACATAAAAACACTAAGTTAAATCCAGGTGGTGAGGTTTTTTGGCCAAGCGGTGTAGATAAGCAATAAATAAACAACAGAAGATAAGTAGAAATTACAGTGAAGTGAAACAAGTTTATTGACTCTGAGGTCCTATTATAAACCTCTTGGTACACAGTCACTCCCAGAAAACCTGGGGAAAAGGGCAGGAGTGGCAAAAATTCACCAACACACATAGATAAAGTCATACGCGTTCAACATGTCGCAGAAAATCAAGTCTCCTTACTCCTGAGTGAGTCTATCCTGGAATCATAGGGCACTGAGGTATGAAAATACCCCCAGAGAGGACACCAGTCCATCACCGGGTGGCCATGCACAGTCACACACACACACACACACACACACACACAATGGGCAATTTAAAGTGACCAATTAACCTGAAACACATGTCTTTGGACTGTGGGAGGACACCCACGCAGACACATGGAGAACATACAGTACAAACTCCACAAAGCCTGAGCCAGATTCAAACTGATGCCCGACCAGCCCAGGCTCTGTGAGACTACTGGCCGAGCCACCTTTCCTCCCCAAAAGACAGACAAAAAAAATTTAGAAAATTAAATGAAAACAATGATGTTAAGAAGCTATTTAGGGGAGAAAAAAAATCAGTGTGGGCCTCATGCCTTTTGTTTTGTAAACTGATGTACCGAGCAAAACATTTTCCAGGCGGTAAATTTCGTAAGAGCTGGGCAGGGTCTGTTAACTATGGCTAATTTATGAGGCAGGAGAACAGGCCGTGTGTCAGTGCGATCCTCACCATCAGTAGTCACGGTCCTTTGTGCCTCTACAGCTCAGAACTGCTGCGCTGCCTACAAGTCACCACACTGCCTTTCATGATGGTGAAAAACCAATGGAAGACAAGGTGGCCTCAGCTCAGACACGCGGGGCTCATTAATATGGTTTTCTCAATATCTGGCTCACATCCTCAGTTCTGGGGCACAGTTTCCTGCAGTTGATCTGAACTCCCTCAGTGCAAACAGCAATCCCCACAGACTTACATTAGTGCTCATACTGTGGCAGGCAGTGTTTGCTGTTGGTCTGTACTGTGGACCAAAGGACAAAAACATCAGTGCAGGAGCTAGGTTGCTGAAGGCCTGACCATAATAATAATAATAATAATAATAATAATAATAATACAGAAAGACTTAAACCCATAAAGACAAGAGACCCCTAAGGAAGTCTGAAACAATCCATGATTCCTTTTTCTTAAATTTTCATATACAGTTTCTCTGGGTAAAAATCCTACAAAGCCACACTGGACCCCAGGACACTCAGTGCTGGTCAGGAAGTCTAACCATCCACCATTCCCATTCCCAGATCCCTCAGACCACACAAATCCCCTTATTCTAAAGTTATGCTGCTATGAAGGCCAAGGCTGTGATGGCAGATCACCATGGCAATAGGAGGAGATGTAAAAGGGAGTGCTGGTACGGAGAAAAAAGTAAAGCATGACCTTTGCAGGGATGTGTGTGGCGATCGCTCTATGACTCTGAACACATCTCTGATGGCAGCATGACGGGAGAAAGAGAGTATAATGCAAAAAGTGGTTGTTAGTATGAAACGGCACTGACGTCGCATTATTTCATAGTTTCACGACTTTTACTCACATAAGCAGGCCTACAGTTACACGGTGACACTGAAGTTGCGCTTCCACACTACCAATATGTCACCTGCTGAGATGTAGCACAGGTGGAATCTTTCGGGTACAGGACAATTTACCATGTAATGCTGACACCAGGGTTTTTTAACTGCAACAGCAACGTTGCGAGTCCGTTTCAGGGTAGGTTTACCTCAATTCTGCCCTCATGAATTCCAGGTGAAAAGACAGAGCTAAAGCATCAGGTTACCTTGGGATGTCATTGCCAAGCTAAACAAAAAACAGGAACGCTCACTCTTTTAAGACAAATCACAAAGGACTGACCCTTGTTTTTGGAAGTCTGCCCTTTAGCACCTGGGTAAATCAAAGATGTCTTTATTAGCAGGTAGGCAAGGAGAGCGTGGCTTCAAGGCCAAGGTTGCACCGTATTGTTTGCAGTCTGACAGCTTAACAAAACACGTCTGGAATGAAGAACAAACACGGTCAGCGAAAGGCTCAACAGCAGGGACAGGTACGGGTGACCGGGAGCATATCTCAGATGGTGACATTTCCCTTTCTGTCATCCTTTTGTTCCACCTCCTTGGATTTATAGACTGGTGAGCAATATCCGTGCTTCTAATTGGCTGAAGCCTTTGGCAGCAGGTGAGGGTGGACTGGGGGCTTGCGGATGTGGGCTTTTGCACAAGGATGGACTGATGGATGAGCTGTGGGTCGGAACAGCGTACGGTATCCTCTCAATGACGGGGACTTCCTCCCGAGCATCCACAGATCCGGAAACGGGAGCGCGCGCAGATGTACAGTGCAGCACACCAGAGAGTCAGACCTAACGTCCACCTGTCGAGAAGGTGCAAAAATGCTGCAGCGTGGTCCATCACAGCTGACTTTTTACTGCAGGAAGGACGAGCGAGCAGGTCTGCAGTAAAAAGTCATTCACATTCAAAGGAGCCCACTATTAGAAAGGCCGAGCTAAAAGGTAAAGAAAGGCAAAGGATCCGAACGGATGCAGCAGAGCGGGTTTGGAAATCGGCCTGCTTGTGTTAAACGCTCTTTCGTTCATTTATCGAACGGCGTGATGAATACCTCAGACCCACAGCTGCAAAGGTGATTATCGGGGTTCCACGTTCTGGTTCTTGTGGACATTACTCCGGCTGGGGCTGCATGCATCACTGTCACGGAAGGCGACAAATGGGACGACCGGGGCCTGACCTTGCCGCTTGGCAAACTCGGAACCGTCGCTCCCACCGTGTCAAAGCACCGGCAACGGCAATAGCATCGAAGGGTCATCAGCGAAGGAAATTGCGGGGAGAGAAATTGTGCGGCTCCGCGTGGTTCCTGCCCTCAGATCCCAGGCTCGCAGGGCTGTGAAATCCAACGTCTGGCGGCCACTGGCTGAGAAGAAGCTGCGGCCAATTAATCGATTAGTTCGACTGCAAATTGCAATGTTTGCGATTGATCCTTGGGTCCGGGCGCTGACCTCTCCCTTATTCAATAAATACGGCTCGCTTTTCATACCCGCGAATTAATTGAGTCCCCATCAGACAGGAGAGGATCAATGTTTAAAACTGTGCCAAAGCATTATTGATGTTGCACCTTGCAGGCCCCGCAGCGGACGCGCGTGGAGGAAGCGTGTGGGCCGGCTCCTTTCGGACAGACGTTCGCCGCGAGGGGCCGATCGATTGTCCTTCCCGAGGAGAGGAAAGAAAAGCGCGGAAGCGGGGATTTTTCTGCGCAAACCCGGTTAAATCCTCCGTCGCTCGCCCTTCCGACGAGACCCGGAGGGCGACACGAACCATCGAAGTTCATCTCGGCGAAGCTGCTCGATTCACAAAGCGCATCATTACCCCAGCAGGCGTCAAAACTGCAACAAACGCCGCATCTTATCGGCAGCGTGCAAAATGAGTACATCATTTCCTGCTTATGTAACAGTGCAAACAGCTGCAATATTATTTTCATATGTGCAGCGTATTTATACTTTATGGGACTGCATTTTCAAATGTGACAGATATTTTTCAGTCTACGTTTCATAGGTTAGAGAGAAAATAAAAGCTTGTAGCACATCCGTAAAACCTCCCGTTTCACTCGTAAACCATATGTGGAGATGAGCTCTGTTTGTCTCGCACTCACACACGCTCCAAGCAAAATGAGTGTTGTTGCTATGTGGTGTTTATTCTTTCTCACGCTGCATTTTATTCAGATGCAGGTCTCCTCAGAACACACCCGCCAGCAACGTTTTGATAAAGAAGCAGGAATGGGAATTGCAGAGAGGCAGGAGGGAGGTGGGTTTGCCGCTCAGGTTGATGCAACTGGAATGTTCGGGGAGGAACGCTCCTTTCTGTCTGCTTCGGAGCCTCTCTAACAAACATACAGTGGCTTGACTTTGATCCAGACGGGGCTCCGCTTAGCCCGGAGAGGCTGGATTCCATCTCTTTTCCCAGCAATTTAGCACCGTTGCAGCCTTTTTTCCCCCCTAAGTATCCTGAGCTCCCCGCAAGGGGGGATTCTTAAAGACAGATGTTTAAAGAAATAATTTCAGCTCTTGTACCCAAGGGCAGAACTGCAGGGTCCCTTTACTGGCACCTTAACCAGCGATATCTTGCTTATAAGGACAGACAGCAGTGGCAGCTGTTAAAGGGGAAGTTCTGGAATGATCATAAAGAGTTGACCCTCATATGAGAGCACCAGACAGGCCAGCATAGGGGAACGGGGCCGTGAGCAGACCGACACCGGGGAAAGGACCAAGCCAGGCCCAGGCTATCCGTGGCCTAGGAGCACAGAGCGAGTGAGTCAGGTGTGGATGAAGACTGGGGGAAGGAGAGAATTTCTGAAGACGCTGCAGCGCGACAGCAGGGTTCAGAGTGGCTTTGCAGACGGTACAGTAGATTATAGACAAGTGAGCCTCGCACTCTGCGTACAAGAAACAACTCATTGGATGTCAGCCCTGTGGCTGGGGTTCCATCTCTCCTGAATAATCACTGGTTAACACAGTAAACCCGTAGCTCCAATTCCATCCTCACCATCTGGTGGAACAGCTGTCTGCTGGACTGCTCCCGACCATTGCCATCATCCCCTCCGGTCCATCACTATGTGCCTTCATTAATGCCGAGGGCCACGGGTCGATCCTTACATCTCCCTTCTTGAAGCCCTTTTAGAAAAACAACCAGCCTTACCTGTTGGGAGGTTAACGCAGGTGAACATCTTTTTCCTTCCACACCGGCCTGCGAGTCAGACGGTGTTTAAGCGCCCTCTATCGGCCATGTTTATATCCTGCGTGGCTCTGAAACGGAGCCAGATTTTTAAGAATTAAATGAATGGATTTTAAACTGCAGATGCGCAGGGCACAACTGCTGCTCAACTGTATGTGTGGGTGATGTCCCAAGATGCTTTTTTCATTTTTCACAACACCAAAACCTTCATGATCAGTTGCAGGTCTGGATCCGTACTTTCGTCCCCAATTAAGTCAACCGCAGAACAAGATTCATTTGTTTTCTCTCGAAGTGTTGAAGTGCCAGCGAAGCATCCTGAAGAACCAGAACAGGGACTGCGGGAGGAGGAGGAAAAATCCACATTCAGACAAATAATTTCCTCTCACAGGATATGAAGAACCTTTAAAAGGACAGGAGAGCACATTGTAATCTCATCATCTGGTAGGAGGCTTTTGTGGTGGTTGTTTGGTCCAGGCCTGTCGGAGATGGATGCGGGACCGATGGAGCCCTGCGCCCCCCTGGAGCTCCACATTCATTTCACCCTCCACTGGCTTGCTAACACAATGCAAGCCACCATCTTTCAGGCCGCAGAGAACCTGAAGGTGCTCGGAAGCCATAATCCCAGGCTGCTTGGTATTATTAGCCGGTCAGATGATAGATGGGCTACCTGCCTTTAGTCAGCCAGTCACCCGAGAGTATAAACACCTGTGGTTTTGTCAGCCGACCACGTGTGATCTCGGGCCCCTTCCTGCTTTAAAGATTCCGTGCTGGAGGCCTGGAGTCGTGCCGTATGTCACCGTCGGGCTGTCAAACCTGTCGTACCACCGAGCGCTAAGTCGTTCATCAAGTCTTTTTACCTACAGCGAGGTGGCTGTCACCTCAGCTCTGTGTTCTGTGAAATCAGGCCAACATTGGGAAGGCCATGTGACCATCCAATCATTCCTCATTCAGCCTCGCTTGGGGAGCCGGGAGATGTGCACAAAACAAATCAGACCGCTGTGTCATTTTGACAGCATCGCTACTTAATTGTCGAAAGACCCGCGACCCCGCGGAACATGCGTGCGCACCCATTGCCATTCATTGGGAAGATAATGGGATGGGTGTCATGGAAACCAGACAACTGTGAAATCCATCGGGGAGATAAAAATGGTGGGGTTTTTTTTTTTTTTTGAGGGATGCGATAGCGCGGAATCAGACCACCCTGGGATCAGGCCTCTGTTGGGATCCCGCCTGTCACAGAGCATGACACTCGAGAGCAGTATTTCTCAAGCACTCTTTATGCCGAAGAGTGTTATCGGACATCTGACCGCAGAGCGCTTCAACCGTATCTCAGCAGGACGCGGCCCAGGACTGGCGCAGCACGGCCCTCCTCAATCCACGGAGAGAGACCACCCGTCAATACAAGTTTCATGCTAGGGTTGAACAATTCAGGTTATCCAACCCTTTCGCAATTGATCAAACAAAATGAATTTCATCATCACAAACATCTGGAGAAGTTTTCTCAGTACCACAGGGATTCCTCATCAACTCTGTTCGGCAAAACTGAAAACTTAGCCAGAATTACGAGGATGAATTGTCAGGCAACCTCAAGAGCTTCGTGAGTTGAGACCTTCTGTGGTGGAACAGTTCGACCGGCCTAATAATCCACAGGCACCAGCAACGCTACACCACTGCACCTGTGAAGTGAGGTGGTGCTCAGGTGACCTGCAGGACGTCCGATTTCAGCCGGGCTGCTCCCCGCCACCGACCGTCTTCCCCAAACTGACCCGGATGGCTCAGCCAAATGGACGGCTCAACGCTCGCACGGCTCTTCCGTTGCTTTACGCTCCGCTTCTCCTCATCCTCCGCTTCCTAACTTCCCATGTGACCACCCCGTGCGGAAAGGAAACCTAGGGTGACCTTTGCCCCTTCCACCGTCTCCTTTCAGAGACTTCTTGCCAATCTAGAGTTTGGGGTGCTGGAGGATCCCCATGCGAGATGAAAGACTGCTGCGGTCCCAGAGATGGCCCCTGTTGGCTGTAACCAAGACCTTTACGCTGAAGTTATTACTCTTATTTACTTCCAATATTAAACTCCTTCTTGTTCAAATGGATTAAACCGTAATCTAGGTGAGCTGTTTTGGGTAAGAGTCCTCAAAGCATATAAATCATGCAGGTCGCTCTGAAGAGTCGTGGCTGAAGGACCAAATGCAAATGTAATTTCCTGCCGATTCCCGGCAGTTTGACTGCGACCGCGCGTGAATTTTTATTCAAACCCAGCGCACACGGCATCTTTCTGTCCTCACAATAAATCATCATTACCATTCAATCTCCCCCTTTTATTAAAGCCACATATTTATATGCAATTAATGGGGGGGGGGGGGTCCCAGAAAGCACTGCAGCCACAGACGTGCACACACACAACCTAATGACCTTCTTATAGCACATTTTTACCCCAGGCAGCCAGGAGAAGGTGCTAGAAAGGACCTGCGGTGAGGTTATAACACGCGGATCTCGGCGAATTTGCCGAACAGCTGGACTGCGAACAGAATCTGTTAAGGTTCGGCTCCCAGCATGTTTCCGAAACGTGCTTATGACACGTTTGTAGTTTAGAAGCCTGGGAAACGGACTGTAGGCACACAGATGTGGAAATAAGAGCAGCTCCTACTGGCTGATGGACAGATACGAATTGGGGAAATAAAAAAGCGAGGAAACAAGAGGAAGTGTTTTTCTTCAATCAAATGGGAAGATTTTCATTTTTAGAAATTGTGGAGTTAATATTATAGCCATCTGTCAAATTGCTCGTACCTTGCAGGGCCAAGCTGGTCTGGGGTCTATCCCAAAGTAATGGGCTTGAGACACGGTACTTCCTGAATGGGAGAAAAGTATCGCAAGGCAATCACACTCATTCTCTCCCTCACACACACACACTTCATGCAACTGAGTCACCGGTTCACAATAAATACCTTCAAGTCTTTTCAGTGCTTCACCGTCTCCTATTTGCTCCTTCTATCTCCAGGCTGCTATATTGTGTCTCCAGCAGGTGACACTGCTATGACTGTTGGAAACAGAGTCAACACAACAAGCCAAGAATTAAGGTCATTAACATTTGACAAACACCTGAACGTAGTTTTCCTTTATGGTTACGAATATGAACTGAGAAACATTCTTTTTTTTTGGGGGGGGGCACAAGCAAAAGAAGTAAGGAACTCAAAAAGGATGAGAATTCTTTCTGTCCTAGCAGTTTTATCTTTGCGTTCATCTAAAGCACAGGTTTGCCATGGGATGTTGAGCAGGAGAGCTTTTGGGGGGAAAGAAGCTAAAAAAACTGAGCCTTTGAACGATTGCGGTTAAATCACATGGGGCAGGCAAGCGCTGCAGTTTATAAACCGAATAATAAACACTACCTTTCCAGTTCCAGAGTACATCTGTGGGCCAAATCAGTCCCTGCAGGTTATGTGAACCCGAGGCACAAAAGACACTCAGAGCCGTGACACTTTGCTCCAACAAGTAACAGTCTGGTTCCATCTCAGTCCTCCTCTCAGGGCCCCAGTTTACTCCACATTCCAAAGGCGAACAAGGTGACCAATTTCCCTCGTGCACCATTCTACAGTCTGATGTTGATTTCCGAAATCTCCATCTCAAATAAATGCTTTTGTTCTATACAATATATTCAATTTATTCATAAATTTCTACTAAACATTATTCTGCGTAACGCAGGATGTTAAGTCATGTAGAAAGACGGCAGGTAGGTGAACACAAGCCTGCATCTGTACAGACTCATCCTTATGCACCGAACACACGTTTGGCTGTTCATCTGAGCTGCATTTGTCATTAGGTTGTCCTACGTGAAAAGTCTTTACATCCGATCGTTTCCACTCCAGCCCTGCACGTGAAGAACACATAAAATCATTTGTCAAACTAATATTTTACTGCAGTGGGATGCTTTGAATATAACAGGAGGTTCAGCCTTAGAATGAGGTTTGTGTGTAAAAGGTGTCATTCTGCCCCAGAACAAGTACAAACGTGCAGTTTAACTTCCTCTGTTTGCCAGTGAAGCACAGCAGCCTTGGGAGGAGATTCTATATCTGCATATTGGCAGGACTGCAGACACTCCTTTAAGTGCAGTCTTTCATCCACATCACCCCTGCATGGAGCTCAGGGAAATTAACACACACACACACACACACACACACACACACACACACACACACACACTGTGCCTTGAGGACGAGAAGCAGTCTTCCACGAAACCACCTGATTCATCCGCCATCCCATAAAACATCCCCGAAACAAAAATGCCTTAATTAAAATTTATGAAATTAATTCGCTAGTCTTCCAGATGGATTTGCCAAATCGCGACTGAGAAATGACGGGATTGCGGCGTACAAAATAATTCAATACAATTAGAAGAGGTGAACTCTGCTGCCTGCAGCACAAGAATGACTTTCGCTTGGCACCCAATGGCGAAAGTGGTGGCGGTGCGGTGGTATTTACACGAGGATCACTATTCTGCAGTTAATCGGCAACGGCAAGATAAATAGATGGCTCGGAAAAAGGAAACGACGATGAGTCGGCTGTCACGGCGGTGCCAGACAGCAGAATAGTCATGACTTAACAGGAAGATGAGGTCTAGACGTGTTATTTCCAGTCGGAAAACAAAGCGAACGTAAAACAATGCGGACATTTACTGGGGAAGGGAGAAACCAAACACTTCGAATTCATCTCCCTTTGACGTTCTTTCACGGAGGCTACGGAACAAAGACGCAGAAAACCATATTTAAGCTTTTAATTTGTGCAGTGACATCTTATTAATATACATGTATATACAGTACACCTAATGTACACATTTTAAAAATAAACTGAGACAATCCTTTAAAATCAGTTTTTTCTTACAGTTTAACTCAGATCTGATAATCAAAACTGGACAACAGAACTTAGTCACATGAAAAAAAAAAATGTTTAAAAACTTGCTTAAGCATCACAATGATCTAGTTCTCTACAGCCATAGGATATTGTTAAAAATGTCAAGTTCCTAAACCTCAGAAATACATTAATATTGTGAACACACACACACACACACACACACAGCAGTTTAACTGTAGTGTGGAGCCACACCAGGAAATAAAAATGTCATGGATGTAAAAGAAATGATCAACGGAAAGTGAGAATGACAACGCCCTCCTGCTGAGCCTCAGCCAAACTGCACGGGGTGCAACCAGGTGGGTTCCTCTGACTGCAAATCAGTCACTCGTAAGGATGGTCAACACCCCTGTCTCCACCAGCATAGTAGTGCCAACTCTCCTCCTTTACAAGGTTGTTTGTGGCTATGGATAGTTTGTACTTTTGCTCGTGATCAGACGCTAGAATTATTTCTGTGACTCCTGAACCCACTCACGTGGGTCATGATCAGTTCCTCATATAACAAAGGTGCATTCACTATGATACTAAACTGCCCGTCTGAGAATCTCCACAATGTAGCCTCACCGACTCGGGATGTTCTGGTTGAACCTAAACAGTCAGTCGGCATTGGTGTGTTGACACTTTACCGTAACCGAGTTTGATGGCAGCCACAGCACTTTACAGCCAAGTCCAGCAAAATTCCTAGTTGCCAGGTACAGCTGGCCTGTAGCCAGGTTCATTTTACATTTATAAAGGCTAAAATAAAATTTAAAAAAGCATCAGAGATCTTGTTCTGACCTTGGGTAGATGGTGAATGATCAATGAACAGGCCAGCAGCAGCCGGTGTGCATGGTACAAATCACGGTACCAATTGGACCTGAAGGAAACCTGGAAACTCCCTGCCAGGAAGACTGCTGCTGAAACCTGGAAAAAAAAAAACATCAGAACCCTCATTCACAACCATCAGCGCGCCCAGACCTGCGAGCGCCAGGTTTCCGATCACCATTTTAAGGTTCGACATCAGGGTGCAATTTGTGTCTCAGACCAAGAGTTAATAACCTCCACCCCACAGAAACATTCTGCCGAAACAGAACTTACAAACACTTTGTTCTACGACTAAAGCTTTCATTCCTTAATGTGAGAAAGGCAGGGAGCTCACACAGTGATATGTATACGGATAACGTACATAAATTAAACTTTAAATAAATAAATAAGAGAAATAAACTTTAAAAAAAAAAAAAAAAAAAAAAGAGGAGACCTTGTGTCATGTTAGTCGGTTCCAGCTGCTGGAGTAAAACAAAACAGGCTGAACGAGAAATGGAGATTCAGTGATTGTGTGCATCTTGACACAAACCACTCCTCCGTGCACAACTCTGCACGATGGTGATCTCTCTCACACACACACACACACACCATTACAAGCAGTAGTGCTGACATGTCTGATACAGAAAAACAAAGCAGCTGTGGCAAACTGGTAATTTGCAAATCAGAAGTAAAATACATACATAAAAACTGTTTCTTATTCAGACATCAATTCAAAGGCCAAAGAAACTTTAAAAAAAAAAAAAAAAACCCCAACAGACCAGAGACACCCTTGATACACACAGCTTTTACAGCATTGGAAGCACCACGTTTACATGAAACGGGTCTTTAACCTATGGAGAACTGCACAGTAAAGAATCCCGGGAGGTCAAAGAAAACCTAGAATGCCCTCTACACACACACACACACACACACACACACACACACACACACACACACAATTATTGCATGCAAGAACTCAACCTGCAGGCATTCTCACCGACTGTACAAGTGCACAGTGTACTTCAGCCCCAAGTGGGGGCATGGAGTCACACTTGGTGTGTGTTCTGGAAGACTACATTCTAAACATAGTATTTGCTTTAAAAAATAGTCATAAAAATATTAATTTAATATACTGAGCCACAGTGAGCCTAAGTTATGTTCAAGCCATTAGCTGGAGAGCAGCTCGACACTTTGGAAAATGGTGGCCAGCAAGCAGCCTGCATGTCAGCTGTAACAGACAGTAAGAACGTGGTGCAACTTGAGCAGTTACCCAGTGGTCCAGCAGGATGCAGTTTTACACCATAAGAAAGAAAATAAAGGAAAACAAATGACTACTCACAGTAAACTACCATCATGGCTTATATGGAGGAACATGTCATCTAACATGTAGTGAGGTCAGCTTGGACCTTTTCTTATGGCAACTATCACCGTTTGTTGGGATTCAGAAAAATCAACAATATTGCAGGGCAGCAGACACAGCAAGATGTAGTGACCAATAAAACAAACATACAAATAATAATAAATGAAAAATATACATTACTCCTGGGCCCATTTACCCCCTCAGCACTTCTCTCATTTCTCTTGCACTGTATTTCTGTACTGAGACTTTTGTTTTAATTTGCCAAACTCACTGCTTATTCTGTACCATCATCAGGTTCAAAAGTTCAGAAAGCCGAGTGATTATTTCTCTTCTCCACACGTTGTAGTTGGTGGAAAACTCTGCTTTTTACAGGTAGGTGCACCTATCGTGTCACTTAACACAACCCAAGGAACGGCAGCAATAAATAAATCTCAGCCCGCTGCCCCCGGATAATGAAATGAGGAAGGTGAGGCCTGGGGGAGGGTTAAGCTACATCTCATGAGAGGGGTGTTGATTTGGGGGTGGCGGTCATCCCTTTTTATGGCCTGCACTCCCTTGCACCCCCACTTTTTATGGACTCTGGGCTCCGGATCGCTTGAAAGAACCAAGCAGGGTCTGGACACCTTTCTTGACACTGGAACCGACGCGGCGAGCAACCGAGTCCGCCGGGGGGCCAGGCAGGCAGGAGCTAGTGCTGGGGGGCCGGGCATCCAGACACTTCTGGTAGCGAAGCTGTTAAAGTGAAGTTGGTTGGGTGGGAAGAACAACAGCCTGTTAACTGGTTCACTGTTAATTTCATCACACAGGAAATGCAACACCAAGGTTTGGAGAACCCAGAAAGTTTTCCGTCCCAACCGAATCCTCGACAACTCTGCTTCATTTGGGACTCTGAACACTTTCAAACCGCATGCATTATATTTACAAGTAGTCCACATTTTCCCCCACATATTCTTGAACAACAACAACAACAATCCTAATGTCAGAATAAAATGCAAAAATTTAAACTAATGATTTCTTAATACTTCCTGAATTAACGGAAAGGGCGATAAACTCTGAACTACACAGGGATGAAAAGTTTTTAAATCGGAAAATGCTGCTAAGAGCTCAGCTCAATGAACCCAGTTTATGCTCCTGACCACAAGGACGACACTAAACCCTAAGGGCCTCGTGGTTTTATTTACTCCTTTAGTTTGTGTGTCCAATTAAGCGAGGAGACAAACAAAATCCCTGTCTGAAAACAGAGCTTAATTTTGCAAGAAAGATGACAGTGAACCCATTTCCACATCCTTAGGTTCTGAATGTGAAGAACAGGCAGCAGGCAGTTTAGCAGTTAAAAATATAAATCTGCAAAGAAATTATTGCTGGGTCAAAATGTCAAGAAGGACCTGACAGAGGCCAACTTTTAACACTGAGACTGTCAGGTGTGCTGCTCCCCCATACTACTGCAAGCACACTCACCATGCAGGCAGCCTGCACGGCTTCAGACAGGCTGGCGGCGTTGGGCTCGCACCAGAACATATGGCACACAAAGTTACCGGGACCCTGGGCCATAATGAAGGCGAACGTGTGGACATCCTTGCCCACGCCCATGAAGCTCAGGAAGCGCACCCTGCACTCGGAAAGCACCTTGTCCGTCTGGGGGGGGGGGGGGTAAAAAAAAAAATCCCTTTGTGAGAAAGCCAAATTTCACAACAATGACTCACATGCTTCTGGTCCTACCCATTTAGTGGAGGAGGCCATACAGGTTGAATTACCAGCCCAGACACCACGCGAGCTCACCTCTCCTTCAAGGATGGTTAGCGTAGCAGAGGCTACATTTACAGTCACCGGTGTCCAATGCTTCTCTTTGGCATTTAGTACTGTCTCCAAGGCTATGTTGACTGTGTCCATACCTGGGGCCCACACAGACACATGTCTTTAACAATAGCTGTGGTGCACTGTTTGTAACCAGCACTCAGACAAAAGGTCACTCAAAACACTTAGTTCTGTAGCACTGCAGCAAGACCTCAGTAGCTCAAAGGCAAGTGACCAAAAATAAATAAATAAATAAATAAATAAATAAAGTGTTGAAAGGCTAGCGGAGTACTCAAGGCCCATGTGACAGCCTGTGATGTATCCTCTACACCTCTGCCAGTGATGGCCAATACGACGCAAAACTATGCATTCACAAGAAAAACACTGAAAGTAGTGAATTCATGAGTATAAAACAAGTTAAAGTGTTAGAAAACTGCCGCTCACCTACAGGTTTGGCCACGGGTATGTTACCCAAGTACCGCACCTGAAAGCGCTGGACTAGCTCATTTTTTGGTGCAGGAAACTCTGCAATGTGAAGGGGGGGGGGGGGGAGAGAAAGAGGGGGACAGGTTACTTACGCATGCGTGCGCGCACATACGCACACGCAACACTGGGTCACAGAAACAGAGTCAAAAGCAGCAAAACAAAATAATTAATTCCATTGCAAGAAATTCAGAAGTGATCAAGGACTACTGTCCTCAAGTGTGTAGGGCTTCTATGAGTTACTCATATTACATTTTAATTTTATCCATCAAAAGGGAATTAATAATTTTGGTCATCCATACATAGACGGGAAAGTTTGAATATAGGCCAGTACAGTAGAACGCTCTTATGTTCCTAACCCCAACACTGGTCCTTATGTGACTACAAAATAATATACAACTGTAACACTTCAATACTAAACAGAATTATTATACTAACAGAACTACTGTCATAATTTGTAACATTTACATATTTGCTCTTCAGTTTGAATTCTCATAAAAGGAGTCTTTACTATATGAGGGAACCATGTACATCACAGATCACATGGGGGGGGGGGGTTGTGATGTGGAGCATGACCACGAGCTGCAGGTGTGAAGGTGTGTGGAACTTGTAAGTAGTAGAAGGTTTACTCACCTTGGAAAGGAATGTCTACCAGCTTGGATGGGTCAATGTTCAGTCTACTCACACCTGATTTGGATGATTTTCTCTCAGCCATGATCTTGAAAAGAATAAATGGTCTTAGAAATAACTCCCAGATAAACTCTAGTCTGCTTAACTTACAGTAAAAAGTTTCCTCAAAGCTACAGCATGATATGAAAGATTTTCATTGCTGTTTTGCACTTTGTGTAAACATAAACATGGTTGGTGTTGGTAAACTCACCTTGGAGCAGATGTCATGCATGCTTGTGGCAATGTTTTTGGCCGGAGTGTCACAGCGGAACACGTGGCACTTGAGTACATGTGTCAACTTGTCCCGGGCAACGTATGCAAAGTCCCTGGAGTTGCATGTGATGTACGTACATGGGAAGACATGCAGACAAAAGGAAAGAGAGGGGAGACACGGCAGTGAAGACAAATATGACGCTGACATCAAAGTGCTGATGTAAGGAAGTAATATGGCTGCCATATTGATAACAGATAAAACAGCACCAAGACATGAGTGCATTTTAAAGCATGTTTTGGCAGAAACACTTTAGAAGAAGAAGAAAAAAATCATGCTACAAGAAGTATGTTAGAATATACTATATGGTTAAAAATAACAATAATGAAGTGCAAATGCCTCCCAAATGATAGAGACCCTACACTGAAAATCACATTTAATGGCTAACAAGAAACAGGGTTCCTTTTGGTACAGGTGGATTTTAATTTCATTAAACTATGGAATACTTGTACTGAAACCAGGGGGTAGGGAGGTGGTGCCATGTGGAATGGAAGAAGGGAGGGAACAAGACATGGCCTATGAAGTGACCATGACGATGACAACAACAAGCACCATACTTCTATGGAGGAAGGTGGCAGACATGACAGTTAACAGGCACACTACCTCTCCCTGTTATCCGCAGTGCAGCAGGTCGAAAAGAAAACAGCTTAAATCACATATCAGCAGGATATCAGAAGGGAAGTTACTTTAAATCAGGGGGAACTTTCATAGGAATAAATACCAACATGACTGAAAATATATCTGAACTTTACTAACATAAACAAATGTGCAATGATAAGAAAAGGGAAAAAAAGAAAGAGAATTTTTGAACCACAAGGGGGGAGGAAGAAGGAAAAAAAAAAAAAAAAAAAAAAACTTCACAGAAAGAGTGTATGAGTTCATATTGTCCACCACCAGTGGGCAGTGCAAGACTGTGACCAATAACCCAGCCTTTGTGCCAGATGAACTTTGTATCCCAGGATGATTCACTGTGATTCAGTTCAGCTTGGAGCTTTAAATAGGAACGAAGAACCCTCCATGCAACAGCTGTGGAGCAGCAACCCTCTGCTTTACAACAAATAATCCCAGCATGGGCCGCAGACAGCCACTAACCTGCCGTTGTCCCGACCAACGCCCCACACGCGGATGCTGACGATGGGCTGAGAATGCAGAAGGGTCTGGCTCAATGGGTCAACCAGATTCAGCGTCTCATTCTCCAAAATCAGCAGCATATCCTTTCCCTGGGCAGAGAGCAAACACATGCTCATCAAGCTTGTGCACATGGCTGACTGCAAGAAAGTAGACAAAGATGGACAGCAGGAAGGAGATGGACAGAAAGAGACCAGAGATCCAAACCTCTCCCCAGATGCCAGCTGTGTCATGCAGGTTTTGCTTGTGGTAGGACAGCTGGCGGATGCAGTTGTTGACAGCGACGCTGCTCTTCCCAGGAGCCATTTCCTCCTCCGATATCTCCACCCATCCAAGCGAGCGTACCGCAAAGGACTGTGTTGATGTAAGGGGACAGTTTTAATGTAGGGGGGCAGGGGACAAGGCATATTAATGTGTCATTTCAGATACAGTAGCAAGATCAGTGCTGTTTACCTTGGCCTTCAGGTCAGTACTGACAGAGCTGAGTTTTTCTTCTTCACCAGACTGCGTGCAGCTGAAGGACAGAACAAGAGATGGTGTTATATACGCAGCACTTATACAGTCAGGTTCCTTTTCATAATTTTCATATTCACACTGTTCATGAATCTTATATGCACTGTGTATACATCTTTACTGGCACTGTGAGTACACGTGCTGATTTTTCACAAGACATCTGACTTCCCAGCTCTTTAGCAGCAATTCCCAGAGGTGTAAGACACTTGGGCTGCTTTCATTTCATTCTTCTGTCCAGTCTGTCCCATTCAAGTGTTGCCATGTTTTTCTAATTTTACTTAAAAGTCTGACTAGTACTATATATATATGTGTGAAATGACATTGTC
Source organism: Heterotis niloticus (assembly GCA_018136845.1). NCBI lineage: Eukaryota > Metazoa > Chordata > Actinopteri > Osteoglossiformes > Osteoglossidae > Heterotis > Heterotis niloticus. Next base: position 6,380,729 of record CM030899.1, on the reverse strand, counting down.
AGAGAAAGATATCTATTTATAAAACAGACAAGAAAAATCTATTTTGTAACAACAAAAGACCTGAACCAGACAGAAACAAAATTAAAGTGAGGCTGGACTGCCTGACATGACTGCAGAGATGAGTCCACAGATTTGTATGTTATGTGATGGTACTCAAACACGTTTGACCGGAGACCCAGCTTACCTCAGGTTGATGGAAGCATAGCGCAGGGTTGCACCCTCAAAGTCCTTCAAGCTCTGATCAGGCACCACATCATCTTCCTGCAAGAATGCAAATGGTTAAGAAAATATGACGAGGTCAGGGATCAAGGCTTTCAGTCCCAGTGTAGCCAGACTGAAGTGTGCAAAGATAAACATACAAAGGTCAAAACCCCAAAACAAACTGCTTACTAGGCATCTTGTTGTTTTCGGTGTAAATGAGTACGCTCACCTTCCAGAAATCAGTGTCCTGGTCAAACCTGTTGGGCCGCGACAGGCTGCTCCATGTGAGCTGACCCGAGAAAAATAAACAGGAGCACAAATATTATTAACTTATTCAATTTTTCAGCAAGCACTGTCCCCCAAATGATGGCTTTCATTTTTAAAAATATAACTGGCAATTAATAAAAATAAAAAAATAAAAAAAAAAATCATGTAAACAACTGCTTTTATTATAGGAACACTCACTTTTACAAAAAATAGCAATTTATTTTTCAGTTGACCCATTTTTCACAAAAAAAAAAGACATTTAAAAACCAAAAAGGTGCTACAATGTTCAACAATATTTCTCTGTTACTGTCTGCCAAAGTCTTAACCACAGAAAGAGCTAAACCCACATCTGCAAGCAACATGTAAGGCCTGATCTTTCAACCAAACCACCATGGCTGCATTCCTGACAGCCCATCAGGTACAACTGTTAACATACGCTATAGATGGCAAGCCTCAGGAAATGAGGACATCAGACGCACAACACAAAGTTCAAATTAAGTACTTGCCATTTGTGTTTGTGAATAAATGTAAATGACACACAACTACAAAATAGGTACCAAAGAAGTAACCTTAAAATCAGAAGGAATAGCATTTTAGTTATAAACACTCGTATCTAAAAAACTATATTGTACTACTGTCATAAAATTATCCCAGTTTTGGTTGCAATATGTGAGTACACTTGCAAATACTGAATCTTCACTTTAGTTCTCAGGAAACTGACTTTTTTTCTTGAAAAATAACTCGATAATAGAGCAGGTGAATTTCTGCCTTGCAAACTCTTTTCAGTGAACATTGAACTTCATAAGGAGTGTATAAACATTAGAGGTTCTGGTCTTGTTGAAACAGTGATCCAAAATCGACTGGGGTTGTTGTGCCCCTAACTGGGAGTCATGGGCCACACTCACTAATGCACACTTATCTGCCCATATCAGCCAACACTCAGTCCCCAAGTAAAGTGGGTCAGACTGAGCCAATAATTAACACCTTGCTTGGCCCGAGGCAGCCAAGCAGCACCTGACCACCAGCTGCCAATAAGAAACACACACTGCACTGTTGAAAGACACTTTACATCACACTGCCAGTTCAAGGTTATTCCGTCATAAAGCAGGAGGAGGATACAGATTAGATGGAGGACAACATGTCTGATGTTGCCCAGTTAAACAGGTATCACATGACAATTTAATGCTCAGAAAAAAAAATCCTATCGTAAAGTTGTGAGTTGTATGAGAAAACCGATATCTCAAAGGGCAAAGGTTGATTCTAACTTCCAGTAAAAACAACTGCAACCACAGATGAACCACAAGACACCAACAACCCTCAAGAAATCAATGTATGGGTAAATGACACGGCACCACAAATCCATCAACATCATCCTTCTCAAAGCCACTCAAACAGACAGACTCACCTGTGGCTCCTCTGTGGGTGTGATCCCTGGGGATGTGCTAGAGGGTCTCTCGGAGATCTCCCCCTCTTCCACAGGTGATGGCGGTTCCCACTGGGTGGTGCCTGTAGGAATGTGCCAGTAGTAGGTACCTGAGGTATCCCGCACCCGCATCCAGCCTGCTGGCAGGTCTGTGTCCGTCTCAAATGCACTGTGGTCCCAGTATGATTCTGAAAGAGAGAGAAGGTGTGGAGGGGCTGTATGAGGGTCAAGGAAATGTGAAGCTAAAAGTTGGCAGGATGAGCAGAGGTCTTAACCAAGGTTTTAAAAATAGCACAGCTCTCACTAGGTTTTCCTTACCTGGAACTGCAAACATTTGTCAGAAGCGTTCCAGCAAACCACTGCTACCAACCTCCACTGTCATTTCATAGAAACAACTACACATCAGTCAAACACTACACTCTTAATGCGATTCTACCACACCAAGGTTACCTGTTTCTCCATCTGGGGTGCTATTGGCTGTGCTGCCCTGGGAGATCGAAGCCCAGCTGGCATCCTCATCAGTAGGATCCCCATTTCTACCATGGAAGAGTATACAAGCACTCCTGCCACCACCACCACTCTCCTTCCTCGATTCACTGTTGCTCTGTGTCTCTGATGAGGAGTCTGTATCCTTATCCAAAATGGTTGGGGCCAGACCCTCTTCCTGCTTTTGCAAACTTTCTTCTTCTTTCTTGTCTTCTTCTTTGTCCTCTTCCTTTATCAGGGACACCTCTGAGGTGTCAATGAGTAGCGGTTCATTGGCAGCATTCATGGCCTCAAGCTCCAGATCAGAGCAGAGTGACCTCAGAGTCTTCCCCTCACTGCCCTGCTCCTCCTTTGCAGGCAGGTTGTGGTTGGGGTTCTTCTCAGGGCTCTGGTTATGGTTTTGGTTCAAACTAGGGTTGTGGTTTTGGTCCTGCTGTTTCTCAGCCACCTTGCGTTGCTGGTTTCGACCCTCCTTGACCCATTTGGCGTTGCTGCCACTGTTGTTAGGTTCCAAGCCTGGTCGATGGCTTTGTTCATTTCCCTGGTTCCTGGCCCACTCACCCTCCCGATGCTGGTCAGACCCTTCATCATCTATGCCAACCATTGTGCCGTTTAGCAAGTCTGCAGGTGTTGAAGATGCGTAGATACAGCGGTTTTTAGATGGGGAGGACGAAGACGACAACAACGAAGGAGAACCTTTGGTCTTGCTCTTCTTATCTGGCTCTGCGTCAGTCACTCTGTCTGGGATGCACGTGTTGTGGATAATCGCAGAGGTGGTCATGCAGGTGTTCTCGTTGGCCAGGTCCGAGGCCTTCTCCAAAGACATGGCACAGTACTGGAAGACTGGAGAGGCCTGAGAAGAGAAAGCAAGGCAGTCACTTGGACATTCAGCTGGAAGAGAGGAGGAAAACCTACACAAGGTTCCTCTGCCCAAAATGTAGATCTTATCTTCAATTTCTCACTCAAGATAAACAAATACACCCCAAATCCATCTTGCCGATGCCACTCCAGACACTCATAGTTCAGCGTCTACTCTGAAAGGTCACCCCACCTTCACCGTGTGCCCAGGCCCTTCTGTCTCATTTTTAGGGTCTGCAAAAATATCTGTCCCATTCATTCAGGAATAGGACGTGAGATCAGCGTTAAAAGGCAACACAACACAGCAGGTCAACATTCTACTGATAATCTCAAAGCACACAAAGAATGCGCAAAGGGACAGACCCACCAGACATTTTAAAAATGCCTGCATTAATGGCGCTTATCCTCCTTATCTGTGGAGGAAAAACTGACTGTAAAGAGCTGGCACAATAACTGTTACCCCATGTTTACACCCGTGTCTAAGACACAATTCACACCCATAGGGTGTGAAATACATGGACGTTGTGTGGTGTCACATAGCTGTGCCCCAGTCCAGTTAATATTTCAGTATCCACCCCCCCACCCACACACACACACACACACACACACACACACACACACACACATTTTACTAATGTTGCAGCTTAAAACATCCTTCCAGCTGTTGTTTACCCTACCGTTTCTGGCACGTCATTCCTCAATAAAACGGACATCCCTTTCCCCACATAACTACACTAACTCACATTAATATGTATTCATCGGAGAACATTTTATTTTAAATAAATAATAAATAAATAAAGTCACAATGTTGAACAAGAAGCACACAGTAGCCCCGCTGACACCCTGCACCACGGCAGCTCGACGGAGCCCTTCCAAAATCAAGACACACAATTCGGCTGTTTATACACATCTCGTTCGGGCCAGCAAAATGTCGTGTGTCCGACATTTCCAACCTCATCTCGACCAAACAGCCATTTAAACGGACCACCATGTTAGCTTCCTCTCGGGCGATCGCGTTTTCAACCACGCAGCCACCCTGAGGTACGTGCCAAATCGCTGTGTGTCGTATCATATGTAGCGCACAACATATATACGTGCACACGAACCCCCCCACGCTCGACATCGCCCCGAGCGACACGTCCACGGCGGCAAAACACCGAACTGCTCGGTGGCAACAAATCCGGCCTCCGCGGCGTGAAAACGTCCACAAGACGACCTGCACAGCAAATGCAAAACGGCGTGCCGCTTGCTCGTTCACAGGAACACACCCAGAGCTGCCGCCAAATCACGGCGAGAGCCCCCCCACGTACTCGTTAGGTCAAATCCTGAAATTTAGCATTCTTAACATACCTGCTTCGTCGTTATTTGTCTCCTCCTGCTTTATTTTTTTATTGCCAGGGTGAATGCATGAGTAAGAAAAACGCAAACGCGCCACAGCCTCCCCGGGAACGTCATCAATCCCACGAACCGCAGCGGCTGAATGTGACGTCAGTGCGTAGGACGCGTCATCAGCCCGTACGGCGGCGGGAAAGGCCGTCTTCTCGCCGGTACAAAATGGACACTAAAACTCAATATACAGTTTTGTTCATACAAAGTCGGCTAGCAGTCGTTTTCGTTGTGTATATCTGTATGTTAGTGCCTCACGTTGTAAATAGAATAAGCCAGTTATACGATCCACAAAGAATGGGATCGTTCACTGTTTTTGTGGCGGCGAGCCATAAAATAGGCTTAAAGCGCAAGGTATACACATATATATACATTTTTGCTTTGATAAAAGAGGGGTGTAACAATAATAAACGGGTTTCTTTTGAGCAGTTCAGAAATTAATATTTGCATCACATCCTGTCTGCAACCTAGCTGATAAAATGGCAGTGTCAATGCAGGGATTTCATTACATCCCTTCTATACAGGGAAAGTACATCTGAAGGGCTGACCCTTCGCTTTATTATGAAAAGATTGATTTAAGTGAAGAACTTACCTGCCGTTTGCCCAAGTTGGCTAGGATGGTTTTTGCCCGCGATGCATTCCTCATGAATGTACACCAGCCAGAAAATATTGATCATGAGATGAGTATTTTTGAGTTTGAGAGTGAGCTGTCATGTCACACTGTTCTTTGCCACCTTAGCTTCAGACAGAGAAATGTAGCACTAATCCAGCTGGTGGCATCACTTCAGAGCCAAGAAGCACTCCCGGCTTGGTGGGCGATACAGTAAAATGAGCGACAATGAGACTGCTGTCTAGCGACGTCGCTGCAGAACGTGGCACAGACCTTGGCAGCTTCATTGCTCGGTCGTAATATTATTTTTCAAGTTAATGCATGAGAAAAATACAAAATCTCTAGTTTACTGTTGCATTTGATGTAAACAAGTCCACATTAGAAATACAGACCTCGTTGTTATTCATATACCTTTATATCCAAGCAAAGTGGTGAAAAATTCAGAACTGGCAACATATCCAGGTCTGTGAATGCAACCAGCTGCTGATGTTTTGCAAGTTAAATCCCTCTTGTAATGTGGAGATGGAACATATGAACCTGAGGCCAGATCCATCTCTTCTTTGGAGAGCATGTGTGCTATTCCAAACACAAGACAAGAAACTGTTTATACAATATCAATCCTTCTAAAATCATGAAAATCTAGCACACTGAAGAGGGATGGACAGTCGGACCTCTGACTCCCATATTTTCTTCTGCACCAACCATCTGACTTTTTTTCTCTCATCCATTGCCTTTCAGCTGCAAATTTTAAAATTGTTAACTTTTATGTTAAGCATTTCTTCAAGTTTCAAACATGTAAGGATATGAATTTCCAGACATTTAAACATTAACATTTTAAACATTATTATAAAATTTCTTTTTTGCAAAAATGCAGTTTCTGAATTTCTGTTTCATAAATTGCATAATTTTGAACTTTTCTATTTTTTACAAATCCTAACAAAAGTAATAAAAACAATGACACTGTGACCACACGTATGGGTGCACCAAAACCGATTCTACACTTGTGTATTTTTCTGACGTAGTTAAGTGATAAACACTACGACTACGGAGTTGATGTTGGGGAGTCTGTCCATGCTGATAGTTACCGTCCTTTGAGGCCGGGGGAAATCACATCTAGTGCTTGGCAAACGGAGCATCAACTTTCCAGTCCTGCTCATGTTGACTAAAGCGACCCAGTAGTCAACTCTTGTAGCCACCCCCTATCTTCTTGTGGTTTGATCAACACCTCTGAGTCACACAGGTAGAAGCTGACAGAAACTTTGCAACTGACACAAACATCCTTGCCTGAGCAATTTAAAGCATTCAATATCCCAATTTCTATAGAAGCACGTTTGTCAATCCTGGTACATCACGTAGGAAAGGGCTATCTATTACAAACTGAAAAATACTCAACGTCAAAGCTTTGGGTCCACGTAAACCCACCATTGAAGGCATAAACCGGAAATTGGGTAGCAGTTACCTTTTTCTGTACAGTAAATCTTTATGGCTCTCAAACCAGCCACAAGGGGATGCACAAACCAGTGTATTTCTTCGTGCCGGTCCCAAGCCCGGATAAATGGGGAGGGTTGTGTCAGGAAGGGCATCCGGCGTAAAAATTTGCCAAGCTTAATATGCAGACAAAAATACAAATTTCCAAGACATCTTTATGGCTCTCATTGTAAACCTTAGGTTACTCATAAAGTATGTACAACAGAATTTATGTAGAGCTATTTCGTGTTAAATGCAAAGAAGGCTAACATACATCATCCTTTTTATTTTTCTGCGAGTTCAATGTAATTTTAATTAAAGAAAACACCAGGATGAAAAGCAAATTGCATATTGTGACTGACAAAGACAAATACCAGTCTACCCACTACGGCCCAGAATTCTTCATCTGTATGCAGTACGTTGCCGTGTAAAACTTAAAGTGCAAATCTTTTTTTTTTTTTACATTCCAGCAGGTTTACAGGGTGCACACAATCCAGCTCTGCATCCAGAAAATTACAAGTACAAATACTCAGTCGACAGATTCAGTAAGAAATTAAACGTATGTGATTTTTAGATATTTTAAAGATCTAGTGGAACGTGGAATGAGATGCTGTGACTGAATTCAAATGTTACAGACACAGCAGTGTTGGCATCACTGGAGGATACACATTTTGTGAGTATCCATTTAATCATGTACTTTTCCTTTTCTTGAGTCCGTCACTTAAATTATTTCAATATTAACAGTCTTTTCAAAAGCATGTAGGGTAAAGACATGAAATTTTTAAAATAAATACTCTATTTGAAAAAGAAAAAAGATCTAGGCAGGGCCTGGATCCCCCTATTTAGAATAGAGGATCTTCTGAAGGACATCACTATGGTCGTATTCCTTGTCAAACTCCTCCATGTGACTTGGTTGGGCCTAAACCATCTCAGCACACTGTCTTCCTTCTGATGGTCTTTACCATTTCCCTGTGGCCCAAGCCCAGATGCTCACACTGTCTCGGGTCATCATAGCGCCCAGTACGCAAGAAGCAAATCATACTGGTCTTGCAAGCGTCCTTACACGGCTCAGAGATGTGGCCCTTATGGTTCAGGTACCAGAACTTCTGGAAGACTTGGTCATTGGCCAGGAACGTCCCAATTAATTTGTCCAAATCTGCTGGAAAGAAGGTCTTCAACCCATATGCCTCAGAGGCCCGGTAAAGCAGAGTCCACTTGGGGTTTGGAACTGGGCCAACACCAGAGAGAGAAGAAGCATGATTGTGGTTGTTGGCTTCAGTCAGATTGAGAATGTAGGTCTCATGGTCCAGAACCAATCGAGAACTGTTTGGGTAGTTCCCATCAATATAGTACACACGGTAACCTGAAGACAAAAGGACAGATGACAACATTTAGTGACACTGTTGTGGTCAAGATACTTGTGACTGAAAGGTTACTGGAGGAAACCCTATAAGATAGTTTGAAAAGATACATAAGATTGCTTCAGTAAAGCATACTGTAAAATAAATCAAGTACTGCACAAGCTCCACAAATCAATCTTCATAAAAAGGGATCAGATGCTTTGACAATAAAACAAACTCATTTAAAACTATTAGGCAGAATGAGCATTTATGGATCACTTTAGTTTCAGATAAAACTTCTACACATTGAAAGACCTTAGTATTTTGCTTAAAATAGTTTAAGGTATAAACACCATTGCTATAATTAATGAATAAAACCTACGCAGTTGGTCTCGGGGTCTTAAAAGGGGGAGAAGATAGTAGAAAAATGTGAATGGTGCCGATAGTCTTGGCTGCAACAATCCAGGCAAGGACAGCAACCAAGTAAATGTTGGTTACCTGGATTAAGGTTGATGTAGGTGGTGGCACTAGGGGCAATGAAAGCTACACCTACTGGACGTGTCAATGTCTCCTCATCGTAAAACATTTGGAACTCATCCATATGAGTGTGGCCAAAAAACTGCCCCACAACAGTGTTCTCATACCTGTAAAAAAAATAGAATAAAAGTAACAATTATGATGGATTGTGCCATGACTCAGCAAGTTTTGTCAACCTTCGGAGACACAATGCACAAAAGGTCTTTGAAGCATCAAAATGATAAAAGTAAAAAGACACCCAGTAGCCTGAATACCTAAGGATTTGACATGCAAAGACCTGCAACTCATATCTGAGACTGAGAAGGAAAGATAGACTTTTGTACAAGTTTCAAAGTGAGGAAAGAATGGGTTTTTTTAATTTCAGAGTAACTAATATCAACATGAAATCAGAAAGGCAGACAGGTGGTTGTGGACTCAAGCCTCAGTCTAGTGTGCACTAACCTGTTGATGATGTGGTAGTAGTTCCAGCTCCAACTCTTTAGACACAATCCTGGTGGGATATGGCCAATGATATGCACCTAGATTACAGCAAAAAACAAGTGTTTTCATACGCTCAGCTACCTGGCACCAGCATTCAAACAAGAACCACAGTCCATAGCCTTTCAAGTATTTTTCTAGCCAAACTTTCAACCAATAATTGATTTACTGCTGTTGGTGGCTTCCTGAACAATTACTATTATTCAAAAATGTTGAGGGTAAACCAACAACCATGAACCTCTTCAGGTAAAGTATTGGCATTTCCCCATTTGTAGAAATAGAGACTCAAAGTAACATAAGTACCAGTACTGAACACAGTAATACCTCATACAACCTCTTAACACAAAACAAACACCAGTTTGCATTCTGCCTGTATCCATACAACCTAATACCATATAAACCTTAACTTTACTTTGCTACCCCCAACTCACTTTTTCCCCATTGTTCTCTGCCTGCTGTAGGACACCTATGAGCCACTGAAGTTGGTCTGCTGGGTCAGTGGAGTTGATCATCAGCCAGAAGTTCTCCCTGGCACAGAAATTCATGTTGAGGGACACCACCCTGAAGCCTGGCTGGACCTGCACTGTGTAGAACCCGGCCATCCTGGAGACACAGCAATTCACGGACATCCATGAGAATGCATGCCGGGGTGTGACACCTCACACTGTACCATCACGCTGTACCACTAGGATTAAGTCAGCAGTGACCATCAAAAAAATGTGGTTTTGTGAATGAACACAAATTATGAAACAAGTACATAATGATTTCACAACAGGATGACTGCCCTCCCTATTCAGATATGTATTTACAGCTCTGATCAGTATCATTGGCACTTGTGCACTTTAACTACATCATGTAGTATCTTATGAAAAATGTGGGCAGTGAAACAGCTTTAGTCTATATATACTCATTTGTAAAAAATACAATAAAAAAGAAAAACAAAAAAAACAAAAAAAAAAACACGTGTGGAAATAGTATAAAAACTGAAAAGCTGGAAAAGAACACCCTACCTACAGTTAAATACGGTGGAAGTTCCATAATGATGTGGGGCTGTTTGCTGCCTCTGGTACTGGAGGCCTCAAACGCATTAAAGTAATCATGAAATCAGAGGATTACCAAGGAATTTTAGAGCAACATGTGCTACTCAGTGTCAGAAAACTAGGTATGGATTGAAGATCATAGGTGCTCCATCAAGACAATAATCCAAAACACATCCAAAAACACAAGATAATGGTTAAATATAAAACAATGGACTGTGTGAAGTGCACTGGTCTTATTCCTCTATGATAAAAATATGTTAGCTGAACAGACCTCTTTTCTGTCCTGTAACTTTGGATACCTTTTTACAAAACTCTGATGATCAAAGGTTGAATAATTTCCAATTATTCCTTAAGATACTGTACAATATACCTAAAATACAAGGGTACCAATAACGCTGACCAGAACTGTATGTGCCCATTCTTACCGCAGGGTTTGCAGTGCCTCTTGTGGCAGCCATGGAGCCCACTCCTCAGCCATGGTGTCGTAGAGCCAACTGGATGAGCGATTTCCACTGACAAAGGGTGGAGGGAAGCTGTTGACAGGGGTGCTCTCATGGTTCCCCACAGCAGGGTAGACAGTCACATTTGTGCCTAGGTACTTGCGAATGAGCTGTGAAACCACTCTGAGCTCCTTCAACTGCTGGCTGCGGGTCTGAGCCCACACATTGTGGGCTGGAATGTCTCCAGTCCAGTAGACCCAGTCCCAAGGTCCATTTTGTGCCACATTCTCCAGCAAGTTCTTCACAGTACGCAGGGGTAGGTCACACTTACTGTAGGTGCCCCAATGGCCAGCAACGCGGTGGTGAGGACTGACCGAGTTATATGAGTCATTCCGGCAGCAGAGTGGGTCCTTGCAGTCGGCAGGGCTGCCCTCTGCATATGCTTGGTCCCAATGCACATCCGTGAGGAACAGGATCCGGCTTCGAGGGGAGTCATCCCGGGGAGGGGACGGTGGCACCACAGGGGGTTTAGGCGCAGGAGGCAGTGAGACATTCCATGGGGCATAAATGTCGAAGTGACCACAGTCAGAACCCACCAACAGCGCACAGGCCTCAGAAGGCCACAGCACAGACTCCTGAAGGGCGCGGATGACATCATCACGGAACAGCTCTGTGATCTGCTGACACACGCGCTCTTCGGCAAGCCGGAGTCGCGCACAGACCTCACCCAGAACGTGAGCCACGCGCTCTGTGTTTGCCTCACTCTGCAAAGGAAAAGATAAGCATCAGTCCAATCATTGTATAGGACAGGAGAAAGACACCCTGGGTCAAACCAACAAGTAAAAAACAAGTCTAACCAACAGTTTTTTCCATATACTTTGCAGAAGCAGTGAGGGTGAAAGGCACGCGAAGATAGTGAAAGTTCCTCATAAAGTGACAAACTAAACAAACGAAAGTCCTTGCAAGATGCCAGAAGAGGGAGCGAGAAAACGAACACGTTCTTGATTTACTGCACTGCTTACACAAAAGCCGGTTTCCTTATGCAACTCCCACCAGCTCTGCCTGTTTGCAATGCCTCAACTATCAAGGTTGCAAAACTGTTTTCTTGATGTTACATTTTGTAAAACTCATACAGGAGTGTGTTCTCACTAAGTCAGTCAATGCAGTGTTTGCACTTCTCTGCTTTTGCTGAGAAATGGACTGCAGCAAATGGTAAGACAAACCATGACCTTTGTCATGCATTTAAACGTTCGCCCCATCAAACCCCTCATAACATGTGATGAGCAAAGTGTCAAGATGTGAAAACCACACGTGAAAATTTCCACCGCCGTTCATCACTGCAAACATGACCATCAGAATGACTGTGAAAAAGCAAATTTTCATCAGCAACGTGCATGCAAGGCAATGGTATATTAAGCAGTTGCCTTTCTTCCTGTGGTGTCCATATTAGCTTATCAAATTAATCTCCTTCTTCATATTTATTTGGTTGCCAATGATCTTCTTCCGTGTACTGTGGGAATCCACACAACATGATGTGTGAATGAGGAAATTAAAGAAAGTACTGAGGCCCAGAGGTGGACAGTCCATGTAGTTTAACACAAAAATCTATATACCAATTTACCAAACTGTTGCAGATTTATATGCAATTTATAATTACATTTCCCACATCTGCTCATGCATCACACCGAAAGCAGTAACAAAGCCAAAGGTAAGTTCCGGAAACAGGCCCCGTGTCTCACCAGTGCTCTTCCAGGCAACAGCAGCACAATAACACACTTCTGCTCCATATGAGAGAAACTACAGTCTGATCAGTTTCCCCTCTGTTGACTTCTCTACCTTCAGTCGTGTCCAAATGAAAATGGCAGCACAATAAACTCACTTTCAGGGACCAAAAGTTGTTAAAAGTTACCTTTCATTCACACATCTTTTTGTTAGGGGAGTAAGCTTATCGGTTATTGGGGACCACAACAATATCAGCTGTACTTTGTGGAGATGCAAGTCGGGCAGATATAGTTGGGGGAATATTAGGCTGGTTTGAGCCTCCATGTTACATTTATTTACATGTATTGCTTTGTCTTCTTTGTCTTTCAAGGCAGACATTATTAAAATATAATATTAAGGTCAAACTAGGAAGAGTCTGAAGTGCCTCAGATAGCGCTGTGCGGGCATTCACTGGAAACTAGTCTTACTGGATTGTTTATATTGCACTCATTTAAGTGAATAAGAAAATGTAAGTGAATGAGAAAGTATATAATTTCTCAGTTAACTTATTTATATGGCTTTAACGTGCTTAGAAGTTATACAGCTTAATTAAAATTCGTTGTCCCCAAAGCGACAACCCTTTGAGCCCAAACCCGTAACGTCGCCCAACTGTTCCTCAGGAAGAGTCTGAAGTGCCTCAGACAGCGCTGCGCCCGCTGGGTTTTTTATTATATTGTGATATTTTATAGAATTCATTATTGCTGTCACAAAGCAGCTTTCCTCACCAGGAGCGCCACATCCAGCAGGGCGAACGTAGCCTTGCACATCCAACAGGTGACGTTCTTCCAGCCGAAGCCCAGTCGGGACTCGGACAAAACGTCCACGAAGCGGAGCGCGGAGCTGTTTGCCTCTTGCGGGGGAGGGAGCCCCGCCGCCGGCGGACAGGACGGCAGCAGCAGCAGGATGAGAAGGAGGAGGAGGACACAGGGGGCAGGACAGAGCCCTCGAGCGCCCGGCTTCATGCTGTCGCAATGGGCGAAGGGCGGCTGTGTTGTCGGTGCGGGCGGTCCGGAAGATTTGGAACGGGTGTCCCTAACCCAAAGTCTTAGGGGGTGCAGCCGCGCCTTCCTGTAACTCGAAAGCGTCGCTCCGCTTCACAGTCCAGCGTCCAGGGCACGACAGCGGGTGACACCGTTAAAGCTGCGTCGTCGCTCTGTGAAGCGCTTTCTGTTTTGCTTTGCCAAGTCCGTCAAGCGCATCGCCCTCACAGAAGGCGCCCAACGCACTGAACCTACAGCGCGACGACAGCAGCTCATGTCACCGGAGGCAGCATCGAGTCACCTGATTGGTCACCTGACCACTCACGTGACTCGCTGCCGCAATATCAGACTGCACTGTTTGTTCTGTGAGTTCAGGCGTAATAATCTGATTTTCAGTGCAAACACGCCGTCTTGTTTCTGCCTTGTTGTTGTTATCAAATGAGATATGTGGTCAGCACACTCAAAGCATATTATATCTATAACTGGCTTATTTCGAAAACAAAGTTGTAATTTGTACTGGCATTCGCTATACATGTTGAACAATGTGTCTGAGGGCTGACGTCCATGCTGTGCCGGAGCCAGCGACTCTCTTGGACCCTGGTTTGATGGCGGTGATGCTTACGGCATTTAGCTCATGGGTGCACTTTCATTTTTAGGTTTCTGTTTAGTGTTTGACAGCCGTCTGACTCCTTCCATGTAAGAATCGTGTTTTGTCTTGATTTTGTTTCAAAGATAAGCCATCGCCATGGTCTAGGCCGCCTTTGCTGCAAAATGTAAAGAAAACGGAGAAATGCATTCATAAAGCATGCATACCATTATATGGAACTGAGCATTTTGCCATCAAGTTTGAAAAATAGTTCAAGCAACCCTAGGTCTCCTTAAAGTCATCCAAAGGGTCCTTGCTAAAATAACCTCATAGTTTCCACAACACCGGAAGTTTTACAGACCACTGTCCACAGCAGGCTTTGCAAGAAAAATACTGACAATTTGTTTATTCAATACACTTTTTTATAAATTACATCAGTATAAGGCCTGATTTGGTTTTGTAAGTGACTCAGTATAAAGAAAGAAGCTGATAAAAGGTTAAAAATACAAAGGAGAAAATACATTTTTATGCAAATGATGCAAATAACCATTAAAGAGCATTTTAGGGAATAAGGAGCATTTTGACTACTTTGTGAAACCCTCCCAACAAAAACTCTTATCTTCTGGAAAGAGTCTATACTATTCAAAGTAACAAAAATATTCATCTTATATTTATAATGTTTTAAATACATTGTGGTATTGTGTCCTTATCATACCGACATTCTGAAAAGCCAAACAGAACCACGGCAGTGCAGAAAGCCACTGCTTACTGCATCACACATGAACAGTTTTAAGAGAGCAAAATCCCTTTTTGAAAAAACTGTTTCAGATAAAAACCACAAAGAGGAACAAATAAAAAAGGAAGAATTTTGTTTTTGACTGACTCGACACCGTACTATATATAGTGAACTTTTTTATGTTGTAGTTCCATCTTTGCAGTCACATCGGCTCATGTTTATTTAACTGCATCATTAAAGTAAAAACAGTGTCCATACAGTTAATCTACCTCAGACTGGGCAGGTGTCAGCCTGACAAATAAATAATGTAAAATATCAAGCTGACTTTAAAGACCACCCTTATGGTACCCTAGTGTCTGGGGCTTTTAGTTTTGGGCTGGGGGTAGAAGGGTTCATATCCACATAATCAATGACATCAACACCTTGAGCTATTTATAATATTGTTTTTAAGTAAAATTAACATGATTAAATATAGCTAACAACAAAAATATATTAACCACAGGGGCAACTGTATCCACTTCTGGATACCAAGCTGACAGCAACAGTGGCATACAGGACATGTGGTGGATTTAAAGCAATACTGGTGGAAGGACTGCAGAAGTTCAGGCATTTTTATTTGTCTTGCATTTTCTCCAGGATGGGCACAATCATGTCAAACTTGGGCCTCTTCGCCGGGTCCTCGTTCATGCAGATCTTCATTAGCTTACAGATGTGAGGTGAGATGCCGGGTGGGATGGTGGGTCGGAGACCCTCCAGAGCCACCTGGGGAAAGGTGAACATCTGATTTGTAACCATTTCTATCCCTTTTTTGCTTATAAAGGTTTGTTTATCTGCAGGAACAGCAGTTTAGTAACCAACAGATTAGTACTAGAAAAACTAATTTTACAGAATAGCTGAGGTAGCAATACTTGTTTACACAAGGAAGAGTACTAAGGAAATATGGCTTGTGTTTACATCCAGGCATGCATATGCACACAGCTAGCACCAATGTTAGAAAGTCTGACAACAGATTGAAGTGACACCATAGCTGCTGCACAGCCTGTGAGCTCATACTTCTGTTGTTCTCCACACTCACCTTCATGCCAATCTCCATATTGGAAAGATCAGCAAAAGGCACCTCGCGGGTCACCAGCTCCCATAAGAGTATGGCAAAGCTCCACATGTCTGCTGACCGCCTGTTTATGTCCTCTGGTTTTTTCTGCAGAGCTGGGGGTGAACATGAGAAAGATGAGCAGAATGAAAAAGGCCCAGAAATACAAGATAAAAAAGCATTTTAAACATTAATTTCTCATGAAAATTCGTGGGTTGAAGGAGTGGGGGGGGGGGTGATAGGTCACCTTCGGGGGCCACCCATGCTGGAGAATACATCCTGCCAGGACACTGGAAGGAGAACTTCACATCTGCCATGCTGATCCTGGCTGTCATATCCTCATCAATCTGTCAAATACAAATCATCAGTGAGCGCTATGGTCACACTGGTGTCCCTGACCTGCACTGGGCAGAGTGCTAAATCCCACAGCTATGTACTGAAGCACATTACAAGAATCAAAAGAGGGTGTGGGTTTCTGAAAGTCCCCTAGAGAGTCTGTGTGGAAGTTTACAAAAGGCAGTGAGACCACTCTGTGAGAAACTAAGATTTGTTTTGCAAGCTATGCAATAAAAGGAAGATTTTAACTGTGATAAGTGGGGTGGTTCAGCAGGGCTGAAGACTACTGTGCAGCAAAAAACTGAATGTGGGAAATGAGCTCATCTCACAGGGCAAGACACAAGGGAATACGGTCGCCCTGTTATAGAGCAGCATGACCTGGCGGAGTTCCTCACCATGATGCTCCTGCTGTTCAGATACAGACGTGGGATCATGGGTTCTAGCGTGTGCAGGAAGGCCATGCCACAGGCAATGTCTAGAGCAAACTTCACCGCCTGCATCTGGTCTACCACAAAGTCTGCAATTGACGAAACACCAGGAGTCATTCACCCTTCCCTTTGCCACAGGAGGAAGTGCCAAGGGCCCGGCTTCCTTCATTTGCCCCAAACCGTATATACAGTGTATTCTGTGTATTAGGGGAGACTGAAGAAACTGACAAAATTAACTTTGCATTCTACCTCCTGAAATTCTTTCATCTGTGAAGTGAGCTTTGATGAATTTTCATTTTATTTCATGTCTCATCTCATTTGTGGCAAGAATATTTGGTTATTTTTTGTAACTCTTGCTAAACGTTTGGTACATTGTATTTTAGCATGAAGGTTCTGTTAGACTCATATAAAGCCTGATGCAGAAATTCTGTCACAGAAGCAACTGCATCAGGTAGTTTCATCAAACACAAGGAAGCACTTTGCTGCTCTCAACATAAAGCTAGTTTTTCTTCTGCTGGAGCCTAATCTGTGGCAAAACAACTGAGGTCACATGCAGGAAACACGAAGGCTCACTGTTCTAAAAGTGGAAAATGCAATGTGGCCCAGCATTGACTAACCAGGAGGAACAAAACCAGAAACAGTTCTTCCTCTAGTGACAGGACTCTTGTAACTGGAAAAAGCCTACAGTGGGGAACAAACTGTAACTGAAGTGAGTGCGGACTGTAGATCTGTCGAGTAAATTAATATTATTGATAGTCATATTTATGCAGAAATCGTGACAATTCTAAAAGATTCACAAACTTTCAGGCACTGCTGTATATATAGGTGGTAACGTTTTGAAATATAAAGAAACAGTTATCTGTCCTTGCGCTCAAATCTGCAACGCGGCTAGTTCCTTAATCCTTAAGTAAAGCATGTTTATTTTCTTGAGAAATGAGTTGAGCTAAGTAATAGCTGAGTCTTTAACAGACAAATCATGACAGTGACAATGAGAAAAAGAAGACACAGATGGTGCTCACTGGTGCCCTCGTGGAGAACGTTGAAGAGTGAGCCATATTGCATCCAGTGGGTGATGATGATGGGGTGGGGGGCAGGGGGTGACAGGCACGCTCCCAGCATGGGCAGCACATTGGGGTGTGAGAAGATCCTAAGGGGACGGAGATACAGGGGAAAGGCTAGATGCAGATGGGTCAAAACACAAGGAGAAAAGGTGATGGTTGCAATGCACCTCAGGTGGACCCACAGGGCTGCAGCTACCCACCTGAGCTTGGGATACTCCTCATTGAAATCCCGACTCTTCCTGGTGGTCCAGTCCCGAACATAGAGCACCTTCACAACAATATCGTTCCCCTGCCAGCGTCCCTGCCATAGCTGGAGGGAGCAGCAAGGAACATGTCATCACCGCCATACAGCACACAGCGTGAACATGACATTGGATTGAGACAGCAGACATTGGTGGACTTGCCTCTCCAGATTGATTCTCATTAATCTTGGTCACGAGTGACAGCTGCTTGAAGTCAATGCCCGCTTGCTTGTTCAGAGTGCCATTACCTATGAGCGCACGCACACACATAGCTCACCAGTCACTGCTCATATACCCAAAAGTCTCACCGAGTGGCTGCAGAGGCATTCTCGGAGGATCCGCATATCTGCATGCATACAGCACCACCTAGTGCACACAAACTGTTACACCACTGCAATGTCACAACCGCAAGGACAGGGGTGAGACTCACGAGTACGAGTGCGAGTGGTGCCCTTCCAGAAGGTGTCTTTAAAGGGAACCTTAGTCAGGTTCTGTCCCAGTTTCTCAGCCAGCTCTACAAAAAAAACATGGCTATGTTAGTGAGAGAGGAGGAGACATTTAATAAAAAAAAAAATGCTTGCCTTGTAAACCAGGTTGCAGTTTCCTGTAAACTTCCAATTTATAGCAGTGAATTAGATAAGGATGACACTAGAAAGGACACAGAGTGTAAGGCTAAACACAAAAATAATGAGGGACAATGATCATGCAAATTGGAAAACAAATGACACCACTGTGACCCCAGAAAGAAAATGTACACACCGGAAGTGGTAGAGAAAGCAGATGTAACCATGGAAGATAAAATAAGTGCATGTGTTTCATAATACTGTACCTTTCAAGAGGTCCCGCAGGTGTGGCTTGGCCTTGTCCAGAGGAGTCTCACCATACTTGTTGCAAATGCTCACCTGGCCTCCATTAGTTACCAGGTCCTAAAAACTTATAACGTTACTTTTGGGAAGTACATTATCTTGCCAAAATAATACCTCAACGCCATTTTTTTTTAAATGTTAGGTGGACCCTGCATTTAGGCAAACAAACCAACATTGAGGAATCACCAAACGGTGCACTGACCTCAGCCACTTGGTCCTGGCCCCAGAAGCAGGCATAGTGCAGTGGTGTGTTTCCATGCTCATTGGCTGCATTGGTGTCTGCCTTGCACTGGATCAGCTGGTAGACAAAAAATGGCACACAGAGGTTCACACACAGCTGATGAGGGTTGCAATTCACTGGCATGCTGAGCACGTTTGGTTGGGTGTAAAGTGTTATCCCATGTTGACCAGTGAGCTCAGCAATACATATATCAATTACATATCCACCTATTACATGTCTGTGACTGCTGTGAAGACAGGTGTGAGGTCTGTGTCTGGTGTGGTGGGAACACCCACCTTGGCAACAATTTCACGGTGCCCATGGCTGGCTGCCAGGTGCAGAGGAGTGTCGTCGCCACGGTTCATGGCATTGATGCGAGCTCCCCTCATGATAAGCATATCCACAACTGCTGAGCGGCCCTCACGACACGCCCAGTGCAGGGGACTGAAGCCGTGGTCATCCCTGGGGATGGAAACAATATGAGCGGTGCAATCTGCAGACGTGGACAAACTACCAGTGCCAATATGAGACCAATGCTCTGACCACAGCCCACAGGCTAAGAAAGCAGCATTTTTCATTCTGCTTCTGCATGCCTGCCTGTCACAGGAGAATGAGCTTCAGCTTTCCAAATTTGTGTCTGGAGGTGTCTGCTTTTGCACTTGCGAGTCATATACATTTCCTAGAAAGACAACAGAGAGCAAGAGCTGAGGGTGGGGATGGAAGAAATGCTTTCCGAGCGATTATAACAGGCCTTATAAGGACTGGACACACTTCCTGGATGAGTTTGCAACCCAGCAGAGCAATTCCACAACTGCTCATGTCATCTGCATCTTCTTCGCCTCTACCCCTCAATTCCAAACTAAAGTGGACTTTACCATTACAAAAAAAATGTTCCCAGTATACATAAACAAAAAGTAGTGATTACAAAAACGAAATAAACAATATTCCAGGAAGTAAACAAATGGCATATTTGCAAGACTCTTCTCTCCAAAAACATCCAGAATTCCACCAGCTTTTCAGTTAAGGTTGAGCCTAGGTCCTTAATTAATTAATTTTTTAAAATTCAATTAGCTGACACTTTTCCCCAAAGTATCTCGAAATAAAATATATTGCTTAAAACAATGAGGAAATCTTAGGAATAGTCTTGTTTTTCAGCCAAAGAATTTCTCATGAAATTTTAGGTGCTAAAAATTGTGTGGCATCATCACTAGACCTTTGTATTATTTATTTGTCATTGAAGATAGAGCATTAATATTTTCTAAACAGAACTTCATCAGTTCATTTTCAATGAAGACTGTGGCACATCTACACCTTTCACAATACATCAATCCATTAGTATCCAAACTCTCTATATCCAAATTTTCACTATAATGGCTATTGAAAATGAATACCTAAGTATCGGTATTGGATATTAAATCCAATGGAAAAATTATGCTGAAACGAATTTTTATTTAAAGTGTATCTTTAAAAGAATCAAAATGCAAATAATCAAAATAATTAAAAAAAAAAAAATCAACAGATAAGTATCATACAGTGAACTGTACAGTGTACTGTAATAGAAAATACTGTATATATTTTATAAACTATTATGTACTGTAATGAATTTATACATAGCAAAAGTTGTATTAAAGATGTAAAAGTGAAAAACACACTGCCTAGTAACATAACAACAGATGATATACTAGTATATGGTAAAAAGTATGTGGACCCCCATTCTAATGACTGAGCTGTTATAGCCACGCTCATGCAGCATTTAAACACATTCTAGACAACTGTGTACTGCCAGCTTTGTGGCAACATTTTGGAGAAAAAGCTCCTTTCCTGCTCCAGCATGACTGCCCCCCCCCCACCTACCCACAGCTACTGTATGCCACTTTGGAGAATTTTAGATAAGTTTTAGTTTTCTTAATCCATTCGTACCAGAGTGACCAGCATTGAGAAGGGAACTGTCCTGCTGACTGGGCCTCTGGTGGAGGGAGAATTGCTGTGGGGAGGCAAAGATCACAGCACCACTTGACCAGCTGCTATGACACAACCACACAAGCAGCTACACTGGCTGGTTGTGAAGACTGCCAGACTCAGACGCCATTGCTGGGGCACTCTGGTCACTCAGTCTCTCACTCACTGAACCCAACCGTTTGCTGTCAATGCTGAATATGCAGTCCCCACATCAGGTGGCTGACACCATTACACATTTGAGTATTCATGCATGCAAGAAAACGCGGTGCTTATTGTGGCCAATCAGCTGAGTCAAAGCTCAGGGTGTTCTGTGGCATTTCCTCATACCTTTCCCTTTCCATCCTCATCACGCTGACAGTTGCATCCGCCCCCACCCCACTAGTGGGCCATTCAGCTCTTGTCCATGGAGGTTAAATATAAACATTGTGAGGGTCTCACCAAACAAGGAACTCCTCCCACCAACCTACTCACTCAGTCACACACCACACATTATTTATACTTTTTCCCCTCGACTTCCTCCCAGCAACAACGCCCTGGCCAGCAGCACGAGTACCAAACTCCCTGGTGTCACTAGTCCTGCTACTGCAGCTCAGTAATTCCAAAGTGCAATCTGCTTCTGACTCACAATACATGTAATAAAGTTGTCGCTCAGCCCACCGACCAACTGACTTAATTAACATTACTCCGAAGTTCTACTCTTGGTTTTCCATTTTTTTAAAAACTAGATCACATTTCCTGTGGTAAGAAAATAGCACTGTAGTTTTTCCATAATTGCCTTTTTTCTCCCCACTGAAAAGTCTGTTGTCAAGCACTTTCTGACTAACTGTGGGCAGGACTGCACTGCACCAAACCCAGTCTGATTATCTAACCAGCTACCCTGGTGACTGACAGCTGGTTCTGCTGCACCAAGTGGGGAACATAAAGCAGTGGTCACCAGATAGGAACAGACTCCGGTTCCTCTTCATAACAAACGTCAGGTAGGTGTGTTGCATACGACAACAAACAACGGCTGGTGGTCATGAATTCTTACAACTCAGTGACTCCTTTGGACCACACACTGAGATCCCTGCCCTATGCATACTCATACAAACATATCTGGGACCAGTCACTACACTGCAAGATGCCTTCCCTGTTGTGCTGCTAAAAGTAAAGGAAGCTACTGTGGAAACTTTAGCTCCCCAAAGCTGCATGGATTTTTTTTTTTATTTTTGAAAATACATTATGCAGATGAAATGTATATCCATCCATCCCCATACAAGTAAAATAGGCTCCTGAGGAGACTCAGAGCTCCAAATTCACCTTTCCCCAAGACACAGAAACAGAAGAACCAGGATAACTAAATATTATGGGGGATAATACAAATAAAAATAAAAACATCTTACTTATCAGGTTGCTATTAAACAGCCCAATCACTATGAAGTGTGACGGAGGAGGCAGTTACTGAGCAGAAGAGGAAACACCAGGGGAAGGACCAGGAAGGGGGTGGGGAGATAATAACCTTGATGTTTCCTCCCATGTTCATTCTCTGCCCCCTTCCTTTCATATAAACACACAGTTATCCCTAGCAAACCCTGCAGCCAATTCCACTCTTGACTGTACCTTATGGTATGATGCAGGCAGGGTGCTTTCAGATCCATTTAAGGAGATTTTATGTTGTGCTACAGTGTAGCACTCTGTAGCCATGTCTATGCAAGCATTTTGACGTTCACGCACGCACGCACGCACGCAGAGCCACTGATGGCAGTGTGTACTCTGTATATTGTTGAGTATCAGGTCAGGCTTCCTGCACACTGGACCATCATGGAATAAACCTGACATTTCAGTTATATGCATTTCTCAATTACTCAATACCTTTTATAAAACAGATTGGTGTACAGGAACATGTCACCATCTGTTACTGGAAGGGCTGCTGGGACACCCAACAGTCATGAGCTTCTAATTCCAAACACCCATAGCTGCTGTTTGGGTGCGGCTGCTGTAGCCCACAGACAGACCCTCGGTCACAGTGGCTCACTGTAACAAAGGGTGTCAGAGAGCAAAAACACAAATGTACTAACAAAGAAGTATGCAGGAGAAAACCACCTGAATGGTAGCCATATAATGTTTAGCTAGTACCAAAATAATATGAAATAAGAAATCTGGTCCCATACATTTTTTTCCTGTGTGCAGTGAGCACACAAAGTTAAAAATAAGCTCTAATTTTATAGACCAAAAAAGAAAAAGGCACAAGTCAAGGGGTGAATGTTTTCCCAGTGGGAGGAGTTTTTTTTTTTTTTTTTTTTTTTTAAACATTCTAATGCACATCCGCTAGGATAACTAAAATCCAGGTCCAGCACCAAGAGGCAACAGCAAACAAGCAGAGTTCTTTGCATGTGCAGGTCAGCTGTGGAAACATGATTGTAGCCACAATCTGCCCAACCTTTCCAGGGCAATGCTTACTAACCCAGCAGACTTGGCCATGTCTCTCTCCGGTGCGAGCACCAGCTGTCCCCACACTACACATACACAGCCCATACACTCAGGAGGTGGAGGATGAAGAAGGCAATGTTCATCAAAGAACAGCAGAAGCCAAAATTACACAGCTCTGACAAGCAGGACCTACCTGGTGCTGTAGATGGTGCATGATGAGGGAAAACCACCCCTCCAGCAGAGGGAAATATCACACACTGAAGCACAGTGCATGAGCTCAGTCATGCTGCCAGTTTCTGACTAGTACTGTAAATCCATGAACAGACAAAAACATGCTGGTTCATTGGATTATAACAAATCTCTTGTCCCAGCAGGGTTTCATCTTCTCATTATCTCTAGTCCCTCACCTCTCCCTAAAGTCCTCAACATATCTTCAGTTCTGCCTTGACCTGTCTGCTGTGCTGCTCCCCAGTCTCTGGAATACAATGAGACTCCAGACAGCATCAGGTCTCCTAACCGCCTTCCACCTTTCTGCCACCTTCTCAGAGTACATCACTCATGGCCTTCAAACTGTCTGAACAACTTCTCTTCTTGCTCATATTTTTCTGAGAATTTTGTGTCATCACCTCAGCTTCTTTAAAATACCTCTATAAGTTCCTGTTTTTACCTCTGCTTATAATTTTCTAAGCCTTGTGTTTGCTGCAGCACACTGATCATTGATTCAGAGGTCATCCTCTCATTTTTATCCTCTAACCTTATAAGTTCTTTGCTTGTAATAAGTAGACACTGTAAACTGCCTTAAATAGTCACTGACTAAAAACAATAAGATTTTTGAACTTATTTCAGCTGGCAACAGCTAGATATAGAAAATCTGAGTTTTCAGAATCATTAGGCTGTGAATTATTTATACTGCTGCTACAGCAGTGGTAACATCTTGTGAGGTCAAGTAATACATAATGAAGCAACTTTCACATATGGATGGTTTTATTTATTTATACGTTTATCCAGCACAGTTCAAAGTGAGTTCTATGATATTTGCAGTTTTACATCCCCTTGTTACAGATCCAAAGACCAACGGGTGTGTGTTCCATACAGATCATTATGAAAGGGGTTCAGAACACAGAAGGAGACACACAACTGCCACTGTTGTTGCTACTCAGGTCCAACAGAACATCAGCTGCCTTGAATGAGAGCAATTTCATGAGACACAAACTGTCTCTCGTAAAGGAAAAGGGGGGAAGGGTGGGCAGGAGCGAATCCGGCCTTTGGCAAAGCTTCTCCGCCTGCACCCCATTAGCTGCAGAGGTCTGGCAACAGGCAGCGGAAACTCACACAGGCCCTGCACATGAGGTCATAGCTCCAGCTGGCCCAAGAGCTCAAATTTTTTACCCCTCCCATAAGACTTCTTCTCGGTGACATCAGTCTATTCGTGTCTGGCTGCTGTGCGACACCTCCAGCCACATACGTTGAGCTGCTGATCAATACTGGGAACAAATGCGCTGCTGGGACATTGTACCGATTACAAGAGTAGACATAATCGCGTGTAAAAGTGACCACAATGAGCAGAGTTGTGCTCAAAGCATATCGCCGGAGACAACACGCCTCACACACAAACCCTAAGTCTGAGCTAAAGCCCTGCAGATAACTGTCCTTGGGCAACTTATATCACTAACACCATCTCTGGCTTCTAGAAACTTTCACTGCTTGCCTTAGTACCAACAAACAACATGTATCTTGGAACCCTTCTAAAGCAGAAAGAAAATCTAAACCCTTCATCCTCCACTCTATTTCCATGTGTATCTGAGCACCAGTTCATGCACACTGGTATCTGACTAAACAGATGATGGCACTTTTCAATTGTTTTAATGAAAACAAATACTGCTTACTTTTTCCTCAACAATTTAATATACATTTTAGTTGTGGGTATCTTTTCTTTAAACTGTTTGCTTTCACAGGCCACAGTAAAATACTACTGGAGCGGCTCTGCTTTGTCTTAGCTGACCACAAATGTAATTTTTTCCTCCCTCTCATTTGACTCAGCATGAATTCACAGATTAAAATCAGCTCTCCTTTTTTTGGGTTCAACCCCCACCCCAGCAGCGCTGGCAGTCCACAAAGGACTCCAGGCTGCACTCCCCTGACAATCTGAGACCTAAATGTCAATATGTGAAGTTACACTCACCCCTGGTTGAGGTCATTTTCAGTGTTATCCAGCCACAGGCGAACGGCCACTGGATTGCCTTCGCGGCACTGGGTAAAAATGTCATCCATGACAGCTCCCGCTTGTTCACTTGTATTCTTCTCCTAAGCTGAGAGGCAGTTATGAAACTCAGAAGGGGCTCTGGAGGACATTCGTCCTCCTCAGGGCAAAATGAAGAGACACACACGTGTCCGCAGAATGTGATTCTACTAGTGGCCAGGTGGTATTCCCTTCCTCTCACTGTGCTCCTGTAGAGAAAGATGAAAGCAGGAACATAACAGATTAGGTTGGTCTAGCATTTCATACAAACAAGATCTGCCATCTCATGCAGTCTTCAACTGATAATAACCCTTCAGTTGTGCTCAGCTCCAGCTTTGGGTTGACTTGGAAGCTCCTTTAGAAGCACAAAAAAGCACGGCAACATCTGCCATCACACACAGACAGAGGGCCTCTCGTCAACACACAGCCCATGAAGCGGTGTCCTTGGAGGCAAGCTGCTAGTTTCCAGAATTAGGACTATCTGAGGGTTTTACCAGGGATCAGAACAAGAACATGTACAAGACAAACCTCCAATACAAACACAAACACGCGCGTGCACGCACACACACACACACACACACACACACACACACACACACACACACACACACACACAAAACCTACCACTGGTGGATCTCACATGTTTCAATGCATAAACCCACACAAAAGAATGATGACCCTGAAGATGCTTGTTTTATTCAAGGTCCATCCATTCAGTAAAGTTATCCACATTCTGGTTATGGAGAAAACCTACATAAACCCATGGACAACATGCAAACCCCATTCTAATTAATTCTCCAACAGCGCTACCTGCTGCACCATTGTGCCACCCCTTTCATTCAATATTTTCAGTATAAAAGTACAGTTTATTCATTCAGTATAAATGGATTATTTCTTAAATGCTGATCTGTATACGTGAGCAAATACATAAAAGTAATGCGTGGTTTGACATGTTATTAACATTTGAGCTGAACATTTTTGGAAATTAAAATATTTTTCTGTGTTTATTTTTAAACGTACCATATTTTCTTCACTTGTCTATGTTCAAAACATTGTTGTGGAGGAACTCTCACCTGCATTTCTGCACCCAGCCATCAGTTGGCAGTAAAAAACCAAAACAGAGTAAGAGACCAAATTAATTCAACTCATGTCCACAGTGTTTACAGCTCATGTCTACTGTTGGTGTAGTGGGGGTGTGGGATCAGTAAAAAGATGCATAATCCTGCACTTGTTTATGGCAGGAATCAGTCAGTGCTCAACAGGAAAGGTGAAGACAACATTTTTGCTTTCATTTTAAGTCAGTGTTAATTTTAGTGTAGCATTAAGTCAAATATGTTTAAAAAAAAAAAAAAAAACTTTACAGTACATTGTTTATTTCTTTGTGAATGTGCAAACAGACTTCAGTATTAACTGGGTTCATATGCTGAGGGCCCAGTGCTCTAGAAACAATCGAAAATGTCCAAACAGTTCTGGGCAATTCTGCCTGCTCAGCAACCAAATCGCTCAGATGTTAAAACTCACTCGTAAAATTTATGCAACAACAACAACAAAACAAACAAAAAAAAAAAAAAAAAAAAAAACATTTATTAACAGTGAAGTCACGCCCACGCCCATGTGCTAACTTTCGACGATTCTGCCGTCTGTACCATCAATGCCAGGTACTGCGAAACTGCATAAAATGTTTATAACAACACGGAGACAGCACGACTCTGGAGGAATAAACTAGAAAGTTTGCCAGATCCAAAATATATAATATCTACACAATTCGGTGTCTGACACTATGGTTAATTTGTGCAATTTTACAGATGAACTCGCAACATGTTTTTTTTTTTTAAACTACTGTACATATTGTAAACCCTTCCATTACTACTACAAAGGGGTGTTCAGTGAACCCTTGTATTGAATATACAGTCAATAAAGTTTTATTTACAAAATGCTGTCAACTCATGCAGTTGTAAACTTTATGAAAAATTAACAGGGGAGGTTCAAGCCAATATCTGTTTTTCCCTGAAATGTAATTTAAACAGTCGGCCCTACCGAAACCCTGCATTTACACTTTAGGAAATGTGGTTTTACACATTAAGCATCTCGCAAAAAACTTCTAGAACCATCGCGCGTTTTACACATCTGCGCCCGCAGCAACGCCGTTTGTTCACGGAGTCCCGTCCATGTTAGCCCCGTTTTTAGGAACCCCAACACACATATTTCGTTCACACGCTTTCGTCACGCCTGTGTGATGCAAAGAAATGAACTTCGTGGTCGCAAAAAGGGTTTGTCCCTGTTGAGCCACCGCGACTGCAGTCTTCAAATGCAAAAGCTGGCATTCTTGTCGCTCCTGTCGTACAGCATCTGGTCTTTCAGACAGGGTGACACGGAAATGTAACCTAAGGGGATGTTTTATGTAGCTGCGCTTAAAGAACTCTAAAACATTCCTAAAGTATTTGTAAGAAAAGACGGGAGCTTTTGTTGAAGCAACTTGAGGTGAATTCGAGTGGAAATGTGAGCGCGGAGGCCCCGGCAGTGTTGGTTACCGTAAATGCTTGCAGTGCGGTTAACATGCAGAGCGGGAGCCGCGGTCCCGCTTCCCGCTCCAGCCGGCCGGAGAAAAAGCGCCTGAAAACCTGAGCAGAAGGACGGAAAAACGCGAACCGTGCATGCCGGACAGCCCAGCGCATGACCGGCCACTTACCTACCGAGTGTGCTCGGCGTGCGAGTCAAACTCCCCGAAGAGAGCGCGTCCACACCCTGGTCCCTTCGGAAGAATTCTCCCGACGTGCGAGGGGCGAGAGCGGCGCTGCCTTCCTCAGCGAAACCCTCAATCGCAGCGCCCCCTACCTGAGCCGGGTGTTCGCGCCACTTCCTCAACACCCGCCCCCTCGGGGGGGGGGCACATTTTTAGGATTTCCACACAGCCCACTAACACTTAAAATACAAAGAAAAACAGAAACAATAAGAACTTGATGCTAAAAAAAAGTCCCACAACATCGTTCAGCACAGCCTTTGTCGATAGGAATGAAATATGAACTTAGTAATTAACTTTTGACGTTTAAGACTCTTAGATGAGGCCGATAAATGTGTTTTTATAAATGAATAACTTGACTTAGAAAGAAAAAAGTCAGAGAGAAATACATTGCCTGTTTACAGCCCAACATCAAGGCAACAACTCATTTCCGACAACTGCACATTAAATGCAGACCAGTTCTCATAAACTGGGCATTATAGAAGAAATATTTCTCTTTTTACATTCAACTGCAATTACAGATTTATTATAGGCATGTTTTAAATTTATATGAGAAGTATGAAAGGCAGATGAGTTCTACTTTAATCAAACTAGTCAGTGTCAAAATACAACGAATAACTTTAAATATTTTATTTGGAAGAACTTTTAGCCCCTTTTAAATTTTGGTTGGGACCGCAGCTGATTCTGATGAGCTGCTCACAGTGGCCTGGACTGTACTGAAGCCCTCAAACTTCTTTTCAATTTATTTATTGATCCTCCGTTCCTCCAGCTTTCTTTCCAATAAAGAAACGCATCCTATTTCATTTCAGTGTAATGAAAAAACATCAGACCTATGTGAACATTATTGAAATCACTTAGAAAAGTAGTTTATCATCCGTTCTACAATTTATTCACATAAATATGATCTCCCTTATATGTATATCTAACGTGTAAAGTGGAAATTATTTAAATGTAGAATGTACAACATAATAAAGCAATGACACACATTTATTATTGTACTAGGCTACACAGCATATTCACTTTATTGGAATCAAGAAAATGGTTTAGGCTGCTGTCCAGTGTGAATGAAAGGATCTGGAACTGCTGTTGGCTGGGCTTCACTGTTCCTGTCTGTGGTGGGTGGGACTGCTTCAGGCTGCATGGAAACAGCCTTTTCTGCTAATGATGTCACGCTTGTTGGTCCTGTGGTTGTTGAAGCCATTCCCCATGCTGGGGATTCTGCTGCTGGAACTGGGGGAGCCTCTTTACCAGCTCCTCCACCCACTGCGAGTTGTTGTGGGTCAAGAGCCACTTCAGCTTTAGCTGTTTCTGCTGCCTTGTTCTCCATCTCCTCCAGCCGCCTCTGTACAATCCGTGGCATCAGTTGCACGTAGGTTCCCATCAAGCGGTGGTTGGAGCGGATCAGTTTGCCTGCACAGTTGTCCACACATCGCTCCTGGATGATTATACAGAAAATCAAGATCTCAGCAGGATCCCCAGGAGAAGAAAAAAGAAACAGCACTTCTTCCGAAGCAAACACTAAGAAAATGTTAAAGCAATTTAACATAAATTAAATAACCTGAAGTGCTTCTTCTAAATATACTCCTAAACGCTAAGTGAAGAGAGGCCCTTTTGTCAACGACAGCAGGCAAAAGCACCAAAGCATCCCCAAATTACCCAGGATGTAGCGGTGCTGCAGCCAAATGAGGTATCATGGTCTTGCTATTTAGAGGCCCAAAGCTCTTGCAGGGCTGTTGTATCTGTGAGTTCGGGTACTTAAAATATTTCATTTAAATAGCTGGTACCATTAAATCCACATATCAATACAGGCGACAAAATTATAATTTTTATTACTGTTATTGAATCAACAGTAAGTTCTGAAATCATTTATCAAGAATATTCACATGTTCATGTCTTTCATTCTCCCCACATTCAGACTTCTAAAGTCATTCCTAATTTTAATATTAATGCACAAAGCTACATACCCATACATTAATCTGAACTACATATGCTTAGCACTTAACAGTTCAATAGAACACACATTTAAATCCAGTCACTCAGAACGAGTGTATGATTTCTAACACAGTCCATTGTGACACTTTCTTTGATAAATAAATGTGTACATATGTTGGGGACAAGTCCTCCTATGTCCAAGAAAGCACAAGTCTTAAGTAAGAGACTTTTGGGAGTACTGGCCAGGTTGTTGTGTACTTTATGTGTGAAAACGCAAATAATATGTGAAAAAAATGTCCTCTCACCTCATCCATCGTCAGATTTCTGTAGTTCAGGTTGCTGGTGCATCTCTGGAAGCAGATCTCTGTCATACGGTTGTAAACCAGAAGAAAATCCCGCAGCTGCACCACAAAACACTCAAGCGTTAAAGAAGCCGGATATTTAAAATATCGGTTCACACTTTTTACAATAAAATCACACTTACATTTCTCAGCTGCTGATCGTGATCCATTTTTTATTTGTCTCTTCTCTATTACTAGGAACACATTCGAGCAAAAAAAACAATATATATATAGTTCACATTCAGCAAAATACCCAAATATGTGGAAATGTTGGACTTTACAACGTTTTACCGGACAGCAGGCTATAACATGACTTTCACACGGGCGCAGCCATGTTTCCCCGGTGACCACGCCCTCCAACGTGACGTCATGTCTACGCAAGAGATGGACCTTGTGGTTTCATTCCTCTACTGCTAAAAACTCGTTTGTTGTTTTTCTTGTCTTCTAACATACTTATATTTAAATATTAGATTACGTATTTATATATTCCAAGTACAACTGCGTTGTATGAAAGTTATATAATGTGTGGTTTGTAAAGTTTTAAATAAAATATAGCTTTAAAATGATGAGGACATACAGTACATAGCAATAACAACAAAGTTCTTTGACAGAATGATAAAACAAATAATATGTCCTGCACTGTTATCACATTCTCTCAGATATATATTCTTGCACAATGTTCCAAATGTTTATCTGCACATTTTCTGCTGTTTTCTGGCAGCAGTTCCTGCTTACGTTGTTTCTTACTTACAGAAGCTCATTTCTGTGGTGTTGAGGTATCTGCACACTGTGGAATCTGCTTTGTTTTTGTGCTGTGTGCCTGACAGGAAGTGTAGACTTAGCACTTCAGAGCTGAGAAGAAGCCAGCAGGGTCTCTGCTTGTGCTGCACCACAGCCTTTTGCTCCGTAAGCTCCTCGGCATACTGGCTGCCCTCCCGATCTTTAAGGGCCCAAGTGAAAGTTCAGGCCACAGCGGCGAACAGGACACTTTAGTCTACCATCTACAGTGATATTTTGTGTCTTACCTTTGCACCGCCAGGTGATGCTACTGATACCCAGCGTTACTCATGTCATTTTGTCACAGTACCATGTATAAAAGTACTCAGCCTTCTGAACTTAACACAGCTGAGCTTAAGGATTGTTTGTAACTGGTTTAGATCATAACTCCAAGATCAATTTTTTCCCAAGTAACAGTGAATAGAAGATTAATTATAATATCAGTATTTGTTTTATTTTTTGGTTTGGTTTAGACAGAGCTACAATAACTAAAAAATATGATAGAAGACTTATTAATTTTACATTAGCTGAACTGGGGACTTCAGATTGGTTGTAGAATATGTGTGTGTGTGTGTGTGTGTGTGTGAGAGAGAGAGAGAGAGAGAGAGGGGATTGGTATCCTACCCTTTGCTTCCAGGAAAGGATCTGAAAGGATCAGAATGCTGTGAGCCTGCACTAATAAGCAGATATTGTTAATGGGTAAATGTATGAATGGATATTTTTTAGAATTTCGAGCTACATTAAAATTAAAATGAATTTAAAAATATGCTGTCTTCATAAGCTCCTATTAACTGGTGATTGCTTACCTCTAAGTTTATGCAACATATAGCCGTTTTCTTACCATTTTCAGAAGTGTATATCATTTCCTCTTTGGTGTCCGTGGTAATAGTACAATTTTTCTAACTGGCATTATTAGAATCATTAGCTCTTATGAAGACCCAGCTGCGAGCTGTAAATGATCTGCTTGAAATGATCACAAAATGCATTCCAACACAGAAAAAAATTTGAGAAAATGAGCAAATCAAGACAAAACTGTATGCAAACTTTAGAACAAAAGTTTTAGAATAAATCTGTTTATCTTTGAAAATGTTCAACTCAACCATCAACCTCATGAACAGGTGTACATTCTTTACATTTTTGTTGTTGATTTCTACAGTTATATATTACATACTACATTGCACTCTCTGATGCTTTTGAAAGATAACACAGTATAATAAAAATATCATAAAAACACAGCAAAATCATGCATTTGTGATAAATAAAAATTCAGAATTTAGAGCCTTTGTTTTCAGAATCTATAACCTTCTCAGGTCCATAAGCAGAAGAATGTGTTTGCTACAGATTCACAGAGGACTGGGATCCTGTGTCAAATAAATGCATCCATTTAAATTTAAACTCTTTCATTAGCAAAAAATATATTTAATATTTATTGTGGAAGCACAATATTTGAACAAATGAAGCAGCAAAGCATTATCATAATGATTAAAATAAGAGTAAAAGCAAAGTAAAGGGGAACGACTTTTATGAAAGTATTATTTGTTTCAAAAATCTCAATGACAAATAAGATATTAATGACATATTCTAAACTAGACATGTAAATTAATCAGTAATAGATTTATAATATCTGTGTTCAGTAGTTATCTCAAAACAGGAAATACTGGGGATGCTTGTCAGTTCCTTAATAGGGCCGCAAATTTTTTCCATTTTTCTGTCAGTAAAATTTTCTGTAAATTTTTAGCTTGAAAAATTTTGTGAATTATTTTGGACAACTCAAAAAGGATGTTTACCTCTGGCCATAAATCTCCTGTACCATGGTGATGATACAGGCCTTTCAGCAGTCTTTGTGTTGTGTCTTTTGCGTTAAAATCTCCGAACGTGAACAGCAGTGAAAACCGAAACACCCAAACTGGGACCCACGTGTCACAGGTTCTGAGGCTCAAAGTTCTGGTTTGGACGGGGCCTGAGGAAGTGAGTGGGGTCCTCGTGGACTATGTCATAGTCCAGCCCTGAGTTTTGCTCCAGTTGCTGCGCTGCCTCCTGGTCCAGGTCCTTCTCCCACTCCAGCTCCCTCTTCCACCCCCGGTCCCGATCCCTCTCCGGTGCCAGATCCCTCTCCCAGTCCAGGTCCTGGTCCGGGACCCGATCCCTTCCCTTCTTCAGGTCCCTCTCCCACTCTCGTTGCTGCTCCCATTCCCTCTCCCGCCCCTGTTCCTGTTTCTGCTCCCTTTCCCAGGCCTGCTCCCGTTCCAGTTCCTGTGCTTCCAGCACCATTTGGTGGCTGTTGAGGTAGATGCTGTGACGGGACACCATAGGGCTGCTCTGCCGGGAAGGCATGTTGGTCTTCCTGTCTGTGTCCACCTCCAGGAACTCCTGCTGGGACAGGCTGTGGGTTAGGTGTCTGGCCTGTGCTTGGCCCTGCTTGGTCTTCTGCTTCTTCCTGCCCTTCTTGGCCCCTGCCAGATCCAACGAGGCATAGGCCACATCGAGGTGCGTGGGCTGCAAACACTGTAAGGGTGGAGTAATAATTAAGATTGAAGGAAGAGGAAGATTTTCAAAAGCAGGATATACTGTATTTTTGTGGGGGCTGTAAGATCCAAGCCAAGAAAAATGTTTGCAGAGGACAACACAAATTCTCCTGTCTGTCTGCCCCAATTTGGCCATTTCAAGAGGATCTGAACACTAAAAAAACTTAAAGTTGTCCAATAATAAAATCTATGCATCCACCCACACTCCCACCCACCTATAATCATTAACCGCTTTATTCTGGTCAGGGTTACGGTGCATGCCTTTGGACTGTGGGAGGAAACTAGAGCACCTGGAGGAAACGCACTCAGATATGGGAAGAACAGTTAAAAACTATAATTTGATTAAAAATAATGCAGTACTAAAAAAAAAAAAACTAGTTTTTCAAATGGTGCTTAAGACCTCTGCTGTTCTGATCAAGGCCAAATGAAAATATTATCACCAAAGCTTATAAAGTAATAAAATCCCCCTTAAAGGTAAAAAAAAAAAGCATAATATTACCGAATATTTTAAAATATTCTTTTATGCTATCCACATTTTTTTGCTTTGCTACTTACTGCCATAAAATGGGTGAAAATGCTTAACAAAATGTTTAAAAGTTTTTAAAAATGGCATTAAAGGTGATCTGTGATACAGCTGATAATTTCAGAGTAATTGTATTTCTCACTGACACACAAATAATTCAGCTTGAGATGTGGGGTCTTTGACCACTGTGGCTTTGCGCAAGTGAACACGCTTGACATGGTTTGAGCAAAATGCGTGGGTAGAGGAGAACTGTTTATTTATAGCACCCTTGCAAAACCTAATGCATGTTTAAAAAATGTTGTTCTTATGGCCACCATTCACTTATGTTTAAATTTGTACTACCCCTAGAAAAATGAGTTGGTAAAAGTGTTGCTAACTAAAGGCTCTGCAAAGTGCATTTCTTAAAAATATAGAAATACACAATGAAAGGAGAAAAAAATTGAAAAGTAAAAGCAATGAAATACAAATACATAGTGCAAAGCGAAAAAGTTAAGTGAAATGGAAAGAATAATACTAACAATAAGCTTAAAAAAATAAATGGCAGTTACTGTGTGTGTTGTGAGGCCAGCTTTTTGATGGAAGGATGATTATAAGAATCTGGAAACACAAAAGAACGCAGGGAGTTCCAGACCAGAGATGTAGAAGGGAAGAAGAAATGCTTGTCTGTTAGACTTGTGCTCATTAGTTCCACACAGAAAATGCATGAAACTACTGTGGGCCATGACCGCCTGAGTTCTTGCACAAGGCGACTAAAAACTGATCTTAATCTACATTCTTCTCGCTGCCAAACATCTGCTTTTTTGGTTATGCAATCATTCCTTTTGTTGTCTGCCTGCTCCTTCACCTGCAACTTCTTCTGGAGGACTCTCAGCTGGGGTTGGAGGCCTGCTGTTGTATAAACAGGTGCACAATTATATGAAATTTACTATAAGCCACCTTGGAGACAGTTGTCTGCTTGACATTTTGTAATAGTCTTTACAGGTTGCTTTGAAGAAAAGTGTTTTCTAAATGCTTAAACTTTGATTTCTTGTATTGCTTAGTTGGTGTCAGGTGCACAAAATCCATAAAACGGTGGTAAATGTAAAAAAAGTCCTTTGTAAGTCTAAGCAGGGTTATTGCAATGCATAGTAACTGGATTGGGTGTGTTTAGAGGTATGACTGTACCTTGCTCAAAGGTATAACAGCAGGAGTTGGAATTCTACCCCGCAGCCTTGGAGTCTGGAAGCAGCAGCTGCACCCAGAGTGGCAGCAGTTGCCCCTGTCCACATTGCTGGGTTTGCAAAACATGCAGAGGGCCCGATGCAGCTCCTCAGCCTGATTCTTGCAATACGGTATGGTACGGTATGGAATATTTTATACGCTGCTCAGGTAGCACAAAATGTTATGGGTAGCTAAGCAAAGAACTAATAAAGTTTAATATCTGTATCTCTTTGATCAAAAAGGAGTCTTGAAGTCTCTCAGCTAGAATCAGCAACAGACGATGACAAAAAGTCGCATTGACTGTAATAGCAGCGCTAGGAGGACGATACCGTACCATGGTCTCCATTCCAGGCTGTACTTTCATGTGCTCATAAAGCATATGGTCTTGAAGGTCTGGGGCTTGGGTAGCTGCAAAAGCGAGCAGACGGATGTCACAGGAAAAAAATGAAAATTAACAAAAAATATTTCAAATATGGACATGAACAAAAAATTTAACCTGAATTTTAACGTTTTGTCATCAAATATTTGAAAAAGACTACCACTGAGATCCAATAAATTGGAAGACCTTTAGACTTATTATGATTTAAGCTTATATTATAGTTCAGTACCGTGTTAGAAATAGACGCTCATTAAACAGTGGCAGACATATTGGTTATTAATAGAAAAATGTGTCTCACCTCCCCTTTCTGGGTTGATGTTCCCATAGATGGGATTTTCTTGCAACTGATCGTGTTCCCCTTCACTGTAAAATTCAGACACGATAATAAATAGTCCCCTATAACAAGAACCAGTATCTAAATAATGGTTAATGTGTAATGTTTATATTATTTACTTTATATGGTGGATTAGCTGCACTACAGGGCCTTGTACTCAGTGTCACCCACTCTCACAACACTTCTCTCCTGCCATTATACAGGCCTGCTGAGGAGTCTGGGTCTTTGTGTACTGATATGGTTTATTCATAGGAGGCACACAAAAGACAAAGACTAACAAAGAAGTAAAGGTTTGCTTCTTGAAACACTCACCTGTATTGTTCCATGGGGTAAGAAGACACGCACTCCCTCAAACCTGAGTAAATGAACAAAGAGAACTTTGAAACCCAATGTTCTTTTGTTCCAGATCTGTAGATTTATCAGTCAGATCGCTCTTTGAACGCTGGTAACTGCACTCAGTAAACTGAAACCGGTCAGTTTAACACTAAATAATTAATAATTTTTAAAACTATAACTCACAAAATACAAATGCTAAATATAGTGTTGAATAAGATTGATTTTAAACATTACTCCAATAATCTACTGTTAGCCCTCATTGCTTCTTTAAAAAATACAGCCGTAATAATTATGTTAGAAATGCCACAGATCAGCAGTAATTTTGAAGTACAACCTTAAAAAATAACCAAGCAACTACAGACAAAAAACTTAACAGTGATTTTAATGGAAATGACAAGTTTTATCAAAAGCACAGTATTCTCTGGTTGATGTCCAGTAACCATGTGTACACATGATGAACATTATGACATTTCCCTCAGCAGACTATGCATAGAATCAACAGGTTTAACAGATGGACTACATGTACAGTGGGCTGCAGATTTGTAAGCAGGCTGTACGCTGATCGATCGTTTTTAGTCTGCAGGCTAACATTATCATTTTAAAAAATTAAAAGGTGTAGATATAATGTACGTGTAACATGCAAAAATGCTGTGTAGAGTAGTTGCACAGAAGATGAATGTATTTATTCATAGCACAGACAAAGGCTGTTACACTATTAAAATTGCAGGTTTACTGCATAGACAGGTGTTTTTCCTGCCAATTTACAAGACATAGTATTTTAACAAGGATTAGAGACCAGATCAGCAACATCTTTAAATGAAGCATGGAATAACACACTGATGCCCAGGGAGACCTTCCTCTCAGCTGAAAATTTTCTAAATACCCCCTAGTCCTAGTAAAAGTATGTCTAATATAATGCTTTCTACTATATTCATTTTATGCTCTATGGTATTCAAAGCATGAGCGTTAATGTAGGTTTTATTGACCGTTTACAGATTATTGTAATAGGTCTGCCCCAAAAAAGTGAGGAATTAGGAAGAGAGTGAAGATGAGACCTTGAGGGTCCTGTGTAGAGAACACAAAGGTGCACAAACCTGCTTTCCGTCTGTTTCTCCATCGTAGACAGCAGAAAACGATGTTGAAGGACACAGAAATGGCAAGAGCTGCCAGGGTCACTGCCAACACCACGTAGCACTGCGAAGCTAATGGAGAACATCGATGTAAAATGGAACAATGACGCCAGAACTGGACCTGTGGCTAAAAAAGTTGATGGCAAAAGTTTTTGTCATTGCAAGGGATTTACTGCAAGTTTAAGTAAAAATGTCCTGCTGTATGCATGTGTAAAAAAAGCTAAGCTAAGCAGGTCGGCATGAAGTGACCTGGAAACAGAGAGGAATATAAAGCTCTTGTGTAACAATATAATTTCCAAAGTATTTTAAAAAAGCAGCAGATTCAAGTTCCAATCTATCCATGCTGGATAAATAAAATAATTCAGAATCCAGTTTATTGGAAACAAATTAGCCAACACTTCTGCGCCACGTAAACCAGGTAGGCAGACGAACTGTCAAGTAAACGTCTTTGTTCCTTAAATTCTTCTTTCTTACATGAAATCATACATGCATAAATAGAAGTATGATAGCCTGACTTGACTCCATCATTCTTTTTCAGTTCTGCTGCCATTCATAAAAGGAAATAAACTAAAGCTGCTAATTTATGCTATTTTTTACTTAAAACTCATTTTTTTGCTATGTTTTACCTTCTTTTATGGTTACGTGCAGGTTTATTTTTATTCCTATCAAACGCGATAAAATCACAAAGTGAAATGAATATGTTTTTCACCATCTTTTATAAGGACAACTTCCTGCCTTTTGACGCTGCTGCCTGGGGTGAAGTGCTATTCTAAAGCAATAAGATATCATCTTGCAATCGCTAAAGCGGAATAAACATATCTTTGGCACCCTACTATAAGAACATTTGCAAATAGGGAATAAAACAAAATATACTAAATGCTGAAAGCATCACGAGATTCTAAATGGAGAAGATTCTGCGGTCCCTGTAGTCGCTCCAGACTGCAAAAGCCCCAAAATGCATGAAAGGAAGCAAATTATTCTACTTTCAGTGTTAGTAAAAAAAATAAAAATAAACACCACAAACTAGCAGTGGGCACTCGCGTTTCCATATTTCTTTTTAGTCATTTAGTTACTTTAGTGCTGGAAGAGTTAACAGTGAATAATTTATGTCTCAGTCATTTCCAGTCAATATTACAACAGTCTCTGGCAATGAAAAATTGAATTAAAAAATGTTCAAATCTCTCCCAGTTGCCCTAAGAATTTATATTGTGAAACATTTTTTTGCATTAGACTATCATACAAAATATATCCGGTTAGATTTATTTACACAAACAGGTAACTCTTCAAATCCTAAATCCACGTGCGAACGATTGACGCTATTCAGCAGTGTTACGGTTTTATCAAAACCATATGACAGCATTACATTTTCCTGCAGATAAGTTAGTATAACTGCACTTTGGTCTAAATAGAAGCAACCGAGTATTTGGAAAAGCAGCTCAGGTTAAAACCTTTGCTCAGGTGTCCATAATCATTCACCACTCATCTTACTGGAACCAGTTGCCTTGTCTGGCAAATCTGGTTGCTCACCCCTTTCACCTCCTAGACATCTAA
Source organism: Heterotis niloticus (assembly GCA_018136845.1). Taxonomy (NCBI): domain Eukaryota; kingdom Metazoa; phylum Chordata; class Actinopteri; order Osteoglossiformes; family Osteoglossidae; genus Heterotis; species Heterotis niloticus. Next base: position 6,341,516 of record CM030899.1, on the reverse strand, counting down.
CTTCAACTTCATCTGTTTTGGGGACAATATTCCTTCGTGTAAGAAATGTTCTTACCGTTCATCTTGTCACGTTGCTCTCAGATGCTCAGAGTGTGCGACCTCCCTGATGACATGAGTGGCAGCTCAGCACCGGTCCCCAAGTCCCATGCCGTTCAGCTGCGCGCTACGCATTATACTCTGAATCTATTTTTACCCCCCTTCTGCCTTTTTCGGTTGCAAACAGGAAATGTGGCGGCCGACCTCATTTGTTGCTGCCTGTCACGTTAGCGACATAATAAGAAAAACTGAATGGTCTCAGAGGAAACCAGCTGTCACTTGGCGCCTCCGAACCCATCGGGGCATCACTGCGGGGCTGACCGTGTCGATTAGGGTCCGGCAAGTTTAAAATACGGCTTTCAATTAAATTCACTACATTTTCAGCAGGGTAACGTTCGTGTTTCTATTTGTCCATTAGCCGATGCGCTTTTTCAACGCAACATACAAATATACAGGGAATGTATGTGTATTTCTCCAACACATGGAGAGATACAGATTTGTTTCCATATCTGTTCATTGGTAGTAAATGCGAACATCAGCAGTGTCCATCCTGTAACCTGGAATATTTTGCATTCGACTGATGTTTAACTAATCATTTTCTGTTGGAACAGATTATTAAGAAATATTAGTTTTTATAAAGCTTGTTGCAAACTATCAGTGCAATGAAGGTTTCTTCTTTGAGTCCTTCGTTGAAGTTTATGTTGCGCTAGAATTCACACTAAAGCTTCCATCGGGGCTGTCCTTATTGCACCAGAGGTTCTTTGTTCCAGTCATGGTTGCTTTATTGTGATGTGGTCAGTTTCACCATATTTGTTGGTCTGAAGTCTGTACCACTTCCCTGTTGCCTGCATTTTCCACCATAAGCAGGTCACTATGGGAGGATGGAAACATTACCAAGGTACAGTCAGGAAACCCTCAGCAGGTGTTTCACAGTCTAGTTTTGGCTACTTTGAACCATTTAATGTCTTTGGAGTTCTTCCAGTGGGAGGAGTGGTGTTTGTGGGAAATGTGCTCTTGGTCCCACCAGGCCACATGTGACCTTTCTTCAGCTAAGTGTGTGTGTGTGTGTGTGTGTGTGTGTGTGTGTGTGTGTGTGTGTGGTTTATACAAACAGTCAAGAAAAATAATCATGCTAAAATTATATGCATTCTAAGTAGTGAAAAGAAAATAAGGCTCATACGTACTTCAGCATGCTTTTTGCTGCATCCTTTTTACTTTTTATTTTTCATGTCAGCATCAAATAGCACCTTCTTATTCTTTTTTTGTAATTTTTCCATTTCCGGACGCAAACCGAAGACAGGAAGTGTCCCGGCTGTAGTTTTACACCTGTCATCAATTTTGCTGCTCGTGGGGACCTGCGTGATTCTACATTGGGACAAGAGGTAGAGTCCTGCTGGTATCAGCAGCACTGCACCTTGTGGCTGAGAACATCTCGTTGTCTTTAGCCTCTTGTTTCCACTACAGCATGTAGTTTCTTGTATTCTCACCACAGTAACCAGGGGCAGGAAGTTTTTCTCAGATCGTTCGGTGAAAAAGAGAGAAAGATAGTGTGTATCAGAGAGAGAGCGAGAGCGAGACAAAGAGGGAAAACAAGTGAATTAATAGCTGCCAATAAATGCCATTGTCCATATCTACTGGAGTCTTAATAAATGTAGATGTAAATTACAGGTCTCATAGTGCTTATTTTTTTGCTCCAGTCCACTTCACTTTATCTTTGGGAAATTACAGGCTGATCCTGGTAGTGGCAGAGCAGGAGAGCCGGTGGTGAAGCAGCTGAGGTCAGGGACCTGTAGAACTTGTGAGCTTAATAAATACATTAAATTGTTCCACTAAATCTACTCAGTCGCATAAATGGTTCAAGATCTGCAGGCTGCTTAGAAGTGTCAGCAATGAAAGGAATTAATAGTAAGGCTGTTTTGTTTTCTGTCTGACACAGTGTAGAAGTTACCATTTGCCCACTAAAAGATGTGCGATCATTTCCTCTGAAATCCACACTGACCTTAATATGGTGTTTCGCTGAGCTACTGAGCTTTGCAGGAACATTGGATGAGCACGGGGAGGGCACCATGGTCTGGAAAAAAAGAAGTGAGGTTACAGGTCTGATGTGAATAAGACCTACCGCGGTACCATTTGCTAAAGGTACTTACCCTAAACTGATGTTTAGCCATATAACTTGTGTCAACCATTGGAAGTAAAATTGGACATCAGATGAGGAAAAGAGGCACCAGCAGCATGAATCACTTGCACTTGACATCTGCTAGTTTCCCACTTGGCCCAATATTGACATTTACACCCAGTCTAGGCTTGTGAAGATGTCACCCAACCCACCAGTAGGGAAACACTGAGACATTATGTAGCGTGTTCAGCTCTGTCCTGTAGAGGGCGCTGTAAGATGGACAGCTGAGCCCCCTTTTGTGCCACATTTCCTTCCAGACATTTTTTAATATTGCTTGACATATCCAGAGGAGCATTTAATGGCAATAGCTGGTCACACCTTTTTCACACGCATCCTACTGAGTTGAGGGGGTTCAGCTCCAGGACAGGAGTCAAAACACGCAGCAATGATTCATTTCAAATTTACCACAGCATTACAAGCCAAATCCAAGTAAATACACATACAGTATAAGCTGGCTGGTGAGTGTGGTATGATGCAGTTTTAGTATTGAGAAATTGCCCCCCCCCCCAACTCACCATTAGTGAATTATCTTTATATCGCATTGTGGTTGTAATAAAAAAAATCAGTATAGCACAGGGTTGGATTTCACATGAGCAGAACCGACAGTAAATGTTTATTATAAGTCTACATACTATGTTATTACTGTGTATATCTGCAGAACGCTAGATATGGGGCTGGTGTTTCCGAAAAATATCTGACGAAAGAAAAGATGTGGTGGAAACATATCAGAACCAGAAATATGACAGGGGAACAACGGAGATGAAGAGATACACAGAGGAAGATATTAAAAACAAAACGTATATTTTGCTTAAGGTTTGTTTCTCTTTGTGTGTGTGTGTGTGTGTGTTTTTCTTCCATTTTATCCAGCCAGCCATACACAGGCATACTGACACAGGCGTCAGATGGTCCACATACAGACCATCAGGGTGAGGTGATGCATGAATGCACAAAACACGGATGTCTTGTGACAAGATGGCACAAACAGACGGATGGAGGAGAACCGCCGCAAACACGTGCCACATTTGAGGAGGTGCGCAGAGGGCTGAGCAGGGGAAGGGGGAATCCTGAGTGCGGCCTTGACGCTTCATGTGACTCCCACACTTCCTGTTTGGGATGTGTTGTGTTTCACAGCATCTGCCAGTATTCAAAGGTGAGCAGAGTCTGCTGTGATGCATCAACAACCTGAGCGACGGCGGCACACGTCACCCTGGATCTTCCGGCGAACGTTCCTCCAGTGCACATTACCTGCGGCTTATGGTGTCTGGCATGACATTTTACTTCTGTGGAAAGTATTACCGCGGTGAAGTGGGCGTACGTCTCGTCTGATGAAACTGCAGTGAAACTGTCTGGTCGGTGTCCTTTCGTTTGTGCGGTAGAGTATCCCTGCGTGATGACTCAGTCCACAACGGGTGTCCTCAGAGGAAACATTTATTTTGTTGGATCAAGACAGACAAAAGCAGAAAGCGAACCATTATTCCAGCCAACATCTAGCCTACATAAGACACAAAAGGACGTTAATCTACAAATAAGAGACATCATCTAAGCGCAAGATAACCCCCGTTTAGGGCTGAGCTGGAAACCTGGTCAGCCCCCAGCAGGGATTCTGAGCCTCCACCACAAGTAAGTCACAGTCTGCGCTCCCAATGAACCAGTAAGGCGCTACATCTGGGACACTCCTGCTGAGAGGGCCTGACAACAAGGCCCGCCATGTCTGATACTCCCGTCTGACATCAAACAAAAGTTTTGTATCACATTTTCTAAAGATTGGCTTCTAGATGAAAGAGTAAAGTGTGCAAAAAATAGGAGCACAATCACAACTTCTGTACACAGGTGTACAGTAAGCAATTTCATGTGGCAGGAAACCCGCGCAGGTGTACAGAACTGGAAGCAAACCGTCTCCTTATCTGGGATTCATCCCAACACACAGCCATCCCCACATTTCCTACAAACATGCAGTTGAATCAAAAGCAACATATGTACCTGAAAACAATTTGATTTACAGTATATATATATTCTTCTTTTTTCTTCTGTTTTCTTCTTTTTAACCTGTTCACACGCGTTGACAATTACTGCCGTTTTTCCAGGTTTTAATGTCATGTTTACTCTGGAATCCAAAGCCTTAGGACACATGTCCGGTGGCATGAGTGAGTTGAGAGGCATCCCTCAGGGTGTGCTGGTCCTCCATGTTCTACTCCATGTCCTTCAGATGTTTGTCATGGGGTACGAAGAGATGGGGGAGTACCCCCCTACCCATACTGAGGTGTACTTCACAGGGGGTGGCGGTGGCTTGAAGGGGGGAGGTAAGTCCATCCTGGAAGAGGGGTAAGCACATATACCCAGATAACACTTAGGCACTGCATGCAGTAAGAAATAAACATCTGGACAGGTGATAAGATTTCATGGTTTGCTGAGCCAAGAACTTTAATGCCGGACCACTGCTAATGTTCATAGGAAATAAAGCAAACGGCTCATACGTTGCCTGTGTTTTTATAGCCGTTTAAAGAGAATTTAGCACAGTGGCGCTGGTTTGAAAAAAGGCAGAACAACTTACTTCGTCCTTTTCCTGTATCTCATGAACAGAACAGCAACTATGACTGCCAACGCCAGGAAAGGGAAGATGGTCCACAGCACATACCTCTTAGCCCGTTCTTTACAACAAAACAAGGAAGACAGACGGGTGAGGGAAATCAAAACGTTTCTTCCTTATTCAGTATGAGTCATCTGGTGTGTCTGGAAGCGGCCTTCCCAACGTGATGCGATACCTGGGTTTGCAGTTACATTTGTAACTGGGCTGTGCTGTGAAATGCAGGTGATGAAGACGGAGAGGACGTGTTTTCCCTGTGATGTCACATTCGGCAGCATCCAAGGCAGCACTGAACCGGATATGGATTCATCAGCTGTGGAGGCTGAGGTGTGATCATCTGACGCTGATGTAATGCCAACCATCTGCTCTGTGGTCATATTTTCAGAGGAGATGGTCTCTGCCACGCTGTGCCAACCAGGCTGTGATGTGGTCGCAATGGTGTCCGTCCACCCTATGTCAGCAGGCAGGGAGGAACTTGTGCTGGTTTGGACGGATTCCCTTGTCGCTGTGATGAGGGAGGTGGGGTCCAAAAGATTTGAGCTGGTTGAAGCTGGGAAAGAAAAGACAGAGAGTGAGAACAACATGCTCTACCCTATGGCATCTGAACCTAATTCACTTCTGAAATTCCAAGTGTGATGCGCAGGATATGACACCAAAGAAGCTCTTCCCATTATTTCCAATAAGAAAAAAATGGTAACATAGACCTGGATTTAATGTAGTCCAAATAAAAGTCAATCATTAATTCTGTTATTCTAACTTTACGGACATGTTTATATTTTTTTGTTATAAAGATAAGTCCTTCACTTCCAGCTAGGAGCCCATCCTGTGAAGTTTCACAAGGCCCTGCTGTCGGGGTAGTGAAATGTGACTGAAGTGGGTCTTTTGCAGACATTCCAGCAGCATAGGAAAAGTTTCCTGATAATTTTTGCAGTAAAACAGAAACAGGGGACAAAGACTGAGCTTATTTATTGGTTATTTAAGGAACACAAATGGATAGGAGAAAGAATTTCAATGGAATGTCAGCACAAAGAAGGGAAACGATGAACACTGGATATAAACTACAAGGCCGGGCTGAGGGCCGCAAAGTTTAGATCATTAGAAAATAAACAAGAGCGTCAGTTCTGCAATACTAAACTGTAGTTATCACCACAGCTTTGTTTAAGGAAAAAGCTGTGTATGAAACATCTAGAGGTTGGACACCTCCTTGCATGAAAGCTCAGCTGAAGGCTCCTTAGACAGTTCCCCACCGAGATACGACAGCAAGAAATGCAACGCTGTGAGCTCATACTGTGGAACCCTTCGTGAAGGCATTTACCAGGAACTGATACAGTAAAAATTACCCTGCTGTATAAGCGGGAAATTCAGTTAAAACACTTTAACTTTGTGAACTGTTCCAGTGCAAAGGCTCAGTTAAAAAACTGAACCTAAGTTTTGCACTTATTATGAGCAGCTAAGAAGCGGAAAGTAAGGCGCGAACCCCTGTATCTATTTTGCTGTTGGTTCGTAACTGTCTTCCTCTTGAACAGTTTTTTACCTGTATTTTGGCCACAAGCAAATGCTTTTTTTTAACACAAATACTTTCCGGAGGGTGAACAGGAGTCTGGTGCGTCAAAAGTGACGTCACCGTGACTGCGTCACACTCATAACCTTCGTGTGCGAGGTCATCTTCTGGCCTGAGCGCACAGTGTGGCCACCAGAGGGCGCCAGAGAAAAAGTCAGAGCGTTTTCTCATTTCCCAGCCCATGTGGTCGAGTGACTGAAGCCAAAACTGACTTTTGCCACTAAAAGAATCTCAGCCGTAAGGAGGTTCCACATGACCCGGAACTGGAATCTGGCCAAGGACGGGAAGTTTTAATCTGTCCGATTTTTGTTTTATGCTGTTTTTTTGTCAAATCAAATGATAGGTTTAGCTTAGGCTGTGTCAAGTGTTGCCGCTCTGACCGTTGACGTTCACGAGAAGTTTACAGCGCTTTGTTAGTCGCTTTGCATCCTAAACCGTCACGGTACCTTATTATCTTTGTCAAAATAGTTACACCTGACACCCTAAATGCAGTAAAGAAATAAATAATAAATAATCATTAAAATGACATTTCACTTGATGGTCTATAAAGACACTGCGGCACAGCTGAGCATTACTGTGCAGTCAGATCCCACACAGCTTTGACCTCCACCGTCAGGATAGCAGATACACGCACTCCTGTCCCTCAGCTGCGATTCGTACCCAGAACCGGGCGCACAGTCACTCTGACCACAGCGTGTCTCTGCAGGGTGGGCTGGCCCACCATGGTCACGGTGACAGTGTACATCCCGGCATCCTCGGACGTCACATGATGCAGGAGCACAGAGTTGGAGTCTGATACGGTCACGTTGTCCTGCCGAAGGACCACAGACAGAGGTCAGATGGACTTGCGATCAAGTTTTATTCTTTACTAGTATGGGTTCAAGCAAATACCATATGGCCAAAAGCATGTGGACACCCCTTCTAAGGAGAAAGTCCAGCTGTTTCAGCTGCATCCATGCAGCCTACAAACACATTCACAGCACCTTCCAATGATTTACCTATTAATAAACTTAATTTTTGGTTTATTCTGAAGCAGCTCATTATATTATTATATATATTATGGTATATATTTTACCTACATGACAAGTCTAAGCAATATTCATCATTTTCCTTTTGCACAGTAGGTGTTTAGCCACAATAGACAACTTTATTTGGCGTTATTCTTAGTTCCTATATTGCCTTATGCTATTTATGTTTGGTTTGTAATGTCTTTAAAGTGGCATTTAAGGCACTTTATTCAGCGACAGTGACATTAAGAGAAATTCTCAAAGACGTCTCCGTTCCCAGCCACATATTATGTGAAATATTACACAAGAACACCACCGGATCTCAGCATCTCCATACCTTCACCCAAGTGAAGCTCACTGGCCCAGAAGCCTCAGCTTGACAAGAGACAGCCAAATTCTGCCCAGGGTTGACCTCAACTAAGCTGCTGGTGTTGCACTCCAGAGCATCAAGATCTGATGTGTTGTGGCGAGGGGACAAAGAATAATTTCAACAAAAGTCACACGACATTCAGATCGTAGTAAAAGCTGTGGTGGCAGCTGGGTAAACTCAGCTGTGAAATAAAGTTACGGTGTCCCGTCTCATAAATTTACCAGAAGCAAACTAGATTTATACTGTATGCTCGGAAGTCATTCTTCATTTTCTTGCAATGTGAAATTCTAAAAATATTTTTCCACCATTAGCCAGACTGGATAACTAATGGATGGAAACACTCACAGAGGACCGTAAGCATCACAGTGGTGTTTCGATCTGCGAAAGCATGAGAGGGCGAATTCCACCGGGGCTGACAGACGTACAAATCGTTGTCATCCCTTGTGACGTTCGAAAACTCGAAAACCCCGTCTTCTCTTAGCTGTGTATTTGTGCTGTTCTGAGTAGGAAGAAAACATTTTGATGGATTTTAATTTAATTTCAAATAAAAAAAAAATTTATTTAACATATCATATAATTTTCTACTCTCAGTGAGGTTCCAAAAAAGATGTGATGGGACTAAATGTGACATATAAAACATATTGCTTTTTTATCACTTTAAGGCAGAAGAAGAAGAAGAAGAGGAGAAGTTTACCTTGGAAGGCCAGAGGGCATAGATGTCTGCTCGAGGGCTACTGGTGCAAAGGACCTTCACGTGGTCCCCCTCCCTGACCCCCTGATCCTTCCCCATCACTCTGGCTGACAGCTGAAGCTCAGGGGGAGAGGTGGGAGCTGGCAGATCTGGTGGCAGGTCAGTGATGTCATTACACAGGTGTCACAGCACCTCTTCTCCAAATCTACTGTTTATTTACACTGTGAGCAATGAAAAGGTGTCTATTTATCTGACTGCACACAGTAAGGTAACACAGATGCATATACTTCCCTGTACAGGTGAAATGGTGACAGCACAGTTAGGACAAGAGGTGGTGTCACAGGTGAGGTGTGTTATTAGAATTTGACTGTCAGTTCATGGGTGTAACTACAAAGAGGGGGATATTGTTGTACCCTGGTGAATTTTTCTGACTGGGCAGCTCAGTTACAGCATCTATTTTTAAAAAAAAGTGCATGGTGATGACAATAAATCCGAATTCACCTGTTACCCGTAAGTGTGCCTCCAGCTTAACCGATCCATCAGGGAAAGTGGCGAGGTCGCACACATAGCGTCCACTGTCCTGCAAGCCCACTGTGGGTAGCAGCAGGTGAAACCCCTCCGGAGTACCATGGATATTGTTTACCATGAGGGAAACGTTGGCTGTGTGGCGGAACTCCTTTTTCATGTTAGGGATGTAGACCAGCAGCTTCTTCTCACTTTTCTCCTCCAGCTTCTTCCACTCAATCTGGGTAACTTTGACATTATTGCCATTTACCCTGCATGGCAGGATCACATACTGCCCCACAGATGCTGTTACGTTCTCCACAGAGTTCATCTGGACACCTGCAAAACCTGTTGGTCATTGACACTGTCATTGGCGCATGTTGAAGTACCCTGGATGTTGTTGGGCTCTTCTGCTGGATATCAAGGCCTTTCTTAACAGACGTTTACGATCTGTAGGAAATGCTGTTACTAGCAGAAAGCTTGTCCTAAATAACTGCAATGATGTGAATGAACAAAATATATACCGCAGAAGGGAGAAAGCAGAAGGGAAACGAGAGTCAGCATGCTAACACTTAAACCATAAATGTACACATGGAATGACTCTCAAAACAACAATGGTATGGACTTTGCAAAAAAGCTAAAACAATAGTTAAAATTAGGTATGACGGATATAATGAAGGACACAGACACACAGTGAAGCTCTGAGGCCAACACTTGTCCATGGTTGTTTTATATCTTTTACAGTAAATGCATATAGTAACTACTGACAGTGTTGTTTTATCTTTTTCAGTAGAACCCAGCACCTGTTGCATTTTTTCAATATTTTTGTGTTGAGTGTGTTACAGTTAAACTATATATGTGATTAATGTTACAAATAGAGTGAAATGCCCTGAGTTACTTGTGCTGCCCAGCCAAATAATGGAAAGGATTAATAAATATATTACATATTATATAATATTGAGTTGTATAGTATTCCTGTTAAAGTGGTTGCATTCTGTACATAAATGTACACACACACACACACACACACACACACACGCACCACAACAGACACTTTACCATCGTAATGGTAAAGTTTGGAGATATATATTTTATTACGTTTCTCCTTATCTCCTTTTCACTTGACTACAACCAGCGCTTCACTCTCTGCTGTGTCCATCTGTCCAGCAGCACTAATAACACTTATGCACTAAATACAACCACTTCAGAATTAACACAGTTCAGCCATTTACAGCTGTTATTCCTGTTTACCTGTCCAACGTCGGGTAACTTGGCTGGCGAAACAAATAAAACTGTGTACATTTTTTTTTTGTTTAACTGACATATTTATGTTACATAAAAATAAGATGGAATCATGAATTCTTGGAAAAAATTTTACAGGCAAATTCAAATATGTTAATATTATATAGATTGTAACAGGCTATTACAAATTTCAGAATTGTGATAATAAAACGTTTTCTCCAACAGGTCATTGCTGAAAAGCATATTAGCAACACGAGTGAGTCTTTATATGGAACAACAAACATAGTTATGATAATTCCCAATAATTCTTACCGAAAAAACACCACTGAGATTTCTATGCGATGGTTGCAGACATCAGCACATGTATCCTTTTGACTATAAAACATAATTTAATTTCCAACAATTTCATCAGGATACCTGTTTCATCTTTTGTATTTTACTTTTCAGTCTAAAACAGAAGTCTGCGTTTTTTAGAAGTGCTCTGTAAAACACTGAGAAGTCCAGTCAGACAACGCGATTAAGTGTTGCGGTTATGCAGACACAAGGTGCTGTCAACATCTTGTTCTCTGCCACGTCACTGAAAAATTGTAAAAACAAAGTAAAACCTGGCAAAGAATGAAGACACTGAGAGAGGTCACCCATGTCAGTGTAAGGCTCTGGAAACATTCCTACTTGGTTACCCTACCTTTGGTGGTGGCAGTGAAGATCAGGAGCCCGATGGCCACTGCTTTCCCAACTGCAGCCATCCTGAACTGTCCAGGCTAACAGTAAAGGTGTAGCAGAAGCAAGAGTGTGGAGGAGGGGGAGAGGTGATGATGATGGCGGCGGCGGCAGTGACAACGTTGCATTGCTGCTGTCTGCACAGGAAGCTGTCTCTGTGCAGGCACAGGAAAACCACCAGCTCCATCTTACACGTCACACTTTGGTCAAGAACCGCCTCCCCCAGCCACTGGTGTTCTGGGCAGGAAAGAGCATTTTCAGGCACAGTCGTGTCTCCAAACCACAGCAGCATGTTCATCGCCATCTTGGTCATTTCTAGTCATTCAGTCTCCTGAAATCAAACACAGATCAGAAGTATGATGGGTTGCTACTCTTTGCACAATAGATGCTGAGTTGATGTCATTTCATGTCATTTCAGAGCCTTGTGATTAAACCTCAGCTTTTTCTTTTTACATCACAGAAACCAAGATTTAGCCCATGGCCAAGAGTCTTTCTTCTGGGTTCAGTAACCAGTATGTGGATGAGGGGGCGACTTTACATGCACGTATCAAAACTTACCTATACGTGTGGTTAAAGGATTACACATCCTTCTTCATCATGGATGAAACAATAAGCAACTCTGTGGAGGCCAGTATGCTGGTCTATGCTCTGCCACTTGACTTGTGTGGCCTGCTGGTTGGGGTTATTCACAATTCATTTCATTTTCTTGCTAATATCACAGCTAATAATCATGTCAAACTAATAAAAAATAAAGTATGTGCTTTAATTCTTGGATTGATGTACAATATTAGTTTGCTAATGCTACTGGAACCTGACAACTGTACAGATCGTTGCTTTTCTTTGCGTGCTAACAGCAGAGCTCGGAAGCAAAAAGGCCACAGAGAAGTTCAGTGTTGCTGGTGTAGAAAATGGGTCAAGACTGTCTCGAAAATGTTTAAAGTGCAAAGTGAGAGACGCAGCCACCAACACACACACACAAATGCACACAAACACAGTTTTATACTTCCTGTGTCGGGGGGGCATAGCAACCGCCACATCCTGCTTGGCGACGGCTGCTAGAGGAGTAGCGAAGCTATGCTGGGCCTGCAGCTTTGGCTCAGGTGCCACCATAGGGCGTCATATGGGAAGCCACACTTCCCCCAGCTTACCGCTAAAACGGGTAGAAGAGCTGCCCAGGTATGGTGTCCTAACACCCATTTCACATGGGAGCATTAAAAACAACATTGTGCTGTTAAAAACCATAAAAACTGATATTTTTTTGCCACAAGCGAAGTAGCCGACTGCAGCACAGATGTACGATCGAATTTTTATGATGGACAGCGGAATCACTGGGATTTCAAGAATTCTGGATATGCAAAAAAACCACCAAACAAGCACGTAGCTCTCAGCATGTCAGCAACTTAAGTATGAAATGAAAATTCTCAAACACTTCATAAGATTACAAAACATGAAGTTTGATTCAAGCTACTGTAATTGAAATTGGCGTAAGAAGTAAGACTGCTTTATACTGAATTCTGCCTGCCTTACATTGAAATGTACATTTCATACAGGGAGGTGTAAAAATGATTACATATTCTATATTAACACACAGAAAAAATTGATTTTGGATTTTAGTAGTTTATTTCCGCTTAGAACATACAGATTTAGATTGATGTGGTCAGAGTGAGACTGAAGATGCAGAGCTGGAGAAGCTGAGCCAGTGGTGAGAAGAAGATGTGATGCCCAGGTGAGACTGCAGAGCTCGTGTTCTGGTAGGATTTCAGGTCCGAGGGACCTTCTGAGAAAAAAGTGCTTGGATCCTCACACACTACGGTGACACTGTCGCTGCTCTCAGCACTGGCGTTGTTCCTCACCGTGCAGGAGAACACATTCCCAAGCCCAGACCGCCCAACTAGGTTCATGGTGGACTCCTGCTCCCCATTAACTATGGAGCTGTTTTGTATCCAGCTGAACATCACGTGCCCATCCTTTCTATCAGAGTGGCAGGTGAGGACCACATTCTCATCACAGCTGTAGTTCAGGAATGGTTTGGAGACCCTCTCTGAGGAATGCCCAAAAATAAAAAGTTATTTCAAAAAGTTGAAAAAGTTACTTGCAGGCACTGAGCAAAGCAGAAATATTTACCTGTATAATTCATACCCATATGCTTGCCCTTGTTCGGGTCAGTCCTAAGAAAGAGGATTATTATCACAGCAACTGATTTAAGTTGCTTTAGATTAATCCTTAGCTGCTTTCGATAGCCTGGAATTCGGTCTGTTTTGGTCCGGTCTCCTTCATAACCAGAACGACACACAGGCCAACACAGGTTTGTGTTGTGTTTATTACATTAACGCACCAGGGACACAACAGTGCCTGATTCTCACGCCTCCTCCTATATGGTCTGGTTGCAGAAGCAACAATTCTATATACAGTCCAGCAAACCTTTAGATTTAGGACTAAATGCCAAACCGTTTTTTGAACCTCTTTGAGTTGTGTTTATTGTATGCATTGTTTGGTCCTTATTTTACCAGAACTGGATTTACTGAAAATGCTGTTGCTGAATAAATGGGTTGACAGTGCTGTTACCAGGCCCATGCTCGAGATCTGAACTCCAGGGGTCTGAACTTCAATGCCGGAGCTCTAAAGTTTGTTATGGGAAATATCATTTGTTAAAGATTGTGCACCATTCCATCATATTCCTTACTTCTTACCCAGGACACAAAGTTTAGCCTTTGTGTACTTAAGCCGAGATCCGGCCGAGTTGTACACCTCTGCCTCGTACCACCCAGCATCTTCCAGCTGCACGCTGCTGAGCTCCAGGGAACCATCTTCTGTCATGTTGTGCGGGCTGTACAGGACAACTTTGTTTTTCTTTCTTGTGGAGATGGCCATGCTGTTCTTCTTCCAGCTCAGCTCATCGGACAACATCAGGTTGGGGTACATCAGTGGGATTGTGGCTGAGTCTCCAACTGCTTTGAAAATGCAGGATTCCTGGCTCTCTGAGGCACACAGCAAGGAGAAGGAAACACACACACACACATAGACACAATTATGCTCGCAGTGCACGTACGTTTACAGAAATACACACAAGCACAAGAACTCAAATCCAGTAATAGCTTAGACATTTTTGCAGCTTTTGCATTGAGGAGGGGGGTTGCAATCCTGCAAACTGCTTAAAGCTGCAGGAAGCACCAAGATGCTGCATTGAAAGAGGTGATAAGTTTTCACACCTATTGTTGCTCATTTTGTCTTCCACCAAGGAAACTACAGAAAAACAATATGTATGATCTTAATAGCAATATTTATAATATCTTTATTTATTTCTTCCTCGGGGTCTGTTAATACAAGATATGACAAAAATGACCAGAACTAATTTATCGTGGAAAAAATGTGAAGGTTGCAAATTCTGTTTAACAGCTTTTATGTTCTTACTGGGTTAGGAAAACACAAAAAAGCATAGCTGTTCTGGTCAAAGGTGCTTGTTTGCATGGGTACAGTTATTTTGCCATTATTCTTGATCTTAAATTTGGGTGAATGCATACAATAAACTGCTGCATTGTTTAATCTATTTTATTTTGTCTGTTTCTCTTTTTAGTCCTATACTTAAAAAGTATAATAATAATTATACTATAGACAATAATTAAATTCCATTATTTCAGCAATGCACAGAATCATAAGAATCAATGAGGGATTTTGCTGTTTACCACAGATACCACAAGGAAAACAAGAGTGTTCTTTGCTTTCCATCATTTTCAGTTTGTTTCAAGTTTGCTGTCTGAAGCCTCCATGAAAAGAGGTTTGCGTGCGGGAGAGTGGAGTTCACGGGTCACTCACCTTGCGCGGCCGCAGTGCTCAGGGCCAGCAGGACAGCATTCGCGATGAACATCTTCTCCATCTTCAAGTTTCAGCTCCACTTTAGCAAACTGCACAGCAGCCGAGCAGTGTTTCACCAACACACTCCACCAGGAAGCAGCTCACAGTCACACACTCGCCCACGTAGTATTTTATCCATGACCATTTAAATTTCATTTATACATAAATTTTCCAGAAAGCATTGACATTTTTCATTTAGGCCTGACACTCATTCACAATTCATTGTATTGTGAAACATGTCATATGTTAATAATACATTATTTATTTTGGTTTTTGTTTGCTTTACATGAATGTAAATGATAAAAAGCAAAAAAAAAAACTACAACAAGATTAAATATTAATGTGAGGAAGGGGTTTAAGAATTGGAAAGACAGTGGATGTGGAAATGAAACTGACCAGGAATTGAAAAGTGGCTGCATTTCTGTGAAAATGATTTCAAAATGAAAACAAAACTCAACAGCGCAGTAACTCATACAACTCATGGAGCAGACTGTGTAAGCCGTTCTCTCCAGCAACTATAATACTCATTACCCTTCATACCACAGTCATTTTAGACATTTTATATTTGTTTCTGTTTGTGGGATGTTAACACACTTTTCGACCCCAAAAAAGAACCCTTCTGCGCGCATCTCACAGGAAACTGCATTTAAATCGAACCCCTGCTAGATATTCTACATTGTGGTCGTGCAGGAGCGTAACATGCAGCTACGTCTCTCGACAAGTGCAGAGCAAAAGGGTTTTTCACTTAATGCTGCCAATTTTGAATCAGAACCCAGAAGAAATGCTTGCTGCGCTCATGTAACCTCATGTAAATGTGTGTGACTACTTTATTATTTATAGCACTTTAGTATCCGGTAACTAATATGTAGTAACCAAATTTTCAATCTGAAGCTACCAGCACATCTTAGTGGCAGGAAACAACAGACAAATAGGTCCCCGAGGAGACGTGCTGATGTTTGTCCAGTTACAGTTATTTTCCCATTTGTACAGCCAGACATTTTGCACTGGAGGAATTTAGGGAAATAAGCATCATGATCACGGACAAAATATTCAAACTTGTGTCCTTTGAGCCCCAGGACAGGAGTCTGAATCACCACACTACCTATGCCTCAAGTTTAAAGTTAACTGACCGACATGGACAGTAGTTTCAGGCTCCAGACTAGGATAAAGTGGTTAAAAATGGATGGATGGATGGATGGATGGAAACAATTTCTGGAAAATATTTCCACAACCTCATAATCAGTACCAGCAACTGACCAATTCATTCCAAAGCATCTAAAAAGTTTATCAACTTCAGCTTCTGGTCCTTTTCAGCTTTATCTACATAGTTAAAATGTTTATAAGTCAGAATTTCCTTGACTTATGGGTTTTTTGGGTCTTCCTGCCTTTGGAGACCTTTGCGTGTTTAAAGTCAGTGGTCAAAGGCAGCAGCTGTGCAATCTGTGCGGCTGTGTCGGTGTTAACATACCAGCACATCTGAACAGATATGACAGCCAAGTATCAGAAGAGAAATTTTCCTTGGTCTCATAAGTAAGTTGTGCTGTTTGACTGAATCATATAGCAAAAGTGTAAGTATTATTACATGATCTCAACTAGGCCTGACGTTTCCTTGAGCACCTCTGTCTTAAGGAAAACTCCACTCCACTATTCATCTTTATCAGGTTTAACTGGACAACCTGACTCAGTTGCTCATATTGTACAAACTGTTAGGCCAAATATGTAAGAGGACAGTAATAAATTGTAAGGAACTCACCAAAGTTGGCAAGAGCTGCTAGAGGTTCTGCTGTAGGCCGATTCCTTCAGGTGCTTCTGGTCAGTGTGAATTGTGAATATTTACAGGAACTTCACGTACGCTTTTTCAGTTTGGTCAAGGAAACGAAACAAAAGCTCCATTGGCTCAATTTGTTGTCAGACAAAAAAAAAAAAAAAAAACACATGACGTCCAAAACCAACACAGATTCCTCTTTTTGGATTTCAACTGGTGTACAATTGGTATTTTGGAAGGCAGCTCATCTGCCACTCATCTTCAGACTAAGGAATGGAACCTGAGCACCTGCGTGAACACAGGAGGAAAATATGAACACCATACAAGGTGAGTCAGACTGAACACCATGACTGTTGCCCACCTGTGAGAATAAACCATAACTGGGTATGTTCAGTCTGGTTTTACCTATAACATTGGAAATATTTCACTGTGTGTGTGTGTGTGTGTGTGTGTGTGTGTGTGTGTGTGTGTGTGTCTAGGATCCCTACAATGAATTGCCACCTCATCCATGGTATAACCTGAGCAAACCTATATCGTGTGTTCCTATTAGACTCGATTCTACCAGCAGCGTCTTTTATAAGCTGGGCAAAATAAGAAACAACATTTTTCATATCGGACAAACAAACTGCACAATCGCACATCTATTTCACTACAAATGTACTTTAATTTTCCATGGGTTGTACATCGCTCTGGAGAACAGTGTCAGCTAAATAAATAAAGGAAAGCGTGAACAAAAAAAGTTGCCAGGAAGTTAAACTTAAATGATGAAAATATGACAAACTCTGCTGCAGGTCGGCTGAATCAGCAGAACCAGTTACGGGTTAGAACTCAGCAGATACCAGGAATCAGAAAGACTGACAACACCAAATGGTCACTGCTGATCTTGGGGACCAGGCTGTCACACATCAGCAGAGACGCAGCCACCGGGTTGAAAATGTCCCCTGTGCTCATCCGGTGTGACCTCATAGAATCAAGCTTATTTATCCCTCAGCCACAAACTTCAAGGAGCTGAGGGGGCCTCCAGGGCGACAGTCTTCCTCTGTGCCGGTGAAGGAGAAGAAATCAGATCTCAGTTCATGTGTCCAGTAAACATATGCTGTCAAGAAACTCCATGTTTCAATATGACACATAATACTTAAGAAGGAAAATATGTTATTTGCAAATATTTCCACGGTTCCTTAAACACACAGTGCAGCCAAACCCGTCTGGCTATTTGTAGTGATAGTCCTGTCTGATGTGCTTTAAACACAGAGGACTCTACTTACATTAAGGACTACATCTGCTCCTTCATCTCTCATTCTCAGCGCATGGAGCTTCTGAGATGTTCCAGACCTGGGGATGTTTCTGGATGCCAAACGGATGAGAGCAGACAGCTGGTAACAGACATGACAAAATGCACCAGGACAAGGACACACCTGCAGTGCATTGGCTCTCAGGGCCTTTCGGGCCATTTGGCACATAACTTAAAGGGCCTGTGGAGGAGGCAGATGCAGTCCAACAAGGCAGGCAAAGAAGCTTGTACATTTAGAAAGGCCGGCAAACTTACATGTATATTCACCTATAGCGATAAAGCAAGAGCAAATGCAACAAAGCAACAAGCAGCTCAAAATTGATGAAAAAGATAACAAAAGTGAAGCGGAGAAAGTTTATGGAAAACAGTGGAGAGAAGTGGTCTGCAAAGAGGTGTGTTTGGAAATCTTTCTTGAATATCAGGAGGGATTCAGCAGTTCTGAGTAAGGCGGGGGAGATCATTCCACCACACGGGAGGAGAAATGGAGAACCTTCATGCTTTTGATTTTTATCGGTGGGTCTGTCAGGCAACCGGATGTGGTGCAGGAGTGTAGCCCTCCGCCTGGGTGAAGTGAGGGATCAGGGAAGCAAGGATATTAAACCTGAGTAAAGCTCTACCTTAGCTGTTTGAGAGGCCAGACTGAATTTTACCACGATTCACTCAGTGTAAACTTGTCCCATGTTACTTTATGCAAATGCACAGAACACAGTATGTTTAAGTAAAACCTAAAAGGTCAAAAAATAATGTCCAGCTGTATCTCCATGGTGTCTGGCTGGTTAAGTCAAATATTAGGCAACCAAAGGCGGGAAAGTGAGCTCTGGTGGAGGGACAGGTTTGCATGTTTGTGTGAATTCGAGAGGCCTTGTGTCTGTTGAGAAGAATGCTGTCCTTTTTTTACCCTCTGTAGTGACACCTTATGATCCAAATGGGAAATAAATTGTTCCAGGTATGAGTTTTGATGGAAACATTTCTTCATCTACATGATGGCTGAGGACAGAAGACAAACAGACGCACTTCTTCATTTTCATCACTGTTCCTCTGAGGAATTGCACATCCCTGCCCGTGGCGCAGGAAGACACTTTCCGGGACTCACTTTCTGACTTGCAAAAGGAGCAACAGGTGCCTTAGATTCACCATCATTCCACGTTGTCACTTTACTGTTATGTTGGAGGAGATCATTGTTCCTTAAAGTGCGGATGATAAAGGAGCCAGAAGAGGAAGCTCAAACTCAGATGTTCACATTGTGCTGTGGTGAGAACTGGGATCAATGCTATGCATTATGAGTCTATAATGCTTGCAGCGTAGCTTGGGTTTCGATTCCTTTTTCAGCCTATTAATGCTGAAACTGCTGCAACAAGAATAACCCTAAATATCATTTCTGCAATATAAGCCCATCTGGTCAATCTGCAGAACTGTTGAAGCTTTGGTTAGTCTTTCTCCTGCCTTCCAAATCTCACTGAACTGAGGACCTGAAACAAAATGTCGGCCTCTTCCATCTACAGCAGATGCAAGAAGCGACAAAGCATCACACCTCAGAAAGCTTTGCTCTGACTTCACATACTGACAAGGGCAGTAAGGCACCTGACAGGTAAGGTTCTCCTCCAGAGATGCTCCAGGTGAACTTCTTGGGAATGACAAGCAGAGCTGCATCAGTAAACAATCCTCGTCCCTCAGCAAACATCGATGCTGCAGTCCCAACTGTGACCATCTGAGGGCGATGATGCACAATTGAGGGACGGTGGCCTTCCGCAAAATTCAAGACAAACTGTCTACAGGCGACCAACACCGCAAAGCACAGCATGTGTTTTGATTGTGTCTTTGGCAGCTTACATGGAAGCCTGGGGTTCATTCAAAAACAGCAGGATCAGCTGTTATCCCTTTGGGGAGGATTGCAGCTGGCCTGGGGTTCTTGAAAGCGAGATCTCACATGTCATTCATTTGCCCCAAGGTCCCACCCAGAGGAAGGGCAGTAGCAAGAGGCAAGATGCCAAAAGTATGTGGACACATGAGCATCACACCCATACGTGCTTGTTGAAGCTCCCATTCTAGAAAACACGGGCATTCACATGGAATTTCCCACCACCCTTTGCTGCTATAACAGCCCTCACTCTTCTAGGAAGGCTTTCCATTACATTTTGGAGCTCAGCTGTGGGAATTTGTGCCTATTCAGCCACAAGAGCATCAGTGAGGTGGAGCACCGATGTCACGCGAGTAGACCTGGCTCACGGTTGGCGTTCCAGTTCATCCCAAAGGTGTTCGGTAGAGTTGAGGTCAGGGCTCTGTGCAGCCACTCAAGTTCTTCCACCCCAACCTGGGCAAACCATGTGTTTATGGAGCTCGCTTTGTGCATGGGGGGACCGTGATGCTGGAGCAGGAAAGGAGCTTCTTCCCCAAACTGTGGCCACAAAGCTGGAAGCACACAGTTGTCTAGAAAGTGTTAGCATGCCGGATGGGTGCGGCTGAATCAGATCAGCACAACCATTAGAAGGGGGGAGTTCACATACTTTTGGCCATACTGTGCATGCCCTACTTGGAGCTGCACCATGTGATCACCCTGTGAAAGAACACAGGGTTGCACCCTGTGTCCCTCAAAGAAGGTGAAAAAAAGGTTATTTGTGAAGAAATAAAAAAATCAAGTTCCCTAGGTTGGTCAGATTTAAGGACATGAGGTGTAATAATGTTAACCATACTGTTTTTATTACTGTTTCTGCCACTTCGCTGTGATAAAACTGCATTGTGTGGCAGCTGAACATTGAGAGCCTCTGCCCCCCTAAGTGTCCTTGCTGTCTTGTTGGCTCCTGCTGGTCGACCTTCAGCACAACTGACAGCTTGACTATCCAGGCTAGCCAATGTTTTCCAACATACAGCAGGACAGGAGCACCTGGCTCTTGGCCAAACAGTCCATTCAAGTCCCATGGAAAAGTTTATGCAAAGTGTGGTCCGGTACACCCCACCAACTGGGCAGACTGGGCCCGTTCCAGGTGACAAACTTTGCGTCAAACCCCAGTTTTAGATTCTAAAATCCTTTCTGAATGCATGGCACCTGAGACTCAGGACTTCATTGAGGATGGGTGACCTGGGGGACAGAGTAGGGCCTTGGATGCGTGGGTTTCACGTGTGTGCAGGACTCTGCGAATCCTGCAGGCGGTGTCACCCTCCAAAATGTCCTGGTTTCCGCAAGTGACGGCTTTGCGATCCCTCTCTCCTGGGATGCCCCCATCACAAGCTGCTTCTGAACGATTCAAATGAAAACCTTCACCTGATTCAGGCCCCTGAGCAGACAGCGGGGATGTCAGCACGTTCCTTCTTCCACCAAGCTCACGTTCAACACACACGAGCATAACAAAGCGTTTGCATCGCCAGTGGACTCAGACAAACATTATACATCGCATACAAGAACGTCTGACATAATGCATTTGCTGCCTTGATATAAAACTCTGGTGAAACCAGAATGCAGCTCATTACAGAGTTTCGTGGTCTTTTCTTCTGACCTGCGGTCATCCGTGATGTCACAGCTGACTGAACGCGATCCAGGCATGTGGGGAACATTAGACCTGATGGAAACTGAGAAGCGGGAGCGTCGTGGGGGGAGGATATTGAAATAATTCTCAACAGAAGCGGAGGATCCGGAGAACCTCAGAGACGCGTGTGAAAGACGCAGCAACAACGGCACAGCGGGAAGTTACAGGATCACAGGAAAACTCCTGGCCCCGGGATGTTGTCTCCAGAGGATAAGCACAGACCACCAAACTCTCAGCATTTTTTCTTGATGGGCCACACAAACCACAAACACAGGCATTCAAAGAAAGCCAAAAAACTGCAGACACCTGGTAACACCTGTACTGCTGTTCACTCAGTTCCAAAGCAGTGGCATCGAAACTTTTATTAATGCACAATAATTCTCTTAATAATTAATAATTCACAGTACGGCTCAGTTTTCGGACTCCGCCAAAACTTTCCTTGTTGCGAAATGACCCCACCCCCCGAGAGGCGAATGAAGTTTGTAAGCTGGGTGACAACAGGCCTGCTTCCCTGCAGGGGGGGTCTCCATTTATTTAGGTAAACAGGGGCAGAACCTATGGTTTTGTGGAACCAAAGCACAGGATTGCGTAGTTCAAACTACATAAACTGTACAAACTGTATAGCTGTGTCTTTCTCTCTCTCTCTCACTCACACACACACACACACACACAACAAATTACGCTCATATAACGTAACAAGTAAGATGCATATTTATCTTTTTATACCTCTTATGCACAGTTTCATGCACACAAAACAATAAATGCAAAAAAAGCTACCAGGTTACCTTGGTAACAAGCATGTAGACACATACAAATGCCATCACCACATTTCTTACCAAGCTGTTATGAGTCTGCTGTTGGTGAGTAACCCTGGAATAAATCACAGAGATGAGAGTGACTGTACATACACAGTGACACACTGTACACCTTCATCTCTCTGGCCTGCAGTGACACCCAACATAAATACAGTATCTGTCCCACCCCCCAGCATACACTGCTGCCTCCTTCCAGGAGAAAACATCTTTGTCAGGCAGGTTTCTAGAGCAGTTCCCCAGCTCTGGTCGCGACAAAAATCGTACAGCAAGTCATACAAGAGTTTGGATTTAAGCAACACACACAAGGAAAACTTGGTTTTTTTTACCCAGAAATTATTTCTTGGTCCGTCAGCAGGGCTCTGGTTTCCAGTGACTCTGCCCTGAGAAAGTCTAGTAGAGCCAAACTTGTCGTCGCAGCCTGCGGTGCTTCGGAAATAACCTAATTAAACTGGATTTTTTTGTATAAAATCATTCCACATGCAACCAAATAATAAAATGAATAATTATGGTCATAAAGATAATACACGGATGTCTTTTTTTTTGTTTGGAACCATGAGATGGATGTTCTCCATTCCGCCAGCGTCAGCCGCATTCCAAGTGCTTGACGGGCTCTTGTAGCAAAGCTTGTGAAGATCTGTAGATTTTTCGGGCTGACAGACTACTTATCCGGGTGGGACTTTATTCAGTGTTCATATACAACCTTGGCGCTTGGATAATATGCTGGGTTTCATTTCTCCAACGTCTTAAACCTGCAGCCGCAAGTCGGAAATCCACCGTTCAACCATGGATCCGAAGGAAGGAGTGGGGTTCTGCGAAGGCCCATGTTCTGTAGTGCGGTCGTTGTACATTTTAAGTGGAAGTGGAGTGCAGGCATGCAAGCGGGGTCATCGTGAACAACGGGACAAGGGCAAAAAAAGGAGAGCTGCCAAGGAGAGATTTAGTTTATGAGGCCCCAGAGACAGCTTTATTCCTTTCTGGAGCATTTTTGTTGAGTTGAGCACCTCCCGCATCCAAGATCTTGCTGACAAGGGCGTGGGTCTCCTAGCTGTGGAAACCACAAGTAACAGGCTGACCCCTTGGACACATCTGGGTGCTGGACTCTCTTTCGCTCTGCACTGGGGTGGTGAATCGGGGTCCTCTGTGTTTTCGCGGTTTAACCGTTTAGCTAAGAGAAAAAGAAAGGCTCCCGTGGTTGCCAGCTGTTGCTAGGCGACCGGTGCTTGTCTGGGATGATGCTGAAAGGGTCTAGCATCATTGGAGGTTGTAGTGCTTGCTGTGTCTCGGGGTGTGTGTGTGTATTCCCTGGGGTCCTCCCAAAGACGTTACCATGAAAATATTTGTGTGTCCCTTCACATCTGGGAGGAGCGAAACAAAGCAATGATTTTTCTTTGCAAGAGCCGTTACATTTAACTCTAAAGAACTCTAATAAATGCAAGCTTTAAACTTAAAAAATTTCACCGCCATCAGCTTTTTCGGTAGAAGATCCTCTAACAGATTCATGAACTTCACCCTCTGTTTTGTCAGGGACCCGCCTGCCTGCAGCATCATACACACACGGCCATCACACACACAGCGTTCTTGCTAAATCCCAGAACCCTTTGACCCTAAGACCTAAACCTCCAAAAGACAGATTTACTTGCCATTTGACCTCTTGAGCACTGGGTCACAGCCCCGCATCATGGCAGAATAAACACTTTGAATCATAATCAGTCTTTTGTTATCTCTAAAGCAAAGGCATCAACAATGGCTTCTTAAATATTTTCTCCTTGCAGGACTGTGCAGCAGGCGAAGCTCCTCACAGTCAGCAGATTGGGATCCGTTATCTAAGTGAGCTTCTGGCCACGAGAAGGACACTCTATACCATATCTTCTGCTGCCCACTGACATCTTCCTGAGATTCAAGTGTGTCGATCGGAGGGAAAGGCAGGTGATGAAGCCCTTTTCGCCCATTTGTGCTGCCTTGTGATCTGCCAGGCAGTTGGGTGTCCTCAGTCTGCAGGTGAGTCAGCTCTTCTCAGGTCAGTGGTGTCGACTTCCATTAGATTTGTCCACCAAAGGGGGCGTCACCTCCATTTGCTGGACAGACTAGTGACCTCTACCCCTTCTCAGCTCGAGACAGTACACACACACACACACACACACACACACACACACACACACACTTTTCACAATTACAGACAGAACAAAGAGTCCTACTTGTGTTTTTTTTATTAATAAAGGAATTTAAAAAATTGTTTGGTTATGGGATTTTCCTTAATATCCACGCTAACCTCCTGCATATAAAACATACAAAAATATTGAAAACTCTAAGCCCAAGTAAAAAAAAAAAAAAAAAGCCTCTATATAAACATCAATCGTGAGAATTGTATTTACATGGCAGGTAAAAAGAGTAAGAAAATATACTACAAAATATGGAACAAAAAGCTAAGAAAAAATATGTACAGTTTATCAGTAAGCATCTATCCAGCTTACATTATTTTATTTTGCAGAAAAATTAAGTATTTCTTCCTGCTGGGTCAGTTCAGTGTGTTGAAATGATTCCCTCATGCGACCCCTCATGAGATGCAGCCGCCAAAACCTTCTGTCCCACCAGTCATTTTGGTGGCATTACAAATATTTTTGATTTAGAAGCAAGACATTGCGTGTTAAAGCAAAACTTGCACTTTGTTTCCCAGACCCTAAAAGACATCCAGTCAATCTTGTGCTCCACCACCTGCTTCTTGAGGATTAGAGGCACCTGTTGATGACGAACAGTCAAGACTCGGTTGAGATCTCATTCGGGGATCGCGGTCAGCCCCCCAGTGCAGGGCTGTGTCCTGACAGCATTATTTATAGCACATAATTTATCTGCGTATGGATGCTTATATTCAAACTGTATTTTGGTTAGAAAACTGACATCTTCATTTTTAGCAGCCAACAGGTGCATTTAATCCTTGAGCAACAGGTGCAATAGGGTTAAGTACAAGACAAGCAGCTTCATGAGTGAACTGCGTTTTTAAAGACGCTGGTAAACGATACTATTGAAAGAAACGTCCACAGTTGCAGAAGCAGTCGAGTGCCGGCGCAAAGCACAGCCGTGCGTGTTAACACTGTGGCGCCGACTACTTTAGCGTCGCTTTTACAGTAAAAACACTTGCTTATCACCTGTTCACCTGAGCTAACCTGTGCAGAGCCTCTAACTCGGGTACAGTGCCTGCTTGTAGTTCCTCCCATCTGGACGCTCTTTTTAAAAAGGAGATAAACTCATGCTGTGGACTGACAATGTGCTGGAAGTGATGTTGGGGATGGAAATGCTTGAGGCTCGGTGAGCGGTTTGTACAGGTGACCTCCAAGAAGCGAGGCTTTGATTTCCATGTTTTCAGGTATGTGAGTGAAATTAACACCTTTTTACTGCGTTCCAAAGAAATGCAACGCAGAATTTTTGCACTTACGAGTCACAAAAGGAAGCTTTTTATAGCCAAATATACAGCTGTGGTAGCTGAACATGGGCATGCATAGAAAAAGCTTCCCCAAGATCCTACATCTGAGAGTTTTTAAAACTCATTTGGAACAAAGAATGGTGAGCTCAGTGAGTTATTATATTTCATTACAATTTAATTTCTGTTTTACTTTAAATTATAAATAAAGATTTGTTATTTTACCGTGGGTGTTTTTAAGGCATACAGGCTACTGCCAAACTACATGTAGAAAATACATTTTTACGAAAGGTAAACATAGCAGGTTGGTTAAAATTTTGACAAAATACAATTCACGATCATATTTTCCCTGGACTGATATTGTGAAGACGCCTATATCTTATGTTTAAACTGATAAATCATTTTGAAAATTAAAACAAAACTTACGAACACTTGCGTACAAATGCAAAACCGGAGTGTTCTGGACCCCCGGAGAGTGTGTGTAGAGCGTTCCCATACAGCGGCTGCTTGGCACAATTGGCAAAAGCGCTTTATTGTGCAGAATCTGGAGCTGCAGACCAGGGCTGGATGTGGGTGATCAGATGCATGACAACCCACACCGACTACTGATAAGCGACATTAACAACGCTGCAGGAAATTTTTGGAAAAACTGCATATCAGAAGACCAAATATTGGTGAGAGAGATGGGATGTATTTACTAGGCAGTTGCTAAATTTTTGGCCAGCTGGCCTGATGGCAGCAGATATTTCAGATCACCCATCCTTAGGGCTCTGCCACTGTGGTTTGGATTGTGGAACCGATACGGACTGGTGGTGTGGTTGAGGGGCAGCTGTCGGGGTCGAGTTATGGGTCAGTATGAACGGAAACAACGTGCGATGCTGGTGTGAGCATGAAGGTGTGTGTCCCTTCACACATAATGCTCACGGTGGTTTATGTAGATGCGGTCGGCCCCGTTGTGATGACAGACCCATTCGTGGTAGGACAGAGGCTGGCGGATGGGGCCTGGGGCCTCACACTGGGCGCTCCTGGCAGACATGGTCTCCATCATCTTTGTTTGACTGTCCGCTCTGCATGTCTGAGAGGCAGAGAAACATGAGGAGAATTATGACAGGGCAGTGACTTCACGCTTCCTGCGAGCCTGCGCTGGATGAAGCGAGAGCACTACTGATGGGGGGGCCTGTGAGACATACAGAACCCGCAGGATACAGGGATGCACTTGGGTGATGAGTGAGGAGAGGTGTGTGAAACACTGGCAAGACGCAGACTGGATGGTAAATTAGTTGGCTCCTATTGAAGGAGGTGGAGAGGTGATGTTAAATGTTTCCAGACAAAGTTTATTTGTACAGATTTGTGCATATTTGCGGGTTTCCTCCTATATTTCACAGGCATATGTTGCAGGCAGAGTGTGACTCGAAATGCTGCCATCAGAGTGTGTGTGCCCACAACCAGATTTTTTTTTTTTTTTGTATTTAATGCAAGGACACAAAAGAACCCAAATGTGTGATGTGCTTCTTTGCTGTCTAGTCTCAGTAAACAGAGTCAGGAGCTGTTTAATGTGACTACAGAGAAGCTGGAGGTGGAGGGGGGACAGTGAGTGAGAGCGCGAGAGAGAGAGAGCGAAGGGGGGGGGGTTATAGAGGTTAAAACTGTAAAACGTTAGAGGGAAGCGACTGCCACTCACTCACCTGTCCAGCACTGAGAGCCGCTGGCCTCTCCGAGTACGGCGGAGGTGGCTTGTGGGTAGGGGGGAGGTCGATCCTGCGGATGAAGAAAAACAAACAGTTTGCACATCAGTGGCCCACATTTGCACGGCTGCTACCCCAGTGCATGCTGGGAGCCGCACTCATGTTCCACAGAAATGCCCTTGTGTCCTCATCCTTCGTGCTTCTAAATGATTAGCACAATGGCCTCTCCTTGACTGGGCTTAACCACAAATCCCCGGGGGGGTCCAATCCACTTTGGCCTTATTACTAAACCAACACCCACCCCCCACCCACACCCCAAACCCAAGCTGACATAGCAAAAAACTTGCAGGGTAAAAGATGTTTGTGGCATAAATCCTTGTCAGGTTGTAAACCAGAGCAAGGTAGTATAGTGTGTGTGTGTGTCAGTGTGTGTGGGGTACATTTTTAAAAGCTGGAAAGAGAACCTTGATGGCTGGGCCTGATAGTCCTGTTCAGGTGAAGGAATTTGCTGAAGGACCCCACAGTACGTCGCCCTGTGGGATTTGAACTCCTGAACCAGTTCAGTTTGGGTCACTGGTTCAGTCCACCTGCTGTCCTTTCCAGAACCATGTGTCTCTGCCCAGTCTCACATCTGGTACGTTTAAAAATCCGCCGAGGTGTGTTTCGTGGGACTCCGAAAGCGCGGAAGACGGCATCTTCCAGCTGACCTTCCCCTCACGGGGGTCTGCATTTTAAACGTTTTGTCCTGTTATTTGGACACAGGAATAACGTGTCTTTCCGTTCCGGCTCATCCGCGGTTTACCGTGGGATGTGCGGTCGTGCCGAGCATTTCTGAATTTTAAAAAGTTGGACCGAAACAGAGACAGCGAGACCAACAACAAGGAACTTTTTACATTTAAAATGCAACACAGATCCAAGGTCGGCTGCGCGCACGCAATCAATTTCAATTTGCGGGCGAGTAGAGCAGTTTGTGCTGAACTTTACCGGATGGACCGCAGTGCCCTTCAATTCACCTGCTCACTACTGCCATCCAGGGGCCGTCTACACAGATGCGGGCAGTTCGCCAGTCGAATGCTTTTGCAGTTTGCCTGCTGTTGCTCAGGATGGGGTGGCAGCCAGAGTGAAGGGCAGCGGCCCCAATTCTGTGGGTCTGTGAATCATTTAAAGCGTGGTTTTCGCCGGCTGATCCCGACGGATATTCCACCTATTCAAAAAGCAGCCTCGGTCTTGCGCTTCCATCTCCTCTACATGCTGGAATCAATAGTCATTATCGATCGTGCCCTAATGAAGCTTATCACATGAATATTTCAATGTACATATGCAGAAGGATGGTGCCAGACTCCGGCTACTCTGTGTGTCGGTGGCGGTAGGACGGCTAGAACCGCAGGGGACATCGAGGTGGCACCAGATGGGAAGGGGAAGTGTGGTCAACTGCATGCAGGTGACGTGTGGCCTCCAGCTCTCTATGCCATTATAAATATGACAACAATTGAGAGGCAGCGGTACGGCTCAAGTACCCACCATCTCAGTTTGTATCCACGTGTGAACTTCTATGTCAAATGCAAAGGTGTGAAACCCATGAGTCCACCACAAAGTCAATGACTTCTGTAAAGGACCTTGCACTTACTGTCTGGCATCGTTGCAGATTCCCCCAATACGATTGGGTTTGTCACACAAACCTGCAGCCAGGTGACCAAATGCCTGGCTGTCCCCAACTTCAGTAGCCATGTATGATGCAGCACAGACAGTGTGGGAAACCCAGTCCAAGTGAATCATCTCGGGTATCCCGAAACTAGAAAAACTGTGGAAAGTTCGATTTATAGGTGCTGCCCCAACCCAGCCCACCCATCTTGCTGTATGTCATGCTGCTCTGGAAGGATGGGGGAAAGGCGGAGCGGTGAGAACTTTGGCTGTGGTGGAGTGAAGGTGCGTTGAGGAGATGCAGTGGCGGGCAGATGGTGACTTGACTGGGTGTCTACACAGCACGATGCTGCAGAAGGATACAAAATAGTGGGGTAGCAGCTCAACAAATGATCCTGCACCCTTGTGGCTCTCAAGGCTGCTTCTCTATATTTTGGACCATCCGAAATCTCTCTCACACACACACACATACACAGAGAAGATTTCCCTTTCTCTGAAGACGCCGCTGTGTTTTCCTTGGCAGGCCTGGTGGAGGTCCTCCAGATGCAGTCATTAATCCCCCTCACTACAAACACACACACACACACACACACACACACACACACACACACACACACAACCTAGCAAGCCTGCAGTCTCGGTATCTGAGTGCCAGATAAACAGAGTAACAACAGCGCAACCGCTAGCAGCAACACACACAGCCCACCAAACACACACACTCTCTGTGAAAGACGATGCCCCTCGCTTATGTGCTGTGACATCACAGCTGCACTGTAACTGCCTGTGAACAAACCTTGCACACATGATATCCTCAGCCCTGTGGGCTGCGCTGCGTAGGAAGATTTGTCGTTTTTAAAATACTTTGCCGAGGGTCACGAAAACAAAGGTGCTCTTTGTGTTTCGGGACAAGTGAGGTGTAAGAATATTAACCGCTGAGTTTGGAGAAAACGAAAAATGTGTGAAGCAGCTCCGATGACATCTGTGTGTGAACAAAACAAAGGGAACATCACTCCTTCTTGGTCTGGCAGTAACTAATAAACAAGGAAATCAAAGAAATCTTAACAAAAGAGCCGAAGTTCCTCTTTCAGCTCCTCGGCTTGAAGATGCAGCACAAACTTCTGCTCGGGACATCGAGACCAAACTGCTGACCACTATGCATGG
Organism: Heterotis niloticus; assembly: GCA_018136845.1. Taxonomy (NCBI): domain Eukaryota; kingdom Metazoa; phylum Chordata; class Actinopteri; order Osteoglossiformes; family Osteoglossidae; genus Heterotis; species Heterotis niloticus. The sequence goes on along the minus strand of CM030899.1, from coordinate 6,311,479 downwards.
TACATTCAGGTAATCTTCAGGGTACACTGACCAAGAACTTACATAAACATGCTCAAGTCAACTTTCCAGTATATTTACTATTACGCATTCTATTTATTTAACTTTAACTTAACTGTTTTGCAGAACTGACAGCTGTGTAACCAAGTTTTTATGAGTCTGTGTTCTACTCAACACTCAGCACAACTTGCACCAGAAGCCCATAACTCTGTTTATAACTCTGCTATAAAAGGTGGATGAAAGTGAATGAAATTTATTTATGGGTAAGTTTCTTTAAAAACCTCGAGTACGACTACAGCGAATACAAATACTTGGCAAGACTTTTCATTTAAACATTTTTACTAAGTTCAAGCCACATTAAATCAAACACTGATGTATCAAAAGGAACAGTGGCTACTGTATATTGGAAAAAATGGGCAATTTCTGTGTAACATTTTCTTTCGGTTTTTCTACCCAAAACTGAAAATAATGTCTGCAGAAATTGTACAGTGTGTGACTTGAAGCAGTGTGTGCACTGCTGTGATGTACATATCCTTGTCCTTTATATTTAAACGTACATATTTTATGGACAGAGGAATATTATGTCTGTTCAGCCAAGATGAATAGGACCGGGGCAGCTAGATGGCGTTCACACCACTGCGGTGATGATTTGGTCAGGGATGTCAAGGCACCAGCGCAGCTACCGCACCACTAACTTTCAAACATCCAAAAAGGTCTGAACACAGTGGAACTGAATCAAGCTGCCAGACCACTATAGGGGGTCCCTTCACTGCTGGAGAAGAAGAGAAAATCCCAGAATAACTGAGAAGCAGGATCAATTCAAAGGAGGCAAGAATCACCTGATTTTCCCCATTCAGCTCCAACACCGCATGGTAACTCCACTCATTAGAAAAGAATGGAAAATTTCCAGAACACGGTTGTGTGTATTTTGTTTCTTTCTTTTTTATTCTGCCAAAGGCTGACGTGTTACTGGATCTAAATTGTGCCACCAGAGTTCTTTTTTTTCTCTACGCGGACCATTTTTCACAAGGCTGACAGCACTTCTGCATAACCTGCTCAGCCGCGGTCCAGTATGTAAACCGGGACCAGCGAGGTCACTAATGGATGGTCCAAAACCTGCTGATGACGGAGGGCCAAACAGCGCAGAGCCGAGAAGGAAGAATCGCTGCCACCTCCGCCGGCCACAGTGGCACTGCTCTCCACACAGAGCAGGACATCATCTTCATGTGCCAGAAGAGGCATTTAGCACTTTCCTGTTTAGATTTAAGTCTCTCTTTGTATAAAGTTCAGCTTCCCAGTAAAAGGTACTTAGGTTGTAACAGAAAACAAGCATGCTGTATGTGCATGTGATTTAATCCTTACTCACTTCATCCCACTCCAGAACTTCCATTGTGCATACCAGTATGCAGGTAACCACCCCATTTTCCCAACATAGTCTCAGCCGTTGTGATATTTCAAGTTCAAAACAACATTTCAGGAACCTAAGGAAAGGTTTCTTGGCATATCTGGTACTCACACTTTATCTGTGTAGACAGGCTGTGAGGTCTTGCGTCTGGAGAGGATGACAACGGTGACTACTGTGATGAGGAAGAAGGCTAGAAGGGCCCCAATCGCAGCCCCCAGTATGGTCACCATGGACATTGCCTGCTTCTCAGATGGATCTGTAAAGAGAAGCAAACACACGGAGACTGAAAAGCCCAGCAGGTCACATCCTGGAGAACCAGCACGGCAGGAAAACAGAAAAAACGTGGAGCTGTAGAACAGCAGTGTAGGCTGCAGGGTGGAGGATGGGAGCTGGAGGTAGACGAGAGAGAAACACAGAGGTGGAGAAGAGAATGGCTCAGGTTAGCATCTGTCCACGCTGACAGCAAGCACAGCTTGCAACACGTTTGGTGGGAAATGATGACAGGGTACAGCGGCTCAGCATCAAATGGCCACCAGTTGGAGGAGTGTCACCGTGTGCCTCACCACTTTGCACCGCAGGTCCACTTCTCTATAGATTCTACATACAAGATCTGCATCTGCATCTCCCCCTGCGTTATTTGCCAGACTCTGACTGGGTCAATCTCCAGCCTTTATTCCAGGCTCACTGCTCACCTTCAAGGTCCCTGGACATGCCTGAGGGCTTCCTCAGCCATTTGCAACATTTATCGCCATCTTTATAACCCCGTTTATTCGGCGGCTGCATTTAAACAGCCTTGTTGGGGCGTTACTGCCAGAAACCTTGACGCAATGGAAACCACCCGTTTGCTGCATCTCCTGTCCATGTGTCCAAACCCCATTCTGTGCCCTTCCTTCCAGACAGGCCCCTGTGTACCTGCAGTTGTTTTGCGCTCTTCATCCGTTACATCACATGCTCATTATTTGGCTCATCGGGGGGTCTGAGGGATTACCACCAATTAATAAAGATTAATTATACACAGAAGTAATGGCCTTTGGACCCTGGGGGGCCGGGGGAGGTGGCTCCAGCTGGGGCATAGGGTCACAACCCCGAGTTTAACAAAATAAGATGCGCGAGGAAGATTCCGTGTACCGTACCGGTGCGGAGGAGTGAGACCGGGTTGGGCAACCTGATCCAAGACTATCGGACATACGGCTGCAAGGAAGGTTTTGGAAGAAATATTTGGCCAGCTGGCGGTGGAGTGAAAAAGCATCAAACCCAGCGAGGAAACCTGCTGCTTCTTTCAGCACATTCTCGAGGTCTTTGAATGGGAAAGACCATAAGCTACCTAAGCTGCTTTGGCTAAAAGCATCTGCTAAGGAAATAAATTATGCAAGTGGTTCTGGGTAAGAGCATCAGCTAAAAGATCCAGAATGTCCTGCTGTAAGGAGAGAACAGAGGAAAGGGAGGAAGGGAGAGGCTGGGGGAAGCCAAGACATGAGCAACAGGAAAGTGGACCGTGGGGAAATCAATAACCCAGAGAGAACATCATCATTTCACTTAGATTGCAGACCACACACATACTTCAGGGGGGCATCAGGGGGCCCAACAGATATCCTGAGACATCAGACAGACCAAGTTCTAATGGAGCCATATTGGACAGGGTTAGACCATCACACTGGGACATGTGAGGAGTTCTCTTGCCAAGCACTCATCTAGTGTCCAACCCACTCAGCAACATAAGCCGCGTCTGAAACCCTCGGGTGAAGTGTCAGCTGCTGCTTCTGCAGAGGCATGAGCTCGTGTAAAAGCGGGGTTACACGGGTCACTCCTGGACACCCTGCGGTCACCTGGGGGACTTGGGGGAGAGATACAGTCTGACTGGATGGGGTTAGAGCTGCACCTCAAGAACCAAGGTGTGAATCCCACCTCCTGCTGCAGTACCTTTGATCAAGGTTCTCTGGTTATTTGTACAGTAATTACGCAGCTTGTAAGCAGCTTAACACAGTGAGTCACTTTAGAGAAAAGCACCAATGAAATAAGTGTTATGTATTAGATAATCCCTTTGTCTTAAGGAAACAGTGGTGGGGAGGGGTACAGTCAGCAGTATGGCTCTTGCACAGCGTTTATTTGCCGGAAACCAAAGGTACAAGTGCCACACATTAATCTAAACCGAGTCACCCCAACAAAACACAGCTACCGTGATGCCATTTCCCATAGTGTCCCACCCTCCTTACCTCTGCACCTTTGGCATTCACCCTTGGCTTCGACCAGAGGATTTCCAAAAAACACAATGGTAATGAGACTTTAAACTCATTTTGTTAGGACAATAAATGTCGACTGATGGAAGGATGCTGTCGGCTCATTTGTCCTCCTGTAGAACTTCTCCCTTCCAGTACGAGCGGCTCCTCGCTTTAACCACACCCCCCACCTCCAGAAGAAATAAAACAAAAAAATAAGTCAAGCAATCAATGAAAAAAGAGACTGTCTTTCAGTCAGCCTGGGACCCAACCATGGGAACTCCAACACTAAGAAAAAGCTGGAGGTGGAAATGGACCCTGGTCTCAACGCTCCACCCAGTGAGATTTACAACAGATTGTTCAGAAAAGCCTGATTCTCTACAATTTATTACTGCCTTCTGGTTTCCTCAACTTCTCTAAAATGCAAAAGCTGTAGTTTTCTTCTATTAACCTTCAAAAGGAGGAAATGCACACTGGATATTCACTGAGGACCAGTGGTACGACTTCTATCTTGGAGGTTCAGCTATTCCTCACTCTCACCTTCTCTGTCTCCCGAGAAGGAAGTCAAGCTTTGAAAAAAAATTTTTGGTGACTGAGAGGGCAGAACAAACATTAAAAAATAAAAATAAAACGCAAAACCGGAGCAAATTCATTAATAGCTGAGCTTCATCTTATGAAGTCAACTTACACAAACAAACCCGCATTTGGAAGATGGATGTTTGAAGAATGGAAACCAACATTTGAACGTAGAAGGTAGAAGAATGTAGTGGGTATAACCCAGGGTCACATGGTGAAGGGACAGATTGTCTTTCCGCAGTTCTACTGCAATGACATTTGGCTTCTTTTGCCTCCTGTCATGTCTGGATTCAATTTTCTGAACGACTGGCTGCAAAATATAAGCAGTACTGTGTTTTGCACACTGCATTACAGACTGTCTGTAATGTGACACGGTCAAGCTGTGCGACACACACATGCTCGCTAAGCACATAACCACAAACTGCCCAGGATCTTCAAGGTCTGCTGCCCAACTGCCCACTAGTTGACCCTGAGACACCACAAAGACACAGGACTGTTCACACATTTGCAATGTGCATAAAAATAAATAAAAAAAGATGAACCACTGAAACCTCCCTTGTCTCTTTCTCACAGACACACACATACAAGTCCATCACACTGCTGTCCTTCAAACTAGGCCTAGGCCACATGAGAAGTGCTGTGTGGCCAAACCAGGTTGTGGTCAACCTTCTGCAAACCGTGTTAACACCCACTGCTGACCTCTTTCAGGCAGGATTTAGGACAAACATAAAGATGTGGCTTCCAAGGAACAGAAGAGAGAAGGCCCCAGAGGAGGGGACATGGGGGTAGGAGTCTGAGGGAGCAGCTTTTTGCAAACATGGGGCCATTTACCTACCAGCCTCAAACCTGGGGAGGTTTCTGTGGAAGACGGATTAGGCCAGGGTCACTGGTGTCTGACAGGCCCAGGGTGAAGAGAAAAAGTACAAATGTGTCAGAACTGCGGCCCAGAAGCTCTCAACACCACATGGCTGGCAGCAGGGGTCTCATTTCCAGGCTGAAGGTCTAATCCTGGGGAAGGAGAGGCTTTCAAGGGTGACTCTGCATCCTGCTGAAAATAGTGATGCCCTTCAAAGCCGTAATGCTCTAAAATCCTCAGCTGGTAAACAAATAGGCCAAGAAGGACCAAGAAATCTGTTCAGAAAGTTACGGCTCAAAGTCTCAGGAGGGGCCCTGCTGATGGACCCTTGAGTGGAGGTACCTCATTTGTTTCTGGATACAAGTCTGTTGTGCAAAAAAAACAGCAGATTTTTTATGAAGCCACATCTGTTTCCAGCAGCCAACAGTTTAGCGCGTAAATGGAAATGAAGAGACAGTGAAAATGCAAAAAGGGCAGCAAACAAGGTGCCATTGTGCATTGATCCTGCCCGTAACCTGAAACTCTGAAACACTGAAACGTCCCCTTTTGTGACCCAAAGCCAATGTGTCAACAGAGTACCTCCATCAGATCTCATCGCTCTGAGGTCACTGAAATGTAAATGTTTTGACTTAAACAGAAGGAAGGTGTACATTTTAGGAGAGGCGCAAACATGAGACCATGCAAACAAAATAGCATCGCAAGAAGGGCACATGGGCAGGATTTGGGTCTCACACCTCATCAGTTAAACGTGGAATAAGACAGAGACACAAAGAGGTTAAGCTCTATGGAAGCTCTTGAGACTCCAGTTTCCTTCAGGTGCGACTACAGATGCAGGTGGACCTCCAGCACAGGAAAAAGAAGCCAGAAATTGACGCTGTGATTTACAAAATTTGCACAGTTACAAAATCCATCACAACATTGTTCTCACAGTTGGTAAACATGCGCTCAGAAATGTGGGTCGTAACGTCCGCTGAAAAAGGGCAGCAAGTTTTATCCCTGGCGCCTTGGGATTTCAATTCAAATTCCACTCTTGCTGCAGTTCTGCTAAGCAAGACATTTTCAGCGCTGTGGAAAGAAAGTATTCACTCCTCCACCATCGTTTCTATTTTTTTTTTTTGCTTTTGGACTATAAATTTGATTTTTTTTGTGCGACTGTGAACGGAGCTAAAAAATGGCGCAAGCATTGTTTTTTCTCATTCTTTATGTGGAAGATAATGAAATGCAATTGTACTTATGAAAAAGTAATTGCTCGGTAATATTATTTAACCTAATTTAGGAAATAACTAAAGTTGGCTGTTTGCAGAAGCCCCTGTCCAGCATCTTTTAAAATTACCTTAACCCTTAGCAGCAGAAGTCAAGTTGGTGAAACTGATTTACAGAGAGATTTTATGTTATAGCCAAAAGAAATTTCTGAAGACCTTCAGATGGAACAAACCCTGGTCAACAGTTATAGGAAATGTTTATTTGCGGTCGTTGCAGATAAAGGTGGTGCAGTCAGACCGGGCCATTCCATCATCTCCCACAAAAAGGAAATGGAATTAAAAAAACAATAGTGGTGTTATTTTTCCCTCTCCCCCAGTGTGTGGGGGGTGTTCCTATACAAGAACTGACAAAAAGATCTTAACAAATTCAATCTCAGAAGGCTGCAAAAATAAACAATACCATAAAGAGACAAATACTTTTGGACTCATAAGAATACAAAATTGGTAAAATTATTGCAAGTAACTTAGTGTTCAAACATAACATTTAAATCATCTTTTACAAAGGTATCTCCTATACATTATGGGAAAAGTTAAGCTTAAATAAGTATGAAAAAGTGAGATTATAGCAGTTTAGCAGGACTGACCAACATAAATAGAAAATTGTTGCAAATGTTCATGTTACAACTTGTCAGTGGTGGAAACTTTGTGTATACATGTAACTATAAAGTGTATACATTTTGTAATTGCATCTTTTCCCCTTATTTACGTAAATGTTTGTCTTGCAGAATAAAAATAACCCATATTTCTATTGTTTTGGTTAAAGGCAATTAAAATATTTTGTTCAACTTGCTTCCAGTGTGTGAGCACCAGCAACTAAGAACAAGGAGAGAAATGTTCCATGTCTATAGGACAAACCAGTGCACAATAAAGTTTGCAGAGGAGCTTGTGAAGACATTAATTCTTTTATTTTCAGTCGTTTTAAATTATTTTTAATTTTAAGGTGGAAGTTAATTAAAATGTTAATATTAGAACAGTCTTTTGTACTTTTGTTATAGATATAGCCAAGGCTCCAGCAGAAGCCAACCTATAAATAAATTAAGTAAAAAATGAACATATTAAGCAAATGACTTTGTGGTAGAAGTGAGTTTGAATTTATGAAGAGACTTCCATACCTGGTATTGTCTGTACGGTGAGGAGCCAGAATACTGTGAATACGAGCTGCTGAGCCATGAAAAATGTTATTTTTTGCTCATTTCTGAAAACCAAAGGGCTTCACCTTCTCTCTGCGCTCTGGTTATATAATTTTGGTACTAATTATTATGTACCATACATCATTTCTTCATTATTCAGAATATAACTGTTTCTCAGGGGTCTGTAAAGTGTCTCATTACACACACACACACACACGTAAAAAACACTTCCCAACATTTTTGCAAAACAGCAAAGACCCTTTAAGTGCCTTCCAATCTACATCGACCTCTTCCGCTCAGGAAAGGAAACGCAGGTATTGGATGCAGTCACCAGGGAACTGGCCGCTGTCACCAATTCAAGAGTTTGTTGCCATGGGAACTGGCTTCAAGACTCATTGCATGGGGAGGGAGAGGGAAATTACAGGTTTCCGGGCAGGCGGGGGAGTCTGAGCACAAGTGGCCTGATATGGATGGCCTGGTACAAGTAAGGGTAGCATTATGTGGCCACAGAGGACAGGTGATGGGGACAGTATAGCGTGGAGAATAAAGCAACCCTGAACAACACGCTGCCTTCAAACTTTCACGACCCCTGCAGGCTCTTACAAATAAGCAAAAGAACTAAAGCCTCATCTGCGACCAAAACCAACAGGCAAAAGATCGAAAGGTTGAAGCAAACACAAACATCAAATGAAGGAAGGAACCCCTGCTCACATCAGCTAAGGAACTACAGCACAAGTCTGAGATGGGTGTGTCTGTGTGTAACCCTGGACAACCCTATGAGTCCAGCCATCCCTGTGGAGAGACAAGCCCAGTTAAGGTGGACCACATCTCAGTCAGGCCTGGATCAAATGAATAGTTTGTCATCTTGATAATCACAAGCTTAATGTACTGTATGTTAACATTTCTGACAAGCAGTTTCAATAACTTTTTAAATATTTATTTTCTGTGATTTTTGTTGCTTGGATTTCTTTGTGAGGTCTAGAAATTCAGTTATCACATCAGCATCACAACATTAGAGCCAACCTATGCTTAACATGTCCAGAGTAACAATACAGGAAACTGGACAAAGATCAAGCTACCCAGGTAAAGCAAAACAAAACTGACTTCTCTACTAACCATCTTACCTTTGCAAACATTTAAACTAATCTTGCAATTTGCACAATCTTGCTCGATAAAATACAACCAAGGTCAAAAGCAATGCCTGTAGGACTATAGGTACATTTTACCTCAGTGATACCTGACAACCTACAAAGCACTGTTTAGAGGTTCCCATTAATATACATTAATATAAAATACTCCGCTAAAAGTTTCACCAGAATAAACTACAAAGTGACCTTCCAGAACCTATAAGTATTCAAAGCAAAGCAAACTTTAACTAGCAGATAAATTTGGCTAAAGTGTCAAAAATTTCAGTCTCGTGTCAGATTGTTGAAATTTGCCTTTCACTTTTACTGATGTTTACAGAGTTGTGATGTACAGCAAAGACTGTAAAGGCTGAAATGCATTTGGATCAAGGTGAGCTTTAAAAAAGTAAAGGTGTTTTTGTAGTGCCTTCAACTGTACATTCAATCCGGTAAGAGATAAGTAAGCAAAAATACAAAAACGCACATTGTTATTTGATCCAGGTTTGGTGGAAAGAAATGATCATACAACTGCAGCGCAACAGAAACATCAGCTTCACCAGAATTCACCATCCCAAGTCCATCCCTAGTTCCCCGCCACACCGTACAGAAGCATAAATGAGCCAAGGAACAGCACAGGCAAAAACATTTACAATGAAACAGTTGAAGAAAAAGGTGCTTTATTTGAAACTAATGTATTCCAAAAGAAAAACAATTCCTTTCATCCATACAGTATTCAAGCAGTAAATCCATCTTTTACATTACTCTTATTTACAAAAATATAAACAAATGATTAAATACTCTGTAACTCAAAGGAACAGAACAAGAAAACACCTTTTCTCATTACTCAGTGAGGCTGTGATGGTGTTTTAGTGCGTTCTGTTGTCAGTTTTATTAACCTTTGTACAAAAAAAAGCCCATATTTAGCCTGCATATATACAAACATACTTAATGTGAACTCCAGCTGGCCTGCGTTGTGGGATCTCACATTCAGCCCAGAAACATCTCCAGTGGAACTTATTGTACAACTCGGGTGCTTTGCAACTTGTGAGTCACAATGTCGATCCACGAGGAAAAGCTACTTGTAGACATGAAAAGGGTTCAACGGAAGGAAACTTGAAGGCAGGTAAAACGCAGCGGCAGTACGGGACAAAGACCAAACGTGAACTCTGTCGAGACAAAAACGGTGTATAAAAACTTCCCTTAAGTGTAATCTAGCTCTAGTCTAAACGTTTCACACCAAAAAGACGACTGCAGCTAGCAAGAACGTTACTGCCGTCTGCAACATTCTTACTTTGGTGGACAATAACACTGCTGTAGCTAGCAGCAGCTTTCATATGGCTAAAAGTTGCTGAGTAACAAGGACAACACCGCCACATGTATCACTGCACCTCTGTTAAGGCACCACTCTTACACCACTGTTCACAGTGCTGTCAAGCAATTACACTGTGCTTCTCATTGCCCATCTCCTTGTAGGAGACAAAGGTTGGAGTCAATATTTTTATTGCAGTATGTTCAAGACGCACCGATGGGCAGTTGGCAAAATGAATGCTGTAGAAGCGAGGTTCAGACTAAAACCAAGACCATATGCTTCTGGCCTCAAACCCAACAACCCTGGAGTCTGTATTCTAGATGCAACGGAAACTTTTTGCTCCAATAACAAAAAACTCACTCCTACTTTTATCTTACAAGCTGCCTACTTGAGATACAAAACTAGCTACTTCACACAAAATAAAATGTATCAGGGAAACAGGAAAAGGCACCAATACTTAATGTTTCCAAAAGTCAAGACAACTTATTTAAAAAAATTAAAAAAAAAAAGCAAAATATAATAAATGCCTGCAAAATAAATGCACTTAAAATGTAAACAAATGTAAAGCCTACTTTAGTGTTAACTGGGCAACGCGACAGGAATGGACCAGGTTTAAGGCCATCAGTTAAACACAAGATTCTGAGAGCAGCTCAGCAGCTACAGCAGGTGGGTTTCACAGAGGACCTCGCAGGACAAAGAGACACAGCACATGCTGAGGCACGACTGAATGCAACCCTTTAGGCACAAATGTGTAGGAGGACGTTTGTGTTAACGTCTTCATACGAGTGACTGTCTCCCTCCCTGCTGATGGATCTCATGGTGCAGCAGCTGGTCAGATGCTGAATACTGAGGGGCCATATCAAAAAGTGAACCTGTTGCTCATGACATTCAACATGTGTGTTGTGATGAGACATGTGGTGGCGGACGCAAAGTGAATTTATTTTGGGACATCTAAACATCTTGGTGGATGGTCATAAGGGTACCAGCTGCTTGTGTTTTGGGTGGGGAAGACCAAAAAAAAAAAAAAAAAAAAAAGAAAGAAAAAAGAACTTAAAAAGCCAGCTGAATCCCTCAGTTCTCAGAATACTACAAGAAAAAGACAACCCCTCCTGAACCGTAACCACTGATCCACCCACAACCCTCAGCTGCGCTCCTGACCACCACAAACCAGAAAAAGTTCCCTCCTGAAACTTGCCGCTGATTGATATTAGACTATGTATCACAAGCAGTATCTTTGCTGACCTGTGGTTTCAAACTGCACAATTTTCACAGTGACCGGTATTCACAATCCTGTCTTCTGCATCCTCACCAGGTTCCCCTCACCGAGGGACAGTTGCAAGCCTGCTTTCTGCTGCACCGGCTCACATTTGGCAGAATATGCAGGCCATGGCCAAGAGACAGAGAAGGTGGTGGTTAAATATAGTTGTCAACCTTGGTTTGACCTGACATACGATATAAAGTGAGGTTTAAGGGTATTCAAACTCCTAAGTAAAAGGGTTTTTTTCTATTTTGCAGACTTTTATACCAAAGCAGCTGAAGTCACCGCACTTGAGACATTAACTGGAAAAGGGACAGACCTGTCACGACATCCCTCTCCATCCATGTGACCTTTCCTGTCCTCAAAAAGCAGACCCACCCATTTCCACCTAACACTCCCTTTATACATTCATGTCAGCTTTGCTGTCAGTTTCCCCACATCATGTGAAAGGAGAGGGAGACACAGAGGAACAAGCCCCACTTCCTGTTGTGTTTAAATTTTTGGGTTGTGGGGTGCTGTCCTGGTTTTCTGCAGCATGACACCCTCCTCAGAAACAAACACTTCCAAAATCAAAAATGAAAAAAAATATTTGTCACATCAGCCTCCTGCATGGGACTTTCAATAAGATTCATTTGCATGTGGGATTTCCATGGCAACCAAATTCCTGTCAACAAAAACAATTAAATCCTTTGTTTCCTTTTATTTTAATTGGGTTCACAGTTAATGCAATTGAATCTCCCATCTATTACCAAGAAAAAGTGCTTACTGCAGGTCTAATTAATGTAACACTTTTAGCTGGAAAAAAAGTGTGCAGGGGGTGTTAAAATATTTTTGCACTCTTGAAACACCAGACGTGTGTGTGTGTGTGTGTGTGAGAGAGAGGGAGAATGGGCGAGATGGAGCTCAACACACTTTATAGCAGGAAGCGCTCTCTCACCACTCTGCCCTTCCCCAGGAGAGCAAACCATGCTGACGGAAAACTGTCAGACGAGTGCAGGGTCCCGGTGAAACATCATGCACACATCTTATGTATTACATGCTTTTGTATCTCATGGAGATGGGTGGAAAGAAACAGATGTTCCATTAAAGTGTGGGTTAAAAAAACAAAAAAAACAAAAAAAATTATATCTACGTCTTAACTCGAGTAATCTTCTTAGGACTGCGGTTCGATGCCATCTATTATCGTTGCTGCTCTTGCTAGTCTGTCGTGGCGAGTAGCCCTCCTACACGTACCATTCCCTGCGCGAGATCACAGAGCCGTCCGTGTGGGACACGTAGTCGCCATCTGGCCCGTTGTCGTAGCGGTCTTCCGGCAAGTAGGGGACGCTGTTGTTCATGCTATTCAAAGAAGTGGGTGCGTGCAAGGAAGGGGGTGCCCTTACATGAGCACCATGGTGATTGTGGTTCTGATTGTGTGGGTTAGAGTAATAGGCTGCCTCCCTCAGTGCCCGACTGCGACCATTGCTGGCCCTGTCACCCCACTCCTCCCGGTCCTTATCGGGGTAAACAGTGGTGGCCTTGGAGTCCTGACTACCCTTCCCCTTGTCCCCTCTGCAGACCTCCTGCAGCTCCTGGGGCTGCACCATGTCCAGCTGGGGTTCCTTCTGCATGTCGGCTGGGCCCAGGTACTGCTTGGTGTAGTAATCACCACGGAAGGTGCGGCGCTGCTTCCGGTAACAGGCACCGCCCAGCACCAGCAGGAGTAACAAGAAGAGGGCCCCACCCACTGCTCCGCCCACGATGGTACCCAGGCTGCCTTCAGGCAGGGAAGCCACTGTTGGTGATGAGAACTGGGCGCGGCGCTTGTTGACAGGAGTGGTAGTGAGGCTGGCGGCAGTCAGGGCAGGTAGGGGAGTGGTGGGTAGCATGGTGGTAGGAGGAGGATCTAATGGAAGGGAAAAGAGGGAAAACAGGGAGGGGTGTAAAGAAGGGACAGACAGAAAAGTAGAGAAGGTCAATGCCATCTACTAGAGCCATAAAGTTGGGGTTGATATGAATGGAAACATGTCACATGACCACAACTTCAACACTAAATTTAGCTACAGACAAAACGGCTCAAATTTTAGGAGACATTTCAAACCTCCTTTTAAAAGAGTGAATCAATATCAGGTTACAGATAACAGGACTGTATTATTACATGTAAAAGGTAGTGCCCATCATTCAGGTATTAAAAACCTTAATATATAGTAAGTATTAAAAAACAAACAGTTGAATTCCGGCAGAATGCTTTTTTTAAATTATTATTATTATTATTTTTTTTAATTAAAGTTAACAGCTCCCTCACCCAGAAAACTCAGAGGAGAAAACCTGAGATTGATGTTGGAAAAGCTGAAAACTTGAGGGGGTTGAAGGGCTTTATTGTTTATGCTAGGCTGGGACCGTAGTCAGGTTACAGAGGGAAACCTGAATCCCTCATGCAACACACAATTCTCGCAGTTTTCCTGTAATGTTGTGGCAACTTCAGAGCATTTAGAGCGACGGCAACGTAGCCAAGATCATGTGTTAGGGTGGCAAGAAAGGACAACACAAAGCAGGAGAACAAGTGGACAAGATGATGGTCTAGCTGATGAGTGGAGGAGCTACTGTAATGGGAAGGGTGGGGTAACCTGAGATAACTAGGTTTCTTGAGGAGGTTAAGGGTTGGTTAAGGGGCTGGTCAGCACCACTACATCCAAACAGGTCAAGATTAAATATAATCACATTCTAAATCCAAATGGTCAACAATAATTTTGCTCCTAGAGCCAGTTTGTGAGTCACTCATTCTGATGTCAAATATGTGGATACACAACTTGCCGGAAGAAACCAACACTGTAACACGGTCCTGAACAGATCAATGTGTCCATGTTTGTATGGGAAACTCTCAAAGCCTACAAAGGACAAAACAAAAAGGCCTGCTTCAAGGTCAAGGGTACAAAGACACATCACCTCCAAAGGTAGTCAGTAGAACACACTGCAGAGGAGCAATGCTGGGAACAAGCATATTGTGTGCATGTGTGAGTATGTGTATGAGAGAGAGAGAGAGAGAGAGAGAGAGAAACTGTCTTCATTTGACCACATGTCCAATAGAAGGCACAAATGTGTGTACACAGTGACAGCACTCATATTGTGTGTGAGGTTCTGTATCTGACCCAGAGGTGTGGCCTGTTTGGTACAGAGCATCATGGGTACCAGCATTACGTTTCCTACTGTTGTAAACAGTCTAAGCCAGTGTGGAATGTCAGCATTACACCATCCAGACATTTCCACACACAAAGAGATCCAGGCTAAAAAGAACAGCTCACCTTGGAGTCTATCCAGGAATGTATTGGTATACAACAATAAAAAATAATGTCTACAAACAACGGGATGTTAAGAGTAAGATTAAAGGAGCATTAATCACCACAGATATAATGCCCTGTCTCTCCTGCTTGGTTTTAAGCAGGGACAAAGCAGCCAGCCAAGTGGTGCACTTTATGGGATAGCAATGCACATACAGAGAGGTGTACACACATGCATGCATGGCTGCTTCAGTGCAAGCATCACAGTTCAGCTCAAGGGAAAAGGAGAAACTGCAGTAAATAGGAGAGGAAAAAGCTGCTGAATGTTTCATGAAGGTCAGCCATTATCTCTCTTTGAAGGTTATTCATTTTTGCATGAAGAAAATTAACAAAACACAAAGCATCCAATAGCTGTTCTGCCACAAATATAAACACACGCCGAAGGCAGTCGTGAGATCAGGCAGAGATATCAAAAAGGTGATTCCTAAGCTTTAGCCATAGGGGAAGCGACACAAGCAAGATATATGCAGAAAAGTTCAAAAATTCTGGAAGCAAAGCACTGATGTTCACCATCCTCCTGAACTGACTGCAAAAAGGAATACATATAAACCCTGTAATCCATAGACTTGAGAACAATCGGGAAACCTGCGTAACCACCATCGTGGTCCCTCAACACAACGCAAGAGTGCTGTTATAATGACTAAAATTAAATCTAATACATACAGGTGAGAGGTCAGAGAAGCTATAGATATAGCATTACAGTCTCATTTTCTTTTCAACAGAGAGCAGAACAGGGATCCTACTTCTAGCTCACCTTGAACCCGAATCCGTGTGTCTCTGCTACGCACGCCAATGTTGTTGCCCACCTCGCACCTGTACACACCAGAGTCATTGCGACGCAGTGGGCGGCTGAAAATCAATGTGTTGTTGACAATGTACACGTCCCCAGGAAGGTCGCTGTCCAGTCTGGTTGAGAGACAAAGCACAGAATTATGGCAAATTACTCAAACCACAGTACACAACACGAGACCTGCAAACTATCTGGAATGCTGTAGACATTTAACTGAAATAGTTTAGTGCTGAATCACTATGATTTAAGTATTAACCAAGGAATTCATGCTCCACTGCTAAGCCTGTGTGAAAGAAGTGACTGTTTTAAACAAAAGGACCATGTTATATGAATGATGGTACAGGACAACTATGTTAAACTGATCAAAATTTTAGCCTTTGCCAAAATCTCCTGGGGCTGCTAGTAATTTTGTCTTTTACAGTCTTAACCAGGTTACTGGAGGGCTTCAAAAGTTTAAAAACTGGTTAGGGGACACGACATGAAATGAAACAATTTCTAAAATCTAAAAATCCAGATTTGGATTAATGTCTTTGCAATCAACATTTGGCAAATCTTGAACGTGACCTCAATCCAGCTGCTCTAGTTGCACAGCATGTGCTATAGATGTGGACCATGTGTGGAAACGCAGTATCATTGCTGTGTAGTTGCACGGTAATGACAGCAGGCTTTGCTACTGTAGCGCAAATTCAAAAGCAAGTTTTAGTACTGTTACAATTTATTCATTTAGGTGACACTTTTTGCCAAAGTGACAAATGCCATTTTTGTGTATTAAGCTACTTTATATTAATCTACCCATTTATGTAGGCAGGTATCACTTATTGGAGCAGTTCAGATTAAGTACCTTCCCCAAAGGTATTACAGTAAGAGCACAGATTAAATCCCCAGTCCTTCAAGTGCAAGGCAAAGACACTAAAAACTACACCACCTGCTGCCACAGAGACATTGTCATACTAAACATCACCAGCACAGGCTTTATCGCTGCCACATAAAATGATGACAAACCCTATAATACAACTTCACTTCATTACAGTCCTGTGCTGAAGAAAATTAGCACTCATGCTCACCTGGTCCAGGTGTATAAGTGGGGCGGCGGGTTTGCGTTGGCGCGACATTGGAGCCGAGCCTCCTCTTGCCCGACATACCAGTCACCGCTGTAGCCCACCACAGCAATGTCTGGAGAGACTGAAAAAGAAGGATCACAGGGTCAGAAAAACAGATCACAGATCCGCAGTTCTTCACACACATACATCACCACAAAAGACCTGCTTATGACCCTGCATTTAACTTTTTACCATGGTCCTTTGTACTGCAACTTTGGCAACACCTACTTTAACAAGGAAATTCCACATATTTTGAAAAAAGTTTAAGTGCAGAGAGGACAGAAACAAGAGCCAGGTAGGATGAGTGTTGCAGGTGAAATGAGAGAGAGCAATGATTTAAATGTTCTAGTTTCTTTCTGAGAGCAAAACCAAAAGAAACGACCGGCTTTGGGCAGCACAGCAAACCCCTCCAGTCACAGTTCTCCAGTAAAGCGCAGGGCTGCTTTAGGAGATTAGGACCCAGGCGCTGCAATCGGAGACACCCGTCTCTCCCTCATTCCCATGTCCACTTACCGTCTGTGCCTGGGGCTGCCAAACTATCAATTTTTTATTAATCCTATCCATCTAATGACGGATATTGGCTTTGACTTGGGCTTGCTAAGGAAACATGCATTAATGATTAGAACAGTAAAAGAACACATCAGTGGTGGGCTTATGGGAAGGAGAGAAATGAAGGGGAAGCGGGAAAGAGGATCTGAGAAAGTGAGGGAGTGGAGGTTGCAGGGTGGGGGGGGGGGTATCACTAAGCAAAGAAGCTGAGAATTCAAACGACTGTAGCATAGCGAAATTTCACCTCGGTAGTGGCGTACTAATGGCGGGGGGCAGGTGACAGGTAGTAAGGGGCTGCCAGGGGCTGTAAATGACTGTTTGGGAGGAGCCTACAAGGCTATATTTTGGGTGGAAACAAAATAATTCCCCCTCAGCTTCATCTTGTTTGTGTCGGTATCCAATAGCTGTTCTGCCACAAATATAAAAACATGTGATGTGAACTTCAGGCCAAGGTAAAACGTAAAAGTTCCAGGTACTTGATGGCAGCAAAAAAGTGTGCTACAGCCTGGACAGAAGCGGTAACACATTAGGTGCATGTTGGCTTGCAGATGCACACAGGTAATAGTAAGGCCACATCCTCCAAAAATGAAGGACATTCTATCTATTTACATAGTTTGATAACATGCAACATTAAATTTTTTTTTTTTTTTTTTTTTGCCCCACAGAGCCAAAAAAGCATTTATAAAAAATAAAAAAATAAAAATAAAAAAAAATCTGTGGTGGTACATGTCTAAAGAGTGTTGCTTTTGTTACTTATGATTATCATTAGTCAAATTAATAATTCAAAATAAAAATGTGCATCATTATAACACATGTACAGTAATTACTATAAATTTTGCATTGGGAGTGGTGGTTGTTCAAAAGAAGGGATCTACCCCCAGTTCCAAATGACTCAGCTAGACCACTGAATGTCAGCAAGGCTAATGTTCTAGACTGTCAGTATCAGAGATTGCAAATAAAGAACAGCAGCTACTATCAGCACATCAAATCCCTGTTTATCTCACCTTGTCATCAAAATGCAAAACAAGAATCTCAATACACCATCACATTATGAGCTCACAAAGCTGAAATAGAATCATGCTGCCCAGAAGCCCCAAGGTGCTGTGTTTGGTCCCACCAACAGTAGCACTCACATTGGACGTTGAGCTGGTAGGGGATCCGGAAATCCGTCTGCAGGGCCGGGTGTCTCACCACACAGGTAATGTTGCTTCCCTGGGCGTGGCGTGTGGGGTGCCAAATATAGTGCACCTGTGTGGTGGTAGTGCCATTGGGTTCCACCTGCTGACGCACTTGCAAGTGGCCGGACAGATCAGTCTCCCACGACACTTCAGCGGGAGGTCTTGCCCTCTCAGCCGTGCACGTGGCCACCATGGTCTCATTCCCGCCGTCCAGGAGCGGAGCTGAGCCCGCCGACACATACACCTTGGGCTCAACTGAGAAGGGGATGCAGCAACAAATCAAGGTGAAGCAGAGATACTAAACAATGTGATGAAAATAAGGATAATTTCCTCAAAAATGCAGTTCAGTGTTCTGAAAGCACAGTAGTTAATCCACGTATAGCAGCATGTACTGTACATCATTAGAGAACAGAAACCCTGTGGACAAGGTAGGATGCACCAAAAAGCAGACTACATGATCAGTACCTCCTGTTCTTACTCGCCCTCTATCTTTCTTTCAGTCCCCTTTTCACTCCATTTGTCCTTCTTTCTCTCTCGCTCTCTGTTCTTGTCTGGATGAAACAGTATGTATCATATCAGCCATCTCCTTTCTATAATGGTTTGTTAGAAACCCACAAGAGGAGGGAGACTAGGAGAATGGGAGGCTAAGTGGTGCAGGGAGAGGCTCGCACATCTACTTATGGCAGAACAAGCTGCACTGGTCTCTATGCATCACCAACAATATCTCTTTTTCTCCTGCCTCCAGGGCTTCAGGGTTGCTTATATATTTATACAAATGTATTATATATTTCTGTAAAGTCTTAGGAGTGCAAACAATGTCTACAAATGTTTGTATTTAAGTCCCCCTGTATGCATGTGCGTTGGTGTGAGAGGTTTGGAGCTGCAGAAAGGTACTGGTCAGGACTGCTGCACTTGCCTTTTGTCACAAGGATGCCCTGTGGCGCACAGCTGACCGTGAGTCTGGGGGAAGTGTGTATGAGTCACACCATCTCAATGGAGGCTCCCACACAAACAGCAGGATCAGAAGCGCACCACCCCCCCACCACCCCACACACACACACACACAAAATCCACCACCTCCCAAGTCCTCAGCCTCCTCCAGGCTACCACCCCAAACTGAGACAGGGCAAAGTTATCTCAGTACCATTTGTCAGAAAGGCCTTTCAGACCTGGCTATTTTTACATTTTCCTCATTTTAATACCAGTGTATTGTTAAATTCTCCTATATTCTTAGAAGTTCTCTGAATTTCTCAGAAATTCTTTGCTCTATTCTACCAACTTTGCTATATTGTGAGTCATGATGTCCTCCTTCAATTCATAGCACAGACACCCTGTCTTGGAAAGTGTCACCTTCGGTAACAACGCAGAAGTGAGCTTGTCACCATGCGTGTGCGTGCACATACACATTGGTCCTGCCTCATTTTGGAAACCTCAGTATTCCAAGAAATATTTTTGTACAACCCTTTGTTACCTCAGGATCCTGCTACCCCTCTGTCAGTGTTCTACCTGCTACACATAGCTGTGCCTTCAGCACCTCATCTGTACCTGGTGCTCTGGTGGCAAGATGGACTAGACTGGGGTAAGGTGAGAGTTACTGTTATAGTTTCTATATGGCTAGCCCATTTTGACTAACAAGCAGAGGGCAATGTGTGTGTGTGTGTTTGGGACAGACAAAGCCTGAACACATATACATACAGAGGCCAAAATTGAATGGCGCTAAACACTCGATACACAGGGATCATAAATATTTATCAGCCCTTTTAATTAGCCCTGAACTCCAAGTTTGAGGAAGAGGCAGTTCGGGGGGGGGGGGGGGGTGAAAATTCAGTCAGTGCAACTCATTTATCTCACCTAAACGGAAGGCAGGTATTCAGACAAGAAAGCAAGCAATAAATTTTCATTAAATTTCCTTTCCTGCAGCTAACTAGCATAAATGTGAGTGTTACATCGAGGAGACATTATCAAAAACACACACACACACACACACACACACACACACACACACACACACACCACAGTCTTTTTGTTAATACAAGTCAACTCACAGATGAGCACTTCCAAGCATCCTTAGGTAGATTAATGTCCCCCCAGACTACAATCCAAAGGCCTTATTTCTCCCAAAAGAATAACTTGCTTGTCCCTTTTAAATTTAGAAATCCTACTTTATGTTTATTTATACAGAAAGAAAATTAGATTTTAGATTTAAAATACACATTAAGGATCATTATATATATGTATATTACTAGAAATATACTAATCTGATCATAACTTTAGCAGAAGTACAATATAATTCATCATTAAGGAAAACAACTTTTTTGCAGACATTTGCAAAATGTGTGGAATCTAAAGAAGTATGTAATTTATTGGGATCAAGCAGTTAAATAGCCTTCATATGAACAGCTGGAAAGGATACATGAAGTCTTTTCTGAAAAGCATGACTATGCAGATTCAGTGCTACAGAAACCTATACAAAACCATTTGGACTTGAGCTCTTTACCAGCCTTTGCTTGGCAGTAAACTTCAACCTCAAGAGAAGAGAGGAGCCCTTACCGAGGACACTGACATATGTAGAAGCCTGGGTGTTGCCCAGCGGAAAGGTGGCCACCTTGCAGGTGTAAACGCCAATGTCAGCGAAGCCCACATCCGTTAGCACGATGGTGGCATCGTGTGGTGAGGGTGAGTGGAATGACAAACGCTGCTGATATTCACGGGGGATGGAAGTGCCGAACTGAGGGTTGTACACAGCCAGGGTAATGATCCCTGATGGCAGGTGGCGTTGCCAGGAGCTCTGAGTAAGACTGAGGTTGGCACCTACATCCACCCGGCACCCCAGTGTAACGTTCTTCCCCAGTACAGCACTCACTCTTTCTGGCACCAGCACCTCACTGCCTAGAGTACCTGTTGGGGCAGAAAGAGGCACAAGGTCACAAAGTGACAGTAAAAAGTAAACACGGCAAGAGGAACCAAATCCCTTTCGGTATGTGATGTGTATTAGTGCTGTCAGCACATTTTACCTTGTTTTTTTCCAGTTTAGTGCATTTGTGATTATAATAATAAATTATTTACGTCTGACGGGGAAAAAAATGCCCTAAAAAGGGGAAAGGGGCCTGCCATTAGAAGTGGAAACTATTAAAGAATTACAAGGGTAGCGTACGTCATTTAGCTAAAGAAACATGGGTGGAACCAGCTAAAGCAGGAACTCTCCTTTTTGGCAACAGGAAAAGAAGTGGACAGCAGCTTCAGGCCTGGGTAGTTTTAATCTTAGCACTCTGGTGCTGTCACAAAGGACCTGGGTCGCATCAACCCCAGGCTCAGCACAGGCCCTGCAGTAAACAGACACACCTTCAGTCCATGCAGTTACTCTTGCTTCATTCCTAACCTTCCTAATTTTCCAAATGAGCAGTGCACAGTGTGTTCAGTCTGATACATCCATGCACCACTTGGCAGGACACCCCTCCAGCACCCCTCTTCAGGTGACCGCATTAAGCCCTGCGTGATGCATGCATCAGCCTGCAGGCAGACGGCAGTCTGCAGCGCCCTGTCAAGAGATCCTGACCTGGGGGGTGGGGGCAGCGATGCCAATTACACACTGCTGCCACGAACATTGCAGTCACATGGCCTGCATCTGGGAAGAAGGCATCCACCCTTCGGTGGAACCAAAAGGGAATCCGTGGGTAGGGAACCAGCAGCTCAGCTAGAGGCAATCTGCACTTAGGTTCACAGCAGAAAGCACCCTTCACATCAGAACACCAGTCAAATAATGAACCACATTAATGACAAATGCAGTGCATGTGTACATTGCTCTGGGTGACATAAGCTTCATAGCCATTGATCTCAAAAGAGGAATGGAAACAGGCTTTTTTTTCCCTGCTGCTGAATAAACATATGCATGTACTTAACCAAACTGTTTCATGGTGCCTGCATGTGTATCTGAGGGTCTTTATAGTCCAAAATAATAAAAGACCTGACTGACAGCAGGAAAAACACACAAAAGGCAGCCAATGCGCATCAGAAAATACTGTTACCCTTATTTAGTTAACATCTTTTTCCAAGGTCACCTACAATATTGATCATCAGAAGCCTTCCAAGTGCACAGCAACTGCTGTAACTACTGTGCTACCTGCAAACCCAAAACATGCCAGAAACACAAACTTTACAGTCATTTTTTTTTTTTTTAACATCTACCACCTTAAAGAGTCATAACAACCAACCACAACAGTATGCAAAGACAAACCATAAGCTTTATGCAGATTATATCTATACAACATGGTTATTATGCTGCAGATACAAGTGTAGACATTTCATGTGAAGTAAACAGGTATGCAGATGTGGTTACTTGGGGTCCGGTTGGTTATGGCTGCTCAAGAAGGGAGAAGTGGAGCAGTACTGTGGCTTATTGTCTATGAATGTCCTAGGCAAAGAGCAGATGGAAATGAGAGGACACTATGAAGACTTTTACACGTGACACTGTGTGCTTGAATTTTTCATGTTTTCATTTGGAGCAAAAACAATCTTCTAGTTGCTGGGCCAGCTGTTAGTCACCCCACCGAGTGTTCATGCTGACATTTAAGAGGAGGAGGGCATGTGATCTGCCACAGCAGAACTTCACGCAGAGGGAGGAAGCAGGATGGAGCTTGAGGGAAACTGAAAGGTGACGAGAAATTCACCTCTGGAACAAGACAAGATGACAGAACCAATTAAGACTCTCCTTGTTCTTTTGTTCAACAAGCTTTCCTAATCTGCACACAGGAAGCAAGTCTGGAAGCGAGCGTGCAGCCTCCCTTCGTCTTTCCCACTGACACTTCCAGTTCTCCCCCAGCTGCCCAAGCCATCTCTGATCCACTGGCCGAAAAGATGCTTCAATTGAGGAAAGCCACTAAAAGACAAGAGCAGCATCTAGACCCTTGGTGCACCAGCTGGACCGATCTGAAGAAAATTAGAGGCTGCTGGGACAATTTTAACAGAGGTACACAAATTGCACTACAGAGTACAGTGCCATCCCCAGCAGAAGGTGTCCTGCTTAGGCCTGACATGAGTCCCCAGGAACTGTCCACAGAGCCACAGAGCACAAACGGCCCAGACCTTGGAACTCAACTCCATCTGCACCCTCCCCAACACCACCCAAACACTCTGTGCCCCACTTCCATTTGGACCAAAACCAGCAGTGGCATTAGACTCCACTTGGCCCTTGTTCCCACTCACAGGACCAGGGGTTTTTCCAGCAGGATCAAAGAAGGAGAAATACATGCATTTTCCAGCTACCATGATAGTTACCACTTTTAGCAGGGAAAATACCATTAAGTAAAAGTAATTCCCAAAAAGCCCTGTGTGCAGAGAGCTGACTAAGAAACTGAATGGGGTGCCACTCTGACCCTGAGAAAGATTGAAACCGCACTATTCCCTGACTGACACACACACACACACACACACACACACACACACACACACACCTTCTTCCCCCTCATATTCTTGACTCCCTCAGCTCTACTGTCCCCTTTTTCCTTAAGGTTCAATTTAAAAGAATGGATGTCCTAATGAATCAATGTTTTAACCTGTCTGTAGAGCAATTACCCAGTAGAGGGCAAAATGATCAGCGTGCAGGATATGTAGACCCCAGTAAGACTCATTTCTTTATATATCCAGCTGTATAAACATTGAACTGTAAACTATAACACCCTGGCTCCCACAAAAAGCAGAGTGGTTTGCTTTATGGAGTCCTGTGTTTAACTGGAGGACACACTGCTGGATCCTTAAAGGGAGAGATGCAAGGAGAAACTTACTAATGACCTCACATTTACATGTCCATTTACACAGGATTTTCATCACAAATTGTTTCAAACTTGGAGTGCCAGTGGGAGAAAAAGGGTCTGAAGACAAGGACAGACCAGTCAACCTGTGAGTCAAGCAGGAAAATAATCTTAAATGCCCTCATAAAAAATGTCTGTTTGCCTTCCTCTGGTGTGGATGGAGCCTTACAGAGCACACATACACTCTGTTGATTTACTTTGCTTATGATCCATTAGTCTTTGTACTGCATGGAACTGACCACCCTAATCCAAGCATCTGGTATCTCACCAAGAAGGATGGGCTGTAAGACATTAAAACTGTCAGAAGGGATGAGTGTGAGTGTGTTACAGTGGAAGGACTCCTTCACTGACTGTCCTGGAACTTTATCTCCTCTGTTGGTGTGCAGGGGTGGGATGTTCAGCCTGGGGTGGAGGACCGCTCTCCATTAATCCCATCTTTCCATCATGCCCCACAATCAAACACAAGCAGCCAAAAAAACCAAATGGAAAAACAGCAGCTGAAGTAACATATAAATTGAGAAAAAGACTTCCTTCATTGTGATCCCCAGTGTGCGCACGAACACACGCACAATGTCAGACACAAGTAATATTCTAATCACAACAATGTGACTTAAGGAAAACAGTACAGCGATGTGTGTGATACACTGCGTGAACCCTGTACACCCAGTGTGTGAGACACTTGGAAGGCTGTTCATGACAAGAGTTTTGTGCATCTTCTGGAGGAACAAGGTCAGGCGGCAGGGGAGGAAACACAGGACAGACTGAACAGAACATGGAATTAGTGTCACTGACAAATGAGAGTACAATGCGATACACTTCTCATGCGAACCGCGCTTTGGGTTTCTTCTGGCACCCCATACGACGCCACACCATTACTAACTGCATCAAGCTGCAGCCTAGAAGACATACTGTAACCGTAAAACAAAACCCTCCACATTGCTTGGCAACCAGCTCCAAACATTGAGTGGCCGCTCACTGTGCCAGCAACCCCACCCACCCTTTGAACACACCCCGATCCCCAAAACATCCCTGTAAAAACACCCAGAATGCACAGAAACACAGCCCAATTTATAGCATTTAGCCAAACGTGCCTTGTTCCCAATTACTGTGAAACTGAAAGTGACAAAGATACATAACTGCAATAACATACACAAACACATAAATCAAAAGCCACACGCTGTGTGACACATGCAGGACCTTTGGGGGAGGTTTATACAAACAGCCACTTTATGACAATATGTCATTTCATGCTCCCTGGTACAACACACCCCATAAGTGCAGTCAGGTAGGTCCTCGTGAGAGCCCTTGTGAAAGACCAAGGACAGGGAACAAAAACAGGGCAATGAAAGCAAAGTGAGGGCCAGCCAGATGACCCTCAAACCCGGTCTGCACATTGGCTTTCCTGTTGCAAACCTCAAGCTGAAGGAGGATGAACACAACCAGAATCAGAAGTGATCACAAGTCCCAAATTCAGAGCAGTGGAGTCATAATACCTACTGATAACCAAACTGTGTGTTTACTGAAGCAGGAGGATCATCATTCCACATCACAGCAGCTTTCTTTAACTCTGGCCCCATGACATCAGGGCCAACAAACTGTCAGGCCATCCATGACCTGTGACCCTCAGGCCTTCACCACTACCTACACTGCCTGGGGACTTAATAGTGGAATGCAGTTAAAGCCTAAAATAAACCAGACCCCCTTATAAAAGAAGTCTAGAGTATGGCATTCTGGACTTAGTAGGGGGGCCACAGCATCTGTCCTTTGAGGGCTTTCAAGGAGGCAAACATGTTATCTCCAGCACAACGCCATGTGGGATGGTTCACTCCTCCACATTTCCTTGCAACCCTACTGGTCTATATTCCATTTTAAATGATTTCTAACAGCAATTTTGATTCAACATCTGACTCGAGAGTGCAAAAAGCAGGGCCACTTTTGCAACCTGAAGCAACAGCATTTTGTCTGAGAATCCCTCACTCAACTAACTGGACACAGCAATGCAGAAATATGTGTCCCTGTAAAAGGGTGCCGGATCCATGTGGAGCTGCCGATGATCACGTGCCCCCTTCAAACAACAAAACAATTCAGTGCAGCCCACCCACCGGCAGGGCAAAGGGTGTTAATGAGACTTTGGCTTGCAATGGCTGGATCACATCAGAGAAGGATGGTTTGTGCCATTCCCATCCTGGTCCCACCACAGGCAGGCAGAACGCCCAGGGCTTACGCACTGAAAACCTCCTGAGGCCAGGGTGGGCTGCCTACCACAAGCACTGCAATAATTGCTAGCGCTCTCTGACACCCGATACCCAGGGTCTGAACGCTATAACAGTTTCAATCTTCACTCTGGAACATTACATCATTTATATGGCTGGCAGATGCTTTCATCCAGAAGACAGACAAGGAGAAAAGCATTTTATACCCTTACCCATTCTAGCTGGATACCACGCTGAGCCAGTTTGGGTTTTGTGCCACTAAAAAGGTACAACAGTAATTCTAGGTACCAGGTTGTTAGGATTTTGTCACTTTTGTCCAGGTTTAAACCTGGAAAGCAAAGTCTCTTGTATAGAAACATGGGTGGGGCACCATGCAGAAGGTGCAGCATCAGTGACATGAAGAACTGCAAGATGTAGGTATCTGCGCCAACAAACCAAGGGGGAAGTTCAGACAGATGACAGAGGCAAGCAAAGTCCAAATCACAACAAACCAAATCATTTACATGAGTGGTAAGGCTGCAGCATCCCAATCTAAACCAAAACTGTGAGGATTCCCACATGTGCGGTGTCTTAATGAGCCCAGCTTATTTTGGACAACATTCATTTTCTGACAAAAACACTTTAAATCCATCCTGCTCACCCCTCCTTTGTACAAGCATCCAACACTCACTTTCTAATAAACATAATATCAAATTGCCTTTCCCACCCACCTCCAAACACACACATTTTGCCTCTTTCTCACAGATCAGTCACTTCTGTGTATTGTAGGTCCCTCAACAGCCACACTCAATACCCATAAGCCTCTACGTCCAGCGGGGGCTGACTTCACCGATCAAACCAACTTTCCCAAGTGCCCCCACCTCTTAGCTGATGACCACAGACTGTTAGTCTCCGAGGACATTCCAGCCAAATGCTCAATGCCCCAGCTCGCCACTACACCCCTCATATCTTAATGAAAGTCTAGACATACAGCTGTGGATCTGCATTTTGTCCCTTCTTCCACCTCAACTTCAATGCACATAGTGACAATTAGCAGAAGAAAATGGACTGCTGACTTGTCTTTCAGATAAGAAAAAGTAGTAACCAAATTAGAGAAAGACAAGAACAGAGCCGCATGCCCCGTGTTTCCACTACATATTACACCTCTTGTGGTGTCCTCCACACAGGGCTGAGACGTCAATCATCCGGCAGCAGCAGAAGCATAGTCTCCACAGAGATGATAGAGCAGAAAAGCAGCCCTGGGATTGGGGGGTGGGGGGCTTCCCTGCTAACATGGCATATGCCAGCACAGGTCAACCTAAAAGAGACACAAGCAACATATCTTTCAATGTCTGCATCCAAAAGCCGAGTGACCCCTTCCCTTCTGCCACAAAAAGCAAATTTTCCGAGACGGTTTGCGGCCAAGTATCGGCGTGCAGTGCTGCCGCTGGGCATACATGAGAAACAATAGTGTGTTCTTGTGGGGAAAGTCCAAGCCTTGCCTTTCCAAGCTCCATTCTTCATTATTCATTTCCTCGCCCTTGCTTTCTTTCAGTCTCCCTCGGGCACACAGGCGCTTGACCCAGTTCACAACGTAAACCACTGAAGTTGTGCTGCACGCCAGCTCTTCGACAGCTCCAGACAGGACAGTCCTCCCATCAGAAGAAGGAACACAAAGCCAGAGAACAAGTCCTACTAGAGCTGCGGATGATGAGCAGCGTAGCACAGACAACCTTGGGGGCAACGTCTGAAATGGCAGACAGGAGCGAACATAATACACAATGCCTAGGCTAAGAAGGGGGCAAAAGGAGGAATAAATATTCACCAGCACAGCACTGTGGTAGGTGTGCATCCCCATAGAACTGCAGGGCTGACGAGACCCCTGGGAGCCATTAAGGAACAGAGCCAACTAGACTGGGTGTGGACGTCCCGTTGTACATCATACCAGTCGCCTTCTCCGACCGCTCCTCAATGCCACTTCAGTTCCCTGAACACACACACACACTTGGACTTTTGGAGAAGTTTTAGAGATGTGGCGTGGATGCCGTGGATTCTGAGAAGTTTTCCACTTCAGCCTTCCCTAACAGTGATGAATTTGCATTATTAACTACGGGAATGCAGTCACCAGTCCTTCAGTGTGAAAAGCAGCCCTTTTCATCTGCCTTGCCTGCAAGCCAGACTCCACTTTTACTGATGAAGAAAGGGACAAAGAGGAAGACCGAGGCGTACTGGAAGAACAAAGTGAGCAGGACAGAAGGAGAAAGAGAAATTGAGAAGCTGATGACTCAATAGTATGCAGAGAGCAGTCAGCACTAGCAACAAGCATAGCTTTTACTGAACATCTACACAGAGAGAGAGAGCGAGAGAGAGGGAGAGAAGCAATCACACAAACCACGCTGGAGCCCACCAGATCAGCTCCATGTTTTTCTCATTTCCATTTTTAAAGACCGCTCTGTTTCTCACTGGCTTCCCTCCTCCTGAGTAGCCCCAGAGACTGAAACCCTCAATACCCACCCCTTTGTCTCCAAGACCGCTGGTTAAGTATGATGGTGAGCAGCATGGAGGAACTCACCACAACAACTAAACCACTGAGGTCTCCATCACTCATACACAAAACATACTCCAAATTTGGTAATTGAAGACTAAAAAGATGGGGAAATGGTCTTCAAATATTCAAACCTCAAAGTTTAAGTCTCACTTCCCACAGGTGACCAACTGGTCAGGGGGTTGGAGTGCTGTCACTCATCCTCTTGTGTGGAGTGAAAACTGGTGGCCAGAGGGAGATCCACTTAAATGTTCTGCATGGGCAGAGGTTCTCGCTGCCAAATGAGACGAGGTAATTACAGTGATTCGAGCATTTAAAAAAAAGGATCCCATTAACTCCTGAACACGACTGCCGGAATGGAAGGGGAGGGATGGGGGGTGGTAGCATAAGCTGTCTGGAAGCTGCTGTTACAGCTTTTCAATCTATTGTCCAGTGTTTGCCATGGTGCTGCCCAGCAGTGCTTCTTCATGCCATTTGCCACCAACATCCAGCGAAGGGCATGGAAGGACACTACATGACCTAAGACGTCCAACAATAACTGGCATGTGTGAGGAAGTACACACAAGGCTGTCATCTGTAGACACCGCCCCACACCCCCACTGGGCAATCTGTCATTCCTTTCTAGTGAAGAAAAGGCAGTTTATAATTAAATACAAATTTGTATTCTTGGTATGAGTGGTGATAGGTGGTGCAGTGGTTAGCATTTCAGCTAATAGTGAAAAGACCTAGGTTTAAACCTCTCTCCTATAGTACCCTTGATCAAAGTATTTACATGGGGAAAAAAGACTGCAAGCACCTTAGAATACAAGTCTCACACTGGAAACAATTTTAAAGAGTCACGTAAATTAATAAATTTAAGCATAGTCTGAAAATAACTATTTGTGAAAAGGTTTCTTCACCAGGCAGCTTACTCACCTTCAGCATAAGGCAACACACAACCGGTCTGGTTCAGTGGCTCTTCCCACAACTTACAGTTCAGATAAAATATTCAGATTAGAAACAGTCTCAAGAAAGCTGGCGGCAACAAGAAGCCTTGTAGTTGCACTCGCACTCACAGTTCCTGCTTGCTGCGGCCCAGCCAGACAGCACTCTCAGGCATCCCCGTGGTCCACAGGGGGAAAGCATCAAAGAGCTCAGACAATGCGGGCCAGCCGGGGGAACCACATGTGAGGAGACCCTCATGGCTGGCAGCTAGGAAGACAGCATCCAGAGAGGACACCAAGAGGCCAAGGGGAGGTGAGCGGGCACTCCGAGGACAAAGCCGTAATGTAATTAACAGTACAAAAGAGACGTGTCCAGAAAATCAAATTAGGAAGGTAGGGGCAATAGAGAAGTGCCTTTAAGAACCAGCTGGGGGTTCCAAGCACAAATGTTAGTCTGCATGGTGCACAAAGGCATTAGCACTGCTGGACCAGGTCTGCGGTTAATGAAGATGAAATCCGCATGGAACACATTCATGCCAAAGGGTTCCTCACCATCCCCGCTCTGCCTGCATGACCGACAGACAAGACTGCTGAGCTGCTTCTGGGACACCAGGGAAGCTGTGGGTCTAATACTGCCTGGAGGGTGACGGGGGAATTCTGGGACTCATTTAGTCCCCCCTTCAGAGGATGAGGAGAGACGGGTCACTCAAGGACAGATTAAATAATTTGCGTGTTCCTAGCTATGTGCTACAAAATGCAAAGAATAGTTTAAAAATAAAAAAAGCTTACCACAGGATCATGAATGGACAGAAGGACTCGTAACTCACAGAAGAAATGTCACTTCCAGACAAACAATCTGCTGACACTGCAATGTAGCTCACCCGCAACACGCATGACCAAGGTGTTCTGAAAGCTTCATGCGCATTATATGTGTGAGTGCATCTGGACAGAAGAACTGGCACTGACTGTGTGTACATCTACATACATCCTAAAGTGCATAAAGCTATGCTTCCGGGCAGGGGATGGGGGCTCATCCACAGCCATTTTCAGCTTAAAGTCCACTCTATAACACCAACCCTAATCTTGGGAGTATATTTCACCAGCACAGTCCAGAGATGAAGTCACTCATATGCATTTCACCATCATTTAACCGAAAAAGGGAGCAGTCGACTGCACTTCCTGTCTCTCAAAACACTGCTGACGTGCACATGTGAGACACTTCACATCCCAGCATGTGAGCTCCATGAAACAGGGCAATTTGTTCTGTAATCTCAGTTGAGGGACATACCTACCACTTCTGTACCTCATTTAGTCCCCCCCCCCAGCATGTCGCTCATTTTCTTAAAGGGAACGTCAACCTGAGGGATTGAACCTCTGGAAACTGAAATAAACAAGGAAAGGATTGAATGACTGACTCAACCTGTCAACAAAGGCACCCAGAAGATGTGTAGAACTCATTTTACAGCAGAAACGTGCGCTAGAACTGCCTCATCCTCCACAACTAGTTCGCAGATAAACATCGACATGCCTTCTATCTGACGGGACCGATCGGCTTTGTTCTCCCCGTGTTGGTTTTAATACCGCTGTTGGGCCCGAGGGCAAGTACAGCAAGGCCAGCATTCCTAAGCACACCACCAGTTGAGGACAGCTTTGTTCCAATCAAACAGAACTTGAAAACACAAACTTAGTCACAATGATTACAACCGTGACAAAAGGATGACAAAAGACACACAGCACACCTGGCCAAAACCCCCAAAAAAATAAGTTGACAGTGTGGCCAGAATGCGTGCAAATGCATCTGTCAGACTTTGAGGGGAAAACAAGAGACTTGTGTTACTACTGACCGTGAAGTCAGTTAACAGTCCCTCTCATGCAAACTGGCCCTCCAACACAAAGCTTTTTCACAGGGGGGTTCACTCTCTGCCACTTCAAAGAGGACAGATACTGAAGATGCTATCTGCCAAGTGCAGCCAGAGACAACCTGCTATTGCAGACTAGGATTCCTCCACGTTTCAGCTGGTCGACACCTCTCTCTGGAGTTTCATCAAAATGAACAAAAGGGAGATAAATGGGGAGCTTGTTGAAGAGGAAGACAGAGATAAATGAGCAAGGCAGAGCCAGAAAGAGAGAGAGAAATGAGGGTTGAAGGTGTCAGAAAATCAGGAAATCGAATGAGGGCAGAGAAGCACATACAGTATTGACGGGAGAGAAAAAAGGAAAGCCAGCATGAGAGAGATACTCAAGAAAGGAGAAGTCCTACAGGCAAACAATAGTGGTCAGAGGCTGTAGGACTGACAAAGATGAGCTTTTTCAACAAAAGGATGTCCCCGCTGAAGCGGGGGATGCGGTTCGCTTTTTTTGGGGTTCACTCAGGGAGACCGCAAAAGTAGGTCACACCTCAATAACGGATTCTAATAGCTCATCAGAGATCTGCTCAGACATACAGCACGCTGAGAACCTCAAACACACAGTAGAGGACAGTGGAACAAATTACCAAGATGTTTGCATCCAACCTATGGGATTCCAGGTGGGCCTTCTTCCAACTTTCTGTGCTGTAAGAAAATGCTCAAGTGCTTCTGTTAGAAGCAGCGAGCAGAATAAAGCCATTCCAACCCCATGCCATGGAACTTCCACTACCTGACGTCCACATACCAACATAGCAAGTTTACATTACGACAGTCTTCGTCTCTAACATTTGCCACTCCAACTGCTCAAAGCTGGCAGAGGAACGAAGGGTCCTGAATGGTGACCTGCGACAAGACCTCATTAAAAACTTCCAGGGCAACAAACAAGTACAAAAGGCTCAAATTTGGAGAGTGGGCTTTCCAGAATGATCCCACAAACAAACACCCCTTGTTTTCTCTCCCCAGGCACTACAATCTCTACCCACGTGAAAAACGGGAAACTCGCTAAAGGGACACAAGAATCTCAGGTGACGTTGCATCGAGTTTTACCGTGAAAAGTCCAACAGAAACATCCATAAAAGTGTCACAGAAAGAAAAGGAAAATGAAGCAAAACCAGCTAAAATCTTAGATAATCAATGTCAGTTTAAGGAGAGTTGAAGAGATACAGAAGGTAGATGAAGCCAGTGATTTAACTGGGAAATCGACAAGCTCATGGGTGAAAGCAGGAAAGGCTCCACCAAAGATACGGTCAAATCAGGAACCACTAACCCTGGCATGACAGACACCTGCCTGCTGCCCTCTCTGCAAAGCCTATCCCAAGGATAGCTGCTTGCTTAAAACATTTTCAGTTAGCTGGTCAGATTTTCTTAGATAGGATGGTCATATTTACACACACCTTACAAACCCTTAAAAAAGGAATAAAATATTACTCCCAAAGCATCTCTGCTTGAACATTTAATCCTAGTATTCTGGGCCATCACTGGTCTCAGGAGTGGAACCCTGAAGCCCCCATATGGACCCTGGTGCATACAGGAAGACAGGTGGAAAGGAACACCATCTGCTTCTGTGCGCAACCTCAAAGGTCATTCCAGCAGCCTTTTACTTACTAATGGGTAAATGTAAAAAGAGTTTATAAAAAAGGGTTTAGCCTTTCAGACTGATCTTCCCCTCTGTTGTTGCCTAATGAACACACTCCCACTGACAGAAGCCCTGCCTGCAAAGAGGAGCGTAAGCGAATTACCTTAATGAGCTGGAATCAAAGCTTTGGGTAGACAGTAGGGTGTGGGGTTGCACTAACAGAGGGTCGCTGCCCATAAAAAGTGCACAAGAGTTCTGGTTTGCAAATGAATGGCCAGACAGACAGAGACAGACTGCTGACATGGAGAACATGGCAAGGTGCCTTTCGGGGGGTTCGAACCGAAAGACTCCTCGCCGTGGTGCGGTGGAGGCGTCTTCCACAGTCGCAGCGCTGGCTTGGCTGAGCACGCCATGAATAATAGATTACACTGCACTGCTCTACAGAGGCTGGGGAGGACAACGTGAAGGTGTTTGCAGGGGTGATGATGGGGGGGGGGGGGGACATTTGGGTGGCCACTTCAGGAAATGTCAACACATATCAAAGTGTGAAGTGTTTGTGGCCGTGGTCTGCACTCTGAGTGCTCTTGTGTGTCTGCATGCAAACATGATGGTCCAAAAATGCTTTGCTGCTTACTTTGTCTGTAATTATCTGTTTTTCATCACTATATGTACGTACATGTGTTGTGTCTGATGTTTACTGTACATGACTGCATCCGAGTGGAATTTCCCTCCGGGATTAATAAAGTTTCGTTCGTTCCTTTCTACTCGTGCAGGACCGCATCCGAGTTTATTCCGAGCTGAAGCCTCAGTGCTGAAAATCCACCTGAAGGGAAGGGAACACTCGATTCGCGACTGAAGGACATTCGCCAGTTTGCCCTCTGACATCACAGCACGTGGAGCTGTCCCCATCAGGCCAGTGCTGCGACACGCTGCATAGCGCTGACACTGCAGGGACCGGGAGGCTCCCATAAGCGCACAGAGAGGGAGACAGAGCGAAGCAGATGGGCGGGCTGGCGGACAGACAGGAGGCAGAAATGGACATGAGGCTGTTTCTGATGGTACCAAGGGCACGTGAACAGGCAGGTTCCTGCAGACAGCGAGCGAGCACCCCATTGGCAACAGCAAACCAAAGACAACAGAAACAGATATTTGGAAAAGTTATGAAAAAAGAAAACACAGGAGCAGCAAGACTAAACAGAAGATAAGCAGCAACGCTGGGCAGCAGAGAGGACATGATGAAGTCGCTTTGCCAGTTTCTGCTTCCTAGCAGCACAACCAAGAGGCAAACCTGTCTGCAGAACAAGGCCATCATTGGCAAGTCTATAAACACGCACATCCAGAAGGCAACCACGCATCTCCTCCTCAAGATCCACACCCAACATTAGTCGCAAGATTTCCTCCTTTGTCAGAAAACTGGTAGCATTGGTGTGCAGTTACAGTGTGCATGTACGGAGCTATCAGATAGTGATTCAGTGTGTGGTGCATCTTCTACAGCACCAACCTGCTGGGATCAGGGGTTTCATTTCCTGTCCACTCCCTCCAGCTGAGTCACAGACAGGTTCAGTCCAACAACTACAAAAAAGAAAGCCGTTTCCCCACAAACCAAAAGGCCACAGATTGACCCTCTACAACGAGAGTACTTCCTGCTACAACGCCTGTCTCACCTACACACCCCCTCCTTCCTACATAGCGAGACCCTGTACAGACAGACAGCACGCAAATTTAAACAGGAAGTGGAAAGGTCTGCAAGTCCAGCTGATTTCAGCACAGCCCCTTCCCCCTACAAATCCCCAAATTTGTCCACCCTTTCCTTGCGTGCTCAGGCTCCACAACACAAAGATTAAGAAAACAAAAAGGTTACACCAGGGAAAAGAAATGCCTTAGGAGGAGGAGAGCAAAAAAAAAAAACTGAGTCACTCTTCCACTACCACGGTCCTGCTGCTGAAAGAAGAGTAAACTAGGAAAAAAGAAAACAGCCATCCAACACATCAAACCCCATCAATTACAACAATTTTGAGGAAACAAGGAACAGTACCAGCCACACACTAGTGTCTACTGCGCTGTTTGTAAGATACACTGCGAGTTGTCGTTCAGACACAGATTTAGAGCTCTGCTAAAGATTTTTTGATGTACAGCCTGTCCACATTGGTTCTTCCAGTGCCCAACCCCGATTAAGTCCCATGCTGGACAAACCCAACACATTAAACTGAATTTTGATGACGCTATCTTTCCTCAGAGACAGTCCTGAGAGACAGGAGTCAAACAAAATCCCTGCCACACCCACTATCCTCTTTCCATGCTTCAACCTTCACCCCCACACCCTGACAGTGAAGCCCAACGCTCATTTTCTCATGCTATCCTACAAAAGAGCAGCTTCATGTTAGCACGACTGAGGATTCAGGGCATCCACCTCCCCACTGAGATTAACATCCGGAGACTGAGGAGATGAAGCAGCTGCCAATCACATGCCAAGCTTCCCGTATGTCCCCCAACTAACCAACCCCAACCCCCCTCAGCAATATCCACTGTCCATTGTTGTTCTGTTTAATCCGCTCTGCATAGGGGGTATGGAGGAACAAAAGACTGTCTGGCCTTGAGCTGGTCATGTCTTACTACAGTGTGACCTGTCAACAAGTCCCACATCTGCTGAGTCACAACAGACACTCATCATCATTCAGGACTCATGCACAACATCTTCATCCCTTCAGGGTGAGAAGAAAAAGCCTCAAATGTTTGATCAGGATTACTAGTATGAAACAATGTTAAAAAAATGCTATTGTTCCATTGCGATTATCTCTCATTTAGCATCACTGAATTGAAATATTACATTACCTCAACTCCCAGAATTCCAGCTTTCATGTTTTGTTACTTGTGGTTCCAACTGCAGACCTAAAAACTTCAGCCATGTGTCCTTCATTTCACCCTAAACATTCTTTAGCTACATATTTGACTCAAAAAAAAAAAAAAAAAAAAAAAAAAAAAAAAAAAAAAACTTAAAATATATAAATTCCTTCTGATACATGTAAAGGTCCCCCAGACACAAACATGCACACAATCATGTTTTCTGTAGCACTTCTAATTCAGGCCTTTTGTGGGCCTATACCAACTTATGGGTATGTGAATTAGAGATTGGGAGTGGGCAACTAGGCCAGTAACCTTGAAATGGGAAGAGTGGATCTCGTATGCATCCCTCCCACAAATTAGTCATAATTCTGTGGTTTTTCTAACACTGGCTTAGGTACAGAAGTAATGGTAGTGCTCACACAAGAAAAGAAAGTCTCCACAGGTATGGCACTGAGGGCTCCTTGACAGAAGAGAACAAGAAAAGTACCAAAAAGTTCATTTTCAGTTTCACCAAGACAAAACTAAATGGAAAAGAAAATTAATCCCACAGCATTTGAACCTTGGACCCAGCAATCAAATGTCACCCACGGTGCCACAAATGTTTCACCAAAATACCAAACCCTATTAGCTTAGCTTTTCAACAGAGTACAATGTTTTCAGAGTCAAGCAAAAATGCCATGGCATCTTGCAACCCACAAAAACTTCAAAGGAACCCAATCTTATCACTCCACAGCATGCACTGAGAGTACTGCAGATAATGTGATCAAATTATTTCCAAAAGAAATAAATGTTCTCAAACAAGGGGCTTGATCAATGCCTTAAAAGTATCCGGGTATCCAGGAAGTGAACACAATGCTCAGTTAGTACAAGACGTGTGGAACATATTGGCCAGTCAACCTGCAGATTGAGATTATGAGTTCAAAAACAATCAATGAAAAAAAAGCCAGCCGGGTTAATGGAATAACATCCTGTGGAGTTTTCAGAGACCACCTCATTCACACAGGGGCAGATTTACACCCTTCTCTCCTATCTGCCAAAAGAAACACAATATTTAGAGTTGATCTAGAATCTTATTTTGACCCGATCTGTGTTCCTGGTCAACTGTCTGGCTTCATCAGTCAAGACTATGAGGAGACAAGTTTCAGTTCCATTCACCAAAAGGAGATGGACAGCAACAGGGCACTGCAGTGAAACTTTAACGTTTACCATTGGGGGGGGGGGGGCAGGTACATGCAGAGACACACAGTTCTGCTTCAGGCTGGAGCATTTTAACAAATGGTTGCTTATACAGTAGACACACATCTCTGATTCTCTGAAGTTCAAAAGCAAAGTCATGTTGCTTATGATAAAACCACCTGGGTGGTTAGCTGGTCAGGTCAGCTTGGGGGGAGCGGGTCTCACCCTAATTCAAAATGATAGGAGCAGCTTGTGAGGCTGTGACGTTACTTCAAAGAAGTCCTGTCCCATGCTCTCTGTAGGGCATTTTAATCTCCCAGCCCAGTTTATCCATGCGACAGGACTACTTCCACAGGAGCACAAGCTAGGCCCAACTTTCCAAAATACTAGCCTTCCCATTCCTTAGTTTTCCACATCTGTAGACACTTGGGTGAATGGATCTGCTCCTGCTACTGTCATGATACAGAGAACTCCATAAAACCCATAATGGAGGACCAGGGGTGTGATAAGTAACAGAACTCACAGAAGGAGCAAACATGAGCTTTATTAACAATTCAAAAGTAATGCATTAATGGTTTTAATGACAGGTGGAAAATCAAAAGGAGGGGGAAGAGAGAATAAGGGGAACTTCACACAAGTACAAAAGACATCTGTAAAAGCATGAGGAGACAGAAACAGAACAGGTGGTTCAGAAAAACAGGGAAGATGAGATGTAAAAAGGGGGAGAAGCAGACAGAGGAGTTTCACGGGGCAAGCGAACCACTGAGAGCGAGTTAACATTGAAATGAGAAATCCAGGTGTAAGTAAGAAAAGAACTATGACCCAAAGACTGCCATTTCAGTGTCAGGAAACAGTGGTCTTCTCTGTCTTCAACGGATAATGACCAGTGGACTGCCAAAGTTTCTTCACTCCAAAGTCAACAAATATCAGGCAGACCAGTAAAGTAGGTGCCAGCCACATAACCACACTCATGCCGCTGCCATTTCCCAACACACATACACACGACAAGAATGCTCAGAGTAATCCAACAGCTCACAGGTTGGCATTTTAACTGATCTTCTGGCCATCCATGCTGGAACTGCTGCTGCCATCACTCACCCCAACTGCTTAATGACCGAGTCTGGACTACCTGACCGAGGAGAGCCGCACAACCCCCAGTGACTAAAGGTCAAATGGCAGCACTCTGTGTGTGGGGGAGGCACTTAAATGAGAATGACGTGAGGAAGAAATCACAGCATAAACAGAGGGCCATCACCATCTTTTATCTACCATCTGCCACACCCAATGGGTGGCAATCATACATGAACCTGGCTCACGTGCTTCACCCTTCACCAACAAGACAAAAAATTGCACAACCCCAGTGACAATGAAGTTATAAAAGGATTAAGCTGAACGTCACCTTTCTGTGAGGACATCACTAAGACATCACCTTTTGTCCCATCTTAACTGATACGCCAGCTTTAAATATTAAGTATGAAATATTTGAGAATTACAGGCCAAAGAACTTTTACTTTTGTTAATTATAGTAACAGGAAATGCACTACTTTCATGTGACAAAAAGTTTTGCACGAACTAAATCTAAAACATCCGGAGAGAAACACAGATGCCCAAAGTGCTGTGAGTGTCCACCATAATGGTCACTGTGCTGGGCCCGACGTGATGTTCAACTGTTTATTTTAGGACACAGGGACAACAAAGGGTTGGGGGGGGTGTATAAACACAAGTGTTCAAGCAAGTCACTTGCCTCCCCCCACCAACAGCACAAAAAAAAAAATCCATTGTGTCTCGCCCGTACCTTTCTACTGCAAAGTCTAATATAAGTATTTGGTTTTCAGAAAACAGCGATCGTTATTTCCAGACTGTGACGTCGCCGAGCTGTCCCGGAGCTGCTTGAGACCCCTAACGGGGCTCATTCCTTAAATCCGTTTAAAGTAACAGTGTAGCTCTTCTGCTTTTCAAGATATCAATGATTATTAATAGAAGTGACGTCATCCGGGCCACCTTCAGCGCCGTTTACCGACGGAGAGCAGCAGCACCTGGGGAACCTGAAGGAGGGCGCAGAGCACAAGGGCGGAGGAAGGAGCCCGAGCGCCGAAACTCCACAGCAGACACCACGGCAGGGACCTGCACCTGGAACGAGTAACTCTTTGCGAACAGACCTGCACTTCCGCCATTTAATTCATCCCTACAAATAAAAACGGGAGCCCCGGGCCCTCGTTTATTCCGCGAACAGCTGTCTCTCTCACCGCAGCAACTGTGGAAGCCGGGCGCGCGACAGGTGCGTGACTCGCGCGCGCCCGCGCACACGCCCAGCGCGTTCCAGTGAAACGCACCAGCACGTTTCTGATGCCCCCCCCCCATTTTTAGCGGGTTTTATTTCTAGGTTTCCCCCTCACCTCGAAGAAACCACGACGAAATCGCCTACGGAATATGTGACTGACACTCGAGCCGAGCGAGTTACAATATCACGGAGCTTCCAGGGAAAAGTGCGGGTTAGGTGACATGATGAAAAATTACAACAACGCCAAAGAGGTCCCCCCCCCCACAGACTCCACAGGGAAGACGCCAGCTAATGGCTTCTGTCCGGCTGCACAAATACATCAAAATCTGCGAAGTAGAGAAATTTGTCAATTTAGTGAAGACCTCTGTATTCAAGCCTGCGTTTCGATTGATCAAAATGTCGTCAAATCGCCATCAAATGTCACTTGGGGAAACCAAAGGGCTCCTGTCCACACATCTGCTGAAGGACATCCACCGCCAACTTAAAGTTATTCCGCTTTCCAGGGCCAAGAAAACCACAGCCAAGATGTTATTTTAATAGCCCACATCAAAAACAGTTGTCTGCCGGAGGAAACGACACTGGAAGACACGACGCTAACTAGGCTGAATTATGGCAAAAACTCGGGAAACCGGTAAAATTGGAGCTAGAATAACGGAACGCGGTTAAGCGGTGACAAAGTTTCCAGACTGCTGAGAACACGACACTTTTCACCTCGTTACCTTGTCACCTCAACAGTGGTGTCCAGTACTGCACTTGTGCGCACTGTATATCTAATAAAACGCGACAAAATACTTTTGATCGACCGATTACCGTTTCTGAGACCTTATTGCTCATCTTATTTTGAAAGTCCACACGCTGGAGCATCTCACGGCGCCCCCGCGTCCGCTTTCCCTGCCTGCTTCCCGGATACTTTTCCGCGTGACCGGAATGTTTCCATGGAAGCCGCAGGGTCGCCCCATCAGCGACCGGGACCTTCCATCCCGGTCTAATCGTCCCCGGTCAAAGTCCAAGTGTGTGGCTGGAGAGTCGGCGTCGCTAACTTGGCGTGCTTGTGTGCCGCGGTATTTCGGGAGCGGTGCAAGAAGAGGCTTCGGTCGGTGAGGTTTAAGCCCAAACTTTCCGCTTCCCACCGTGACATTCCCAGCGCGCGGCTGCAGCCACATCTTTACCTCGCACCTCCGACCCCAAACGCCGCCTCAAACTTAGCCGAGCACACGACTCCGACCCAAACGCGAACGGCGGCGAGCCTACCTGTTAAAACCCCCGTCAGGACGAGGAGGGCAGCTGCGAGAGGCGGGCTATTCCCGGTGCCGTGCGGCCGCACGCTGAGCGCCATTATCTTGCCGTGCGAAGCGGCTCGCGCTCGACTCCAAACTCCGGCGCTCGAGCTCCTCGGCGGCTCCTCCACAGGGACCGCGCGTCTGGGCCGTACCAACGCCGCCGCAAACACGGGGGTGCGACCACACGCACCTGACCAGAAACTGCCGTCAAAAGATCAATTAAAGCAATTTCTGCCAACTCACACGTCTATTACTTAATAACGTGGCGTCGAATATTTACACAATTTCCTCTCACGCAAGGACATGCGGCGCCACGCCGCTTAATCCCCGGCAAACGCGAGCACTGTCCAAGTTGGTTTGTCTGGAATCCAGAATGTTACGGTCCGGTCGTTTGTCCGCCTCCAAGGATGAAGGTGGTTATGGAGGGAAATAATGGACGTCTTTTCTTACTGTTTTCCACACGTTATTTACCACATGGACGTCGTGGAGTTAAGCAGCTGCTCGTGGAGCCGTTCAATCTTACGGTACTTCTAAACGTCAGGAAAACTGTGACCAGTAGGTTTCTTTCAGGTCTTTGTTGGACAACCTTGTGCGGTCGGACCAACTACGTTCAATCCCAACCTCACTCATATTATAATCTTAAAGTGTAATCTTAAACTAGTAAAACACTGTGCGGTTTTCTTTTTATTTAGACCTTTGGGTACATATCGACATTGTAGCAGAAAGTGAAAGGGACTTTTCCCAGTATGCTGGTAAAATGTGCAACGTGACGTATTTTGAATTCTTCGAGCTGGGAGAACTGGTGTAAAAACCGGGTAAATCGATGTACTGTGTTTCCAGCGATCACGAATGACCGCACGCTGTAAACGGGTTCCAGGCGGCTAATGGTCATGACGTCATATGCGCGGTCTGGCTTTAATTTAGAGCCGTCGGCTTAGATAAAGACAAGGTGTGCGGACAGCATTTTCTCCCTGGAAAATCGTGTTAAAATGGCTGTTTCTTAAATATTGTGAGCAATGCATATGCAGGGATGTGGAGAACAAGGGACCCCTTGTCAATCCTGCAGTCCTACACATTATATTAATAGATAACTGACCTTTGTGTGCGTTTATCAGGGAAAAAAAAAGCAAACATGCAGAAATGTGAGAAAGTGCGCCCTGTGACTCAGTAGCTTGTAGAAACACCTATGGCAGCAATAATATCAGGTAATTGTTTATCAATTTATCATATTACATCAAAGAAATGTTGGCCCAGTACTGACTACAAAACTGGTTATGTCTCACTACTTGTGAATTTATGTGCTTCTAAGTATTTGAGAATGAATTAAAATGACTTTTTATAGAGATTGTGACTGCTGTAAGATGGAAATTGAGCAACGGAGGGCAAAGGGAACAGAAGAAGGTTTGTGTGGTTTACTGTGGTCCGGGCCCTTTGCCGTACACACCTGAACGTGAGGAATAGACAACTTGTGTGCCGTTTATCAGTTTTATAAATGCGCTGCGTCATGGCACAAGGTGAGACTTTTATCAGGATAAGTTGGTCATCTCAGCGGGTTTAGACCTGCTGTGGCACCATGTCTGCGTGACTGAAAAGCCTCGCGCTGTCAGGTGTCTTCAGTTTTACTGCTAGTCCAACTGCATTCATTTTTGAAAGATAAGGAAGTGTCACGGTTAAGAATGTTAATTTGTCACCAAAGTCCAAAGATGGCTTTAGCGTAACTCTAACCCCGTACTTATTATTTCTCCTCCGCACAAGTCCTTCAGCGCAACTAAAGTGTGTTTGATGTTTGGATGTTTCCAGGCATGAACAGGCAGAGTTTTCGCCACTTCCACTGATGGTATCCTGCTGTGATGACAAGTGAATAAAATGTAAAGGAAGTCAAGGAGGGTGAGCTGAGTGATTTATTTCACCTCTTTATTACGCAGCAAGGTCACGAAACACCTTTTGTAATTAAACTTTGTTAAAGCTCCTGCCTCTTTAGCCCATTGCCCTCTTTATTGAGATGAATGTGTAGGCAGTAGAGGCATCCAGTGGTGACAGTGTTTTCCCTCTGTAAACTTTTACTGTGAACCACTGTCAATCACAGGGTTTTACTGTTTCAGAAGTTAAAAAAAACCAGCAGGGTTGTACACACTGCTGCTCAATATGCAAATCCAATTCATATCACAGACTGTGGTTGCCAGGTTACATTAGAACCCTCCCCCCCCCCCCTTTCATGTCTTGGTAGTTGTCACTCGATTCATCGATAGCGTTAAAGTTTCAAAACTAAGGAACGGTAACGTTCACAAACTTCAGAGAATCACACCCAGCTCTCCCATAAGGAGGTTAATTCATACCAAAAAATGACCCTGTTAGGAGAAATCCTGTTGTGGGGGAGACCAAATTACTGTTACACTATTTCTAACTGAAAAAAAATAACTGGTTCTCAGATTAAAAATAGGATGATCTTATCTTTTAATGTTACATTTTTCTTTTTCACTTTGCCTTTCCCTGCCTTTGTAACTTTTCTCAGTACCTTTTGTACTTTCATTTTCAACCTTTTTTCTGAGATATTTTTTATAATTTGCCTCACAGAAGGTTATATAATAAAGTTCACAAGATCACTGCCAAAGTCACATACGCCATGACTTCAGAACTGCTGTGTAGCATGAATGTAGTTAAAAATGTTTCGTACCAGATCTCCATTTGATCACTAGATTAAAGTTTAATTTATGTCAATGCAGCTGGGGTAATTTAGAGGTCAATGCAGATTTAGCCAGAAAATACCCAGACTGGCACTAGTGAGGGGCAAAGACTTTTTGGGATGTGACACTAAGTCTGACCTGCATTCTGGAACATCTGTTACTGTCGTACAGAATAAAATGCCACGAGTGGAAGTAAAATGACTACATAGCAGGGGAAAATGAGGTATTTTATTGCACAGGAACCTATTGTGTAAGTAAGGAAACGTCAGCCTCTTTGATCATTTCATGTGAAGCCGAAAGTAAAATGCACAGTATTTTTTACTCAGGCAGCCACTTGATGTGTTTTTCCAGTCCCCTTTATGTCCCCATAGGCTGAAGATGTCTCTGTCATGGCGGCAGCTGAACATTTGCACACAGCTGAATCGCCGCATATTTTGTTGATCACGGCCTACAATCCACAACCTGCAGTAAATCGCCATGTGAAGAAGACACGACAAGCCAAACATCTTGGTATTGCCTCCTGCAGCCAAACCAGTCTCTAACAATCTGGTCTGCTGTGCACAGTTATAAAACCACTCAAAACTTTAACATCTTCTTTAGAA
Organism: Heterotis niloticus; assembly: GCA_018136845.1. Lineage (NCBI taxonomy): Eukaryota > Metazoa > Chordata > Actinopteri > Osteoglossiformes > Osteoglossidae > Heterotis > Heterotis niloticus. The sequence goes on along the minus strand of CM030899.1, from coordinate 6,267,595 downwards.
AGTTCTACTTGAGGTAATCTAAACCTTTCTTAGGCTGGCAGGGAGCACGATGAGGAGTCGAGTAGTAGAGACACAACTGAGAGTCACCTGCTGTTGTTTGTGCCTTAACACATTTTACACATTTTGTTCAGGCAACTTGTAACTGTAGTCCCTTTGGATAATGGCCTGAGCTAAATAAAGAAATAATAATATGTTAGTTGGGGACTTGTTATTTGAAGGGTGCTAATTTCAAGCTACTTTGAGTCTAATCCCTGCACCACTAAACCCTTCCTCCTAATCCCCCAGACTCCCTCGTGAAAACAACTAATCCATAACAGCCAATCTGTGCATTTAGATGTTGCTCTGGTCTTTTCTCTCCTAAATTTAATTGTGCCAGACACAAGTTTGCACATTTAGCATGAGGCTTGTACTGAACCACTGACTGATCCATCCTCTCTTCCTTTGAAGCTAGAAGGAATTTGGTTGTTCGCACATATATATATACACGTGTCTTTAATTATATATGCGAGTAGTGTAAAGTTACAGAATGAGGGCAGAAACAGTATGTGGTTGCTAAGAAAAACGTGTGATCTATATGTGAGGTACGGATGAAACTTTGCACAGGAGAAAGTGAAATATTATCTGGATTTTTTCCAAAAATGAGGAAAGCAGGCAGATGAAATGGTTTGGCTGAACCATCCACAGCCACAGAAGTCTCTCCCACGGCCTTTCACCATGGAGCAGCGACTCTCTGTCAGCGGTTCGAGGTTCTCCTCATCCTGCAGATCAGCTCTCTGTTCTGCTTGTTCAGATATGTCCTCAGGTCCTCAGTCATTTGGGGCTTAACTATCCTTAACCCCCCCCCCCCCAGAAACTCACCCACCCCAAACCTCCTCTCTCATGTGAGCTTTAAGCTTTCTTTCTCATCTTTTGTTCTTCTTATCTTTCATGTTTCCCCCCAATTCTTTTTAAACATAATTAAATTTAGATGTCACCATTGTTCTGGCAAATGTAGTTTCGCAGCAAAAGCATTTACAAAAATAACCCTCCTAAGAGTATTGACTAGGAAACAATAAAAAATAAATCATGAATGTAACTGTAGTAGCTTTATTTTTAGTCTGTTCTAAGGAGTTTGTCAAAGTGTCCCTCGGTGTCCCTTTCTGTCGTTTGCATGAAGACGCACTACAGTGTTGACTACGTTACGTTAGATAAGTTTTATCTTATCTGTCGCACCGTCTTGATTTGTACTTCAGAGCATCAGACGCTCACGGCATCTCTCTGCCTTTAATCTGTCCATCATGTGGTTCCCACTGACGTTTTGACGGAAGGATCTGGAACTCAGCTATAATTTTGCATGTTTATCGGTTTAAGAAGGATCAAATACTGTATATAAAAACCACACAGGTTAAAGTAATTTCAAACATGTATAACACAATACAAACATCTACAGCACAGTGAGACAGGCCGCAGGCAACCATGAGCAGGACAAGCAGTTAAGGATGATGGACAGATGGATGGATGAATAGATCAAATATCTGACTGATAAATTATTCAATTGTATCACAAAGGGTAGCTATACCGGCAATGCTGTACACATGTGCGTTCAGCTGTTGCTATTCTGAATCGTTTATATTTTTGGCAGTAAACTAGAATCTTTGGCTGAAAAGTTTGATTCTGTGAGACGTGTTGTGGAGCAGCAGGCCTGCCGTCTGCCATGGGAAGTTAAGGATGACTTATCTGCCAGATCAGTGGCGTCCTAATGATAACTTGCGCCCCACACTGTGCCTGGCCGCATGATCCGCGGCTCGCCACTTTGCTGCTCATCAGTGTAAACGGTAACACAACCTTCGTTGTGCTGTGGTTCCCACTGGAGTCTCCAGCTGTGGCACAATAGTTCTGAGGAGACCGGCCACCTGGCCACCAACCAGCTACCCGCCGATTCCATTAAGCGAGTCCCCCACCCGGGTCCGTGGACTAATATGCAACCTTTTCCCTCACACACATTTACACTGACAAAGATGGGAAACAGGTGAAAAAGGTACGCAGACATTTATACGGCAGCTCCACCGTCTCACTGCCCTCCTCCAGCCTATGGAAATGGCAGCAGACACTGTGGTGTTAGATATGGGCGTCCGGGTACTAACAGTGGCCAAGGCCACGGTGAGGAATGTAGCACCACGGCACCAGAGGAGCTGCAACATGTTTCAGTTTATTTAAAGCCATCAGCAGTTTTTTGAGGGTCTGGCTCAGTAGCGTCTCCTTGTAAGGCAGTGAAATATTGGCATCGTTGTAGTTTATTTATTCCACTCGCTCCCCTGAGACCCTCGACATCTCACCAACGCATTCCTGGGCAGCGGTAAACAAACAAACAAACTGGAATCTGAGATTGATTTCTGATCGGTAATTACAAACTAGAGAAGATTTGGCAGGGTAAATTAGGATGGGCGTGATAGCGGCTTTCTTCTTCACGCTGATAGTGCTTGGGGGTGAGGCGACAGAACTGAACTTTCCAGTCTTCTGGCACTCCCTCAGTTCATCACCTTCCAGGCGACCTTAAAAAGTTAAAAAAGCATAAAAGCGTAGAAAAATGCAAAAAAAAAAAAAAGTAGTAAAATTGGACGTGAAGATGAGCATTGTTTGCTTCCGTTACTGTTTGGTATATTGATCATACACAGGATGATTCAAGTGGTGCTGAACCTCAAATTAACTCTTCGAACCGGGCTGGTGAAGAAGTGTGGGAGGATGAAGGGAAGCGGTGTGTGATGCCAGGGCCTCACCGGTTGGGGGATGAGCCAAGTTGCTGTGAGGAAGAGCCGGTGTGATATCCCATGGCTCAGCTTCTGAAGAGGACTTTTCTTGTGTACAAACACCCTGTAATCCCCTGGCGACAGTATTCTCTGGCTGATCTGCTGCGCCAGTAAAACACTGCTGTGCTACACGGTCCTTGTTCCCAACAACCGTCATAGCTATAGTTCATTACCTAAACCTTACGCAGAAGTGCGCTGCAGGTTTATTTAAACCCAACGGTTATCAAGCAGGAGGAAGGGTGTAATGTTTGTCAAGTTCAGCCCTGCAGAAGACATGAGGTGTTTGTCTCTGCAAGAGCAAACTCCCATCCTTTCATGCACTTCACACTTCCGTCTCCCTTCCTCATCCTCTCGCTGCTTCCTGTCCCTCCATCTCTCCATCTGTTTGTCTATCTCTTCATTTGTGTCTCTGTTTTGCCATCTTTCCAACACTCTCGCTTTCTCCTCCTTATCCATAAGCTTCCCCTCTGCTGTAAGTGTTGAGGCATAGCCCTCTGTGCAAATGGGTGAGAACTTTCTGATCCCTCTCTGGCCCTGAGACTCGACTTGCAGGAAATCCAGTAGACAGGACCACCCACTGAAGATACTGGCATAGCCCTCTCCTGTCTGCTAAGTGTGAAACACCCATTTGCTGAAAGGGAGAGTAGAGGTCTGTAGAACCCTACTTGTTGTCAGGCCATTGCCCACATCAATGCATGGGCATGATTTGTAGCAAATAAAAAATATAGTCTGTTTATGGAAACTGCACACGTGGCCGTGTGTGAGGATCCTTGCTCCTCCAGACCGCACAAAGATCTTGTGCAGTGCAGTTTATCCTGGGAGGTGGGTTTTTATTAAGCTGTTGGAAATCGGTTATATCACAGTCAGCTCCTCCGAGCTAGAGTTTACTGGCAGCTACTTTGTGACTTCCATCTCCTCGCTGTGTGAAGCTAACTGGCTGTTAGTGCAAACCCTACTGTTCCATCCCACAAAGTGGACCCACTAATTGGTCCAGCCTGTTTGGGCCTGTGTTTCCATCAGCCTGAGCTTTTTACACCTTCACGGGGAGTGCATTTTAGCATGACATCGGTCACACTGGACAGCAGCCTTTCAGCCCGCGTGTTTTGTATGTATTTTGCAAGAGGTTAAGCAGCTTTCATTGTGGGCGTTTGTGTTTGTCTGCAGTTTCCCGAAGGCTGGATTCATCCAGTCGCATTTATTTGCCAAATCCTCTTCCGTCGCGAACGTGGATAAAGACATAAATGACATGTGGACAGAAGGACGGGGAGGCATTGTTGGCAAACATTTTACTTGTCTTTCACTACATTTATAAGAGCTTGTTTTATTATTGCTGACGCTGAACTGACTTTTTGAGGACTTTAGCGATTGATTCACTTTTCATTCCCATAGGTTCCTGAAAGAGGTTGCAGAAGTATCTCACCTTTCATTTCGGGTTCTCGCGGTGATGAACTGGCATCCCATCCAGCATACAGCCTCAAGCCTGGCAGCCAATGACTCTGGGATGGACCAGGGCTGACCACAGTCCTAACCGTAGTAAGGATGATGGATGAGCGGATGGAAGCTTTTTATATTTTTGAGGTACCAGCCAATTCATTTCAAGCACTTTTTTCAATGAGAGGCAGACCCACGGTGATTTTTCTCTTTTTAGGCGGCACTAACAATTCAGTTTAACCGAGCTCGTGCCATCTAGAGGGGACAGGAAGATTCACCAACATCTCATCCCTTTAAAACCAGGTTCTCCTGAATGTACCAAAGCAAGCCTGGTGTCATTCCATTTAATAAAGATGATTTCGGAAGTCAGAGTGAGACAGATATTGATGCATGTGCGGAATGACGGTTATTCACCTCTCGAGTCATTTAGGGAGGCCTTTCACCCATGTAAACGATCTGTGACCACAGCTCCGCTTTGGTGTCCCTGTGACAAGCGATGACACCTGGCACTCAAAATGTCCTTGCTGGACCTCATTCCCACTGATACCTGTCTGAGAAAGACACACCTGCAGCAGCAACAGTCAATCGGTAAACAAATCCCATTTTTCCCAGGAATGTTTTTCAGGATCGTTTTCTGAGATTGTTTCAATGTTTATGGTCTCATTTTGTCCCTGGAACCAAATTTTGCGTCTTCTGCTGCATGTGGTAATATTTCACCGCATATAAACCATCGTGAAAGCGTTAAAAAATGTTATGAACAAAAGTTATGCATTTAAACTATGAAGCTAAATACCTTAACATATATATAGCACAATGTATTTTTATGAAAATGTTCCAGATATTTGAAATATCTAAACATTGTACTTCTTAAGATGCTACTGGGTGGAAATTTTTCAGCCTAAGTTAATTTTTAATGTAAAATTCTTTTTAGTTACAAGTAACAAAACAAGGCAAACCCAGCTTTCCAATACACATAACAGATTTAGCGAACAGAAAACACCAAGTTCACCATCTTTCAACGCCAATGCTAGATGGAGCGATGATTTCGGGTGGCTTTGGTCTGTCTCACTTGACACTGAAAGGGGATGATGCTGCTGTGCTGGTGAAGAATTTCCTGGAAGAAGAGGGATGATAAACAGAGGTCTTAGCGAGGAAAAACAACAATGCTGCAAGGGGTCAAATGGTGAAACGAGTACTGGGTTAAACCTGCAGCACAGATGAAAGATGCAAAGGTGACAAACAGTGTGTTGATGGGCAGTGAAACCTGGACCTGAGTGCAGCTCGGGTTAATAGGGATGGGGTCTCCAAACAGCTGCAAACAAACAGCTGCATGAGATGCCGAGAACAGGATATAGCACTGACTTTGATTTAAAGGTAAATATACCACAAAATGTCTGAAAATTAAAAAGTTAATTTTAGGTACATAGCACTGGGTATACAACCCCCCAAAATATGGGCTCCTAGGCATGAACAGTTGTAGGCATAAAAAAAAAAAAAAAAAATGTTATATATATATGTGTATTTATTGTGTATTGTATAGCATTACATTTATTATTATATTTGTAAAAAAACTAACACTTTAATTGACCTCTGAAGTAATAAAACTTCACACCATAATGAATTTGTGACTCAAAATTAAATAATAAAAATGTGCCCAAATTATGGCAAAACTTTATTTAAATATATACATGTCAGGTAAGTGCTACACAGGGTTTTTACCATAATCACCTTTGATTCAAAAACACTACAGTATGTATTACCATAATAAATTTGCTTTTCCTCAACTCACAAAATCCTCTGAAAATAACCAGACTCAATCAGACCCGGGTGTACTTATTGTATGATTTGTTTGAAGAGGACATATTTCTCTCTCTGCCACAATGGAGGGAGACTTGAAATCCAGAAAATGCAGGATAAACGTTTGCGGGAAGAGACACTACCAGGTGACTGTAGTTACACTGAACTTTACATTGTTTAAATGTGTAACTGAAGACCACAAAGTGGAAAAGTGTGGTGTGTAGATTAAGCACCTTTGCAGTATAGTAAAGACAGCAATAAAAAAAAAAAAAAAAAAAAAGGCTACATCTTCAAATCAAGGGACATAAAAATTGAAACAGGCCTTCTGTCCAAGCCCTATCCCTCTGTACATCAGTAGCAGTAAAAAACAAAAAAAAACAGAAGTAAAAACAGACAGCTGGGGAGTGTGGATTAATATGTAGATATTTTGTTTGGTTTAATCAAAGTGTATTATTATTATTGGCAGCTATTCAGTCTTCATGGTAGGCCTCAAGGGAGATGTGTCTTCCTCCTCACTCTTCCCACAGCTCTGGATGCAAGCCAGGCATTCTCTGCATCTCCTCAGCCTTGCTGTCTGCTAACTTCCTCTCCGTCTCCAGCGAGAGCTTGCCTGCTCACCTGCCTGCGCCAACTGCAGGTTGGTTCGTGACTGAAATAGGCAGCGTGGTACTGCAGCCAACAACAAGCAAAGATAGTTGCTGCAGACATTTATAGCTTTCAGCTAGAAACAAGTTTGCCTGCAAGAGAACACCTGAAGCGATGCGTTCCTGCTCTCCAAATCCCTAACATTTTTGCTATTTCAGTAACTGGGAAAAAATTAACGTATATTTTTTCCTCCGTAAGAGGATCACATCATATGAAATTAACCCGTGTACACCAAAACACAAAACCGCTATCCCCTCCAGGGGTTCCTCCAAGTCCTCCTGGGTAGCACTAGAGTTAATTGCAGTATTGACAGGTCCATGTGTTACCGTGTGCGCCCTCTACACAAGAGCGGACAATGCCAGAAGAACACCACACCTGCATTATGGCTGCTTCTGCTGCCAGTTCTACGAAGATTGATGGGCGCTCATCAGTTTGACTCAAACCTCTTGCATTCATCCGTCTGTCACTTCACCTGGGTGGTGGGAGTGAGGCTGTGACAAACTACAGCAGCTCAAATGGACCAATGTATAAATATTTGTGAATCTGAATGAAGTAACACATCTGAGCAAAGATCTAAAAATGTATGGATTTGCCATTCCTGAAATTTAAGCCTTCAGCGTTTTTCCATGAGGATGAAGCTTCAGGTTCTACACTAAACATTCCGTGCATATCTGCTGTATGCCAGAGATGTCACATATTACTTACAGGCTGTATGATATGTAAATAAAATGACAGCAAAACAGCAATCAGTCTCATATTACAAATAACTAGTTTTGAGGGCTGAACTTTGCGGGTGGCAACAGTTTTGACCATGACCCTTGACCCTTTCAGAACAATGATAAGCCAACCCCCCACCTCCTTAGCTGGCAGTGATCACTTGCCAAACAGGGAGTCCTCCTCTGCAGGATTAAGCTTGCCAACAGAGTCACATGGCGTGCTGCAGAGCCATAGCGTGTGCATTGCCTAGTGGGGAACAAAGGCGACCAAAGCGGTCAAGAGACAGCCCCGCGTCATGGCCACTGGGCCCAACAGTGAGGTTATACTTTCGGCAGCTGTGTCCAAGGACCAGATAAGCCTGGATAGACATATTACATACATGGTGCCGACTGGACCTTTCTAGGTACCCTGCTGTTACACAGAGACATATTGATAAAAGCTGCAACTGTTACTTCAGGACCAAGAAGCTTCTACCAAAAACAAAACATCTCATATGCCACACAGCTAAAAATATTAGTCTATGAGGATTTTTACAAAACAACTAAAAGATCTACCTGTAACTAATTACAAAACTGAAATAAAATACAAGCAAGTCATGTTGTGCATTTTTGTTTTACTAATCATATTAGTACTACTATCACTGTTCTTTTAATATAGAGTTATACAATATAAACAACAGCTAAAAAATAAAAATTAAAAGCTTTACACAGCTAAAAGATGTAATACTGCATAACATTCAATGTAAAACTTTTTTTTTTTTTTTTTTACAATTTTTTCCTGTATTGAATTGTGCAAAAAGAATTGTACAGAAAGTACCAACCAGGTGATGCCTGTGTCTTACCTCAACATACTGTGTTATGGAGTCCACCAGGGCCAAAGTGGTCTGTGAGAGAAAGGTGTTGGCACTGTCTGTAACCAGGGACGAGGCTCGGCGGATCAGCGACTCGTGCGTCAGCGTCTCGGCCTGCTGTTTGGATGACAAAAAGTGGGTTTCATCAGGGCAGAACTATTACACCACATACACAGTATGTCTGGGCATGTAAACCGGAGGTGAACACTTTCCATATTAATTTTAACACCATTATATTTCATTGTGGTTTTTTCTTCTACAAAAATACTTTTTGCTAGGTATTTCAATTTGGCTTCCAACAGCTGCCCTCATTAGCGTCAATATTCTGGTTATGGCCTAAAAGGACCTGTAGAATGATATAGATCTCATTGTTCTCTGCCCAGAAAAAAGGGCGTTCTCCTCTCGATCTCTGGCTGCCTGCTTATCCACCTCACAAAAAAGGTTAAATTGAAGGCCCACCCCTTCTCAGTTTTGGCCTCTTTGTGGTGGAATCAAGTCATTCTGTCTTTCATGCGGCTGAATCCCTTCCCAAAATCAAGAAGGGTCTCGAAACCTATCTTTCAGACTCATTTCTCTCCTGTTCTCTGGATCTCTGGACAGCTACATAACTTGTCGGAAACACCTGCTGCTATTATCCTTGCACATTTTCATGTCGAATCGCTTTTACCTCTATAGGAAGCTATGTGAGTGATGTATACAAAGAGGCTATTTTCAAACAGGTTGTTTTCACTTGCTTGACATCTGTAGCTAATACACATCACACAATGAAATATATACAGCTTTGAAGAAATGCATCTGTCAGATAAATAAAAAGCAAATATAAAGTGTAATTTTTCACAGTTGTCATAATAACAGGGGAAGCAGATGGCTCTCAGAGAAGTACTCGGTTTGATAATTGGTAACAGTGGTGTGCGATACCTAAATATCCACAGCTTCCCCCATCCATGTTACAGGCCTCCAGACTTGACTCCTTTATGTACACAGACAAATACTTTATTGATCCCAAAGGAAGCAGCTTGGAACACAGCAGAATATACACTGCCCGGCCAAAAAAACTGTCTCCGCACAGTTTAACTTAGTGTTATGATGTGGGGTTTCTTCAGTTGGTCAGGTCTAGGTTCAGCAACATTATGTGCCCAAAAAAATGAGGTGAGCTGACTACCTGAATATACTGAATAGACAGGTTTTTTTCTCCATCAATGGATTTTTCTTCCAAGATGACAATGCCAGGATTCATGGGGCTCAGATTGGCAAAAGTGCTTCAGGGAGCATAAGAGAGACATCATTTTCACACATGAGTTGGCCACCAGAGTCTAGACCTTAACCCCACCGAGAATCTTTAAGATTTTTTGTGCGCAAGGGAAATACTTTACGTGGCGGTCCAACTCTTCCATCATGATACAGGATCTTCCAGGGGAAAAATAGATACCTTCCGGGGCCGAAATAAATGTTGGCCAGCGTTCTGCGTAAGCTTAGCCGAAACGATGCCCGCAGCGAATGTGTGCCCGTAACAAAGCTAAGGTGGTCCGAAATATAGTGTGTCACTTTTTGGCGGACAGTACATTTTCTTCACACAAGTGCAAAGTGACAGCAGACACCGAAAACACACTGAAGATAACAAACGGTAGAAAAATTGACAGTGAACAGTCAAAAAAAAAAAAAAAACAACAACAGGGCCTTAACAAAGTTTGGCTCTCAGGACACAAACAACTAGTCATGGCATCAGGACCCAACTTGCTGGGAAACCGAAGCAGAGCATTTTAAAAAAAAACAGAGAAAGCTGGTGTTCTGTGTGGAACTGTTTTATATTACAGTGATTAATATTATTTATTTTACAACCAGCATTGTTTATTTACCGACACACTGCATGTTTATTAGTGTTTCACAGGACTGTGAACAAACACCAAATGTAAACCACTGGCATTTCTGGCACTGAGCTTTACTGCTTGCCTTCATTAATACGTTTTACTTATTTAACTTCTTTCTCTGATATTTATTTACTTCGGTGTGGTTCAGTGTCTGCTTTCATTTTGTTTGTGTCACACTGTTGGCAGAGGAACAACTCTCGTTTTCGACTGGTTTAACATTGATTTCTTGCCTTTCAGCAACCGAACCCCGTGTGGGTTAGCCAGCCGCTGCGCCACCGTGCACCGTCACGTAGCCACCCGTAGTCGCTCGGTTTCCTTCGGAATATCAATGAAGATGCGGGAACCCACCTGTGAGAAGGGGACGGCGCACAGTCCTCCCACGCACACGGAGATCCAGCTCCTTCCGGCTGCCTGCGGGAGTCCAGCGAGACGGCGGCGCGCCGACGGACTACTACGCTGCGCCCGCGAGTGGCGGACCATCTGGGTGGAGGATAACAGCAAAGTAACCTTGAGAGCGGCTTAACCCGTCAGTTTTTTGCGTGTCCCTGTCTTCATTAAACCTCGTTCGCCCGCCCGCCTCAAGTGCTTTAAAACATAAAGTAAAACATTTCCGCCCCAAAACACGCAAAAGCTCGGAGAGGCCGGCGCCGCGTACCTGAGCAGCGCGAGCGCGCCGAGACCCCGCCGGACGGCGGCCATGTTGGCGTGCGCGAGCCGGAAGTGGGGATCCGCGCTCCAGCAGCGGCGCGCGCACTGCATCCTGCCGGCCCCGAGGGCGCGTGGCCTCAGGCGCTTCCGCACCGCCTCGCGAAGCCACGCATCCGCGGAGTGCGGGCACGGAAACGGCGGCGATCTGGGGTTAGCGGACCTGAGTGCTGCGGTTTCTTATTCTTGAGGGCAGGAGGCGCCCGCCATGCGCGACAAGGAGCTCCTAAGCGCGCACACCCTTTACTGTCGCGCCAGTTTCCCTTCAGGTTTGGACTTGACGCGCTTGTGCGGTGCAGCGGAACCGCGTTCGCCCTCCTGCGCGCTCGGCTTCTGCGGCACGATTGGGTATTTATGGCGCCGATGGGATCAACTCCGACGACCCCGATCGATCGGCCCGTCTCTTTGGCCACAAATAGGGCGTCTTGGGGCGGAACGCGTGAAATAAAACGTAAAAACGCCAAAACACCCAGCAGGACACGTGGACGGCTTGATCGGAAAACAACGACACCCTTTGGCTCGAACGCCGCACTGTAGTCTGCTTTAACTCTAACTTTTTTTTTTTTTTTAAATTTTAAATTAAAAAATACGCATTAAACAGATAAGTCCCTTGCAGACATTTGGGGACCGCACGGAAATGTGTTTGTCACGCACCGAGCCCGCATTTGACCTCTCCATAAACTTCATTGTCTGTCGCGTATTTCCTATTAGTAACCCTAACAGACTTACAAGTGCAGGCGTGCGTATAAAAGTTACCGAAATACACTTTTTATTTATTTTTACTTGGTGAAAAGCGTCTTACCGACCGAATTAATGTCAACGAAAGTAAGTGACACGACGACAGCACGTGCAACATATTTCTTAATAAATAAGACCAAGAAAATGCGTAAATAATATTTAAATAACTTATCACAAGTATTAACGCAACGTGGCGGAATTCCTAGAATTAAATCTGTTCTATTCCTGCCCTCTGCTGCTTTTGGGTTTATATATGTCATTTAATATATACACTTTTATAAGTAGTTTAAGAAGCTTTTGCTGTTCGCCGGGTATAAATACGCTCCGCGTTGTGTTTGGACACCACAACAAAAACACAGGTTGTTTAGGTGTTTCTTCCAGAAAACCTGGTCAAAGTCCGGTCTTATCGAGAAGCCCGGTGACGTGGTCGCGACAGGTCAAGTCCCAAACAGCTGCCCCCTGGGGGGTATTTTGTTCGGGGGGGGGGGGGGGGTCAACAGGGCTTATCCATTGTTGGCAGCAAAACAGAGGGAATAAACCAGTAAACTGATAATGAACTTCAAAAACAGAGATTATGAGGTGTCGGCGATCTTTCAGAAAGCGGTAAATAATAAGAATAATATAAGATGATAATAATAATATAAGAATAATAAGAAATGAACTCTGCTGTGGGGCGCGACGCTGTTAGCGATAAACTATTGTGTTGAAATCTTTTTTATTTCTCCAAAAGATGGCGCCAGATTTCCAGAACCGTTCCTTGGCACGAATTGCTGCAGGTTTTGGCCTGGGTCAGCCTTACAACCATGGCAGACACGCACACCGCGTAAAAACTTTTTTTGACCAGGTGTTTTAGAATCGTAGAAATGTGATCTGAATGAAAAAACCTCAAATCTACTATCCTGTATTTGGTTGAGGGCATCTCTGTGGTGCGCAAAGCAGTGGGTTTCACGTGGGAACCAGTTCTGTCTGTGTGGAGTCTGCATGTTCTCTCCATTGGATTTTCTCCTGATGCTCTGGTTTCCTCTCACCATCCAAAGGCATGTGTTCCAGGTGACTGGTCAGGCTACATTGCCCTTACTGAGCGCATGAGTGTGTGTGTGGCTGCTTTGCTATGGACTGCCCTCCCTGTGCCTTGTAGGGTTAGGGTTAGGCCTTGAGTAAGGCCTTGTGTGAAGCCAAACATTCTGCAGAGTAACAATACAGATCTCAGTTATTCTTGAAGGATGCTAAACACACCATATTTACCTCAAACCTTCAGCACGGGGCACTGAGGCCCAGGCCTGTTGCACATGTCCGGTGGGATGCCCTGTTTGCAGAGTGCAAGAACAAACAAGGTGGCATTCAGAGATTTGGTGTTAATAATTGATGAGAAATTTAATGACAACACAGAGGAAATGAGCAGAGGCTGGATGGCTGAAGCCCACCTGGCAAGGGACCATCCAGAGAGGGACCGGGTTGTCTCCTTTCCACACATCTAACACCCCCCAGACGGCTGTTTCCTCATTGCTGTCTGTTGTTCTGCTGCCTAAAGATAACTCTGCCCTATCAGCTCATTCTGTGCACTTTGCTCAGGGATTCGGACAAAACAGGCCTAAGGGCTATTCTGTTCAAGAAAAGTAAATGCTCTTCATTTAAGTATTTACTTTTCAAAAAAAAAAACAACCGTTCTTGGTTTTAACTCAGTAAACTGTTGTTATTGTTTTTTTATTATTATAAAGAGTTCTGTATGTCATAAGGTAGTGCCAGAAACGTTCATTCTTTTAAACTTGTTGGAGGAAATGTATATCTACATGTACCTTTTTGCATGATCAGCATCATTAATAAAATACAAACTTTGAGAAATTGACTTTTTGACTTATTTTGCCCTCTGTATCCAGATATGCTAGTGCTGCAATTTATTACAACCAGCTATTAAATTCTGATCTGTAAGTCACTTTGGAAAAAATATCTGGTAAATGAGCAAATTTACATGTACCTGTGTAAATAATAAGAATGTACTGTATTTCTATATGATTAACCAATGGTTTCCAGGGCCCAGCACTACTGTACAGTGAAAACTCTTGCACCTGCTGGACTTCATCTACATTTATTCAGTTAGGTGACCATTTTCTCCAGAGGAACATATAGTTTACAACTTATTTGTACAACTTGCAGTATTAAGCTCTTACACTACCATTTGTAAAGGTGGGTAATTTTTACTGGAGCAGTTTATGGTAAATGTATCCTGATGACATGCAGGACAACAGCATGTGGGGTTTCAAGTTCCAAATTCATGGCCAGTTGAGAGACCTCAACACCATCTACTGCCAATGTAAAGGGGGATTTGACTTCAAGTTCACAACAGTCTTGGTCTTTCAGGAACAAAACTTGTAAGTTGAAGTCTGAGTAGGGGCTTTGTTTTTATAAGCTAATTTGCCAATAACAAAAATGTCCACACCAAAAGCTGGTACTATTAAAAATATACACATACTGTATGTAATACAGTATAGTATGTGTGTGTGTGTGTGTGTATATATATAGACACAAACACTGTAAGTCTTTGTTATTATGGAAAATGAAGCATTTCTGAAATAAAATGCCTTTAATCTGCTGTTATTCACCTGTTTTCCTTGACAGCATCTCAACACCAAATCTCGGTGACATCACGGGTTTGGCACTTGAACTACGTCACGCCCCCCCCCACACACAAACACACACAGAGACAGCAGTCCCTTGGCATTAAACACACCGTATAAAAACTTTGTGTTAATTTTGGATAGACAGTATTTTTCGGCGAGCTTGTCTGAACCCCGCAGAAGGTATGGTACTAGCAGCATGAGATAGAAGTTGAACCAAAGATATGACTGCTAATATTTTTAAATACAAATTAAATAAAAATAACTTTTATAGATATTGGGGAAAAGAAGGAAGGATTAGAATTATCAGTTGTGTAAGTAACTTCTTTCATCCAAGGCAACGTGCAGTGGCAGATATTCAACTTTACGGCATTTTGCCCACTTATGCAGCAGGGTACTTTTACCGTAGTAATTAAGGGAAGTGTTTTTTGTCAGCGATTCTACAGAAGAAGCCGAATTCCCTGCTGGTATCTTCAGATTACAAGGCAACAGCCCGAACTTCCCCTTTCTGTGGATGCAGTAATGGAAATGCTATCAAATGTGTCCTTTGTTTGGTAAAAACTGAAAATTTAGATGGACGAGAATAGTAGAATAAATTATCATTCATATGAAGATGTACAGGGAAATTAGGACTTTTTTTACCTTTTGCTGCTGGTGATGCTTAGAATCTGGAGTCAATTCAACATCAGACAAAATCACACTAGTGAAGGGACATGAAACTTACATTTTTATTTTTGCAGTTTTACATGATGGATGTGGGGTCTAAGCAGCAAAAAGGAGCTATAATCCTGCTTTTAACATGTTAGCAAATTTAAAACACCGCTTTCAGAAAGTCCTGAATATACTGGGAAAATGGAATTAAAAACAATAAATTGACGTAATTCCTTCATTCTCTTTTTCTCCTGGGCCAGGAGTAACGCACAGTGATGGACAACCTGACGCGTGGGACCAACATCACCGGCCCACCTGACCTCTGTGTTTATAGGCCTCTGACGGTGAGGGTGCTGGTTGTGCAGGTGCTGGCTGGGGTCTTCTTCTATGTGAATTCCCTCATGATCTTCACGTTCTTCAAGAGGGATACTTTCAAGTCAGACACGCGATACATCCTCTTCGCTCACATGCTCTTGGTGGACTCCTTACTGTTGGCAACCACCGACCTCACTGTGCTGCTCATACACTTCCAGTGCATAATTCCTTGCATTGTTTGCATGCTGCTCAACCTGGTCATGATCTGGCCAGGTTCTGTACACGCCCAACCCTGAGCATGTGTCTAAGCTGCGTGTATCTGCAAACCTCTCAGCACACCACCATTTCCACCCCAGAACTAGACTAATAGGGCTGCTCCTCATCTGGATTGCATGGGATCTGTCCCTGCATTCAGTTCTCCTCCCTTTGGGTTCCTCGCCCCTCCTGACCGTTTGTCCCTGGGGGTGGTGGCCTGTTCGGGGAGTCAGTCATAGTGGCTGAGTGGCAGAGGCACCTGCAGGTTGCTGTGTTCCAGTTCTATTTTCTGGTCATGAGCGTGGTCATCGGCTTCACCTATGTCAAGATCGCAGTTGAGGCCCGTGCTGCCTCAGGTGACAACAAGAAGTCCACTTCGAAGGGTGTTCGGACAGTGATGCTCCATGCTGTCCAGCTTCTTTTGTGTCTAATCCAGCTATGGAGCCCTTTTGTAGAAATGTCCCTTCTGAAAGTCAACATTGTTCTCTACACTGATGTCAGGTTCTCCAATTTTGTCCTCTTTGTAATTGCCCCCCGTTGCCTGAGTCCGCTGATATACGGAGTGAGGGATCAAAGTTCTACCAGGTTCTGAAGTCAATACGCCTTTTTGGTCTGAATAAGCGGCACTACAAGATTTCACCAGCTTTTGCTCATTCACGTCTCAGCTTTTAGGCTTGCAGGTATCAAGGACTATGTTTAAGAGAGTCTTAAGTAAAAAAGCCTCAAAGAGGCATGCAAAGATGTGGAAACCATTCCAGGAGAAAAAAAAAAAATCAAGTTTTACCAGCACATTTATTTCTTTGTTTGGCTCAGTTTGATGCATCTGTAACAAGAGTAACTGCACTGTTCAGCTCACTATTTTTGGTTGTCATAATAAAAGTTATTTTCTGATGACGTGCCTATTCTCCAAATTTGCTTATTTTCATATTTAAAGCTAAATTGTCCAAGACAGTTAGCTGTCCTGTGTAAACACTTTAAAACACTTACTTAGCACAATATACACTGTTTATTATGACCCTTTGCCAGCATGCAGCATCAAAATAAATCAGAAGCATCTTCTAAAGACAATTTACTGTAATTACAACTGAATGCATGGTTTTCAGCAGGAACAGTTTCCTATTAACAGTCAAAATAGAATAATAGAGTTGCTCAGAAGGGCAGGAGCTCCAGTCCCATCACGTTGAATCTCAGCTCCATGGGGAACCACCTGCAACTACAGCTCCAGCTGGACACCCAGCTTTGATAAGTGATGGAGCAGGAGGGGCTGACCTTTCACCTTGTATTTGGACACCTAAACCGTCCCTCCCAGGTTGGATTTCTGCTCCTGCTGTAGTGCCCTTTGGATGGTGTCTCCATTTTCGCTCCAGTAAAATAGTCTCACTGTATAGAGGTATTGGCCAAACACTGTAAGCAGCTTTTTTATTACCCTCATATGGCGGCACCAGGGCTGCTTTAACACTGAAAACACTGCGTCTGTGGGTCAGATGGTTCAGTGTGTGACAGAGTGATCAGGTGGCTCTCCATTCAGTACAAAAACTGCTTTCAGTTATCATGCAGGCCAAACTGTTTGGCCTGCATGATACAGGCCAAACAGCAGTTTTTACATTTCTGAGTATGACAAACTCACAGATTTAAACAGCTATATATCTACAATGGGAACCAAAAGGCCCAAGGCAGCTTCACATTTAAAAAACAGCTGAAAATATCAGCATAAACATCATATAAACATCCCACACTGGGAAAAAGCAGATTCTGTGAATGACCCTCAAGTTTTGCTCCTGGATGTCTGATGGAAGTGCGAACAGAAGCTTTGGCACAAACAGCTAACTGTTAGGTCGCAATGAAAGACACAGCAAAGCTACATTCACGCCAAAAGCATTGCAGGGAATTATCAGCAAACTTGTTAAAGTGGATTAAATCTTAAACGATGAAGCACTCAGAGATGACAACTACAATGAGCAGTCTGAGGCTGTAATAAAATGACAAGAGCTGCAAACATTTATAGAAGTATGTATTGGGCAGGTGGGCAACTGTGACCCTGACCAGGATAAAGTGATTCTTGATAATGGATGGATGGATGGATGGATGGATGGATGGATGGATGTTTGGATATATACTGGGAAGGCAAACTTTAATTTTTAGATCTTTGCAGCCTACCACTGTTTGTGAAAAGAAATGTGATGTCCTGTAACCAGGTGGTTTCATTTGACTAATATCTAATATCCCAACAGAGGACCAAGAGAAAGACCACATGGGATCCCCATATCTCAACATCTCTTGAGATTAGGACACACTTGTTTATAAGAAAGTTTTTGGTTAGACCTGGAATTTTGTGAAATTTATCATGGAAAAGCAGAGGCCAAAATAGTCCTGGGCAGCATGGTACTGAGCCTGAGCAGTCAGTTATCTGGGTGATTTGTGGCTCCCAACAATAATAATAATAACAATAATAATATTAATAATAATAATACTCTCTGAGGATATTTTCATAGCCGGTGCCTGGTTCCAGGACAAGCTCAGACTGCCCAGACCCTGCTCCAGGATTAAGTACCTAATAATATAAGGATGGAAGGACAGTGTTGCCAAAAGCATATGAAATTTTATATATGCTTTTATTAGGCTTTTCAGAGGCCAAAATACACTGCATAGTTTGTACTGTTTGAAAAAGAGGTTTTTGATGTCTGTTTTGATTTGGTTGTAGGGATGTAGTTAAGGTTCTTGCTGGTTTTGGCAGATCTTGCTGTAGTGCCATTGAACTTAGGACTTGTTGTAAGCTGCTGCACTGAAAATACCCTACTCTTTTTGGAGTGGGCATCGGATTACCAAGCAAATAATGTGGAGGATGGCCTGAATTTTAAGGGATAAGATGGAAAGGGGTGAACTTGATCCTGAAGTTGCCCCACATAGTAGTTGGGCACAAAAGGCCTAAAAAACACACAGAAACTCATAACAGACATAGCAATAAACAAATAAAACAGTAAGATGGGTCCATAATGTGAAGCTGAAAAACAAATGTTAGGGCAGTACCATGGCACTGTGGGTAACGCCACTGCTTCACATCACTTGGGTGGTTTGCCTGCTGTGTACAGCTTGCACGTCTCTCTAAGTTTGTCCTCTGCTCTCACCGTGCTGGCCACAATGTGGGACTGTTTAAGTAAGTGTGTGTGTGTGTGTGTGTGTGTGTGTGTGTGTGTGTGTGTGTGTGTGTGTGTGTGTGTGTGTGTGTGTGTGTGTGTGTGTGTGTAGGGGGAGTGGCATCCTGCTGGGCCTGTTGTTCCATTAAAGCCCCCAGTACCCATGATTCCAGGTGGGTTCTGGACTGCTGGGACCCTGACAGAGACAAGATGTTGACTACAGTGATAGTATAAGTGCATTTCTCCACAGGGCCCAAACCTGTGTTAGTTTATAAAAACTTTACACAACCAAACTTACACACTAAATATTCTATCCATCATACATTCCTTCTTAAATTTTAAAAATAAACAACACCCTTCACATCACAACATGGAGCTGTTCTGTTTGCACCTGCCAGACAACACAAAAGTAATGGAGAAACATGGTCAGGGGTGTTTGAAGCCACAGTCAGATAAAAACACAGACAGTTCATGGCACCATGTGTCTATTTTTCTCTGTAAATTTTACTTATAAAATGTTGTACTTGAGTTTTCCTACATTTCTCATGCAGTAGCTCAAACCCATTTACTGGAAAAGCTGAAAAATTACTTGTCTTGCAGAAGCAGGCAGGAGGGAAAAAGGGAAATGAGAGTGTTGACTTATGTTTAAACTGTCAGTCTGCCACCAAGCCACTGGGTCCTGCAGGCTTCACATTCCTGGGGCCAAAGGTGAAATGGTGTGTGAACACAGGCCTGAAGTTCTGGCCCCTTAGTCCATAGATGAGGGGGCTGAGGCAGCGAGAGAGCAGGAGGACCATTACGTCGTTCTCAAAGCACGGCTGGACAAGATGTCCGGCAGCAGGGGCGGCAGCAGAACCTCCAAGCATGTTGTACAGAAAGGTCATGAGGGACAGGCAGAGCTGGACTGCGTGCAGCAGCACCGTCCGCATGGCCTTCTGAGCCGAGGCCTTGTCTGTGCTGATGGACCAAGCCTCCAGCATGATGCATACATAAGTGTAGAGCAAGACCACCGAAACTAATGTGAAGTAGAGAACACTGAAGGTCAGAACTTTGTCCCTCTGACAGCTCTTCGTCGCTGCTCTTGTGTGCAGAACCCACACGATAGGAAAAATGATGGTTCCACATGTACAACAGTAAAAATGTCAGTCAGAATGTTGGCAGTACCCACAACGCAGATGAGAACTAAGGCATAGATGTGGAGTATGCTGGTCACCCAGATGCAGGATGTCATTGAAGAGCATGTGGGCCAACAAGATATATCGAAATGTCTCCCGGAAGATCGCCTTACTCCTCACAGTGCAGAACATCACGCAGTTCAAGTAGATGAAGAACCAAAAAAAGAATGAGCTCATCTGTCAGTTTCAACCTTAGTTTCTACATCTCTAGAGACTGGGAGTTGCAGAGGAATTCTTCATGAGATCTTCTGTGCAGTTCAAAATGCTTTATGCACTATTAAATAATATTTTGCCCAAATTATTTTAATCACAGAAACCATGGGTATTTCATAAAATGAGATTTTCAAAAATCAAGTGGCCATAATACAAGGTTAGTTAAAAGAAATTAAAGACTGTTTGAATTTACAGTAAATGTGGTAAGATCAAATACCTCCTTTTCTACTTTGTCTTCTTCTTCTTCTTCTTCTTGTTCTTTCAGCTGCTCCCGTTAGGGGTCGCCACAGTGGATCAATTGTTTCCACTTCTTCCTGTCCTCTGCATCTTTCTCTGTCACACCCACCACCTGGATGTCCTCTTTCACCACATCCATAAATCTCCAAACCAACGCAATCTCGCCTCTCTGACTTTGTCTCAAAACCGTCAACCTGTGCTAACCCTCTAATATACTCATTCCTAATCCTGTCCATCCTCGTCACACCCGATGGAAATCTTAACATCTTTAACTCTGCCACCTCCAGCTCTGCCTCCTGTCTTTTGAGGTCAGTGCCACCGTCTCAGCCTGGCCCTTAGCCCCAGTCTCACTACCATCTTCTAGACCTTCCCGTTCACTCTTGCCGGTACCCTTCTATCGCTAATCACTCCTGACACTCTTCTCCACCCACTCCACCCCTGCTGTACTCTCATCTTCACCTCTCTTCCACACTCCCCATTACTCTGAACTGTTGATCCTAAGTATTTAAATTCATCCATCTTCGCCAACTCTATTCCCTGCATCCTCACCATTCCTCTGTCCTCCCTCTCATTTATGCACATGTATTCTGTCTTAGTCCTACTGACCTTCATTCCTCTTCTCTCCCCAAATATCTCCCTCTTCAGGGTCTCCTCAACCTGCTCCCTACTCTCACTACAGATCACAATGTCATCCACTTAAGCATCATAGTCCTGGTGACTCTGTCTGATCTCATCCTGTCAACCTGTCCATCACCACTGCAATTAAAGAAAGGACTCAAAAGCTGATCCTTGATGTATCCTACCCCACCTTGAAAAGCATCTGCTCGCTCCTACTTAGACCTCACCACTGTCACTGTCCTTGTACATATCTTGTACCACTCTTACATACTTCTCTGGCACACCTTCCTCATACCAGCCACCAAAAGCTCCTCTCTGGTGCCCTGTCATATACTTTCTCTAAGTCCCACAAGACACAATGCAACTCCTTCTTACCTTCTCGGTACTTCTCCATCAACACCCTCAGAGCAAACATCGCATCTGTAGTACTCCTTCTCACCATGAAGCCATACTGCTGCTCACTAATCGTCACCTCCCTTCTTAACCTAGCTTCCACTACTCTTTCCCATAACTTCATGCTGTGGCTGATCAGTTTTATCCCTCTGTAGTTACTACAGCTCTGCACATCACCCTTATTCTTAAAAATTGGTACCGGTACACTTCTTCTCCACTCCTCAGGCATCATCTCACTTTCCAAGATCACATTAAACAATCTGGTTAAAAACTCCACTGCCATCTCTCCTAAACACTTCCATGCTTCCATAGGTATGTCATCTGGGCCAACAGCCTTTCCATTCTTCATCCTCTTCATAGCTGTCTAACTTCCTCCTTGCTAATCCATTGCACTCCCCTATTCATAATCCTACATCATCCAACCTTCTCTCTCTCTCTCATTCTCTTCATTCATCAGCCCCTCAAAGTACTCTTTCCATCTGCTCAACACACTCTCCTCACTTGTGAGTACATTTCCATCGTTGTCCTTTATCACCCTAACCTGCTGCACATCTTTCCCAGCTCGGTCTCTGCCCTGTATACAGGTCCTTTTCTCCCTCCTTAGTGTCCAACCTCTCATACAATTCACCATAGACCATTTCTTTAGCCTTCGCCACCTCTCTGCCCTATGCCTCATCTCCTTGTACTCCTGTCTACATTCTTCATCTCTCTGTCTATCCCACTTCTTCTTCGCCAGCCTCTTCCTCTGTATACTCTCCTGTACTTCCTCACTCCACCACCAGGTTTCCTTGTCCTCCTTCCTCTGTCCAGATGTCACACCAAGCACCTTTCTAGCTGTCTCCCTTACCACTTCTGCTGTAGATTCCCAGCTCACTGGTAACTTTTCACTGTCACCCAATGCCTGTCTTAATTCCTCCCTGAACACCATCTTATAGTTTTCCTTTTTCAACTTCCACCATTTGATTCTTGGTTCTGCCCTCACTCTCCTTCTCTTTTTCATCTCCAATGTCATCCTACAAACCACCACCCTATGCTGCCTAACTCTGTTTCCCCTGCCACCACTTTGCAGTCTACAATCTCCTTCAGTCTGGCCCTCCTGCATAAGATATAATCCACCTGTGTGCATCTTCCTCCACTCCTTGTCGTCACCTTGTGTTCCTCCCTCTTCAACCCAAAATACGTGTTTTACCACAGCCATGTCCATCCTTTTTGCAAAATCCAATATCATCTGACCTTCTGCCTTCCTCTCCTTAACACCATACCTACCCATCACCGCCTCATCTCCTCTGTTCCCTTCACCAACATGCCCATTGAAATCCGCTCCAATCACCGCTCTCTCTCCTCGGGTACACTCTTCACCACTTCATCCATATCACCCTGGAATTTTTCTTTCTCATCCATCTCACACCCAACTTGCAGGGCATATGCAATGTATTCAGCATCACACCATCAATTTCAGTTTTAACCATCACTCTATCCAGACACTCTCTTCACCTCCAAAACACTCTTGACATACTGTTCCTTCAGGATAATCCCTACCCCATTTTCTCCTCTCATCCACACCATGGTAAAACAGTTTAAACTCCCTCCGATGCACCCTAGCCTTACTCCCCTTCCTTCCTTTCTACTTTGTAACAGTGTAAAATCTGAAATTTTAAAACTACTGAGCCAATCAGCACAGAGTTAAGCTTCTCTACAGCTGTGTAAGAATCTGCCAGCACTTGGCCTAATATAACAGCTGGAAAGACCTACATGACTTCAGTGACATCTTCGGATCAGTTGGGTGTGTGTGTGTGTGTGTGTGTGTGTGTGTGTGTGTGTGTGTGTGTGTGTAGGCCTCATCCGCTCTGCTTTCCTGTAGCAGATCAGGCATAGAGCAGAGTGAGTTGTGTTGTGAAAATACGGTGGAACCTCCTTCCAAACTCAAAGACGCTTTGTTGCTTTCATAAAGGAGAACCCCTGTTGCACTATTAAGCTGATCACTCTATAGTGAAAAAAGAGGTGTCCAGTCAGTGAGGACTAAACTTGTAAAGACAAAAAGTTGTGGGTTATGACACAGGAGTGTAGGCTATGAACACAATATGCTGTAAGATTTAAGTGTTATTTGTTACTCTCACTGTTAAAACTAGTTCAGCTGCCTCACCAGTGGGATGGTGGTTTCTGACAGTATGGTTTTGCTGGTTAATCACCAAAACCATCACTGTTTAGATAGTATGGATGTCATTTTTCAATATGTTGTTTAGAAAAGGTTCTGTTTCATTGTCAAACATCACGTCTCAGTTGTGATCTACTAAATTTGAGAGAAATTACAGAGGTGAATATAAGTGAAAAATAATATTAAGCAATGGGTTTCGGGCCTGCAAACTTGAGCCATCTCTACTAGCGAACCCACAGGACATTACTGCTATGTTGTTCAGTATGTGACAAAACAAGAGCATTGGGACTGTGACAGACGCCACATAGTCAGGGCTCTCTAGATGGTCGTCTGCTATACGGGGAGTTCAGCCATTCAGCCCCTGCACATCTCCCCTGTGTTGCCATTACGGCGCTTGTATTTTATTAACGATACATCTATTTGGCACCTTGTTTTGTTCTTTGTTACGGGCAAACAGGGTTTCCCTGAAGATGTGCTGTGATGCAGCAGCCCTTTGCTCCTCAGTCGCGCTCAGTTGGCTCAAATGCACTCTTAACTCTGTTGTGGATTCACAAACCAAACAAATGACTGGTGGATGTTCCCCTCTGTACAGTGAACTTCCATTTCATTATACCTTGTGTTTTAAAGTCTGAATGTATTTTATATTTCCATTGTGCATGGACTGATTTCAGTCTTTTCCAGTTGAGAAATTATTTTTTGGTTCAACCCAAAGTCTGATATTATCAATATATCTATCAAAATAGACTTTTTGAGATGTATTTTGTTTGTCTTTTGTTTGCTCTTTATGCACAGCTTTGTTTTTCAAGCCACAGACTTAGGTGCCCAGGTGGTGCTTGTGAGCAGTAGTTCATGGTGAAGCAGTGTCTGGCGGTCAGCGGTCACACTGCAATAACAGGAAGCATGGATAAAAATCTCTGGCGGTATCTACTGCTTGACCCCTTGGAGCCGTACTTAAAAAACACCACCACTTCAAGACCATTCCAAGTTTTATTTTGAAAACTGTAAGGATGTCTGTGTCCTACCTTCTTAAGTAAAAAACAGCCCAAATTTTGAAAGAAAGAGCTGACTGTGGGCTCCATGATTTGAAAGACCAAATGAAATAAATCTGCATCACTTTGAAAGTGAATAAATAGACCGAAAAAAGCCATTTGTTGGAGTCCTTTCGGTGTGTTGAGATAAGGAAGGCTTTTTCGCAGTGGACAAGCCAGACCTGTGATTCAAATGGCCAGACGGAAAGTTCTAGACAGCAGATCAGCAGCTTTGTGCCTGTCTGCTCTGCTCTGTTATTGACACTCTTGTCAGTTAATGCGTCTCTTTGGAACTGCGCCCTTAACGCTTTTTTAATGTGCAGACTGTCCTCAACTTACGACCGGTTAGGTACTGATGCTCAGGTCAGCCATCATAAGTCATAAGTCGGAGGATTATCTTTAAGTGTGAAGTCCGCCATGCAATAACTTCTTTTCAAACATTTGTTGACCTATTTTTTCATATTTTTGGCCATAGTATACTACATTGCCCAGGCAAAGTTAGTTTTATGATCAGGGGTTGCTTCAGCTGCTCAGGTCTGGATTCAGCAACATTATGTGCCCAAAATGGCTCAGCTGACTACCTGAATTTACTGAATGACGGGTTTTTTCCATCCATCGATGTGGATTTTTTCTCCCATATTCCAAGATGACAATGCAGGTTCATTGGCGGCTCAAATTGTGAGCAATTCTTCAGGGAGCATGAGAGAGACATCATTTCACATAGATTTGGCCACCACCACAGAGTCAGACCTTAATCCATGGAAGTCTTTGGGATGTGCTGGAGAAGACTTTACGCAGCGGTCCGACTCTCCCATCAATACAAGATCTTGGTAGAAAAATGAATGCAACTCTGGGACGGAAATAAATGTTCTGGCATTGCATAAAACATCAAATGATGCTAAACCAAAGCTGAAGGCAATCAAAAATTAGAGTGTGTCACTTTTTTTGGCGGGCAGTATATATCATTCATACCATTATTAGATCATGGAAGAAGAACAAAAACCAAGTGAGACACAATAAGATGGTTGTTGTGTGGCCATTGTGTCTTCTCCACATAGTCTTGTATGGCATTCTTACATGGCCATTAGTCTCTGATGTTGTACATGTTACTGTACAGAGTACTCTATCGTGCAGTGTTTTAATACATTTAATAACATTTTCATGACTTCTTCTGCAGTATAAACTGTTAGTATTTTATTATTATGTCTTATTTATTATTATGGAAAATGAAGCATTTCTGAAATAAAATGCCTTTAATCTGCTATTCACCTGTTTTCCTTGACAGCATCTCAACACCAAGTCTCGGTGACATCACGGGTTTGGCACTTGAACTACGTCACGCCCTCCCCCCCCACACACACACACAGAAACAGCAGTCCCTTGGCATTAAACACACCGTATAAAAACTTTGTGTTAAAACATTTGGATGAGCAGTATTTTTTCGAAGCGACTTGTCTGAACCCCGCAGAAGGTATGGTACTAGCAGCATGAGATAGAAGTTGAACCAAAGATATGACTGCTAATATTTTTAGAAATAAATTAAATAAAAAGAAAAATAACTTTTATAGATGTGGGAAGGAAGGATTAAATTATCAGTTAGTGTAAGTAACTTCTTTCATCAAGGCAGCGATGCAGTGGCAGATGTTATTCAACTTCCATTTTGCCCACTTATGCAGCAAGGGTACTTTACGTAGTAAATTAAGGAAGTGTTTTTGTCAGCGATTCTACAAGCCGGAACCCTGCTGGTATCTTCAGATACAAGGCAACAGCCGAACTTCCCCTTTCTGTGGATAGTAATGGAAGTAACTATCAAATGTGTCCTTTGTTTGGTAAAACTGAAAATTTAGGTAGATGAGAATAGTAGAATAAATTATCATTCATATGAAGATGTTACAGGGAAATGAGGACTTTTTACCTTTTGCTGCTGGTGATGCTTAGAAGCTGGAGTAAATTCAACATCAGAACAACACACACTAGTGACGGGACATAGAAACTTACATTTTATTTTTGCAGTTTTACATGATGGATGTGGGGTCCTAAGCAACAAGGAACATAATCCTGCTTTGCAACATGTTTAGCAAATTTAAAGCACCTTTCAGAAAGTCTCCTGAATATACTGAGAAAATGGAATTAAAAACAATAAATTGACGTAATTCCTTCATTCTCTTTTTCTCCTGGGCCAGGAGTAACGCACAGTGATGGACAACCTGACGCGTGGGTCCAACATCGCGACCCACCTGACCTCTGTGTTTATAGACCTCTGACTTTGCAGGTGCTGGTTGTGCAGGTGCTGGCTGGGGTCTTCTTCTATGTGAATTCCCTCATGATCTTCACGTTCTTCCAGAGGGATACTTTCAAGTCAGACAGCGTGCAGCCTCTTCGCTCACATGCTCTTGGTGGACTCCTCACTGTTGTAACTACCGACCTCACTGTGTAACTCATGCACTTCGGTGCATAATTCCTTGCATTGTTTGCATTCTGCTTAACCTGGTCATGATCTGGCTTGAGTTCTGTACACCGCTAACCCTGGTGGCCATGTGTCTAGAGCGCTACGTGGCCATCTGCAAACCTCTCCAGCACACCACCATTTCCACCCCAAGAACTAGACTAATAGGCCTGCTCCTCTGTCTGGTACATGGGATCTGTCCCTGCCATTTCGGTTCTCCTCCCCTTTGGGGTTCTCGCCCCCCTCCGACCGTTTGTCCCTGGGGGTGGTGGCCTGTACCGTGGAGTCAGTCATAGTGGCTGAGTGGCAGAGGCACCTGCAGGCTACTGTGTTCCAATTTTATTTTGTGGTCATAGGTGTGACCATCGCGCCTTCACCTATGTTAAGATGCTGATTGCAGCCACGCTGCCTCAGGTATTGACAACAAGAAGTCCACCTCGAAGGGTGTCCAGACAGTGATGCTCCATGCTATCCAGTTGCTTCTTTGTCTAATACACCTGTGGAGCCCTTTTGTAGAAATGTCCCTTCTGAAAGTCAACATTGTTCTCTACACTGATGTCAGGTTCTCCAATTTTGTCTCATAATTGCCCCCCCGTTGCCTGAGTCCGCTGATATACGGTGAGGGAATTAAGTTCACAGGTTCTGAAGTATTCATAACTTTTGGTCTGGGCAGTGCTACAAAAGATTTTGCAGCTTTTTGCTCATTCCGTCTCAGCTTTTTTTAGACTTTACAGGTAATAAAGGACTATGTTTAAAGAAGTCTTAAAGTAAAAAGCCTCAAGGGGCATGCAAAAGTGTGGAAACCATTTCCAGGAGAAAAAAAAATCAAGTTTTACCAGCACATTTATTTCTTTGTTTGAAACAGTTTGTCTACATCTGTAACAAGAGTAACTGCACTGTTCAACTCATTTTTGGTTGATATAATAAAAAGTTATTTTCAAATGACTTAATAATCATCCACATTTTTTTAGCTTCCATATTTAGAGCTAAACTGTCCAAGACATTTAGCTGTCCCATGTAAATACCTTAAGGCATTTGTTAAGTAAGTGATATATATGGTTTTTGTGACACTGCCAGCAAATGAAGAACCAAAATAAATTAGAAGCATCTTTTAAAGACAGATTTACTGTCATTTTAACTGAATGCATGGTTTTTCAGTCTATGTTATAGTTTTGGTTTGTGTCTGTTCTTTAATAAGCCATTTTAAATGAACACCAGTTTCTATCTGTCAGTCAGTTGTTTATGAAAATAACTCAAAAAATAAAGCACCGAACGGCTCTCTCATTTAAACCCGGCATCCAGTTGTGACAAATTTACAAATGTCAATAAAACGACATGGAAACTAAAATTTAGGAACAAGAAAAATACATCAGCTGTTTATTTCTTTTGTCTGTAGCGCACACCTACATTTTCAGAAATGTGTTTCATTAGCGGATTTTTCTATTTCTGCCTTTAAAATCTATTTAATACTATTGATACCATCTACCAATTTTAGAAATTCAAACTGGTCTCTTTTTCACAGTGCACAGGAGACAAACCCGTCTCTCATGTACATCCAAATTCTTAGTTTTGTCCTGATCATTTCAGCAGCAAAATGAAAAGGGTGTTTCTTGGTAACAGCAACAACAATAACATTTATTTGTATAGCACATTTTCATACAGAATGCTGTAGTTCAAAGTGCTTTACAAGGTGAAAAAGAGACAAGAATAATGAAGGGTAGGCCAAAGTCAATGAAAGGGTGTTTACAGATGAACAGTAGGGTCAAATGGCGGAGGATAGAAAAACCAAAAAACTCCAGCTAGACTGGAGAAAAGCAAGAATCTACAGGTTCCAAGGCCAAAGACCGTAGCCTCCACTGGAGATTCTATCTGGCGAAATTTCTAAAACAGTCTTCTCTGTTGTTCTCTCGCTAGATAAAGATGGTCATGGAGGCAGATTATCTGCCTTCGTACCATCGATTAAGGGGGTTTCCTGGTGCTTTTACTGGGTGGTGGTGTGTAGGTTTGCCACCACAGAAGAACTTTCAGAAAAAAAAGGACAGCATAAGAGTAGTAAAGATTAGTACAGGCGCGGCTCCCTGACAAACATAACAGAAACTATACCATGTGATCTATTAGGAAAGCAATTTAAATATAGCTACAAAGAAAGCTATATGTTTAAAAAATGGAGTTTTTCACAATTTTAAAGATAGTATATAGTACTAGTCTGGCCAGTTTCAATCGGTAGATTATTTCAAAATTTGGTTGCATAACAGCAAAAGGCCACCTCCCCACTTCTTTTAAGCTTGGCTCTTGGGATTGTCAGCCCACTTCCATTTGAGAATCTAAGGTTACCACTCGGGTTGTAAAGGGATAGGCAGTCCACTATATAGGATGGAGCAAGATTATTTAAGGCCTTACAACCATTAGAAGTATTTTAAAGTCAATTCCTAAACTGCATCTCCCTGTGTTCCCATTAAAGGCGCTTATTATTTATTAACGATACCTCTGACTGGCACCTTGTTTACATTTTCTTTGTTCTGGGCAAACAGGGTTTCCCTGAAAGATGTGCTGTAGTCTGCTGTACTTGCTCCTCAGTCAAGCTCAGTTGAGAAGCAAATGCACTCTTAACTCTGTTGTGGATTCACAAACCAAACAAATGACTGGTGGATGTTCCCCTCTGTACAGTAAATTTCCATTTCGTATACCTTGTGTTTTAGGGTCTAGATATATTTTATATTTCCATTATTGCATGGACTGATTTCCAGTCTTTTTTCCAGTTTGAGAGTGTATTTTGGTTCAAGCCCAAAGGTCTGATATTATCCAATATATCTATCAAATAGACTTTTGGTCTGTTTGGTTTTTCTATTTTTGTTTGCTCTTTATGCACAGTTTTGATTTTCAAGCCACAGACTTAAAATTTGCCAGAGTGGTGCTTGTGAGCAGTAGTTCATGGTGAAGCAGTGTCTGGCGGTCAGCGGTCACACTGCAGCTAACAGGAGCATGGATAAAATCTCTGGCGGTATCTACTGCTTCCCTTGGAGCCATTACTTAAAAACCTGCCACCACTTCAAAGACCATTCCAAGTTTATTTTGAAAACTGTAGGATGTCAATGTCCTACCTTCTTAGTAAACAGCCCAAATTTTGGAAACACATGATTTGAAAAGACCAAATGAAATAAATCTGCATCACTTTGAGAGTGAATAAATGAGCCGAAAAAAGCCATTTGTTGGAGTCCTTTTCGATTGTGGCCCGGAATAGGAAAGGGGGCTTTCGCGGTGGACAACCAGACCTGTGATTCAAATGGCCAGGCGGAAAGTTCTGGACAGCAGATCAGCAGCTTTGTGCCTGTCTGCTCTGCTCTGTTATTGACACTCGTAAGTTATTGCGTCACTCTTTGGAACTACGCCCCTTAACCGCTTTTTTTTTAATGTGCAGGCTGTCCTCAACTTACGACCGGGTTAGCGACTGATGCTCAGGTCTTAAATCACAAGTCATAAGTCGGAGGATTATCTTTAAGTGTGAAGTCCGCCATGCATAACTTCTTTTCAAACATTTGTTGACCTATTTTTTCATATTTTTGGCCATAGTATATTATGTCATTCATACCATTATTAGATCATTTAGTACTGTACTCTTTGCCAAAGGTTTTTTAGAAGGTGCGGTACTATATGACAGCGATATGTAGCAAGTGGAAGTGACGTGATCTCTGTCCCGTCACTAAACCTGCTGAGTTCTTTGATGGCCGGTCGTCCATCAGTGGTGCAGCTGGTGTAGGAGGGGGAGGTGGTGCTTTGAAGGATAAAGTGATGGTCATGGGAAGATGGTTTACTACTCATGAGAACAACAAAAACTGTGTGGTCTCTTATGCATCTTGGCCTAGAATAGTATTTACACACAACAGGTCGTAGGGGTCAGTTTCCACTTTTATACCTGTGCAAACAGAAGAAGTGCAACAAATACTGCCTGCCATACTCTTTTGAGGAACAACTGAGTTGAGGACTTCACAGTCATGCTGTTATGGGCAAAGGTACCTGCAAACAGAGACACAGTTAAGGGGGTCATGAATCAGTGTGTTTCTTAATGTTTTTCTTTACAACATATAAAAATGAGTGTTTTTGTTTGTGAGATTTTCATACGCAGAACTCAGTTGTCTCAAAAATACCAGGTTGAAATCCTAAAAATAACCTTTGGATGTGCCTTTTATTTTATTGGTATCCAGAGCAATCATTTTAACAGAAAACTTACTTGAGAAGTAAAAGAATAGCAATTCCAGTTTTCCAGAGTATTTTCTGTACCAGCAGCTTCACAGTTTCTTCTTTTACTCAAGTAAAACTATAAAAAAAGAGTTGTACTCTTTTTTTATAGTTTTGTACTTTTCCTCTGTTTCAGTTGTGTTGCCCTTGCTATCAAACCATTGAATTTTCCACATGTTTGATTCTTTGTGGCAACGTGTACATTTACTACAAAAGCAAATGTGCTTAATTTTTATGATCTATGAATTAAAACTGTACATTAAAGTTTTTTGAAAGTAACAGTACTTTTCCTTCAGTTTTACATTTGAATTCTCTACCCCCCCTCCGAATTTGAGTGCACCTTATCTAGCTTATTTACATTGCTGTGGACAGTGTCCACACAACCTAACCACATCTGCTAATAATAATGTATCTATTAAATATATTAAATAAGTCCAGCTTTTAACCCTTTTGGACACCGTGACCCATCTTGTGGACAAGCAGGAAAGTTGCATTCATGAGCACAAGTAAGAAAGTGAGAGAAGTGCTGAAGACCGGGAATGAAAAGATGCTTCTCCGTAGCTGCATGGTTTACATGATGTCCAAATTTTGGATTCTTGGAGAGGAAATACAGATGTGACTCTACTGCTGCTGAACCATACAACAAAGTTCCCACCACAAATATCTCCAATAAAAACAACATGGCTATATGAAGTATCCAGCACCAGCTAAATAAGAAGATGTAAAACATAACCAGAAGCAGAAACCCTGGAAGAGGCCACTGGATCTCACCACTTCCACAGTTATCCCATCATCACTCTTTTGCCAGACCTTTGCTATCTCCCACAGACTTCACACTCCTTGTGAAAGTGAAGTAGTACATAAACACAGGCCTGAAGTTCTGGTCCCTCAGACCATAGATGAGGGGGCTGAGGCAGCGGGGGAGCAGGAGGACTATCACATAGTTCATAAAGCGCAGATGGACAAAGATGTCTGCCGGCAGAGATGACAGCAGCACCTCAAAAATATTGTACAGAAAGGTCATGAGGGACAGAGAGAGCTGGACTGCGTGCAGCAGCACCGTCCGCATGGCCTTCTGAGCCGAGGCCTTGTCTGCGCTGACGGAGCGAGCCTCCAGCATGATGCACACNAAAAAAAACGAGCGGGGAAGAGGTGACGGGAGCTGGAAATACAGAGCACACGTCCACCTGGATTGCGGGGTAAATTTTTTACTGCGTTGCCCTGTTTAAATGAGGCCGGGTTTTTTTCTTGTGGATGTTCTTGCTCCCTTGTGCTTCTGCGAGCGGCGGTGCGGTGCGGGGAGCGCGGTGTGCCGTGCAGCTGTCTGCTCCCCGACCGGCAGAATGGCCGGAGGGGAAGAGCAGTCAAGTCCACCATAAGCCCTCGTTTTAGCTCCGGTTTACTAAGGCGGCGCGACTTTAATGGAGGAGAGGAGCTGCGGGGAGGGTGGGAGGCTGTAGCCGGCGCCGGTAGCACTTGGACCTGACAGGGGCCCTGCGCCCGACACGGTGTGGTGCGCGGTCCGGCTGTACGACCCCCCGACTCCTGCGCGGCGCCGCCGCCGCCGTTTTCTCCTCGTCCTCCAGCGCCTCAAAATGGTGTCGCCAGCCCGCGGGACCATTTTAGAGGCAATGCGTGTTGTCGTGCGCGACTGCGGTTTTCAGCGCCGTGCGCGCAGTAGACCGTGCGGCCAGCGAAAAGGCGGCGGGGAGCGGTGTGAGGGGGCTACGAGGGGCCGGGAGCGACGGGCAGCCCGGGTTATGCGCGTCTGAACGGCGGAGCGCTAGCCTGTTAGCCGCCGTGCTAGCGGTTACGCTGTCACTGGCGGTGCCCTCGCTGCGCCCGCGGGACCGCTCCGTGCTCCCATTAAAATGTTAGCTGCTCCGTCAGGTCAGCCATTTTATTCGGAAGGTAACGCTTCATTTGCTTTTGAATGTGCCGGGCTGCGCGTTTTCTATTTTCTCCGTCGACCTGTGACATCCCAACGTCCACCGATCCAGCGCGATTGTGCCGATCTGATGTCGGGCGGCCGCAGGTCAGTAGCGCTAGTCGGTGGGCCGAGGAAGCGGAGAGCGAGCCGTGGCGTAAAGGTGCGTAGAGACGGGAAACACGCGGCGAGGATGGGACAACCTTGAGGATGTGACCACAGTGGGATGTGGGAAAGCGATGTGGACTCGTTTCCTGCGAACGCGGTTCTTTATTCCCCTCGGTCCGTGTTGCGGCGAGGGGCGTCCGCACGCTGGTTGCCAACACCGGGGCGGACGAGCTGCCGCGGACCGGAGTAAAGCGCAGGATGGCCGAGGAAACAATGCGTTCCTCACACACACTGCTCTTCTGTCACCACGCAGCCAGCAGCCGGGCCTCTTGATCACTCCTCCTCCATTTGCGGGCAGACTCGCAGTTTTTATTCCTTATTCCATCGTAAGTGGGGCATCACGGATCTTTGTGACACATTTAGCCAAAGCGGGACGGGAGATCAGTCGTCTCCCCAGGATGCGTGCGCTTGTCTTCCGGCCTCTGAGTGTCGTTCACCGTCGCATCTCAGCCGCACCAAGGCATCCATGAACGGGGCGACTTTGGGCCTCCAGGCACCCTTCTGTGATCGGGGTGGTCGATGCCATAAAAACACGTGCAGAGTCCAGCACACCAGTACCCGGGCTGCTGGACATGCTGGAGTCTCCGAGCAGCAAACTGGTCGCTCAGTGGTTCACGACATATATCATGTTATTGTCTTATATTGCGGGTACGGATATTAAATGCAGAAGTTACAGTTTGCCTGCGTGAACGCCTGAGCGCCTCACACGATCAGTTCATCTTTTCAGCTGGATAACATGGTTTCCATTGATACCGAGCCGAGGTGCGGGATTTTCCTCCGTATTTCGATTTGTTTGAGACACTTTTACCTCGCGAGGGGTTTTAGGGAAGCGAACTTTGCACGTTTTGGAAGAAAAGTCTGCAAACGCGGTGCTTTGCACTTGGCTTTGTGTGACAGCGGCTGGGCTGCAGGCGGGTGTGTTTCCTCCAGTTGGCCGGGAGAGGGCGCGCTCTGCGCGGACGGCGTTATGCTGTCAGCATCGCTACGATGCTGTCAAATTTGTCAAAACGAGCTCTGATGTTTGGGTGCAACCGTTCATCGTTTTACTTCTCGCAGAGGAGTAAAACAGACGGCTAGTCTAGGCGTATTTCCTCATAAATGTTTTGGTGATGCCTTCTGATCCCGTTAAGCTTTTGTAGCAAAACACTAATGTTTCTTCAATAGGCTGCCTTGCACATTACTAGAGGTACATTAGATATACCATTACTTGTTTGTCTTTTTGCTGTTGTACATGTTGTGTAACATTTCAACACAAGTTGTACGCTGTGGTCCAGAGCTTTCAGGCTTCCCTGATGATAATCTTGATTTTTTTTTTTTTTTTTTTTTTTTTTTAAATAAATAAATAACAGCAATTCAGCATTTCTAGATTATTTCTAGATTTTCAGCCGTCTTCTCATTCGGCTGCCTTATTGTGAACCAAGTGCCGAAAAATAGAATTGTGACCTGAAGGGTTTATTTTTTATGACTTTGAAAGGGAAGGATACTTATAGCCCGGAGCAAGTTTCTTAATCTTCTTTAGTGAAAATGTAGCTGCATAAATGGCTGAAGTGCAGAACCGTGAGCTGTGTAAGATAAGGTAATCTGCTGAGGGAATAATTTACCATAAAATCAGTAAGAAACAAGAGTTAAAGAGAACAAAGTAGACTGAGGTGGTGGGGGAAAATGCAGTCCGGTTGCCAAGGAAACTCATTTTATTTCGCTTCCACTTATATATGTGGCAGGCAGCTCAGTGAGTAAGTGAGCTGGACAGCAGTGCCGCACTCCCTGGTAGAGACCGCCTGTCACTGATGGTGCCCTTACAGGGGAGGGTGCTGTCCACCATCTTGTTGTTCAGTGGCAGGAGCTTTCTTTGTGTGGTGCCCCTTAAGAGGTGGAGTCTGATCAATGGCACCTTGGCGCAGTGCTCCGGTCTACTCAGCATGCAGCTCCATTAGTGCTTTTACAAATGTGAGGGATCCGTGTGTCCTTTACATGCTGTCTTACTGGTTGTGTCTTTTGCAGTACGACGTGGTGTTGTGACAGACCAGGGTCACAAAAGGTCAAGTGGGCAGATAAGGGTGAGGGTTGCCCTCTCTCCACCGCAGGATTATCCGAGGTCCCCCTGCCAGTGACAGCCACACAGCCTTTTCAGATGCAGTAAACAGATTTGCAATATTAAAACACGTAGTCTTTGCTTACTCTGAAAATGTGAGAACGGCTTTAGAGTTTCACTGGTGTGTTATTATTATGCTTAACTGATCTGTCAACTGATTTGTCTGTTAGGTAAAAATGAATGGGTACAAAGATTTTATTTAAGAGTGACACACTGCTGCTTGGCAGGTCCTTAAATCAGCAGGTGGTTTTTATTTTATTTTCCATCCAGCAAGTGTATACAGTAAATCCTCTCTGAGTGGTTTTGTCTCTCATTTCTTCATCCGTTTGTAGAATGTTTGATTGTGTGCAGTTTCATTCTAGGAGCAATCCGGGTTCTTTGAGCTGTACCAGGTTCTCTTTAGCCAGTTGCCCGTTCTACCATTTCTTCTGTAGCGCTTTGCAAACGTTTCATACGCCTTTGCGACTCTAGCTACTCTCATACGGCTTTTCTGTCACGCAATGTGCCTTAATACACGTACGTGATATCAGTCTGTCACCGAATTATCAGATTGTGCTGACAAACCGTCATATTATACATCATATAACTGTACTGCGTTATAGTGCAGTTGAATTTTCATTTCTGTAATATAGATTTTTTTTTTTTTGTTCTTTTAGTCTAAGGTTCCATGCTTTGTAACTTGCTGTTTTATTAACATTCACGTTGTGTGGATCCGATTAGTTCGGTTTGCTTCAGTATGTTTGTGCAGCGTGTCCTTCCCAAGCGCGGTTGCCTTATAGGTCTTGAAGTCATATAAATTAGAAGATAATGAGAAAATGTGGATATGCCATTTTTATTGACTGCACTGTAATTGACCTTTTTATTCATCTCCTTTATTCGCTTTCTTTGCAGCAAGAATCAACTGTCTTCTGTCATGAATCCTGTATACAGTCCTGTGCAGCCGGGAACCCCATACGGGAACCCCAAGAACATGGCCTACACAGGTAAGCATTCAGTCCCCTTTCCCTGGTGTGCGCAGCTGTGGAATAAAACTATTTCTTCAAGTTTGCCTTTTTAAGCTCCGGGTAAAATGCGATGCTGAGTTTACAGGGTATTATAGACTGTGGCTTCCAGAAAGCAAACAGTTTGGTTTGGGTGTCTTCCAACATAAAATGTAAAAGAGCAATTAGTTTTGATTTTTTTTTTCTATGTCGCTGTGCAGAGTGACAGAGTGGGTTTGTGGTGGGTGGATGTCTTCACAGAAATTCACTGGAAATAGAGATGGTCTTAAAATGGGCTGTCTGCAGCACAGTGCTGTGGTATATCTTGATGTGACCTGACATGTGAAGAAAGTCAGTACAATTATACGAAGTCTATAAAAACATCTAAGGTTGCTTATTTCAATTTTATCTGCTTCTTGTCAAATTTAGGTCGGCACTGTGTTGGTGTCGGAGTAGCTGGGAGGGTACAAAGCGTGTTTGCGTGTGTTAGATTGACCTTATGCTCACATGGACAAAGGCGAAAGCTCTGGTGGCCTTTCTGTCTGAAGCAAAACCCCAGTTGTTAGCATTGTAGCAGCAGACTGCATACCAAACCACTACCGTGGTGTGTGTGTGTGTGTGTGTGTGTGTGTGTGTTTAACTGTTTATCTTGTGTTTTTTGTTGCCTAAGACAATGGAGAATCACAGTGGCACAAAGGGATTGGTAACGTAACAGGAGTGTAGATGAGTGAGTGTGCGAAAAATACACCAAGACATATGCAATGTGTGTAAGGATGTGTGTCATTCCCAGATCCAGAACTTATGAACCCACAGCCCCCTGCCTTACACCTCCTCTGCTTCCATACTCCCATATCTCCAGTGTTGCCCAGAGGGGGTGAGGATCACAGTGTTTGTGTTAGAAGATGTTCTTCCCCTGAGAAGCATGTTACACACTCCAAGACTCCCACAACCCTCCCTGGTTCATGTTTGAAGCCTGTTAGTATTAAGGGTGCAGAGGTTTGTCTCCCACCGGTCCCTTTGATGAAAATGTCAGAGTGGTAGGCAGGTGGAAAGGAAGGGAGGCTGGGATTCTCTTGAAAGTAGCTACCATTCAGTAAGAATCTGTGGAAACCTAATGGAATCTGAAAACATGTTTGCATGTGTCTGTGTTTTATTTCTTATTCTCAGGTTAGTGAGATATGAAGTGCCTAGAAAATATACTGTACAAAACTCAGAAGCCCTGTGGGGAAGAAGGCTGCAAGGCCATGGAGGGTAAAGTTATCATTAATTGGTGCCAAGGCCATTTGCATGGTTGAACATCTAGTAAAATGTGCAAAGGTGTTGTGTTTGACTGGCACCAGACAAGCAATGACAGGGGAGGGAAACGGTGATTGTCGCAGCAGATATTGCTGTATGGCTTGAGCTGGTGTTCAGCAAGAGATGACTAGAAATAAGAAAAGTGGAACGTAGTGGCCAGGCAGAAGGATGTGCTGATTTTGTATGTCTTTGTGCACAAATAGTTGTGCGTTTCAGCTGATGGATTTTATGATGGAAGGACAGTGAGTCTGTGCTGATCTTGAAATGTCCTGTAGACGCTGGCCGTGTGGGCCTGGTGCCAAGAGGAGATCGATATGTCGAGGGCAGGAAGGGGGGAGGCTGAGCTGTTTGCACCCATGCTGTACATAGTGCCGCCCCCACGCAGTGTGGGAGGCCAGTGTATGCCCTGAATGCCGTGGTTACGCAGTGGGGTAGAGCTGCTTGCGGCAGAGAGTGTGAGAAATGCAGTGTTTAGAGAGCTTATAAACAAATAAAAGGAAAGCCTGACCTGCTCTGTGAGCGGCTGGATATCCTCACATTTTTAATGGCAGTTTGGCTGCAGCAACACATATGTGGATGCTCCTCTGACCCTACACGGCAGGGTTTCGGTGAAGACAGGATTTTAACATTTATAAGCTGTACAAATCAGAAAGTTTGTTAAAATTACACTTTGAAATAAATGGGAACCTACCTAAAACAGTGTAATATTGTTTATTGTATTGAAAGAGCATTTGAAACATTTTGTGGGTATTAACCATTTATAAGTCTGGTAGTTTCCAGCACTGTAGTACATTGGGTGGGTTTGAATGTGGTTCTGTTTATGTGGCGTTTTCATGTTCTCCCCGTTTGCATGGGTTTCCTCCCACAATCCAAAGTTATGCCCAGAAGCGGGCAACGGTAAACCACTTCCAAACCCTCCTTTACCATTACTGCATGCAAACACCATAAGACAGTGTTAATTCAGCAGCGCTCATCCACACCTTGAGTCCTGCACAGCGGTTTCATGAAAGATGCAGCAGCAGCAGATCAGGTGTCTCTGTGGACAAGATGTACGTGAAGGAGATCTGAGCGTGGGGGAACACAGAGCAAATAGCCTACTGTATTTTTATCAATTTTCTTGTGGTATAATGAATGGTCCAGTAGTCATTGCTTAGCATTTTAGTGATGAAATATTTAATTGTTAGAAGGTTTAGAAGGATTCATTAAACAAGAGAATCTGTGTCTTTTGTTGTTCATTTATTCAAGCATTTAATTGTTAATAATGGTATCCTCCATCAGTTCTTCAAAATGTATGTGCTGGTCATGAAGGCTAACCACACTTTCCTTTCCATCACAATGGTCTTCAGCTCTTCCCAGAGGATTCCCAGGCATTCCCAGGCCATCCTGTGTTGAGTCTGTCTTGGTAACTCCTTTCGGTGGGCTGTTCCTGCCATTCTTCCTATGGGAAGTGCACAGGGGTATTCTCTAAGTGTGTGACCTGCCTCAAACAGCTGATCTCAGTGTAGAGGAAGA
Organism: Heterotis niloticus; assembly: GCA_018136845.1. Taxonomy (NCBI): domain Eukaryota; kingdom Metazoa; phylum Chordata; class Actinopteri; order Osteoglossiformes; family Osteoglossidae; genus Heterotis; species Heterotis niloticus. Next base: position 6,228,612 of record CM030899.1, on the reverse strand, counting down.
GTTGTTGGAAAATTCAAATGAACCACATTTTAAATGCACTGCATATACAAGATTTCTCAAACCAGGCCACACTTGGGGGGTGGCTTGCATGACGTGGTTCCGTATGGTTTCTTCAGTGGTTTCAAGGTATCAGTCGTACTTGGGTGTCACTGCAAGAAGATGAATAAATATTATTTCCTTTAAATCAGGTGAGCTGTGTGACTAAGCCATAGCTGAGGAAATGAATAGCCTGTGCCAGCAGGTGTTAATGAAAGGGTACCTGGTTGTGCAGATTGCCTTTTTGATGAAAATGATGTAACCAACAAATAACAGTTTGTTCTGTCAAGATTGTTTCCGTCACTATTCATTCACTTGCTCCTCATTAGGTTGTTTCTTACAAGAGGTTCGAGTTAATAATTTGCATTTAGTTTCTGTAAAGCTCCCATTAGAACTTGATATTTTTACTTCACCACTGAACACAAAAAAATGTGTTTTTAATCTGTTTATAGTTCCTCTGCTTTCTGTAATGATTATTCAGTCACCCCACTTTCCTGTTTTTCCAGTTGTACCACTATTTTTCATTAACCCCCAGTACTGTGACTGGTTCCATCCTGCTGCTTTCATCATCCTCAGTTCAGCCCACCACTGCCTTGACCTACCTGTTCAGGAGAGGCTGAATCCCTTCAAGATCCTTGCCCTGCTCTGTCTCCTCTTAACCCTCCTCTGACATGTTCATGTAGAGAATTACTGATCTCAGCAGATTGTTTCCAGTCAGTGCCATCTGTCTATATTTCAATTCAGAAAATCTCTTCCAACCACCCCCATTACACCCCCCCCACACCTCCTCCTTTCTCTCACTGAACTGGGTGGTTGATCTTGCCATCTGTTGAGGCTCAGTGAGTGCCAAAGGCTGAATTAACTCAGAAAATGAATGGGTGTTTTATTCCAGTCAGTCCACTGGTGACCAGTAAGCTGGGGGAGGGGTTCAGGATCAAGGTGATGCGAGGCACAGGGTGCATAGGTGGTCTATGCCTAGGTGTTATAAGGCACGGGACTCTGAATGTCTGCACCACAGGCGATGCAAGGTCCTCGGTGATACCATACACAATGAGAAGGTGTAAAGTATGCAGATCTAGACCCTGGTTATATTAATCGTTGGTGCCAAGTGTTAAGCGTACAGATCAGAAGCCCAGCTGATTCTAACTTTGGAGGTTAGGTAGATCATAGCACAAAGCCTGACTGGTGTCAATCACAGTATAGAAATCCAGAAAGTTTCATCTGAGCTTCTTACTGTCTTGGGCTATGAAACTTCAAGCAGCTCAGCTCCATAGAGACCCTGTTAGAGACACACAAATAGACACGCACTCCCACTATCACCATGCCTGGGTCATGTTCGAACAGCATCTCTCCTTGTGTTTTCCCTCAGGCTATCCTGGAGGATATCCCACTACAGCACCCACCTACACCCCCAATCTGTACCAGACCGGCAGTCCAGGCTACCCTCCAGGTAAGACTTCCTCTGGGCTCAATTTCGCTTTACCACGACTTCCACAAAAAGCACACATGCTCTGCCTTTGGTATAACCCTAAGGCATCTAGGCATACAGGGGTGTAACATTGAACAGTATAGGAGACTGGGGATTTGGATGGGCACAACTTAAAAACACAGAGGGTTTGATGCAAAAATGATGTACTATATACAAGTGAATTGTGTGACAGTGAAAATATTTGCAGGATTTCTAACAAATAGCACAAAGACACAGGGAGAGGAACGTGAGCAGTGCCAAGGGACAAAATAAATCAAAACTCAATGAATCTAGCTCATGGATTCCAAACCATTCTAAATATTCCAGGCAGCCACTAACAGAAAGAAACAGATGTTCAGTATCTGGTGATGCCCTAACTAAACTGTACTAACTAAGTCAAACCAAAATGTGGATGATAAAGCTACCTGTGCAACGTGTACATCACGTGACATTCTTGACTGTCCACTTCCACCAAATTAGGGTTAACAAACCATTAATATGAAGAATAAAATAAGTCACGAGTATCAGAGTGGAGCAGGGAACATGTGTATATACGAGCAAGTGCCACAAAACAGGCCTTTTAGTAACTCAGTTGCCCCACAGGATATGCAGCTGGGACCCCCTACAAGGTGCCCCCCACCCAGACTAATGGAGCCCCCCCACCCTACTCCCCATCCCCCAGCCCCTACCAGACGGCCATGTACCCTATCAGAAGTGCCTACCCCCAGCAGAACCTCTACGCTCAGGTGAGGCATCTATCCAAAGTGAGATCTTGAATTAGACTGGTATAGGCTTCAGATAGACAGATTCCTTTTCGAAATTTTATACTCAAGTCTATTAGAATGAACTGCATTAGGCATATAATAGCATAGTTTGTAGCATGATGAATTGTTGGTGCATTGGCCTGCCTTCCATCAATAAGATTGCTGACTGCATTTATACAAAATGTCATCTGCAGCCTGTATTCTGTCTGTCCACCAGGGGGCGTACTACACACAACCTGTGTACGCTGCTCAGCCACATGTGATCCACCACACCACAGTGGTGCAGCCCAACAGTATCCCTTCAGCAATCTACCCTGCACCTGTGCCTGCCCCACGCTCTAACGGCATGGCGATGGGCATGGTGGCCGGCACAACTATGGCCATGTCCACAGGTGAGCTACCGACAACTGCTACTGGTAACACGCAAAACGGCACAGGAGACAGTGTTTGATTGCCACGGTCATGATACTCTTTCTCCTCCCCATCCATATTTGCAGGAACATTGCTAGCTACACCGCAGCATACGCAGCACATTGGTGCGCATCCCGTTGCTGTGCCGACCTACAGGCCTCAAGGGACGCCTGGGTACAGTTATGTGCCACCACACTGGTAAATGGTGTAAGTCACCTACTGTCTCTACTAGGTTTGTGCCCCTGTACTGCTTGGAAGAGGTTGATGATGTTGTTTTTATCATCAATATCATTTGTAACGTTAAAATAACATTAGTGTTTTTTTGTTTGTTTTTTGTTTTGTTTTTTTTTTTTTTTGGCCCTCTCCCCCCCCCGCACATATCCCTTCTTGTTACAGATCAGGAGATCAACATTGTACGCAACTTCTCAAGTCTTTTTCTGGTGCTGGGTTGTTAACATCAGCACCTGAAGTCTGTTTGCAAGTACAAGAAAAAAAGTGCAAGGGTCACTTTATGCATTCATTAGTGTTTTGGAGAGCTGCTTTTTTTTCATTAATTTGAACACACTTTTGAAATTTTTCATTTATTCCAGATTTATGGTAACTTACAGTAGTTCAAATATCTCATTTTTGGTGGTTCATGCTGGGGAAACTCATCTTTTTTTTTTTTTTTTTTTTACCCCTCTTTCCCTGTCAAATTTTCAGACTATTAGCTGTACATCATCAGCCCCCCTCCGCTGTCTTGAGCGGTTTCTACAAAAGGGATTGCAGATGTCATGAAGTATAATTTATTTTTCTCATCTGTTTGCCATCATATTTTTTCAGATTTTACGCTTCCCCTGAAATGTAGTCTTCCAGCTTGTAGCAGAGCATTAAGCAGACACATTCACAGTCGCGTCCGCTGTGTAACAACAGATACTTTATAATCCTTTTGCAAAGAGTGACACAGTGCTCTGTCATACATCATGTAGAGGACAATTAATATACAGTGGATATAATTAGCTTGTACGTTATATTATAGCACAGAATTTTAAGATGTATGAATTTGATATATACACACAGACTCGATCTATACTGTATATATAAAATTACTCTGTATTTAACACAAGGAATTAAAGGGATTTTTAAGCAACATTTTCACAAGATCATCATAGCAAACAACTAATCCGTGCATCCCTGGATATCATCCTGATGTCGATTTAATACGAGACGCAGGGGGTGGGGAAGCCAAGGTTACTGTGACAGGTGTTTCTGTAGAGCAGATGTACAGAACCCAGTTCTGCCATTCAGTTATTGGGGCTCTAAGAGCCAATTCAGGGCTCAGCAGGAAACGCGTACTGAATTTGTGGCCTGGTGGGGGAGCAGCATTAAGTCTTACTTTTGGGATCTGAGGGGAGTGGCAAGCAGGTAGATGGCCAGTGACATCAAAGTTACCTGAAGTTTGCAAAATGCCCTTTTTATGTGTTTCTGCATAAACTCATAATATAATGGGAATACAGTTCACACATACATAAATAATATGTGGTATGAATTGGTACTTAAGTATTCGACTTCATTATGGTACCTTTTGACATACAATAAATTTTGAGATGTTTATTTTTCACATTAAAAATATAATTTGTTTTGTATCATTAAGATGAGTCAATTACAGCCTAACATGAAAACATGCCTTTTTGTTCAGCAGAAGCAAAAGTTTAGTGTTAACTTCCTCTAAATGATGGTCAGATGAAACATGCATCTTTATAGGGAGGGATGTCCCTCCCAGTAACCCCAAAAATGTCTTTAAAAAGCACATAGGTGGTAATATTTGTTAAACAATCTGAGTTTACTTCAGTACCACAGTGTTTACATTTACTCTGCTCAGCTCTCGCTGGTATACTATTTTTGGCTTATCAGGATTCACAGCGAACTACACACAGTAACAGAAAAGACGGTAATAATGCGGGAAACGCGAGTGCAGCCGTAGTGGCCCCCATGTGCTCGATGTCACCAGCTCAACCGGAGGCCCTCAAGTTGTGCTCAGCCAGGTCTTCATAGCATAATGCATTCCATCACCTTGTTACGATATTGAAATTTTTAGGTTCATCCTGTTTACATTGTGAAAACATTCCAAATTTCAAACTGACTTTACTAACTGTCCACTCTACTTGCCAGTCTTCCTTTCAGCAGTAAGCAGTGTAGTTGTTGTACGTGGCAGCTTAGATTCTCTTAAGTCAGGGTTGCTCTGATGTGGGGTTCATAGGCACCTCGATCCAAAAATCCCACGGGCTATGAGCCCCCCCCCCCCCGCCAATGTGGAGGTGCATACGCAACTATTCAACCCAGTAAAAACAATGGACCACATAAAAAGGGCAAAAACCATAGTTTCTTTTTTTTATTATTTTTGGCTAATTTTACTTGTAAACTTTGTGAAATAAAATGAATTGGGTAGAGTGCTTTATAATGTCAGGACCCCCTCCCACTGGGTACTTTCTCTTGTGCCATCTTGACATCCAGTTTAATTAATCGCATTAATTTCCATTTCTCCTTGGAGGAACCGTTTTCCTTCTCAACATTCACACAAGCATATGTGGAATTCTATCACTGTTTTAAATTTAACTGCTGGGAAAGAAATGCTCCTCATCCTCTCAGGGCACAGCAGCATCTGGCCTACTGGCAACTGTAAAGCTAGAACCGAGTCCTTGTCAAGCACTCAGCAAGTAGGGCACTAATAAGTCTGAACATCTGTGTGGTGTGGAGAATTTCGGAGAGCAGAAATAACCTAAACGTTTCTAACAGATCCAAGAAACGCTCGGCCAATATGTGCGCTCTGCTGAGACTGGAACAGATTTTGCTGACATTTGCATATCTTTGCTGCAAACCCATGTAATAATGCAGGGTTGAACTCTAGAGGCCCAGTTTGGATGTGTGGAGCTCCGTGAGGAGCACGGAAGTCGAGCTGAGCAGAGAGGTGTAAAAATCAAACGTAGGGGCCATTGGTGCCTGCATTTCAATAGTGTTTAAAATGGGTTTGTTCACTGGTGACCTCACGCATCACCGAACTGCATTTTACCACAAGTGTTAAAGTTTTGTGGCTGTTGATGGTGGTAATTTCATGATTTTTACCACCGTTTATTTGTAGACCCCAGATTATGCTGGCTGTGTTCCAGTGATGTAGGAAGTTTACATGCTTTTTTTAAAGTTCTATTTATTGACCCAGCTTCACTGTTAAGGGGTAAGAATTTCCTGGCAAATCTACCAGTGAGCGACTTCTATCAGATCCTCGTGTTTAACCCCAAAGTTGAGCCGCTACTGAAATGTTTAAAATTATTTAATTCCTCAGAATGCAGTACGACACACCCTTCTTCTAAAAATCACGATACAAGTCAAGAAATGTAGACACGCTTAGAAAGTGGGGGGAAAAAATCATTTGCATAAAGAAACTTTTGGAGCGATGGGTATTGATCTCAGTGTTTCCCCCATTTTCATTTAAAATAGGAGTCACACAGTATAAAATCTCAGACCCACTGTGCTTGTGTCCCTGTGTTAGAATAGGCTTCTCATTTACAGTTCTGGAAAACAAACTGCAGCATTAGCATTGGTGGTTGCTTTTTATTTCTCTTTTTCATAAACTGCAGCTTGAAGTTTTTGTACGTGATTTTAACTATGGTTTGAACACTAATTGTGAAGCAAAAGTGTAAATTTCGTGTCTTCCAAGCGCGTTTTCCACAGTGTGACTCGGAATACGGGAAACGCTTTTTTCCAACAGCCCGGCCGCTGGTGCGTGTGGAGTCCGTGTGAGATCCGTGTACCGTGTGGCAGTACTGCAGCGGCGTCAGCTGGGTGTCTTGTGAAGCAGAAAGGCCCACGTCAGGCTTGTGAATATGAAGTGTAAATCTGTTTTTATGTTTTGTTTTTGTTGTTTTTCTGAGATCAGTTTCTGATCCTGGTGAAAGAATTAAGCCAAGTTTGTAATTGTATAATATTTACTGTAAGATGTAGAACATTCAATAACTATTAAAATCTTTCCCAAAAAAAATCTACTTTGATTTGTCATTGTTTTTAATAATGAAGATGTGGTTCCTGGCATTTAAAGCAAACTAACAAACTATACTGACCCACCTAAAATGTGTTGGACTAACATCAAATCTCCTGTCCTAATGCCACAAAAGCTGAGGTGTGCACTTCCTGCTCAGGCTGCTGCTTCGCTTTATACGGTTAAGGTCAAATTCCCACAACTCCGTGCAATGCAGAACATGTAGCTCCACCCGGACGTGGACAGCAAGTTTATATCTGCCAGCCTTCTCCATGCAGCAGCCTGAGCAGAATATCAGCACCACAATGATGCTGTGCTGCTACTGCAGAAAAATCCTGATAAGCTCACGTGTTTGTCAATTCTTGAGAAATTAACTTGAGCTTTCATCTTCCCAAAAAATAACCAGCGGATGACACTGTTTTTGAGGTTCCGTGGAGCAGGAACCCTGGGGACGGTGAGAGGCAGAAGCAGCTGCGAGTTCGCATGTCAGGAGGTTAGCTCCTGACATCCATTTTATAAATATTGGGGTCATTTCTGGGAAATGACCGACATCTATTTTTGTGCTTCTGTTGAAGAGAATCAGAAAACATTTCATTTTTTTCCCAACATAATAAATAAGCTTTCTGATACAAAAGGGTGCAAATGTAGCTGCAGCAAGAGACTTGGCCTCAGCACAAGATGGACCGCTCTGCTCTCAGGTCTGTGGCTCAAATTTAAAATTTGTTCATTTAATATAGTTTGGAGATGAGCTGGAATCTTCAGATTTAAAAAAAAAAAATTAAGGTTTATTACTTGTATTTCTGAAAGTGGCACAGATTCACGTGTTATAACATGTACATTTGCTTCTATTTATTTGCCTTGATGCATCTATGATCTCTGTTTTGTGACTGGATTAGGAGTGATGGGCTGCTACGATGCCAATGCTTTTCGAGCATCAATGTACAGTTGTATTCTTTGTTAATGAGATAAAGGTGTATATCCATCCATCTGCTACTGTTAACTGCTTAATTCTGAGCAGTCGTGGCGAATTAATATCTGTCCCAGAATCACGGGGCACTCGACTGTGAAACTGCCCTCAGATGGGATGCTGGATCAAGGTGTACAATGTTTGCAAAATATCACCAACAGAACCTCTGTGGTTTGCATATAGAACACAGAACCAGTAAGGTTTTTGATTTTCTCCTACAGGTTTTTGGACTTCCCAGGATAAATTCCTGAGGGAATGTGGAGTACAGTGTGTTGAAGCGAGGCCTGACTTTCACTGCCATTTCCATTTGCGAGTGACATGTCTACCCGGCTGACTGCCTGCACATATAATGAGGACTTAAAGCTCTACATCTTGCCAACCATCTATGGTGCCGTCTTCCTTCTTGGCGCACCCCTTAATGCCTTGGTCATCCTGCACATCTGGAGGTCGAGGGCAACGCTGACTCGGAATTTGGTCTACATGCTGAACCTCGCAGTTGCTGACCTTTTGTATGCCTGCTCCTTGCCCCTGCTTGTCCTCTACCACAGCCGCCGTGACTACTGGGCTTTTGGCAATGCTACCTGTAAGTTGGTACGTTTCCAGTTCTATAGCAACCTGCACGGCAGCATCTTCTTCCTCACTGTCCTCAGTGCTGAGCGCTGCCTGGGTGTGTGTTGGCCACTGGCCGCCTGGCGGTTGCAGCTATGTAATAGCATAAGGGCAGCATGGATTAAGTGTTTGGCCGTTTGGGGAGCGGTGCTGGTGCTGTGCTACCCAACCCTCAGCTTCGCCACCACAGGGATCCAGCGAAACCAGACTGTTTGCTATGATCTGAGTGAACCAGGCCATGCCGTTCGGTACCTGCCGTATGGCATGACGCTCACCATCCTGGGTTTCACGATGCCCTTTACAGTTGTCATCGTATGCTACTGTCACATGGCCCGCGTCCTGTGCCGGAGCGGCTTCTCAGCTGGCCTAAGAAAGAGGAGACGGGCTGCGTGCATGATTGCAGTGGTGTCGATTTTGTTTGTTGTCAGCTTCCTGCCCTTCCATCTCACCAAGACAGCGTACCTGTGTGTTTACTCCCTGCGAGGAGTGCCCTGTGAGGTGCGCAACCTGTACGCCATCATCTACAAGTCCACTAGGCCGTTTGCCAGCTTGAACAGCGTAACGGACCCCTTCCTTTTCTTCTGCACCCAAACTACAGAAAGGCGAACCATCAGGTTGATTCCACCAAAGCAGGTGATCATCAGAGAGGCCCACGCGAACACCTGAGGGTCAGCAGTGGGGCAGGTTGTGTTCAGGAACAAACTACTCCTCTGTTGCGCTGAACAAATAAACATTGTTTGGATTTCATTCAGTACCGCGCTCATAAAATAGCTCACTTTGCGGGAAATAATGGGAATAGATGATAAATATCAGTCCATTACTAAATTCTGTGTATATTGTGGCATTCATGCAAACTGCTGAATTATTTAATGCTTTTAGAAAATGTATTTGTTGTAGACACCTGTAACCCAGTATCCGAGTGCAATTGTTCATAGAAATGGCTCTAATACGGAAATTGAGATATCAGGAAGCTATTTACATTCTTTCTTATGAAGACAATTGTAATTTATTCCGGCTCCATCCAAGAAACCCCAGTTAATTTCCTCTGCAATACCTATTTCAGTGTTCACTTTAAACACCAATGACCCAAGAACCAGTTAATAAGGCTATTAATATGCATTTATATCCAGTTGCTTTGTTTTAATATCAAACATTATGTATTGCCTCTTATTAAAAATAGTAATAGCAATGAACATTTAAGTCAGATTTATTTTAAAAGCAAATGAAAACCATACAAAGTAACAAAGTGACGGGCTGTTGCCGTAATGCGCTGAACTGCGGGTCTGTGTTTGAACCCAGGCTCAAGGGAGACGCCGGGCGCAGTGGCGCCACCTAGTGTCACACTCGTTGTCGCGCCCATTTCCTAATCTATCGCGCTGGACTCGGACACCGAGACCGTATTAATATGAACAGGAACTGGAATATCGGGGTACAGGTGTTATTGCGTTTAGCTGGATTTGGCTGCTGAATCAAATAAACTAGATGTACAAATAATTGATGGCTTTATTAGAAAGGTCAGATATAAATACTGGAATATGCTTTTTCAAATATGTTAAAAATATGTGAGACTGGAGCACCTTTTTGTCTTGAGTTGACCATTCAGCATTTCACTGAGACCACTGCTACATCTAGTGGACATTTTTGGTTATTATTATTATTACTATTATTATTGTTATTATTTCTACACTGTCCAGATTCAGGGCGTTCCAAAGGCGGTCAAGAGGACCGCAGCTTCTTGGTGGCCACATGATCAAACACGTCCATTGTAGCGAACAAAGACTTTCTGGATGGCTCTGTGCTGTAGCAGTGCCAGCCTTGAACAGAGTTTTAAAGTTGATTCAGATCGAGCCTGTGGTAACCCTGGTAAACCTGCAAGTTTTACTATGACGACCGCCATGGCGCCAGCACATCCATCCCCGAGGCTATAAATACTGCTGCTTGTAAAAGGCGCACAGACGATAAAAAAGGGTCATTTATGCACATCACCGCTTTGTTCGGATGTAATTCACCATGCATGTGTTTACAGCAGTCCGTAGTACTAAATGCAACCAAATTTCAGTTATTTGCGTCGCTTATATGCGTGCCGACGCGGCCAAAAAACACTTCTTTGTGCTCAACTACAAGCACAGCGACGTCACACGACAGCACTGCGGAACTTCCGGTTTCGAAGCGTCCCACTTCCGCCGAAATGTGCGCTCCAAAATGGCAGCGCATGTTTCCCCAAACAGGAAGGTGGATTTAATTATCTTGCTATTTTTCCAAGTTTAAACTCAAAATGACGAGTTTCCAGATATTTCCCGTCCCATCGTTCCAGTAGGTGTCGGATCGAATCTGTCACGTTTATATGAAGAAGTGTGCGCCTCCTTAGACTCCCTGGATGACTGACTTGTCACCCCTCTGCGGCCGGGTGTGTCCACACTTCACTCAGGATGGAGTAGAGCTCGGGACCTGAGACGACCCTCACGGTGAATTTCATTGCTTTAAATGTACTCCTGGCACAACTGCTTCTGGTGATAGCAATACGCTTTCGCCCTGACACCAGGAGTGCATCTGGGTGCGCCGCTTCGGCCCCCACAGTCCAAAGACGTGTGTTTCAGGTGAATTGGTGACTCTAAATTGCCCATGGTGTGTGCCACGGTGTGAATGTTACACCACTGTGTTGCGTAAGTAGATGAATGATCGTAAAGAGTTTAGTGGATTGTATCTGCTGCAGGTCACCCGGTTTAGAGGAACTGGTTAAATAATATTTAATAGTCACTGTATGTCGCTTAGGAGAAAATTAGCTCAACTTTGCAATCGAAAAGTCTTCAATTAGTCACTTTCATTAAAGTTCTTTGCTTAAGCAGAGTACTCCAGTAAGAATAATGTGCTGCATATATGGGTTACATCTTTGTAAAGTTTCCTGTCTAAAAGTTATAAATGGCCTGAGACAAAAATGTCAGATAAAAGTTCCCGAATCCAGAGTGTCCTGGACCTATGCATTTGTCCAAACATTTTTACACCAAATATTGGTAACAAAACCATTCCAATAAGGCACTGCCTTTTTGAAAGAGGGATTTAATAATTTTATTTTGAGGGGAGGGATTGCATTCTGTCTGGGCTTTAATTTCGAAACAGTTTAACATCATCACTTTTTGACACTGAGGTACTTTTATCCAAGATTTAAAGGGAAGATCATGTTTACACTGGTTCCTCAACTTACAAATGCCACTGAGACCGTAAGTCTGTTCGCCTTGCGATTTATTCGTAACTCCAAAATCACATTTGCTTTGAAGTGCCAGTTAGTAACGGCTACAGACTTATTCCAACTTTTTCATGGATTAGGTTCCGTAAAATCTTCCGATAATGATATAATACATTTTAAAAATACTTTTCTGCTTCACCATTCATTATAAGCAACCACTTGTCCAGTGCAGGATTCTAATGGCCTGAAGCCTACTCAGAAACAGTGTGTGTATCCAGGAAGGCCCTGGAGGGAAAGCCTTTAATGTTATTGTTTTTTGTTAATATCAGAATAGATTAAAATTAAAACGCATTCATCTTTTGGCCAGTTTTAACTTCATCTACACGATCAATAAAGGTTTTAAAATATAGATAACCCTCAGTTTACTTATAGGCTGGTTTCTATTAAAAACGTGTGATGTACTTATAATAAATGTCTGCATAAAGCCCAGTCTCTGTGATGTTTACCTCCAAACAGTTCCCAGTTCATTTGGCAGACTGAGGACTAAAGGCAGATTAACACCAACACACGCACATAGCACCACACACACTTTCATAACATATTAGCATCGTAGAGCAGAAGAATGAGACTTTTCCCCACAACTTTAGTGTCCCTGTTGTTCCCCAGGTGCCCCCTGCTGCCACTGCACAGGGATGAGGATCACAGTGATGCTGCTTCTCTCCTATTTGTCATGAATATTAATATGGTACCGACTCATCAGCGATAAGTTAAGAATCAGAAGGCAACACCACTTGCCTATGGAGTCAAGTCCCAGGACCTTGTTCTAGGTTTGGAGTCAGACAGGTGCAGAATGGCTTCATCATTTCTCACATTATCCATTAGTATGGGAGAAATGTGTAGAGGATGTTTCAAAAGGAAAATTTGATCAAGTGCCTCTTTGTTAAATTTTGAACAGCTTAATGTGTTTTTTGATGTACAAAAGGAACAGATACTTGTAGACTGCATGAAAGACCCACAGGCAGTATTTATTCTCACCTCAAATAAGGTAGCACATGTTCATGCACTGGAACTTCCATTATTTTTGTGTTCTTACGGGTTTTCTCTGCCTTCTGGAGACTGACACACCCTGGAGGAGAAAGAATTAAGAAACAGAAAAAATAACTCTAAATTTGAGACTTTTGGCAATGAAATTTCCAGCGTGATTATTGTTTTCACCAGATACATTTCAAAATATGATGGATAAATGATCCCATTTTTCATTCTGATGACAGATACCCTCTGCCAAACAAAGGTGTACTGGCACCTCATCACTTTTTAAACCTTTCCATCCACAGCAGTAAGTATGATCTAAAGGTGATTCCCATTCTTCCGAGAACTTCACCAAACACATTATGGCGAGTGGCAACTAAATGTTTGGCAAATGTACAGATTTTACAGTTATTCTCTATAGCATGTTTACTTGAAACAGTTTGACTTTAACGCATTGACTGTCGATGTGTGTGCAGCTGTCAATTATAAATTATTAATATTTACTTTCAACTTTAAAAAAAAAAGTGCTTTGACACCCCCATCCCAGTTCTGCACGTCTTTCCATTTAAATCCCAGTTAAGATGCCCTACATTAAATCAGCTCTTTCTGCACCCCCGTTTGAAACCGCAAACGACCCCCTGCGGAGGCGATCCGCCGCGTCTTTAAAGTCACGTAAACGCGTCTTCCCGTTGCGTTCGCCGTTCAACCGGCAGCCTACAGTAGAGTACAGTATCTCAGCAGTCCCACCTCCTCCATGCACAGCCCTTGTCTATCGGTCCAATCTTGGCACTTGACACTCCGTGACCCCGCCTCGTCATATATATATTTATTTATTTTATTTTTTTTACGCGACACCCCACGTGGACTAAATAAATACAAACCTGAGCGTTACGATCAAAACCTGCATCCAGCAAGGCATCAGTTTAACGTACACGGTGGAGGGGGAGGGAATCAATCAATCGATAATCGATGCCCGGCGACTTTTCGTGCGGTCAACTGCGCAAAAATTACGAATCGGCAATTTTCCCAGGAAAATTAATACGATTATCAAGCTAGCTGGGTTTTTTTTTGTTGTTGTTGTTTTTTTTTTTTTTTTTTTTTTTTGGTGGTTTGGGTTTAAATTGAAATGAGTCGCACGGCCGAATGAACAGCCGCGTTGTTGGCGTTTTTATGAATGAAAGTTGTACGTGCGCCCTTGATCAGCGAAAATACGAGCGAAGTAATCGTTCTTGGGGCGTTTTGGCTTGTTTACATTCGTGATTTCACTGCTCCAGCAGAGGCCTATAGGCCACCGAGTGCGTTGACGCGGTGAATTGTGGGCAAGCCATTGGTCCTCCCAGCTCACGGGCTCCTGGTCCCCCCGCTGGAAAAAAAAAATGGCTGCCTCAGCGGCGGCGGGTTCTTGTCCCAGTTTGTACCCGAGCTTCGCCGTCGTTTGTTCCTTTCTGGAGCGCTACGGGGCCGTTTTGGATTTGCCCGAACTTACTTTTCCGCAGCTGGAGCGATATTTGCAGGAGACTTCGACAGGTGAGCTTTGAATGGCTGAGTTTGAAGGCAGGGAACGGTGTCCACCTCCATCGTCTGGGTGCTGCTGCTGCTGCTAGTGCAGACGTTTGCTCTGTTATTGTGTGGCCGTGGAGTGTTTCGCGTCGTTCTCCTCCTCGGTTTGATGGCCTCTTGTGCAAGTTGCGAAGCGCGCCGCGGTGGGAAATCGTTCTAATGGGTCTCCAGACCTTCTTAGTTGTCTGTGCGTGAGCGTGCTTTGTGTTGAGAGTGACTGAAGTGTTTCAACATGTATGTTCCAGTCTGGCTTAATTCTACATGGATCAAATTCTTCCTAGCAAGGAATGAGGACTACCTGCTAGCAGATTTTATACAACGTTAGCAACCAGCTGAGCGATTGTGTCCGTTTGTGGCGACCGTGAGTTGCTTTAATGTTGGAACGCAGGGGTTTGTTGTGAAAGACTAAAATGCACCGATGATATTTACAGTTACATTGTAATTTTTGGCAAGTCGGGGCTTCGACAGCAGTGCGCATGCGCACAGCGGGCAAACTTCCTGCAGAGCGCACTGGAGCTGCTGCGCTCCAGCCGCTCGGTGAAGCCCGTGTTGGTCGAGTTTATTTGTTTATTTACCTGAATGAAACCTATAATAAAATCGATGATGTTTTGTTTGGTCCTAAATCGTTTAACTGCGTTTTGTAGCCTTTAATTTTGTTTTGGTAAACGCGGCGTTCGGCGAGTGGAAGCGCATAAGGAGCCGATTAACTGGGTGACACAAGAACGCAACAAAAAGCTCCCGAACGTATTTCCACAGAGGCTTTAAATTAGGATTTGTATAGAACTGTGTGTTTCGAGTCAAAACGATTTTGGTTATTTGTCTGAAATGGTAGTTGTGCTTATTTACATGGAAATAAAATGTTAGACACGATTGCTACTTCTGCCCGAAACGCACGCTGTGTAAAAGTGATGCAGGTGATGGAGTTTGTTGGCCTCCACATAGACCTGTGAGAAACAGTGTTTTGCTGCCGAGATGTGTAATGACAGTAAACTGGCGATTTCCAAAACCGATCTCCCCAAACGGCGAGTGACGTCACTCAGGTGAGGACAGGTGGCGCGAAACGACGGTCTGCATGTGAGATTGCTGTGCGCCGACACAAACGAGAGTGAACGTTTAGTTTGTACCATTGGGGTAATACAATCCATCCCAGCTTTGTGGTGGGGGGGAGATATCATGTTAACGAAAAGTCCCAGTTCGTGTTTTCCAGTTATCTGTTTTTAATTGTGTGTTGCAGTTTGTGGCCATACCTGTGCAGCTGATATTGCTCATCTGTTTTCCCAGGTCGTTTTGTAAAGGCAGTCCACTGTAATACCTGTCCAACTGAGTGTGACAGGCTCTTCTTGTCAAGTTTTATTGTTAAATTTATGGCTGTACAATGCCTCCCAGCTAATAAATTCGGTTATTATTACTGAAGTTAAAATCAGAATGATCACAGGCAACAGCGCTCCCGCGACAAAGTCGACTGCAGTTTCCCTGTACTCCTGTCGCCCCCAAGATTGTTGATTGCCGTGTATACACCTGCTGACTTTTCCATTTGGAATTGAATCCAGGTTAAGTGGGGAGTTAACAGGTCGCGATGGGTTGCAGAGCAAGAGCCTTCGTCACTCACCGTGACCCGGGCGGGAGTCTCGGTCTGTTTTACGGTGTTAGCAGGCAAGGGTGCGAAGGACTGGACGTGGGGTCGTGAGCGGCGTTACGACCGAGACCCTTGCTACCGCTGTCAACACCCAATAGAAACATCCCTTGTGCTCATGTGTCCGTCATGATTTAGTCTCTTCAGGTGTCCGTTAGTGAAGAAGAATTGAACATGCCGTAACCATTATTGATATGAGTCCACTATATATAATATATATATGAAAGAGCAGGCAGTTGCTTTATGAAACAGGTCATTTATATTATAGTTAATGGTGGATAGTTCTGTAGTTGTTTTCTTGCAGTTGTTTTCTATTTTATCCTAACAGTTGGAGCTCATAGTAATGTACAGGAGAGCTTTCCTTGCACAGAATGGATAAATAATTTCTGAGGACAGGAGTACAGTGTGAGCTGCCTCTCAGTTATGAATAAACATACTGTCCTTAGGTTCAGCGCCTTTCTTGTTTCATTGCTTTTTGTGCTCAATAAAAAGAGCTGATAAATTAGTGTTGGTATTTAATTCTTATACAGAACTTGAATTATGTGTCTGTTGGTGCATTTTTTAGGAGGAATAGTTGTGCTCACCTGCCAGGTAGTCATGTATATATTATCTTGACTGGAAAGTTAAATCTTGAATTTTCAATCCATTGAAGGTGTCTGACTTAAAGAAGGAACCTTAAACTTTTTACCTTAATCTCATTAACTGTCAGAATTATGGTATACTTTTTTTTTTTTTTTATCACAAAACACATTAGAGCAGTGTTTGTAAGTCTGCTGGAAATGAAGACCATCTCCATTAGTAGTCACTAATAAAGTTACCAAGCAGTGTTATTTTGTATTCAACATTGACTGGCTGGTGTGATTTTAAAATACCTGTAATTTTACAGTTTATTATGTGAATTATGTATAGTCAAGTTTTGTTGATTTCACATTTCTGTAGTGTAGGTGTTTTGGACATACAGACGGAAAGGATCCAATGTGAACCTGAGTAATTCTACTAACAGTGTTTGGTCATTTGCATGATTTGCTTTTACAGTAAATTTTCCTTCTGTCCATCTCAGTTCCCAAACTTTTGGTGGAGCTTCATGTGAAGTTGCTGAGGAAAATAGGCAAGTCTGTGTCATCTGAAAGATGGGAAAAATATCTGGTAAAGGTGAGTACAGGCTTATGTTGCACCACAGTTGTTAGTTCATATCTTTTATTCCTTTTGTGATTTTTTTTCTATGTCTCCTATAGTAGATAAATCACTGGTTGAGGATTTGTGTTCTTTTTAGGTGTGTCAGGAGTTCAACAGCACCTGGGCTTGGGAATTGGAGAAGAAGGGGTATCTGGAGATGACGGTTGAATGCAAGGCAGGAATCCTTAAAGTAAGGCTTTAAAAAGACAGTTTTCTGTTTTGAAAAACTGATTATTTCTTCTACTGACACCTGGGCTCTTGAGATATAGGTTCAAATCTGGCTCCGTCTGTGTGAAACTGGCATTTTCTCCCCTTTTGCATATTTCCTCAGTGTTCCAACTTCCTTTCACAGTCCAGATATGTGTTTCGGGAAAATTAATAATTCAAAATTGTTCATAGTCTTTACAAAAAAGTGAATGCTGCATGCCAGTATCCTGCAATGATTTAGTGTCATATCCAGGTCATACCTTGACTAGTCTGTTGCCCTGTTCTCTTGGGATGGGCACTGGACCACTGTTACCCTAACTTGTGGTTACCCTGACACTTGGGGGAAACTCAAGGTATTGATCAAAGGTGCAAAAATAATCATAATGTTTTAACTAGGAATAAATTGTTTAGTTGTCAAAGGTCATACATTTTTCACAATGTTAGCTTTAATAGTAACTTCAAAAACTTCTTGCTCTCAACAGTACTTATGTGAGTGCCAGTTTGATGACAATGTCAAGTTCAAGACAGTAATCAACGAGGAGGATCCCGATAAAATGCGGCTACAGCCTGTTGGTCGAGACAAGGACGGGCTTATGTACTGGTTTCAACTGGACCAAGATCATAATGTGCGTGTTTATGTGGAAGAACAGGATGACCTTGATGGATCCTCCTGGAAGTGCATTGTACGGTAAGGTAGACGCTGTGAGGCAGCTTTGTGGATTTGAAATTCAGGAATGAGTTAGGTTGTGAGGGCTGTTTTTTAAACTTAATGTGTAATATTTGAAGTGAAATACCAGCTAGTATATAAATGCAGTTGATTAAACTTGAAGGACCTTCTCCTTTACAGGACACGGAATGAACTCGCTCAGGCAGTGGAACTATTAAAAACTCAGATCGATCCAGCATTATTGGTTAAGAAGGAACCAGAGAATGGATCTACTAGCACCAGCCCAAGTCCAGAGGAAGGAGAAAAGAATAATGACTGTGATGAAGGTAAATTTATATTTTTTTGGTCATAATGGATTGTGATTTTCAGAAGTTATGAAACAATTTTTGTTTTTGTTATCAGGGCACATGAAAAAGAAAGAAATGCTGGAAGGAACTTTAGAGGGTGGCAAGTCAGCTGAGGATGCTGTGTGCTCAGTCTCTTCAAAAGATGGGAGTATAGGGAAACCTCTTAAGAATGAAATGGAGATCTTGAAGCAAAAAGACATCACAGCGTGTAAACCAGCAAATATGAAAGCCGAAGACAGCAAATTGGAAATGGTGCGAGGACAACCTCCACTGGGTACTAATGTTGAAGCTACCAGCACTACTGTTAAAGAAGAACTAAAGGAACAATCTATTAATGAAAAGGGTGATACCTTGAGTGTAAAATTGATGGCAAGAACTACAGACTGTTTGGATAGTTCCATAAAGTCAGGAGGTCTTGAAGAAATGGGGAAGAAGACAGTGGAGGAACTCCAGAAGGCACTGAAGAGTGACCAGCAGGCTAAGATCCCCCTAAAGAAGAGGGAGATGAAGCTGTCTGAGGATTTTGACAACAGCAGCAAAACTACATGTGTTGTCTTCCGAAATCTTAATGCCAGTCCAGACAAAGGGACAACAGAAGATATTGAGAAGGGCAAGGAAGTAATCAAAACACATAATGACCCTTCTAAAGACTTTACAGATGATGTAAAAGACCAGATTAACGGAGAACTAGAACCAGTCCAAGAAAAATATAATGTAAATAAAGATGATACAGGTCAAACAGAAAGAGCTAAACAAAATATCACAGAACAGAAAAGTGATGGCGTTCCCAAGGGTGAGGAGATATTTTCAGAAGATGGCAAAAAGCCAAGGTTGAGCTTGCCCAAAGCAGAAGAGACAACTGAGAAGCAGAAAGTCAGCTATCCTGAGCAACTAAATACATTTACAGCAATTGGAGAGTCATGCGTTTTTTCCGGCTCAACTAATACCTCAGTACAAGAGAAAGAAAATGTTTCTAGCATGGGTACTGTTGTAGTGCAGGAAAAGGAAACAGCCAGTGCTGTACAAGATAAAGAAATAACTTCGCTTTCCAATACCAAAACACTGCAGGGAATGGAAACTGTTTCTGTCTCTGGTGCTGAGGTAGTACAACATACAGACAAAGCATCGGCCTCCAATGCCGCACCAGTGCAGGAAATGGAAACATCTTCTGCCTCCAATGCCGCACCAGTGCAGGAAATGGAAACATCTTCTGCCTCCAATGCAGCGGCAGTGCAGGAAATGGAAGCGGCTTCTGCCTCCGACGCTGCGCCGGTGCAGGAAATGGAAGCGGCTTCTGCCTCCGACGCTGCGCCGGTCCAGGAAATGGAAGCGGCTTCTACCTCCGACGCTGCGCCGGTCCAGGAAATGGAAGCGGCTTCTGGCTCCGACGCTGCGCCGGTGCAGGAAATGGAAACTGCTTCTGCCTTTGTCGCCTCACCAGTGCAAGAAACGCAAGTGGCTTCTGCCTCTGATACTGTGACAGTAGTAGAAGTGAAAGCAGCTTCTGCTTCTGATGCCTTGCCAGTGCAAGAAATGGAAGTAGCTTCTGCCTCTGATAAGGTGACAGTACAAGAAGTGAAAGCAGCTTCTGCCTCTGATGCTGCGCCAGTGCAGCAAATGGAAGTAGCTTCTGCATCTGATAAGGTGACAGTACAAGAAGTGAAAGCAGCTTCTGCATCTGATGCTGCACCAGTGCAGGAAATGCAAGTAGCTTCTGCACCTGATGCCGTGCCAGTGCAGGAAATGCAAGTAGTTTCTGCATCTGATGCTGCGCCAGTGCAGGAAATGCAAGTAGCTTCTGCATCTGATAAGGTGACAGTACAAGAAGTGAAAGCAGCTTCTGCAACTGATGCCGCGCCAGTGCAGGAAATGCAAGTAGCTTCTGCCTCTGATAAGGTGACAGTACAAGAAGTGAAAGCAGCTTCTGCATCTGATGACCTGCCAGTGCAGGAAATGCAAGCAGCTTCTGCATCTGATGCCACGCCAGTGCACGAAATGCAAGTAGCTTCTGCCTCTGATAAGGTGACAGTACAAGAAGTGAAAGCAGCTTCTGAATCTGATGACCTGCCAGTGCAGGAAATGCAAGCAGGTTCTGCTCCCGATGCCGAGGCAGAGCGAGAAGTGAAAAGAGCCTCTGCTCCTGATGCCGAGGCAGAGCGAGAAGTGAAAAGAGCCTCTGCTCCCGATGCCGAGGCAGAGCGAGAAGTGAAAAGAGCCTCTGCTCCCGATGCCGAGGCAGAGCGAGAAGTGAAAAGAGCCTCTGCTCCCGATGCCGGCAGGCGAGAAGTGAAAAGAGCTTCTGCTCCCCGGCGCCGAGGCAGAGCGAGGTGAAAGAGCCTCTGCCCTCGGCCGAGGCAGAGTGAGAAGAGCCTCTGCTCTCATGCCGAGGCAGAGCGAGAAGTGAAAGAGCTTCTGTTCATGCCATGGCAGAGCGAGAAGAAAAGAGCCTCTGCTCCCTGAGGCAGAGCGAGGCAGAGCCTCTGCTCCCCGATGTTTATGTTAAGAAAAGAGCCTCTGCTCCCCCATGCCGCAGGGCAGAGCGAGAAGTGAAAAGAGCCTTGCCCCGATGCCGAGGCAGTTTGAGAAGTGAAAATATTTGCTCCCCATGCCGAGGCAGAGCGAGAAGTGAAAGAGCCCTGCTCCTTTGATGTCGGCAGAGCTTATATGAAAAGAGCCTCTGCTCCCATGCCCAGGCAGAGCCAGAAGGAAAGAGCCCTGCCCCCATGCCCAGGCAGAGCGAGAAGTGAAAAGAGCCTCTGCCCCCATGTCGGCAGAGCGAGAAGGAAGAGCTCTGCCCCGGATGTCGCGGCAGAGCGAGAAGAAAAGAGCCTCTGCTCCTGATGCCGAGGCAGAGCGAGAAGTGAAAAAGAGATTCCCCTGCCCTCGGCGTCAGCAGCGAGGAAATGGAAGCTGTGGTCAGTTTTCGATGCTGCATTAGTCCCGGACATGGAATCAGCTTCGTCTTCTGATGCTGCAGCCATGCCAGATATGGAAGCAGCCACTGCAGTACAAAAGACAGAACCCTCTCCTTTCCTCCGATGCTGCTGCGCTATGCAGGATTATGGAAATAGCTCCTGCCTCTGATGGCGCTATGGTACAGGATACGGAAGCTCTACCTTCCCATACCACTGCAGTACAGGAGATTGGTGGATCTTCTGATTCTCAGCCTGAAGAAGAGGGGCAAGGAAAAATGCTTGTAATAAAGATACAGCTTTTACCATAGAGACAATGTTGAGCAAAAGGAAACTTTTTTCTTGCTCTGAGAACACTAAGGTAAAGCTTGGTTCTGAGGAAGTACTGAGAGAAAATGAAATCACCTCAGTCTCTAAAAACTGTAGTAGAGACAGCTCAACTAAAAGACAGCTGCTTCCAGCACTGAGGATGCCCAGGAAGGCAAAGTGGAAAAGGCTGCTAACTCAGGTTCCATTCCAGAAGGAGGTAAAACTTCAAGTGTGGGTGCTGATTCTGAGATCATTACTTTGATGATAAAAGAAAATGCATCTGAAATTAATACCTCAGTGCAAGGGGAAAAGGAAAATGCCTGTACTGAAGTTGCTTCTAGCCTTCATGCTACCAAAGTAAGTGATGACATACAAGCATCTGCTGAATATAGTTGTCACCCTGATGCTGCAGCAGGAAAAATGGAAACTATTACCGCAGCTCCTTCTTTGCCAGAAAGGAAAGAGAAAATAGATCTTGTAAAAGCTCCACCTTCATGTGCCATAGTAACTGTAGTCCCAGAAGAAATATCTGAAGATGGAGCTGTAAAACCTTGCTTGAATGAAGACAGACATGTGGAAGTAATCGACATTAATGCAAAGAGTTCTGGTGTTAATGAGACTAAAACAAACACTGGGTGCAAGTAGTTTCTGGTGGCCAAGTAGAAAATATGCAAAGAGAAGTTCACCACAGAACCTATTCGAATTGAGCACAATGAGCTGTCTGAGGGAGACAGAATTACTCCAGTAATCTCAGCTTGCAAGGCAGACAACTCATTTGAGCGTTCTTCATTATCTGACAAACCTGCAGTGTTGGAGAAGAAAGGAGGAAGATTTGGAGTCGCTAAAGAAGGCTGTTCAGAGGAGTGTAAAACAGTCTGAACAAATGGAAGACTCAGTTCCTAGGTAGTAGATATGAAGCTGAAGAAACAAAGAATGTAGCTCAAGATAGAAAATGCAAGGAGCAAAGAACAAGTACAAAAGTTGCAGATGCATTACCGAAGCAGCTGAAGGAGGAAGCAGTGAGGTCTCCTCACAAATCCAGGAGGATGGCATTCGCCTGAAGATCCGCATTTCAAGCCATCGCAGGACTGCAGAAATCCAGAAGGACTAGAGCTGGAGGAGCTGATGGGAGGTCTTTGGAGAAGGTCAGCCTAACTGCCGGCCAACCGCTAAGCTGGCTGAAATAAAGGACATGAAGTTGGAGAAGAAACAAACGGCAGCATCTGTGGTGAAGGAAGAAGGGTAGGATGAAGATAATGAAAAAGAAGAGAAGCCAGCCCAGAGAAAAGCAAGGAACGGTGTTGATCCAGATCGCTTAATCCAAGTTCGAAGGTAATTGCTATTTCCAGTTTTCTCAAAAATGCCTCAAATATACTTGAAAGTTGATATTGTTGCTAGTAAAATAGTTCCAAAAATAAAATATGTTAAAAAGTGATTTATTAGATTCCTGGGTTTCTTGCTAGCCCCAGCGTTGTAATATATGTTGTTTTAGGAAGAAGATCGGCAGCGACGTGGGCTAGATGGTCCAGCACTAACAAGGTGGCGCAAAACAAAGGGCTCGAGTGAGGAGGAGGATGACGAAGAGGAAGAGGAGGAGGAAAGTGATGATGATGATAGTGACGAAGACTACAAGGTTGAGAAAGATAGGAAGAGAAGCAAGAACAAACAGAACAATGACTCGGACACATCCGCCACTTCCTCATCAGGTGACGAGATCCCAAATGATGATCCTTGTAAGCACTGTGGCCTCCCCAACCATCCTGAACTGGTGAGTGCTTTTAGCTGATAGTCAAACAATCCAGAAGTTGCAGTCCATACAGGTAGACAGTTGTATAGATTTGTCTTCAAACTTTTGAATAGGAAAACTATAGAAAACTCAAATATGCTTTGTCATTTAGAAGTGTGGAAATTTTTTTTTTTCTTGAGTTAAATCAAAGGGTTGTCAAGACCTGCTGTTTTAGTTCTTGTGGAAGATTCCTTCCTTCTGCCCTGCAGATCCTTCTGTGTGACTCCTGTGACAGTGGCTACCACACAGCCTGGCTTGAGGCCAAATTCACCATGATTATTCCTGATGGGGAGGCTTGTCCACCTTGCCAGCATGTAAGCTATAAATTGCAGATGATTACTTTTATGGGCTTTGATGGAATATTTATGCTTAAAGGACAAAGCTTGATGTAGTTCACTTAAATATATAAAACATGTTAAATGCTAAGAATTTGTTCGGGCTCAACCTAAATGTTCTGGTGCAGAAACTGTTGTGTGAGCGGCTAGAGGAACAACTACAGAACCTGGATGTGGCCCTGAAGAAGCGGAACGAAAGCAGAATCTAAGGTGGAACCTGTAGCACCAGACAGACTTTTTGTCCTGCACTTTGCCCTTCCCTTTAGTGCGTTACTGTTCACATTTTCAGCTTTTTTTTTTTTTTAGACTTCTTTTTTGGTCTACCAATAGGAAAGAGGAGGTCTAGCATAGATCAGTGTTGAGAACATTATCCCACCTGCTGTAAGTGTTACGACATTATTTTAATTTAGGTCTTGGATATGCAACTTTTTGCTTACATTTCATCAGTCATACTGCCAAGTTTGTAGCTCACAAAAAGTTTTGTTAGACTGTGTACTCAACTACTAAAAGTACTTGAATTCTATAGGTTTTTCCATTTAGTTTTTTTTTTTGTCCATGTTGTGCTAAGGTCGACATTGGTGTTGTGAAGGTTTCTACAGAATGGGGTGCATTTGCCTTTTTGTTTTGGTCACTGACTTGGAAATGGAATAGTGGTACACATGGAAAAAGGGGGGGGAGTTAGGCAACATGCTGTTCATCTGTAAGACATGGTGTCAGAATTGCTTTTTACACTGTACAGCAACAGTTTCTTCACAAAGACCTCACTGCAAGACATATCTTAATACATGTCCTGTTGGCATTAGGTTTGATGAATTTGATGAGGCCATTGAAGAGGCAATTGAAGAGGACATCAAAGAAGCTGAGGGTGGAGGTGGGAGACTTGAGATCTGGGTTATACTGACATACACAGGCACTGGCATAAACATTTGGGTTTGCAGGTCATAGCTGACTTCACTTGCTTAGTAAATGTGATAAACAGGTTGCACAGCTCTAACAGTATTTGAACTGTCGCATATCTAACACTGTTCATAGCAGTGTGTGGTACATTTACACTGGTACCTTTAGAATACATTTTGTAAAGATGCTGTTTTCTGCATTTAATTAAGGTTTCTGTGAGTCAAGAGCATGAGGGCTTCCAGGTGACAGGTGTTTATGTGAGTGCATGGCCTTCTGCAGGGGCAGGCCGAGGAAAGGACATGTCCACCATCCTGTCAGAGGAAGGTAAGGAGAATGGCAGGCCACCTAAGGCCAATCCCACGCCCCGCAGGAAGAAGCGCCGACGACTCAATGACCTGGATAGTGACAGCACCATGGAAGAGGAGGAAAGTGAGGAAGAATTCAGACTCAGTGACAGGTACACTTGCCCTAGTAGCCTGTTAATTTAAATCCTGTAAATATTGTTTTTTTGTGCTTCTGCTTGACTGTTACAGAAAATGTTAATGTTGAAAAGGAAAAGACATCTGGGTGAGCTGTGAGCATAGCTCAAAGTCCAGAATGAGCGTCTGCTATAATGTTCTACAGCACTATAATTACTTGGTTCAGTGTATTGATGTTTAGCTTATACGGGGCTGTCTGCAGTCAAGCAGAGCTCTGTTCAATCAGTTAAATGTATTAGTTAAACTTGATCAGGTAGTTGGTTGAGTAACTACATTCAACCGTTTGCATTTTCAAAGTGGTAATATAATTGATGGATAGCCTTATTACTTAATTTATTTAAGGAACTATTTAAAAATGTTTTTACTCAGGCTTCCTTTGTCTAATAGATTTTGTCTGTAAAGATCTGAAAGCAGTCAGTGTGACAAATATGCAATAATGGGAGAAATCAGGATACGTTTTCCACAGCACCGTGCTCATTTATACAACAGGGTCGGCTCACTGGATTACTAACTAAAGGATTTACATCCTCAGAGCTCATGATTAACCCAAAATACACACACAAAGAACATTAAAGCATATGAAATGCAAAGAGATGTGTAAAGAGATCCCATCGCAGCATTCTGTGTACACATGAACCAAAATGGTATTCATTTCTGGTGTTTTTAGCTTATGCACACTTTAGGGTTCACCTGGTGGGAGTTTTGGGCAGGATCAAACTTACCAAAAGGTTCAGATAAACGGGAACAATGCATTTGCACTGTCATAATGCAAATCTAAGTGGTACAAGTTATAAAAAGTAGGAATCTTTGCTTCACATGAAATTTTGTACAGTACTAATATTTTATTTTTAACTTCTGTTTAGACAGTTTTATTTTTAAAGCAGAAACATGCTTTATGGATCCTTTAAACTTTTATGAGCCTCATGTTAAAGAATCCCTGCTGTATAGCATGTAATGAACAAGGCAGCATATGTACATTTTCCCCTTCCCCGTTTTTCTCTGCTTGCATATGTATTGGTGAGTTTCCCTGAGTATCTATATCACACGGTTGTTTCGCAGTACTGAAGAAGACGATTTTGCGGTGTCCGATAATGACGTGGATAGTGAAGAAGTCCAGTCTAATGATAGCGACTTTGGCAGTAATGGGGAGAGCCCTCGTTTTGGGTCGGCCCGGTCAAGGAGGTCTTCCAAACGTCAAAGGAGCTCTCAGCGACCCCAACGGCAGCAGTTTCGGCGAAGAGGGTATTCTGATGATGAGGAGGAAGAGACGGATGAAGAGGAGGAAGAGGAGGAAATGGGTGAGCAGGTTCATAGGAGATGCATCAGTCTGGGGTGTTCTTATATTTTGCATGGATGTTTCCCTGTCTGCATTTGTGTGTGGAAATAAATTAATGACTGGATATTTGACTTCTGCTACTTGTAATCTTACAGTGACTGAAGGCTCTAGTGATTTCAGCCAGAGTGACCTGGACATACGGTGCCGTCGCTCCCGCAGAAGTCTAAAGCGACAGGTGAACTACTGCGAGACGTCAGACTCAGAAGGCTCCCAAGGGGCCACCAACAGGGATCGGTCCAAGATATTATCACGCCGCCGGCGACTCTCCACCTCTGATAGTGAAGGTCAGTGAGCACACCGGCCCATCTACATTCTTTGTTTTTTGCAGTGTTGGGGTTGTGCATTGGATGAGGGAAAATTGGAACACAAGGATTAATATACCTGTCTTGTCATACTTTTTTGGAAACTATAAAACTCTATACGGTCTAGGTGAAAAGGAGGAAAGTTATGATGTATGGGTAGTATAGATTAAGGAAACCATTAAATCTTCTCGCCAAATAGTGTCTTCAGTGATTTAGAATACAGAAATCACCCCACCAACTGTGGTAACACGATCCAAGAAAATAATCACTGGTTCACTTGAAAGGGTGAGATGGCTGTATTTCTTGCCCCTTCTTTTTTGACAGATGCCTACAGTCATCCTGTATGGCTATAAATGAGACTGGTTGATTAATATACTCAAGTGTAAGAAGTTTTCCTATGAACTCTGTAGAGGCTGCCTACATGGATATTGAAATAAGGATGTCGCATTCTCCCTGCTCAAGTTGGCATGGATATTGTACTTTTGGCGTTTGATTAGAACCTACATCTTTTTAAGAAATAAAGTAGTCTAAGATGGCCTAGTTAAGTGTCTCAAACTGCTAACCATTTCCCTTTTTCAACACCTCAGGCAGCTTCTGTTCCAAAGACTCTGATGAAGAGGAGAGGGGGAAGAAGAAAAGAAGCAGGCTAATGGACGGCTCTTCAGAGGAGGACTCCAGGAAGAGACGACAGCGTTTGACACTTAAGCGAAGCAGATCTTCTGACGATGAAGACGATTCGGATAACTCTGACCTGGAGGAGGAGCGACCTGTCCGCAAAAGGGTGAACCGAATTGACTCAGATGATGAAGATGAAGAGGAGATCAAGGCACCCACAGAGAGGCAGGTTGGTAGCATTGAGAGGAGGCCACACCAGGTTCCCACAGATGATGAAGAAGAAGGTGTGGAAGGTGTATTGGGGAAGGGAACAAGCCCCCTGGACTATGGCCTGGTGGAGCTTCCCTCTGCCAATGGACAGAGCCCTATGAAAGGCCTGGAGGGCCTAATTGCTCGGGGCCATGTGGGGCCCAAGAATGGTGGGCCACCTCTACCTACAACCATGCTGGCACCCAATGGCCTGGCCCCGCCAGAGATCTTGCCTCAGGAAGATGATGAGGATGACTTGCTAGGGGTGACGGACCTTGTGGACTATGTGTGTAACAGTGAAGCATTATAAGGCCCTCGACCACGTTGTTGTTTTCATTCGTTTTTTTTGTTTGTTTTTGTTTTATTGCCTTTTGTTCCCTCTAAATTGCCATCCCTCAGGACAGTCCCCATCTCCACTTGCTTGTCTTCCGTCTTCCTTCCCCTCCTGCTGCCAGTTTAAACTGGAGCCCCAAGTGATGTGAGGTGTCAGTGACATCGCCACAAAGAGCACATGGGTCAGCAGGGGTAAGGGTGATTTTTTCTTATGACGCACTAATGCGGTCCTCTGCTGGATTTTACGGACACAGGCTCACAGCCACTTCTCTTCGTTACTCTTTGTACTACCAGTCTGATGAAGACAAGCCAGTTATTTTTATTCCTTATTTTTTTAAAGATGTTTCATGTATGTGCTTGCTGATTGTCCTTCAAAATGGGCAATTTTTGCTTTTTTACTCCTCTGCAGGTTTTACTTCATATTTTATAAATAATACCCAGAATGGTTTTAGAGACACGTGGTGCCAGGTAGAAACAAATATATACGTTCCTTTGTTGTCAGTAGGAATTTGAGAACAAAAACTGTATAAATTATTTATATATGTTCCCCTCACAGATCACACTTACCAAGAAAAAGTTTGCCAAGGACTCAGAATTGATGATAATTCTTTGAGACGCCTCCGTTAAATTTACAGAATACAAACTGATAACCCCCCCCCCCCTTTTTGGCCACATTTGACAGTTGGTCATTTAAATCAAAATTTGTTTGTTTTTTTTAATTTTTCTTTTCCTTTCTGGCTGAGCAAAGTGTATTGAGTCCTTTTCCAGCTTTGCACTTACTTTGTGTTTTAATTATTTATTCATCTGTTGTATAAAAAGTAATTGCAGCAGACCAGTTCATTAACAAAAGAATTTACCAGACTTAAGACTTTTATTTATAGCAGCACATTGGCAATTTGTAGATGATACAGTTGAAATTATGTCAACATGTAATGCTAATTTCCTACATGAAAAACAGTCATAACTGTTCCCTCTGGTGACCGGTCTGCTTGGTATTAAGGTAAAACAGGCCTAAATTCATGTCATAATCTTTCTACACCTTCCAAACAACTAAAAAGTTATATATATATATATATATATATATATATATATATATATGGAACTTTTATATATTTTTTACCTTTTTTTTTTTTTTTTTTTTTTAAATTAATTTAAATAAACAGTTCTTGACCAGTCCAGGCTGCCTAATTGTTCTTGTAATGCCAAGTTAGGATGTTTCCACTACCCTGCATTCTTCAGGCTTTTATTAAGCATTCTTTAGTGCCACTGAACAGCAGATTGATTTCTTTTTTTCCAAAAGCAAATCGTCACAAAGGGGCATATCTTAAATTGAAAGGTATGTTTTCCGTTTTAGATTTAACAACCAAAAAAAAACCCATTACAGCATTTTGTCAGAGACCAGTTAGTGCAAGGTACATGGTTATACATGTGTAGGTAGGCAAACTGTGGAAATACGAAGGGAATAGACATGGCAAACATGCATCACATCTTGTCGATTGACTCCTGTTTTTTTTTTTTTTTCTTTCTTTCTTTTTTTAAATTATTGTTTAAAGGGACCAATTACTACTTTCTCACAGTATTGCTGGACATAGTCTGTTTGCATAATGTGGGGTAAACCAAACTTGAGAATTCTTTTCATGCAATAGAAAAGCCAGTGTTTGACTTTTTCTCTTGTTATACATTTTTAGACAGTACACAGTTTATTTTTTTAAGCCCCCCAGTCTATTTTGTAGAGCATGCATTGGAGCCATCTGTTAAACACTACACATCTACACTTTTAAATGATACAAGTCACACATCCCAGAACCTCATAAAAAGTTATCCTTTGGTCTTGTGCCAATACGGTGTTATCAATACAGGTCTTGGAACTTCTTGATACAATGCAAAATTAAATCAGTTTAAATGTACAGGCTTGGAATAAAGTACCAGTACCCTAATTTTGGAAAACTACAAAACAAAATTTATCTATCTTTATGTGTATATCTGAAATTTATTCTGTATCATATTTAGAACCTTTTTTTAATCATGAAGAAATATATATTTAGCAATTATTTACGATTGTTTATAATTTTTGTAGTAGGTTGTGATATTTAGTTTTTCCATGTAGACATTCTGCTTGCATGTTTGTTCTATGTGAGCTGAAAGGGTTTTTTTTATTTTTATTTTTTTTTTAAGGATTGACAATGTTAAATCCTGGTCTTCAAGGGCCGTATGGTGGGCTACTTTTGTTACAGCAGAGGTCTTAATTACACAGATTTTACTGGGATTTTAGTTTGATAAGCTGCACAGTCCGGTTGAACGTGTTCTTAAATCACAGGTTGAGAATCACATTAAGCCCAGTTGCGGTCAATTGATAACCAACTATGATGATGGCACCTTAAAATATTTTTTCCATATGGTCTGTTAGGATTAAAATGAAATTAATGTAGGGAAAAATCCCAGAAAGGACTGACGAATGAAGAGCTCAGCTGCCTGGACAGCCACCACACGGCCCCAGTAGTCTGTAGTCTGTTCTGAGATGATCCACATCCTTTGGTACTGCAACCTGAATGAGTTAGGTTTACTTCTCCTACTGGCATATTTTACAGCAGTCGGGTGTATAAATAGTTCTATACTGTGTTCTTTTAAAGCGTCATCTGACAAACCAAACCAAATGCAGTTTGCTGAATAGCTTTTAACCTGAAAGCGTGAATTTTTATAACCACCCTACAACCTCTTGGGATTTTTCTTTGGAATAAGACTACAATCAAATGAGGTACAAGAAGCTTGTGTTCTTCATCTTCTGTGTGTACTTTTAAACTACATGTTGTATTTTGGCATTCAAAATACTTACAATGAGTCCGTGCCAATATGTTGAAGTATTAAATGTCTTCAGTGTCCTACTGAAGTTGGGGTGGTGATGTGGTCATATCTAGACAGGATGTGGACATAAGCTCTTAGAACTGTCCTTTGTGTATGTGTCTCCTCCTGGAAGTTTTATTAAGTCTACTGTAATTTCTTTCATATGGATAAAAACTTGTACATTTGTCATAATAAAAATGGTGTTTAAACCTTGGTGGCTGCAAATCAAATTAATCCGAATGTTAAAGATTTGGACTTTATTACTTTACAGTTCCCTGCCATAATTTGACTGGGTTTAGCAAACTATTTTATTCATTCGTCCGACGCCTTTATGCAACTTAAAACTTAGTTTTGGGCAATAAGAAGTACCCACCGGTTTAACGGATCAGATGGCAGCAACACCGGATTAAATATACCGAAGCACAAAATCAACCTAGGAATGGACTGGACACAGCGGTAAACCATAATTTAAATATTTTATAACATCTTGTTTTTCCGTTATTGGCTATGAGCCCTAACCAGTTTTAGGAGCCCATATTGTCGGATTTTGGAAACTTTTAATTCTTTTACAGACTAAACCGATGTTTCCCGGAGTTCAATGCATTCCCATTACATTTCACGCCAACGCTAAACCGCAACCTGAATCATGCAGGGTCAAACTGCCAAAAACAACATGCAAAAATAAAAAGAGGATTTCTTGCACTGAAGAGTACTCGTGATGTAGTTTATTTTTTAAACTATATATATACTTAAGCGGTACGTTAACGTTAGGAGTAACACCGATGAGAAAAGTGCCGAATTCTGGTTTTCCTACCGAGCTTCGCAGCTACCGTACCGCTCACGTCTGCGGTGCAATGTGCGCATGCGCAGCCTGCAGGGCGCTGGGACTGCGGGACACCGTCAGTCCTGCCCTCTTTCTTTCTTTCTTTCTTTCTTTCTTTTTAAAATTTATTTATTTATTTATTTATTTCTGGCAGGAAGTAAAAACAATTTTTACTTTAACCTTAAATCAAAGTTTCGAATAACACTTCTGTACCATCCCTTTATACCAGGGCACAAGAATACATCAGTAAGACTTCTTGGTTCTGTTTACAGTTTTAAACGAATTTCTACATGAAATGTGGAACTTGGACTTCCACTCGTGCGTTACTGAGCAGACGGCAACGGAAGGCAAACGTAAAAGCGCCGTTGCAGCCTCGGTCCTGTTGGCCGGCGACGGACCGCATGGGTGACGTCACGGTCGTCGGCTTCGCGCTGTCATTTATAAGTTTGAGAAAGAGGCGAGCGCAGTGCTCGTTGGTTCTCCCGGGTCGCACGGAGAAAGGAGGTTTTTTTAACGGCAAAAAAACCCAGATTTTTCTGCGCACTGGGAGTTGTTCCGTGTTTTTGGAAACTTGGGAGAAACTAAGGACGTCAGCGGGATGGCGCTGCTGAGGAAGGTTTCTCCTCCGTGCGAAGGAATCCGGCACGAAGAGCCCGAAACCACAGCGGTCGTGGACGGAAGGGGACTCGGGTCAGGGACGCTTTGTGTTGCCGAAACGTGAGCTTTAAATGTTATTTTTTGCTTGCTGTTATTTCCTCGCTGGTCATACACACTTGTGCGAGAGCTGTGCAATACCGTGAAATAAAGCGAAGCTGCCATAAATCGGTGACTTGCAGCCCCGGCAGGCGGGACGACGCCAGCGGAGCCTCTTGTACTTAAGATTTTTAATTCTTCTTAAGTGTCAGGAACTCACTGTATCCTATTTTATTTTCCTTTTAGTACAGCATGTCCGTATTTTCTATATAGAGAATATAAATCTATATAATCTGTTCAGTTCCTTATATTGTAGCACAAAACAAATTTTACAGTAAAGCTATATTTATAAAGCAGTCTTATTTTTTGCAAACTTTCAAAATTTTGTCAACTTTTTCTTTTTTTGCTGCAAGTGTGAGTAATGAACACAAAATGGTCTTCATTTATATTGAACTTGTTTTTGTTTGCATAAATATACTTTTCTCACTTGACCCCCTACCAGTCCTAAACCTCTTCTATAGTGTCTTATTTTTCAAAAAGTGGGAGCTCCAATACTGGGCCCAACTAGGTCTAGTAGGTTTATTTAGCCTAAGGGCAGCCCTGCATGGTTTCAGTTTATTTGCAGTTGGATAAATTGCGTTTTCAACTTGTTTTACATCAGTTAGTTAACATTAATACTTTATGGCTGGATCTCTTATGCTAAGCCTGTAGGTTGACTCTATGTTGTTGCCCTCCTGGTGCTGCTGAATCCAGGCATGTGTCGTGGTTCAACGGCTCAGGACTGGGCTTCTCTGTGGAGTACTCGTCCATCAGCCTACAGGCCATCTCGCGCGAGCCAGACGCACACCCACAGGAGCACTTGTACCTCATGGTCAACTCTAGATTCCACGGTGAGACCCTGCCCTGGAACTCCAACCATGTAGCTCTTGGAATGATATTTGAAAACATCCATCAAGGTAGGAGAAGTAAGAGAGTGATGTGCCTTTCGTGCCCCTTAGTTAAACAGGTGGGAGTGGGGGGGGCTCATGTTCAGCATGGTCATTGGCAAATAAATGATGCTTCATGTGAAGAAGTACAAAGCTTACCCCATGTCCTTAATTCTGTGTGGGGTTAAAACATCTTGTCAGGTATTGGTTCTCCATGGAGTTTTGCAGAAATATTGTGGGGTTTGCCTTAACACTGGGGGACGTGCCCCCCACCCTCTTCGATACGCCTATGATTCCATGCTATTTAGTAACCGATTCACGAGAAGCAAAGAGAAAGTTTCTTGGCTCTTAGCAGATTTTCCCAGTATGCAATTGCCAAATAGATTACTCTCTCCACAGGAGCGCCTGCTGAAGGTCATGTTCTGGTTCCAACCACCCCACGGCTGGCCTTTTACCCAGAGTGGCCCATTGTCCCAGACTCACATCCCTGCCAGTGCTCCCCTTGACAGGATATTTAAACCAAGCCACTGACATCACATTAAATGTGCAAGGCCTTCGAAAATAATGCCCCGTGTTATTGATGCTTTCGGTCGAGTCATCATCTTTTATGCAATGGTGTCTGTTTTCCTTCTGATTTTTAGCTTTTAGAAAGATGTCAGAAAGGTATTTTTTTACTGTCCAATCAGATATTTTTTAATAATAATAATAATAATAATAATAATAATAATAATAATAATAATAATAATAATTATTATTATTATTATTATTATTAGTAGTAGTAGTAGTAGTCGTAGTAGTCGTAGTAGTAGTAGTAGTGTTATAGTCCTGATAAAAAGGATTCGGTTGTTGTGAACTATAACAGAGATTTATCCCTTATACCTGCTTTAGCCAGAAGAAAATCAAAGCAATTTTTGCCTTAAAGTAGACAGAGAAGCGATTAACTAAATGATCTCTTTCTATTAATTAAATGGAATCGTGAGTATGGAGCTGTGTCATTCACCCTCAGACTGTGCCTGGTTTTTGCCATTTTCGTGGGGTGCTGCATTATACCAGCGACAATGGTGTCACCAGGGAAACTTTTCACAAGGGAAACTCTGGACTGATGTATGTGGTTACAAATACTTGAGCAAAGCAAATTTCACTCCAGCTTGGCTTTCAGAACTGGCAGCACATTCACATTACGCATGTTTCCCTTTTTGGAAACCACAGGTATCTGTGAAACAAGATCGCACTTTATTTAAACTGTTCCTGCAGGCTGAAGTCCTCTGTGACTTTTATTTATTGTGTGTGTAAGGAAACAGCGTGCCAAAATCAATTGCATCTTTTTCCAGAGGAGCCTGAAATGCAGAAGAAAGCTGAGGAGGAGGAGGAGGAGGAAGAAGATGAAGACGAGAGCAGTGATGACAGCAAATCCTCTAGCCCTGTTGTAGAGATTCGGTTCATACCCAGCGACAAAGCCTCTTGTGAGTGCAGAACACCTATCACACTGATGAAAAATGTTACATGCATTCAGACAGTAGTCTTCAGTATGTCTGTGGTGTCTGCCATAAAGTCCAAGTCCTGAGTGTCTGTCCCATTTGCAGTGGAGGCCATGTTCTCTGCCATGTGTGAGTGCCAGGCTCTGCACCCAGACCCAGATGATTCAGACTCTGACTTTGAGGGGGATGAGTATGATGTCGAGGAAGCAGGCTCGTCTTTAAGTCTGATGTCATGATGCTGCAGATTGTGACAGGATATCATGTGGAATTTAAATTTCTAGACTTTTTAATGAATTTCAGGAACCCTAACTACTATAGTAAACTTTCCATTTACTTTTTAAAATGATATATTCTTGATCTTTCTAGGAAATTGACACTGTAATTATGCTTGTAGTTGGCAGTCTTGGTGGAAACGCATAAGAAAGTGAAGTTCCTGCCCTGCCCATTTTCACTCCATCTGCAGAACAAGGCCAGCACCACCTGCCAGATGTGTTCAGCTATGAGGAAGCCATGTCTCATCTGACTGTGGGGGCCCAGGCCTCGCTAGAAGATGAGGAAGAAGAGCCCGACGAGTTGGTAGACCAGAGGTGCCACCTGGGAGGTAAGGGGGCTGGGTGCTACAGAAGGGTGCTTTTCCGATGCTGAGATGGTGGACACAAGGTGGATTTTGAACTTTACCGTCTGTCGTGAATCTGGGTGCCGCGCAGATCTCTGCAGAGTAAAGTACTCGGGGCCTGGAGATGAATGCAGAGTCTCTGACAATCCCTCGATTGTGAAGCAGTGCTGCAAGTTTGGGACAGTCATGTGCATTAACTCTTTCAAGGTCTCGCAGACATGTTGTTTTTCTTCTGTAAAGGGGATGATTGACTGTTAATGTATGTTCTGCTCCTTCTCCTTCTAACACAGAGATGACTGATGCAAGTACAGGTGTGACGACAGAAGCTGGGCAGTCTGAGGCTGTCAGCGTGGAGCATCGGTATGAGATTGACAGTCTGAGCCACTGTAAATCAAACAGTTACTGTGTTTATTTTATACTGTATTTTTTATAAACATTGTGCAGAGAAATTCAACATCTAAGTGTTACTGATTTGAAACTAATGGGCCCTTTTGCCCCTTCACAGGGTGACAGCTAAACATGAGGTGACTTGTTAAGCTGTCAAAGATCTCATTTCACTCAGACCAGTGTCACCTTTGGCTGCAGTAGGACCAAAACCTGCTGTGGGAAAGAAGATGCAGATCAAAACAAAGGATACTTAAGTCCAGTAAATGTTTCTTGTGCATCCAGCTACAGTATTTTTTGTTAGTCTTACATTGGCAAAGGTATTGTGTAACCTTATTCATAATGGAAAAAATGTATATATGCTATTGATTTGATAGCTAAAAAATGATGGACTCCGATTCCCATAGTCATGCCGCATGAAGTCGGCTGTGATAAAACAGTTTTTGTATTATTTAGCATTTATTTCATCCTCCGAAAGGGAGTGACTGTCTTCAGACATTTTTAATTGATTCTACTTTACTTTAAAATGCCCAGGTTAGAGGTGAAAAATGTTTTTACAGTAACTGAAGTTATTGTAAGTAAGGGATCACTCGGAATGGGAACCATTAGTGGATTTAAGGGATACAATTAAAACTTTTTAGATTAGATATAAAACTTGTACTAATGTAGAGTGTACTACATTTTTTTAAACTGTGAAGGTACATTTCTAACTACAGGTTTTGTAATGTAAAAAGAATCTGGAAACATCATCTGGAACTGAGTATGTTCACTAGCAGCCTTAAATTTGCTTGTATGAGAAGCTTCACGGTAAGGAGTTTTCTGCTAGCCAACAGGAACTTCGACTAATGTTTACGGTTCCAACATCTTTGTTTTTTTGAAAGCACAAGATAGTGGCATTAGAGTTGTTTTTCAAAGGGATTTTGGTCTTAAACATCTCAGTACAATTGCTGATCCCTTAAGAATTGTTTTTTCATTGTTACTACTTTTCAGAAATTATTTTACTCGCAACTAATAGTCAATTTTACTAAATGCAAACAGAAAATGACTGTATGTATCAATAAAACTGCTGAAATATTTATTGCAGCACAGAAAAAGTGTACAAAGCTTTGGGAAATGTGGTTCTAACTGGACTCAGGCAATTAAAATTCAATACCCAGATCCTCTGGTGAACACGGGACAGCTGAGGAATTCAGACGCGATTCACCCCACCCTGGACTGTTGACTGCGCCACTGATATTAGGACATCAGAGTGGTTTGCTAAGGAGCCAGCACAGGGTGACAGGTGCTGAAATTATAAGCCTAAGTACAGGAATGGGTGGGAGGAATGCCCTCTCCCGTTGGCTGCGGAAGCCTGGTGCATCCCCAGTATTTGTGTACAACTCCAACGAGGGCTACTGAGAAAATTTAAAAATGTACCCCCCCCCCCCCCCATTTACCTAACAATTTTTTGTAATAGAAAATACCATTATTAATAACTGATTACTCATTTACTTTTAGCTGCTCTGGAAGCACCACGTAGAATTGGCTTTTACTCCGTTTTACCAGCAGGTGGCGCAATGGCTTTGTGCACACGTGTACTTTCTATAAATAAAACAAGAATATAAATAATAACATCGCCGTCGTATTAGATAACCGTGTATCTACCGTGTTTATTTACTCATGGTTACTCATTTAATGTTTGCTTGTCGTACTATTTATTTACAAACGATGCGGTGAGAGGAAATATTTATTTATGGCAAATTTCTCTTGCGCTTATGACAACGCAGAAGTCTATGCCGTTCGTTTAATTGCTTTCAAGCGCTTGCGATTGGGCAGTAATCGCGGTGACGTCATGCATCGAGTTCGTATACTGAAGGCGACAAAATGACGTAAAGAGAGGAACGTCATCATCCGCCGGGCTGTGGGCTCAGTGGAAGCTCAGTCCCTTGCAGGTCCACTTTCCTGGCGCCGCTGCCGCCGCTATGTAGCAGACTGGGGATCCGAGCCGAGCGGGTTGTGTCCGTTTGGAAGAGATGTTCAACTGTTGAGCTGAAGGTGAGTGATGTTTGTCGTGCGGTCCTCCGGTGAGGGGGCGCGCTCGAACCGGGCTCCTTCGTGGGGGCGAGTGGGCACGGCGTGACGGTGTGGCGGATGAATCCATCACTTTTAGACTTGTTTTCTCCTCCAACTTCGTGTCGCAGCCGCACTGTTGAGCGCTTCCTGACGCGCTGCCTCGTCGGTGAGCCGCACTTGCCGCACATTGGCGCGTTTGGCGTGGATTTCGCCTCCATATTTCGCTCCTCCGCGGCTTCCCTTCGTGCGGGATTCGCGGGTTTGGGTCGCGCTCCAGGGCCGGCGGTCGTGGACGCGTGGGGGGGAGAAAAAAAAAACCCACGGAAACGGGCCGGTTGTCGCCTCTGCTGCGCAAAAGCAATGCGCTCGTTTTGGCGCTGCGGTCAACACCTCGCCCATTTCGACAAGTTTGTAGAGATTTGTTCTCGTTTTCACCATTTTCCCTGACTTTTTCTCTTGAGCAGCGTCCAGAAAGTCAAATCCTGTGATTTAATGTTGTAAAACACGGGAAAGTCCATGGGGGCAGGGGGGTGAATACTTTTTTTTTTTTGCAGACACCGTGTTATAGATACTCACGTCAAACACGAAGTGTTTCTCCTGACTTTATTTTCAAAGCAGACCTGTGCTTCGCAGACACTGAAGCAGGTGAAAGACACCTGGGCTGAGATTCGTCCCTGTGAACGCATGGCAGACAGCGTCGGCGTAGAGCTGCTTAGATCCCTCAATGGCCACCTTCTGTCGTCGCTTCCCACCGTGAGGGACATTAAAGCCCCTCGCCTGTCCCACAGGGTCTGAAGCTGCACTACCTCAAAAGACCCATAAAGTCTCCCGCCTTCTGTGCCGAGCTTTAAAGCCTGCGCTCTTTTAAACAGGATGGAAAAATGCTCTTTTTCTGTCTTTCTCCCTCTCATTGTCTGTCTGACCAGTTTTAAGAAGCTGTGCTGTTTGTTTTAAAGGCGACCCCCCCCAGCGCTCTGGTGCAGGGACTTCACACACCATCATCTGGACTCTTTTTGCTTAGTTTGCTGGGGGGGGGAACAAAAGCTCCGTGTTTGCTGCTGCCTCTTTGGATGGCGGCAGTGAAAGGTTTTCGGTTCTCAACAACAAACTTATTCCTTTTGCTCTGTTTTAGTTATCCTGTAGCTGTAAAATATGTTTTCAGAAGTGCTTTTTTTTTGGTCCCTGACATGGGACAGTCCTGAATGAGCACCTGGCTTGTGCGGTGCAGATTCAGCAGCTTCTCACCCTTTGCCTCCACTGGGTTTTCGCACAGCAGGTGAACGCTGTCCTGGGCCGTAGTTTTTCATTGGATCCATTTATATGCAAAATTGGCCGCCTGCTTTAATGCCATCTGTCCCTCGCAGTTGGGCCAAGATGTCATCTCCACCCCCTCACTTCCACACCCCATCCCCCCTGAATCCCTGCCATTTCTGCTCAACTGGGCCGTTTGTAGTTTAGCTTTAAAATAAACTTATTGATAATTGATGAACTGGGTTAATCGGCCAAAAATACACGTGTGTGTGTGTGTGTGTGTGTGTGGGGTGGTGGTGGTCACCTGTAGACACATGGTTGTCTCGCTGGGTGTGTCTGTATTTTCCGTTTCAAAAGCTGCTCATTTCTCACAGTGCCAATGCCCACAATGGGGGGTTCTGCACTTGTTGTCATCCTTTTTGGCCATTTTTCTGGCCACGTGGGCAGCTAAGCGCAGGATGAGACGTGCGGAACAGACCTCTCAACCCACACGGATTTCAGCTCGCTTTTCATTTACCTGACTTTAAATATCATGTTTATCATAGAGGTGCAGGTCTGAAGGAGGGATACCACAGTTTAAACTCAGTTGTCATTTTCATGACATTATTTACTTTTTCCTGTATTCATTTAGCTTGTTTTCACAGACGCCTTAATACTGAGATTTCCAACTCAGTCTCTACGTTCATACAGATTTATATGGTGTTAGCAGTAATTTTTACTGTAGCAATTTTAGAGTAAATGCCTGGATGGAGGACACTGCAGTCGGAAGTAGGATTCAACCTGGGGCTTTGAGTCCAAAGATAGCAGCTGTCTACTGCCTGCCTTCTTCATATCCCAAATTCTGTATACAGTCAGTATGTGGCTTTAATTCTTGCTGTATGGGTTTGTATTTATGAGCTAAATCCGATTTATGGGTAAATTTTTTATTTCCTTGGTACTATTAGGAAATGTCACCCTCAGAACAAGGACATTACATTGGAAGGGGTTTGTAGAATTTAAATACATCAGCTTAAGTGCACACTGTTGCAGCAGTGTCTACATGTATATGAAATAATCTGTAGTGTTTACAGCAACTTATAAGAGGTTTAATGGTGGGAATGGGTTAAAGTGAATATTGGAGCCCCACTCAGACACTGGAAAGAACAAGGACCGAAGGACAGTAGAAAACAAAGGCATATTTAAAAGCAGCTCTTCACTGTACATGGAAATGAGAGCTAAGGAAGGGTAATTGGTAACACTGCGCCTGAAGTGTAAACTCAGTCCTTCAGGGAGAAACTGCTTTCCTATTAAAGACAGATTGATAGAGTATGAAGGAATTCCACTAAAAACTGTAATATTCCTCACCACCTGTGACGTGGTCATCGTTTCACAATGCAAAGATGCCCTGTTTACTAAGAAGAGCAGTCGGCTGTTCGTCTTTGCTGCTGTGAACAGGCACGTCGGAAACGTCGTCCCAAATGGCTGCCGGCAGACGCGCTCTGTTCCATCCTCAGGAATCCTTCTCTGGAGGGAAACTTCACAAACAGAGACCAAAACTGGTGCCAGTAATGGGGGAAGCTGCTGAACACTGACTTGCTTGACTGATCATCATTTTTCCACATCTGTGATTCTACTCTTGGTAAGATGGTGGTTAAAATTCTGTCACAGTCACTTTGCTAGCAAGAAACAGGCTGGAAAACTGATCGAACACAAGGATAACCGTTACTCTTCCTTCCTTAAGACCCGGGGATCAGATTAACAGGTTTCAGCCCTCAAAGGGACACAAGTCAGCAAACTGGTCACTGTGCTTCCTGTTTCTTAATTTAAAGACTTCATTTCCACTTCCTGAGGTGTACTGCC
Organism: Heterotis niloticus; assembly: GCA_018136845.1. NCBI lineage: Eukaryota > Metazoa > Chordata > Actinopteri > Osteoglossiformes > Osteoglossidae > Heterotis > Heterotis niloticus. Next base: position 6,188,086 of record CM030899.1, on the reverse strand, counting down.
ATCTAAGAGGTGATGGGTTTGTACATGTTTTCACTTGCGTTTTCTAAACCCCAACTTTCCAGGTCTCGGGGAGGCGCCAGTTATCATCTAACAAAGTCCCAGTCTGCCAGTTTCCCCGTACAAAGGAATCCATCCATCTGTGATCTGGTCAGGGTTGCCACAGTCTGCAGCCCATCTCAGAATCACACGGGGCATTAGGTTATAGAACAACACCGTGTGTGATGTTGGTCAATGTAAGGATTGTACTTACAAATGAAGTAAGAAAATGCATTCTAAGGTTGTATAGTTGACTGTTGTCTCAGGGTGTTGACTTTTTATGTATTTATTTGAACACCGCTGTTCACCGATCACTACTGGTTATGGATTTTGTGTAATAGTTTTGCTGGTCCAACTATTGATTCTTGTTTAATAGTATTTGTGCAAAAGGAAAAAATGCTGATGTGTAACACTACACAGCTGCGCTGCTGTGTTTCTTCCCCTTCATGGTAACACCAGAATTCAGTGGAATAAATGGGTTTCAATTAGATGCTGCCAAAATGCTGGCGGTTTGTCTCATCTCAAGTAAGCGTTTCCACGAACCCCAAAGAAATGGAAGAATGTAACGAGAGCATCTTGGAAGCAATAACTCTGGTTTTCCCTGTTTTTCATTTTCCAATTGGATTCCTTGCCCCCGACATGTTGGGTCTTTGCTAGACACCACTTTCTGTGACTACTTCAGATGCATGGATAAACCTATGGCTTTAATCCGTTTGGCCAAGCTTCTCCACTGCTTTCCTCAGATGAGCAACCTCTTTGTCTTCTTGTGAAGTCATTTGACAGAATGGTATTTGTTTCACCCTCATCTCACGGTACATTGGTTACAAAAAGGATAGAGGTGGTGTACAGAACCCTCAGTTATAACCAGTAGTTCTCACGCTGTCAGAAGCCACTAACTCTAAAAAGTATCTGAGATTAAACTGGTAATTTTCTTACCCAGTTTGCTCTCTACTAATTTCCTTAAAACTGTTTCACTTTTTCTATCTTTTGCACTATAGATAGCAGTGTCAGTAGTTCTAGGTAACATCTCCTTCTAGATCACCTGGTGCAGGGTTTGCTCCTGCAGGACCTCAAATCTCTGGAATGGTTTTGGTGCAGTAGAAATTACTTTATTGTAACCAATTTGTAACAGCAGTACAACCTTTTATCCAGTGAACCTTGCAAAATTTTTAGCACAATAATTTTCGAAATGTGATGGTTTCCATTGAACAGCTTTGCTTTCTTCCGTAACCTGTACATTGGTTCCCTCTGACAGCTGTAGTATACGTGCAGAAGACGGAAGCCAACCCCGTGGCCTGCTGTGCAGAAATGGCCGACGCTGGAGATTTGGAGGACAGGCCTCCGGCTCCACCTGTGCGAAACACCAGCGCCAAGGACTCGACCCCCTCGGGCCACAGCGCCAGACCCCTGCCTCCAAACCCTGAGGATAAGAAGAGGAAGGACCGGTCCATCCGCTCCATCCTCACTGGAGGAGGGGACAAGAGTGAGTTTACTGTGGAGTTGCTGTCATGTTTCCATCAACTCTGGGATGCGAGAGAAAATTAAAACTCTGTGGTTGGAAAATGTTCAGCTGCTGACATCTTGTACCACCTATTGATTCTTTCTTTTGTCACAATAAGTGCTGAATATCCTCTTCTTCCTGTTCGACCCAACTTTATTTATTTATCTATTTATTTATTTATTTATTTATTACCTCCACCTTTGTTTTGTTTAATGTTTTCATCTTGTTTACCATCGTGTAAGGCTTAGTGTGATGATCCATATGTTTGCTAAAGCTACCTGCTGCTCGGCTCTCGCAGCTCTGCAGTCAGGCTCCACCATCTGCGTCTGTTTCAGTCTTGCAGTCTGTCTGACTGCAGTAGGTTCAGTTGGGGTTGACTGACTGCCTCCTCTCACAGCCAACAGGAAGAAGGAGCGTCCGGAGATATCGCTGCCCTCAGATTTTGAGCACACGATCCATGTAGGCTTTGATGCGGTCACTGGAGAGTTCACAGTGAGTTTGCGTGTGTGTGTGCACGCGCGAGATTTTGTACCTGAGTGAAAGTGATACACATGGGTGCCTGTTTCTCCTTGGGGGGGGGATTCCATCATATTTGTAAGTGGTTTGTGTGAATGCAGGGAATGCCTGAGCAGTGGGCGCGACTTCTCCAGACCTCCAACATCACCAAGCTGGAGCAGAAGAAAAACCCACAAGCTGTGCTCGATGTTCTAAAGTTCTACGATTCCAAGGAGACATCCAACAGTCAAAAATATATGAGCTTCACAGGTGTGACTGACCTTCAAACACTAATATGATTCTTGGTTTTTACCAGAGCTGGGAAGAAGTCTGGTTAGAAGCTAAATCTGTGTTTTGACTTACTCATTTTTCAAAAATGTTTCTGTATTTAGGATTTTTTTTTTTTTTTTTTTACACTGTGATGAAGTTTTAGTACTTGTACCCATTTTCTTTCTTTAGATAAATCATCTGACAGCTGCGACACATCTAATGTTCTGGTGAGTTCTACATTGAAGAAGTAGACCCAGAGAGGTGTGTGTGTCATTGCTGGAATGATGCTGATGAAAGCGGTTCTCATCAGAACTGATGAATGAAATTCTGTTTGTGTCCTTCCCTTAGATTGGAAAGGCTCCGTCTGAGACCGTCCCCATTGCCACTTTCTCTGAAGATGATGAGGATGACGATGAGGAGACCACACTGCCACCTGCAATAGCCCCACGACCGGAACACACAAAGTCGGTGAGTGCCTCTCCATTTCCAGAGTTTCTAACTATTCCCTTGGCATTCTAAACACTGCTGTCCCCTGAGAGCAACATGCACACTACTTTCCTGTCTATGCTGTTTACCACATTAGCCAGAGGTCTACTGCTTCTTCCTGCCTCCCCATCCACCACCTGCACCACTGGGTATCTTTTCCATGATTGAGGCATAAGCAGGTTTTTGGAAAGATGTTTGAAAGCATCAGATGCTGATTCTCCTTCCCTTGGGAATGAGTACGACAAAAATCAGATGCCTAATTTTTATGAAGAAAATAGCTTCTCATCCCCCATGAGGGACAACACCTTCAAGATGCATCAGTGGTTCAGGTGTGTCAAATGAGCCAGATGTGAAAACGAAAGGTGTTTATGGGGAGCCAATAATGAAGTCTCCTCAGTGATGATACCTTGGTTGACCTTCACCCTGCTTTGAGGATGCTGAGTTGTTGTCCTCTGACATCAGGCTGGGCCGAGAGAGAGAGAGCTCTGACCACCGACTCCGTTTGCAGTGCCAGTTCTTTGTTAAGCCTGCAGGTCAGATTCCACTTGTCTCCAGCATCAACGGCAATATGTAGTGGTCAGGTAATCTGACAGGAAGAAAATGGCTTATTCTCTTTTTTTTTTTTTTTTTTTTTTTTTAAATTTTTTTAAATTTATTTATAAATATACTGAATTTTTTAACAGACAAGAAAATTCTTGTATAAATGCCTGGTTATTATGATTTTTATCTTCCTTAAACAAGGACCATTGGGCTTGCAGATGTACCAGTGAAGAGCTGATTTAAAGGCTTCTGTATTTTCCAGCCTAAATAACATAATTATTACTGTAGATTCTTTCAATGTGTAGATACATTTTGCTTTAATAGCATAACTTGCAGTACAGTCACTTTTCTGAGTTCAACAAAAATTGGGTGTTTATTTTAGCACTAAATGATGGAAAGGATTTTATTTAGGTGATATAGCGGAAACTGCTTTTTGTGGGCAGTTTATTGAGGTAAGTGTGGTCAGTTAACACACTTTCATACTCCAAGTACTTAATGTGAAGCCTTGGGCCTGTTTGACAGTCTGTACTGGGGTTTTATTTATATATATATATATATATATATATATATATATATCTCAGATAATAAAATAACAAATAAAAAATGAATGTTGAAAGCAATTTGTCTACCTGATTTTTTTTTTTTTTTTTTTTTTTTTTAAATCTCTTGATATAATCACACATTTACTGAATAAATTGTATGTGAAATCTTTCTTGAGAGCACAACAGACTGGCATCATTGAGGTCACAGAGAACCACACCCTGGTTTAACAGGGTACTGTGGGGTTCTTGTAGACACAGTACAGTGGGGCAGGTACACAGGGAACTGAAGTCCTGTTCAGCTCAGCACTAAAAATTCTTTCTGGCACAGATATCTAAAGGATGCATGCTGGGTGGACATATTTGACTTGTTGGTTTTGTGATGTCTGTTGCTTCTTTATTGATATCCCCCCTCTCCCAACTTACAGATATACACCCGCTCAGTGATAGAGCCTCATCCAGCCCCTGCCACCAAGGATGCTGCCACTTCTCCCACTTTACCACCTGTGGGGACCACCAGCCCAATCCATCCTTATTCCTGCTCCTCTTCCTCAGCTTCAGCACAACCTCCGCGTGGAGTTGACAAGGGCAGGAAGAAGAAAATGTCTGATGAAGAGATCCTGGACAAACTGCGTGAGTTTCTCTCTGACTTGTGGAGACAGGAAAACCCCTTCCCAGCCCAGGCAGTTGTCACAGGATCTTTAATGTTTCATTTTTAAATTTTGATTTTTGTTTTCAGTCTGATGCTAGAGGTGTTTCCTCTGGTGCTGTACAGGTCCCTGCTTGTAAATTAGTCTGGCCCCAGCTCCACGTGGGATCTGTATGGTTTAGGTTAACTGGTACCTGTAAATTGTCCTTTGGTCTTTTGTCTGTGTGATTGCCCTGTGATATCCTGCCCTGGTTACCTCCTGCCTTGTCCCTTCTGCTTCTTAGGGAGGGTTTGGCCTGTTTGGATAAGGTGGTTGCAAAAGTAAATGTATGAATGAATGATATTTGACATGACTGTGGTCATTATTTTTAATTTTAGTTTTTTTTTTTTTTTTTTTTTAATGTCAAATGGTATGAACTTTTTTTTTTTTTTTATTATCATCAAGAGAAATGTTTTGTGCCTTTCATTGTACTTTTGTTCTCATTTTAGTGTTGTTATAGTTCAGGTGATGAATTCTTGTCGCCCTCTACTGGTACTGCCCTAAGCATATATGTGTCCCTTGACCAGTACTGACTGGTGCTGCTCTCTTTGCTATTATGGGGTTACATCCTCCAATGCTGGGACATAATCTGTTTATTTTGAATGGTAGAGACATCATAATGATATTTTCAGCCTTCCATTTTCTGTAGTAGAATGAGGACAGAAGTAAGTTACTTATAGAGCACAGACGTGCCCCTTTTGCTGATTTATGTTTCTGGTAAAAGTGCATAGTGGTGACCCTTCATTCAGCCCTCTGTTGCTGTGTCTTTCATTCTCAGGCAGCATTGTCAGTGTGGGAGACCCCAAAAAGAAGTATACACACTTTGAAAAGATTGGCCAAGGGTGAGTATGTAGTCACCTGAGCAAATGTTTTTCCTGAATTATCCTCAGCCCTTCAGTCCTCCCCTATGCTTTCCAGCTTGATGTGTCTTTCAATGAAAGCTTCACTAAGTTCTGAAAAGAAAGTGGATTCAGAAAATGAATTGAATCTTGTTCTGTTTTTATTTCTTTTGGCTAATGAAAGCCGAAAAGGTCCATGTGAGGTGCTGGTTAACTAGCTGTCTTTCTAACAGGGCATCTGGGACTGTGTACACCGCTGTAGATGTTGCCACAGGACAGGAGGTATGACTGGTCTCACAGATGGACCCATCAGGTTCTACTTAATTTCTGCCAAGGTTGGATCTTAAGTCATGGGTTTCAGTTAAATTCCACTTAGTCCTTAAGGACCAAATTATGAGCCACAAATTTTAACATGTTAAAAAAACTTATGTTTGATGGAAGGATCACAAAAAATGTTAAAACAAAGAAGGTTCAAAAGTATACTTGATACCATCAAACCTTAAACCAAAAGTCAATGACTTTGCAGTTGTGTCATCATTGTGAGGCTGGATGTTAAGGTAAATAGGGGTAGAGCTTACAGCTAATTGCCACTTCAGTTGTGTTCATCATACGGGGAATCCACCACACTTTGGAAAGACCTGATATCACTTGGGGATTCCCATGGATGAGCTGGGGACCACTGTTATGGAAAGGAAGGCCTGGTCCTACCTGCTCAGTTGACTACCTCTGTGCTCCTCTCCAGGATCAGTTTTCATAAGAAATGAAAAATTGAGGAGCAAAACATTTATTTATTTTTTTATTTTTTTTAAACCTGTGTATCCAGGTTGCCATCAAGCAGATGAATCTACAGCAGCAGCCCAAAAAGGAGCTGATCATCAACGAGATCCTTGTCATGAGGGAAAACAAGAACACTAACATTGTCAACTACCTTGACAGGTGTGTAAAGCTACCTTGTGGTGGATTCCAAATGAAGCTTGACTGGTGGTACATTTTTCATCTCGCCCCTTAGTTTTACGCATGGTTACTCAGGTTCACAGTACTCAACTATTTCACACTCTGGCTCTGTAGCCCATGCATGCCTGTTTTTCTTGCCTGGTTCTAGTTACCTGGTGGGGGAGGAGCTGTGGGTGGTGATGGAATACCTTGCTGGAGGCTCTCTGACAGATGTGGTCACTGAGACCTGTATGGATGAAGGACAGATTGCTGCAGTGTGTCGTGAGGTAGGTCTCACTGTGGGTCGCCTCTGATGCGTTTCTATAATGTGGCCAAAGTGGAGCTCCTGCCATGTTCTACATGTGCTTCCTGCTCTTAATAGCTGAATGAGATGTCCATCTTCTTTCCCCAAATTGCAGCTTTGATTGCTTTGATTTCATTATCAGGTCTTGGTTTTAATAGGGGAAAAAAACACCCTTTTAGGCCCCTTTTCTGTCAATGCTGTAGCAAATTTTCATAGTTGGACCTACAGTTGGTCTCCTATTTATAATCTTAATGGGGACCAAGACCTGGATCATTTCTTGGAAATTTTCTTTAACCTGATGTGACACGGAGTTCCCTAGGGGCTCCTCTTTAATTCTATATGCAGCCACCCCTGTAATGTAATGAAAAAAATGCTGGAATTGGACAAACTGACCGTGCTTTGAGAATCATGTGGTTGTAATTCTTTGTCTGCTGTTAAGTGTATTATTGTTTATTCTGATTTGTAAGTTTCATCAATGAATAAATTGAGTGTAAATGTCATCAGCAAGACTGCTCTTTGGGGGCAAAAAAGCACAATTTCTGTCTTTCTCCCTCGCTCTCTCTCGCTGAGCAGCTTGCAGAGACCGGGATAGCAGTCAGACCCTCCCTGTGCTGAGATGAGATGCCTCCTTCACACCGAGGCTTTTAACATGGCTTGTTTACTGGAGTTGTTGCACAGGCTGGACACGGGGTCCTACAGTTCAGCTGGCACTCTGGGATTTTGCCAATTGCAGCATTGTTAGCATAACAACCCTTTTCTGACACACAGAGGTCTCTCTGCTCTCATGTAGTGTCTGCAAGCCCTCGAGTTCCTGCACTCAAATCAAGTGATCCACCGAGACATCAAGAGTGACAACATCCTTTTGGGCCTGGATGGATCTGTCAAGCTCAGTGAGTGGATGTTCTCACATTTTCTACCCGCTTTGAAAATCTATAAGCAGGCTCCAAAGCTGCTTGACTTATTTATTATTTAGGAGTAAAATGTAACTTTGAGGACTGAGCTTCTAAGGAATGTGATCAGTCAGCATCAAGTTGACTGTTAGCTTGCTATAGACAGGTTGTTTTTATTTGCAATTTTGTGTTTCTGCTCTTTTCTTCCTGTTCAAATACAAGATTTTTTAAATTATCCAGCGAGCAAAGATTTCTGTTTTCATGTGGGAATAAGTTATATAGCAGTTCACCGTTTTTGACGCTAGATGGCAGTATCGCCCCCATCCATTATTAGTCACCCCTTTATCCTGTTCAGGGTCATGTTGGTCCAGAGCTTAGCCTGGAATTACTGGGCACCAAGCTAGGAAACAACGTTTGGATGGGGCACTAGTTTATCCCAGGGTGGCCTCACACCCAAGCTGAACTGCATGTCTTTGGGCTGTGGGAGGAAATTGAAGCAGATGGAGCAAACCCACGCAGACATGGAGAGAGCAGGCAACCTCCACGCAGGCTGAACTGGATTCGACCCCACACCCAACTAGCCCAGGCGCTGTGAAGCGGCAACATTTCTCACTAAATCGCCCCCACATGACAATATTGAAACAAATTATTTCTTGTTTATGCAACACAGCAGGAGGTAATTTTCTCCGACCAACAGCAAAACACTTCACTTTTTTCAATGTCCCGTCTCTGTCTCCCCACAGCGGATTTTGGCTTCTGTGCCCAGATCACTCCAGAGCAGAGCAAGCGCAGCACCATGGTGGGAACACCTTACTGGATGGCCCCTGAGGTGGTGACCCGGAAGGCTTATGGGCCCAAGGTGGACATCTGGTCTCTGGGCATCATGGCCATAGAGATGGTAGAAGGGGAGCCTCCATACTTAAATGAGAACCCACTCAGGGTAGGTTTAGGTGGAGGGAAACACGTGGATGTTCTACTGATCCTGCTGTCGCCAATCAGGTCAGGGTGTTGTCATGGCAACCACATTGTTATCATCCCCTTGAGTGTTCTGTCCAAAAGCTATTTATATATAGAACAGACAGTGATATAACCAGACAGACATAGATTAAGCCAATTCAAACAGCTGAAATTGTTTTACAGATATTTCCCTAAATGAGCGGAAACAGTAATTGTGTTCATTGTTTTGACTTGGATGCAGGCTAACTCAAGAGGAATCAGTTCTAGAAAAAGCACAAACAGGTTTTAAGGACGTGAGCCCATAAAAGCTGGCAGCTCCTGGCTACAGTGTTTCTCATACAGTGTTTTCATGGAAAGTAGAACAAAAATAATTCAGGATGTCTTTATTTCTGCTCGCTTCTCTGTGTTCTCTGCTCTCCCATAATCATATAAGGGCATTTAATCATGATAATAAGCCCCGTCCTAATTTCCGACCCACTGTCCACAACTCAGGCGCTGTACCTCATTGCCACTAATGGTACACCGGAACTGCAGAACCCGGAGCGACTGTCTGCTACATTCCGTGACTTCCTGCGACGCTGTCTGGAGATGGATGTGGAGAAGAGGGGCTCCGCTAAGGACCTGCTGCAGGTGAACAGCCAGGAATGGCAGCCAATGGAGCTGAGTTTTGTGGCACCAGGCGTAAGAGGTGGTTCACAGCAAGCGATGAATGACAGCGGTATCCTTCGTATGTAGCATCATCCCCTCCAGATTTTTATTTATTTTATTTATTTATTTATTTATATAAAGCTGCATCAATAATTTATACAAATCATTGAAGATACAGACCAGGAACAGTGATTCCTGGACTTCTGTGTGGAGTCTCTGCCTATATATGTGTGTTTGAGTCTCTCTCATGAGTTATGCAGCAATTTTGTCCAGAAGAACCTCAGGTGAGCTGTTGTCCCCTGATACTACACAGACGATGGCACGTGGGGAGTTGTGAGTTGTATTTGGAGCAGGAAATTTTACACCCAGACATTCTTCCTGACATCGGCTTTCACCTTTTACCTTGACTGGGGACCAGCACTGACAATCCAGTGGCTGGTTGACACACACGCACACACAATAGGCAATTTGGAATAACCAATTAACCTGAAATGCATGTCTTTAGACTGTGGGGGGAAGGGACCCACACAGACACAGGGAGAACATGCAAACTCCACCCAGACTGAGCTGGATTCAAATCCATACCCAACCAGTCCAGGTGCTGTGAGGCACCAGTGCTATTCACTGTGCCACCAAGCTGGCCAAACATGTGTATGAAGATTTGCATTGAACCCACTCAAGCAGTCATCCCAAGTAAATTATTATATACAGTGTGTATTGTTGCCTGACCACCGGTGCCTAGGAACCAGTGTGCTGCAAAATAGCTTTGCAGTTTTATCCTCAGGCCAGATCTCATTAGGCCAGATCATTAGTTTGGTTTTACTGACGCATGTGATCCACTGTCCTCTCAACGTTACTTTTCAGAAGCGGAAAAACAAAAACAGCTTTCAGCACCTAAAGCTTGGAGGCTTTCGCCTGCTAAGCCGTGTCAGCTGGATCCTTCCACCATTCTTGTGTTTTATGCTGTGCGGCTTTCAGAATGCAGAGTCAACATGAACATCAGCCTCTGTGGATGTTTCCAAAGTGGCTGAGATCCAGAAAGAGCCTTGCTGCCTGTCTGGGTTGGGCAGGCTACAGGGTGGTGTGTGTGTGTGTGTGTGTGTGTGTGTGAGAGAGTGAGAGACTCGTGTGCGGATGTTTATCACCTTTAGGATGGATACAGATGCATGGTAAAACCCAGGTACACAGCCATCAATTGTCTGGTAATACAGGTATGCTGACACCGGGTAAGTGCATCTGATGTTTGTCGTTTGCAGATGTCAGCGTTTTTCTGTCAGGTTAGGTTACATGACATCCTGTCACGGTAGTAGTGGTGCCCCACAGCTTATGGGCTGTGGGTGTGGACTTGGGTTCAAATCTGGCTCAGCTGGTTTGCAATTTGCATTTTCACCCTGGGTCTGCATGGGTTTCCTCTGAGAGCCTGAAAACGCATTTCAGGTAAATCAGTGCCTCTAAATAACATTTACTGTGTGACGGGTGAATCGATATGCGTGGTTGTCCTGTGATGGACGGGCATCCTGCTCTGCACTGTATGCCACCTCAGCCCCACGCTGGACAAATGGTTATTGATGATTGTGTGGGACAGAGCTGCTGAGCAGATTTTATTCACATTAACTGTTTTACAGTCCACATTAGTTTATAAAGTATAGATAAATGTAAACAGTTTCTGAGATGAAACCTATAACAGCTGCGCCCCCTCCTGTCCGAACACATATGATCTCTGGCCTTGTTGACACTCTGGGTTCTTCTGTTTCTCTCTTTCCTCAGCACCGATTCTTGAAGGTGGCCAAGCCCCTTTCCAGCCTTACTCCCCTAATTCTGGCAGCAAAGGAGGCGGCGAAGAACAACCGCTAACAGATCCCCCAACCCCACCTCCTGTGAGAGCCTGACCCTTTCCTAGTCTACAGTCTGGCCTCCGTACTCTCAGGTTCCCTGGGTGCCCCAGGCCAGATCACTGATGGTCAAGAAGACTCTAGGGCACTGAACAACTGAAGATAATTTAACTGGACTGCTGTTCAGGTTAAATAGCTTCCTGTAGTTGTGGTTCCACAAAGGATTCATGGTAAGGTAGATGATAGCTGGACTGTTATAGCAGAATTTTTAAAATTGGTTTTTTCCACTTTTTACTGTCAAATTCCACTCCAGTCAGTGAATGAAAATGCAAAAAAAAAAAAAACCCTGTTTAGAGCTTATTCAAGGGATTAATATGCAAAATCCTTAAAGAAATGTCTGCAGAAAGACCCAATCTGACCCTCAGCCAAAACAGACTGCAAAGTTGTACGCATGAACCAGCTGAATGTTTCATGGGGTGTTGCTTTAGAGGAGGACATCTGTGTGGTTGAAGCTGAACTTCGGCTCAAACTTCCTTTGGGGTCCACCATGGGAGCCACCTAGTTCTTTCCATTTGGCTTCAGTGGGTGAGGAAACGCTTAGGGAAGACGGAGAACTTTCTTCAACCAGTTCGACCCACATCCCAGTAGATGCCCAGCAGACCACTGGTGTTGCTGTGAGTAACAAAACCTAAGAGATGCCATTTTGGTGGCTGAGCAGTGCTGACGTGTAATATAGCTTTACTCTTCTGGCCAGAGATTCCTCCTGAAATCCATCTTTGTCACAGTGGCACCTGCACCTTGTATGTTGTGTATTTTATCAGTTATCCTGAGCAGAACTAAACCATTCTTTTTTTTTTTTTTTTTGTCAGTCTCTGGTGTAACTGGGGAATATTCTCCATCCTGCTTTGCCTTTTTCTGGAAAATGTTTCAAGACCTATACAAATAAAAGTTGGTCATGCCATTTGAACTGTCTCAGCAAAAACTTTTTATAGCAATTTATTTTTCCCATTTCATGCACTAGACATGACAAAAGGGATTCATACACAGTAGCATGTCAGAAGAGCTGAGGGGTCATGACAGTCCATCAGATGACTTGCATGACCATTTTGTACCTGCAAAGAGGTTCTGAGAGGGTAGCTATTGAATTAGAGATACTAGGATGGAGGCTGTTTACCAGATTGTTGTGTGGCCACAGCTGATCCTGCCACTGAGGTTCAATGAGACCTCTGTTCTGGCAGCTAAAAAGCAGGGATACTGCGGACAAACTGGGTCCTCTTCAGAGCTGTTGACACGCAGAACAGTATGTCTGACTGCGTCTTTGAAGGACCCCAGGGGGCCTTTTGTAAGAAGGTGCTCCGAGAAGAGCCGGACGGCCTCCGGCCAGATCGCTGCATGGTTTCTTGTGCCGGACCTTGGAGGAAATGTCAAGATTGCGGGGAAGTTACGTCAACCATGCAGAAAATCGATGCTGTGGTCCTTGTAGCGGCATAACTTGTCAGAGGCAAAAAAATATTAGTAATGGCGATTACAGGGGTTGCACACAAACAGCAGGGAAGGCATTAGGCTGGATGCATCCTCTCCCTGCTTGCAGATTAGGCAAGGACATGGGGCAGCATCAGCACCAGCGTGGTACCAGGGTACTTGGTACTGTGTGGAGGAACAGCGTTCCAGCTGGGGTTTGGACTGAAGGGCTCTCTCTCTCTCTCTCAGATGTTTATATGCAGCCATTTCTGATGGGCAACTCGTTGTGGCAAACATCTCTGCTAAACAAAAAAAAATTCTTCATTCTATTTAATTGAATAACTGCGATCTAAGCGTGATCCGTCCCGCCCCGTTGTATTTTCTTCAGCACTTTTGTTGAACATTCCCAGTCCAGATAAAGTTTCGGAGCTTTTGTTACGAAACAGTAAATCCGAACGCCTTGTTTGCCGCACAGTCCATTCAGTGAGTGCGGGCGACAACACGCGCACACACACGCACGTGGGGTAAGATCTCGCGTGGCCAGGCGGGCGGTAACTGGACCCCCGGAGCTTCTGGACAGTTTGGTCGTCTTTCATTCTGACAGCTGGACCTTTTTTTTTTGTTTTTTCCCCTTCCTCCTCCTTTTTTAAATATAAAATTCAACATTCACGGGCGATTCCCTCCCCGTTGCCGACGCACTGCGGATACCGGGCCGGAGCTCGGAAGACGCGAAGACAACTTAGTCCCAGCGTGTGCGGCTGTAAGTAGGACGCTGCCATCTGCGGCGCATACGTTCATGCGGGACCGTTAACGTCGTCACCGCAACGAAGCGGCGGTGCGGGCTGTGAGGCGGAAGCGGGGTGGGTTTTGGGGTGGGGGGGACGCGTTTGGATGCGAGGCGGTCGTGCATGCGGTCCGTTTCCGCGTTCCGAATGGCGGGCTGTGGACGAACGCGTTTAACGGCGAACGGGCGGCGGGACCGCTTTGGGGACAGTGACACCTTTTGCACGCTTTTTTTTTTATTATTATTATTTTAAACCGGAGGAAGAACAGTGGCAACAAAACGCACAGCTTCGCCGTGAGGCCGTGTCGCCACCTGACTGTCCCACCGACTGCGGGAGGCCCGGGGCCGGTAACCCCCTCACAGGGACGGTGGTCGCGTTTCCACGGGGCTCCGGCACGTTTTTTTCCAGAAGCGGCTCCTCAGACCTTCGGTGATGTGAGGTGGGCAGGAGGACCTCAGGAAACTTCTCCACTCTGCCCTGTCTGTATCTGCTCATCTTTTCCAGTCAACACACAGATTCAGGCTGCTCACATCCTCCTGCTTTTGTGCAAACCACCAGCTGTAAAACGACAAAAGTGTACACACCATCCTTTCCTCAGAAGTTGTTTTTCGGAACTCCCGGCCCACAAACGCAGTTTCACACGGGTTGAGAACTTGGCTCGTGAAGGGAATGAAGCTTGAAAAGCTCAGGATAGCTGTCCTCAAAAAACGCTCTCCGGAAATATGTGTGACGCGGGAGGCCGAGGGCCGTCCTGCCCCGTCTGGCACTCTCGCTTCATCCCTGGCCTCGCCGGGCCCCCGCGTTCGCTTTTGCGTGTTTGTGGCGGACCGACATCCTGCTGCGCTGCCGTCCACATCTCCGTATTAGTTGCGCACAAGTTGTCTTGGTGTTCCAGTGGCTTCCCGTATTAAATAAATAACTGTAATGAAAGGAGGCGTTCAGTATGGTTTCCCCAAATTGTTTCAATCTATACATTTAGTAAAATACAGTCATTTTTCAATACTAATGTTAACATTCAGGCAGAATGGTGTGTAAATGCTGTTGCTTGGGACTCGGGGGGCAGGACTCGCACGCTCGGCTCGGAATGCCAATATGGGCCATTCATCTCGTGTTCGCCTACTGAGGATCACATAACTGGGAGGGAGGGAGGGAGGCAGGTTGCCGTGACAACAGTCACTGGGCAGAGACAGTTTTCATCAGCATGTGACACTCTACCCACAGCGGTGTGGTAGAACCTGAACTGATTCGGTACAAACGCAAAATGAGACCCTCCGGTGCCGGCAAGGAGGAGGCGAACGCAGCCGTGCGTCGACACGGGCCGGACGACGGTATTTTGAATGTCGTGGATCCCTTGCGAAGACGCGGCTGCATACGTCCGAATAAAAGATTGTAAGCGATTTAGAGGGGAAACCAGTGTACGTTTGACAAGCATCTGCAGCACGAGTGGAGCAGTCTGGAGAAGGTGCACCTGCTGCAGCTTCATCCTCCCTTTTATACCTCCCAGCAGCTGGTGTGTCTCCACTGAGCTGATCAGGCACTGCTAGCACTACTCCATTTTAGGTAACTACGCACACTTTATATGGCTAAACGGAAAGCACATTTTTTACTAAACTGAAGGGGCTTTATCGTCAGTCAAGTGGCTTTTGTTTCATGCACCTCCCCAGTTATGTCAAACGCCTTCAGTTGTGCAACGTGCTTGTTTGATGACCTCAGTAAAGATGATCTTCCCTCTGCAGATTTCGGTGGTCTCGATGCTTGGATGTAAAGCCTCCCGTCTGGAACCACCGGCTCTGTCTGATTCCGGGCTCTCCTCTCCACAGCTCTTTCTTCCTGTCTTCCACCTGCCTGGATGCGTCAGACATGGGTCGTTCCCCAGTAACCCTGTCCAGGTTGCGACTGGGGAAGCTGAAGGTGGTGCGGCGGCGGCTGCTGCAGCGCTATGAGCACCAGCCCCTGGTCTCATGCCTTGCCGGGCTCTACGGGTGTCAGTGGCGCCGGTACCAGCGCTCCCGTGTTCCCCCAGGAGGCAGCTGTTGCAGCAAGGTCAGAGGTCATCGGCAGCTTTGACAGCTCCATCCTGATGTGCATGGCTCAGATTTTTAGGGCTCTACAACAGTTTGGTTATAGATGTTCTGTGGCTTTACAGATGGAGTGCGTCAGCCTGGGGATCCTGGTCATGACCTTTGGCCTTACTCTTGTGCTCCTCTACCTATGGAGCGAAGCTCAAAACGACTACAATGACTTTGACTGGTACGTCTAGCAGACATTTGCAACAAGCAGGCACAGCAGCGTGGTCATTACCGGCATAAAGGTGGTTGTTTTTACAGTCCTCCAGTTAGTTGTGTGAACATTTACACACCAAGAAAAGTGAAGTGCTGTTATCTAAAATTGCTCCTTTGGCGGCATTTGGATTTCCGGGGCTACGTGCCTCCTGCTACCTTGAGATGTACAGTAAAGCAGCACCAGTTTCATTCCATAGCCCTGCTGGTTTGGGTAAGAGGTTGAGTGAATGACTGAATTTCTACAACCGGTGAATTTTCCAAGACCATCGTGTGAGTTTGTGTTGCGTTAGTTTTGCAAGAGAGACCTTTGTCTTGTTATTGCCACCGAAGGAGTGTAAATAAAACTCACAAAGCGGAGGTACAAGTCACAAATGGAGGTCTTTTATAAAGAACGGTACTGATAATGAGGAGCTCAGTCAGGTGAGGTTTCCCCACAGTGACATATTGTTTAGCTGCTTGCAATGATTTACCCATTTATACAGCTGGGTTGTTTCTGCTGGAGCAGTTCAGGTTAAAGTACCTTGAGGTGGGCATTACAGCATGAGGTGGAGCTGACCTTCAACCTCCAAGTATTTTTCCTGTCATGCCGTGCAATAAAAACGCACATCTGAGGGGGCTGCGGAGAAGGAATGGAAAAGAACATATTATACATCCACACAGCGTCAGTTTTCACACTGAAAGAAGACCTGAATAAATGGCAAAATAAGAGCCACAAAATCTGACACCTCTGTGCAGGTCCTGCACAAAAAGGAACAGATCCAGAAGCAAATGCGTATCTGTTAAATGTTTTTAAATACACTGCCCGGCCAAAAAAAAGTCGCACACTAGTATTTCGTTGGACCACCTTTAGCTTTGGTTACGGCACGCATTCGCCGTGGCATCGTTTCGATAAGCTTACGCAACGTCACAACATTTATTTCCGTCCAGAGTTGCATTCACTTTTCGCCAAGATCTCGTATCGATGATGGGAGAGTTGGACCACCGCGTAAAGTCTTCTCCAGCACAAAATCCAAAAGATTCTCAGTGGGGTTAAGGTCTGGACTCTGTGGTGGCCAATCCATGTGTGAACATGATGTCTCTCTCATGCTCTCTGAAGCACTCGTTCACAATTTGAGCCCCATGAGTCCTGGCATTGTCATCTTGGAAGAAAAAATCCATTAATGGAAAAACCTGACCATTCAGTATATCCAGGTACTCAGCTGAGCTCATTTTTTGGGCAAATAACTTTGCTGAACCTAGACCTGACCAACTGAAGCAACCCCACATCATAACACCAAGTTAAATCCAGGTAGTGACTTATTTTTGGCCAGGCAGTGTATAATCCAAGGGTAGAGGCCCCAGGTAGTATAGGAATAAGGATAAGGCCTGGTAATGTGACCATATTCTCTGCTACGGCTGTGGTTTAATAGCAGTTTCTGCAAGGTACTTGCCCTAAATTATTTTATTAAAGTACCCAAGCTGCACAAATATGACAAATACTGTACATTTCCTACGCAATACTTAGAAAAATGTAGCAATAATAGGAATGTTTTAGTGTGATTTGTTGTAATAATGAACAGTCATGCTCTTCTTTACCTTGTAGGTTTAACTTTGGGAACCTGGGCTTCTGGTTCCCTTGGTCTGTGGTGCTGCTGGTCATCGCCGCTGTGCTCTTCACCTACGTCTCCATGCTGCTGGTCAGTGCTCCAGAACCCCTCCTCACAGTGTCCATTGTTAAAAAGCACAACCAGAGATTCTGCCTTTAATGGAAGCTGTCGTGTGGACGGCGGCTGGATTCTTGGCGTGGTGGTTCACACCTGGTGATTACCTGTTACGCCCATTGATGTTCCTTTTTTTTTTTTTTTTTTTTTTTAGGTCTTAGCAGTTTGCCTGCTGTCTGAGGGCCAGCGGTTGTACCTGCACTGGGGACACAAGGTAGAGCCCATACCTGTCACCCCGCTCCTCAGCATCAGCTTTGCTCCTCTCCTGCATTATTAGCCTGAGTTGCACATTTACTGAGGTGGCTGGGCAGTAAGGTGGTGATGCCGTGTTTTTTGCTGTTCTTCTGGGACATAGATTGGGGTCCTGGTGACGCTGACATTCTCTATTGTGGCCACAGCCATCCTGTCAGACCTGTGGAGTGGCGAGTGGAGCACCCTGCTTCTCTCCTTCCAGGTGGGTCAGCATTGCAGCCTCCTCTGTGGATAAATGATGTGTTTCTACCTGTCTGCCTGTCGGATGTATAGTGATGGAGTTTTATACCTGGAAGTTGTGAAGCAGAGTGATGTTCTGAGGTTCCCAATCATTGAAACTTCGTATCGAAGAGCAATTTTGAAATGAAGTGGTCGTTTTCCCGCACTTTTTTTGAAACGCCCCTGTTCTCCCTTTCGGACTGTTAGGTCACAGCCCCTTACCTGCATGTGGGTGGAGTTCTGGTGATGACAGCACTGTCTTGGCCGGTAGCACTGCATTTCTTTCGTATTAATATTAGGGGTGAGTATAAAGGTGCGAGTTTGGGTACAGTAGCTAATGCAGCAGTGTTCTCCTTCTTCATCTTTCGGCTGCTCCCATTAGGGGTCGCCACAGCAGATCAGTTGTTTCCACTTCTTTCTGTCCTCTGCATCTTTCTCCGTCACACCCACCACCTGGATGTCCTCTTTCACCACATCCATAAATCTCCTCTTAGGCCTTCCTCTCTTCCTCTTGCCTGGCAGCTCCATCCCTAGCATCCTTCTCCCGAATATCCAGCATCTCTCCTCTGCACATGTCCAAAGCAACGCAATCTCGCCTCTCTGACTTTGTCTCAAAACCGTCCAACCTGTGCTGCCCCTCTAATATACTCATTCCTAATCCTGTCCATCCTCGTCACACCCAATGCAAATCTTAACATTTTTAACTCTGCCACCTCCAGCTCTGCCTCCTGTCTTTTGCTCAGTGCCACTGTCTCCAACCCATATAGCATAGCTGGTTTCACTACCATGATACAGCAGTGTCCAGATCTGAATAAAAATGCTATCTTCTCTTTTTACAAGGAAGTGTTTTCTTAAGGGATCTGTAAGTCACTGGGTACTTTCTGTGAAGATAGGAATGAAGATCTGACTGTGACTGTGAATTTGACAGGTGTTGCGGAAACCAGTGTTACTCACAGTTTGATGGAAAGCCAAAACCTGAACTTACACAACCTTCTGGCTTCAGTGTTCTTTTGTCTTCATGATCATATAGTTGCTGAGGGATCTAAGTTGTGTAAAAATGAAAGAATTAATTGTAGGACATTGGTTTTTTCTTTAAAGACAAAGATGTTTATCCATTGTGATTTACTTATGTAGGTAAACGTTTTATTATATTTGTGGTTTACATTTTTGGTAGCTTTTGAAGTTGGGTCCCCTTACGGGGATTTGAACCTGATACCTTTTGGTTAATGACAACAATTTCATCAGCTGCTGCTGTACGTTCCTCCTCAAATGAAAAATTAAAATTGTGTTAAGGCAGCAATTTGGTTCAGCTCTGCTTCTGACTGGTTAGCTGAGTGTCAGAAGACTGGTTTAAATGCTCAAGTGCTTGGCACTTGACCCTTGGTGTCTGGTAATCTTGTTGACCTGGGTATTAACTCAAGTGTTGACCTGGGTGTTTGGGTTTCAGTGTGGCGTACAGCTGTCCTGGGACTCTTCCTAGCGCTTCTCCTTGCCCTCTACCTCGTGCCACTGGGGATGTACTCACCCTGCATCAAGCATGAGGGCACCCTTGGTCCCGCTCCTGCTCTCATCGGGCACAGAGGGGCTCCCATGGTAGGAGACCCATCCCTCTGATCCCCTCACAGCTTAGCTGTAACATAAACCCAACAAATTCTTCCCTTAGTTTTAGCATTTATATCCTCCTCATCACATTTTCTTTGTTGCACTGTGTAGTTTTCTGTTGGATAGCTGTTAGCTGTCTCATCTGCATTGCTTTGTGTTGGTGTGGCCAACAGCTGGCGCCAGAGAACACCGAGATGTCCTTTGAGAAAGCAGTGGATTCGGGGGCTCAGGGCTTGGAGACAGACGTTACACTCAGGTGTGTGTGCGTGCATGTGTCGTGTTAACAGTTGGGTCTGTTCTCTCTGGCTGAGACAGCCCGTCTGTCTCCAAGTTAATCTTTTAACACCCAATTAATCCTTCTGCGCGTGGACACACTTCCTGTTATCGAATTTCACATCTTAAAACCCAGAGTCCACAGTCACCAGAAAAGCACACCCAACAGCATTTACATGGTAGGGTTGTTGCTATGGTTACAGCGTAGTCACGCCTATGGGTCTGTCATTGCAGCTACGACGGCGTGCCATTCCTCATGCACGACAGGACTTTACAGAGGACCACCAACGTGCGGGAGGTGTTCCCAAACAGGACCGATGAGCCAGCTGCCATGTTCAGCTGGAGTGAGTTGGAGCAGCTCAATGCTGGGGCCTGGTTTTTGTCGGTGAGCCTTTGCCATCTTAAATCGTCTTTAGCTTCTAGTTTCAGTGCCTGCATTGAGCATCTTTATTCTCATCTACAGTGGGACCCGTTTGGTACTGCCTCCTTATTGGACCAAGCTGATCATGCCCGGGCCCAGAACCAGTCTGTCTGGTCCCTCGGGGGATTCCTGGATCTGGCAGCCCGGCACAGTTGTCTGGTGATATTTGACCTGTACCGTCCACCAGTCGGTCACCCTTACCGGGATACGTGGATCACACGCACTCTGGAAGTCGTCCAGAACGAATCCTCGATCCGCTCGAGCCAGGCATGTTTTTCTGCTCGTCCCGCCAGTGTTCATTCTGGACAATAAATGCTTGTTGGCTGATAACTCATGGCCGTGTGTCAGTCGGTGAGCTGGAGGAATAGTTTTTTTAAATATATTTTTGTGTTCCTGTTGGTTTCCCATTTGTTTTTGGTGGATCCTTGTTTTTAGCAGTTATTTGCTGAGTTCTGTGTGTGTAGTATGTGCATATGTCCTGTCTATACAGTATGTGTATATAAATCCGTGTGCATTTAATTTATGTCTTCGGGTGTTTTATGAAGCACCACTGTGTATGTGTGTATAAATAAACACCTTTCTGTCTGTGCTTTGTATGTATGTGTAAATAATGCGCCTTCAGGTGATGTGGTTGGCTCCAGAGATGCGGTACCTGGTGCAGGAGCTGGACCCTGAGCTCCAGCAGACGTCAGGGCAAATAGCCCCTAAGGAGGAACTGCGGGAAGGCAGCATTGTGAGGCTCAACCTGCACTACAGCACTATGTCCCAGGAGCTAATCAGGTGCCGCACCTCTTTGTGGAGCTCATCTCCAGGAATTGGCAGTAAACTCACACCAACCTGCATCCCTGTGTGTGTCTGCAGCATGTACGCAGCAGTGAACATCAGTACCAACCTGTATGTAGTAAACCAGCCTTGGCTCTACTCGTTGGCCTGGTGTGCTGGGGTCCAGTCCGTCACCACCAACGCCCCCCAGATACTCATCAACCTGCCCCTTCCGCTCTTCCTCATGGTGAGGAACCCTTACCTCTCATCAGTAATCTATTCCAAGGCAGCAGGGGGCCTTCTGTGTTGCTTCTGTTGATTTTGCTTCTAGAAAAGCTGTTAAAGAACAAATTATTGCTGCTTTCAGACCGTTGACTTCTCTCCTTCTGATGTAGACTCCAGAGGAGTACAGTTTGATGTGGCTCCTAACAGACGTTGTGTCAGCAGTCCTGGTTATCGTCATCTTTTCCTTCCACTGGTGAGTGTGAGACTAAGGTGGATTGTATGAGCAGGAGCATTTTGGGAGTCATGTGTTGAGTGATGTCATCGGGGCTTTTTCAGGTGGAGGGAGCGTGGTCTGGCTTTCTGTGCGAACAGCAGACAAACTCAGGACAGCAGGCTCTACAGCAAGTTTAGGACAGGTAGGGGAACACCTGCAAGGTGTAAGCAGACCCTCACAGCCGTGTGTCCAATTTTGGTTGTGGAATTCTTTATTCTGCTGGTTTAGAGCAACTAACAGTACCCCATACCAAAATCACAGAAAACCTTCACATATGCATTTCAGATCAGGCTGGTTACTTATTTGCTGCTTTCTGTA
Source organism: Heterotis niloticus (assembly GCA_018136845.1). Lineage (NCBI taxonomy): Eukaryota > Metazoa > Chordata > Actinopteri > Osteoglossiformes > Osteoglossidae > Heterotis > Heterotis niloticus. The sequence goes on along the minus strand of CM030899.1, from coordinate 6,166,553 downwards.
TGAAATATGCAAAACAGCAGAATCTGTTTGAGAGCAGTCGGTTATGTTTTAAACAGTCGATAAAACCTTTCTGTTCTGAGAGTCAGGTGCTTCGTGGTGAAGCGTAAATGAGCTTTCGTGTTGTTTTTAGCTATCAGTGGTTTCCGCTGTGTCGCTTTCCTGTGCCCCGGTTTTGCGCAGCATTGGCAGCAGGCGAGGCAGGAGCAGCCTGCAGCTGCAGCATGCGGTTGAAATGGCTCTATTTGGGCTCGTTCATTTTAACAGGCAGGACAGCCACTCCTACACGTTCACCGCTGTGCCACATTCTCGCCATTTGATGACGGAAATTCCAGTCCTCTGAAATGGTTGTAAAACCACGTCTGGTGTGATTGGCTTCAGAACTTTGACTGCAGTATGTCGGGCCTCCCGCATGTCTGTCATACCAACTTGACTTTGGCTGGTAAGGGTGTAAGTAATTATATTGGACAAGACTGGTCCAAATTCCGCCTGAATGTATTCCAACCGCTGCCTTTATCTACCTTATTCATTAGGTAGATGAGTGTCAGGTGTCACTTTTTCACAACTGACCACGCTTTATTATCAAACTACATTTCTTTGTCTCTGTCAGACTCCATTCGTCTACAAGAATGATAAATTTCAGTGACGAAATTTAATGTCAAAATGCTGCAAAAGACAAAATTGCAAAGGGGTGAAGAATTTTTCATAGCACTGTATGTGAAAATATGCTTATTTTTTGAGTGTAAATAGAACGGTCACATCTGCTGAAGTACTCAGGCTACTGCTCTTTCTGCTCGGGCGTTCTGTGATCCTGCAACTAGTTTCCCTGTCCTTGACCTCTCTTTCCACAGAGATGAGTGATGTGTGGTCCATTTCCAGCGTCCATGGCCCAGTAGGAGGACGGAGCCCCCCAGTCACACCGAACCTCTCTGTCATCTCAGAGCTTCAGGAGCCTTCGCCTTGAGGGATAGCGGGACTCCCTTCTCAAAGGGCCACTAAACAGGTGCTTCACACCTCCGCTCCAATTACAAATGTATATGAATGTAGATACTGTGACCTCAAGGCCCATTATGGATACCCATGTGATGTCCCGTTCTGCCAGCCCACTGGTGTCCGCTGACAGCACCTGTCAACATTTCGGAGACTCTGTGACTGTGCGTCTGAGGCCAATATGAGCCCCCAGGTTCAAAACTTGATTGCAAGATATATTTCATTTTAAGGATCATAATGTATCTGTAATATTGATGCACATTTTTAGGGGATGGGTATAGACTTTACAAAAGTAAAATTGAACACAACTCCTCAAGAAACGGTGTTTCGAGGAGTTCTGCAGGACACAGATGTTTCATTAGCTCTGGCCTCCATCATAACTGTTCAATGGCTGCTGAAGATGCTCTTCTGTGTACAATGTGTTTTCTACTCCAAAGCTGTGCCAATGGCTATAGGTCATCAGACTCTGCTATTGTGGGGGAAGGGTGTACAAAGTCACTTAAAAAAAGCTCAAGATTAACAAAGCACTTTCACTCCTTCATGCTGGGGGAAAAAAAGAATATTTTAAAATACAACAAAGGGCTTCTGGGAAGGAAGCAAAAAGATTTTATTAAAAAAAAAACATTTTATTAGCAGAAGTAGAATTCGATTAGCAAATGTAGTTTCATTAAGTTGGTTTTTACCTCCTAATAGGTTCAACCAGAACATGACAACTACGGCTGTGGATAAGTTAATTTTGCTGCCATGTTACAGATTGGCAATATCTGTATGGTCATTTGTATTCCAGAGAGGCACAAAATGGCAAAAAAAAAAAAGCATCACAATGACAAGACGATAAAATAAAGCACTCCCTCATATCAAGTTCCTCCTGTGAAAACTAACCAAGCTTCGTAACACGGTGATGTTAAAGTTACTGGTTTTCAGATCATGCTTCTGTTTTCTCTGTTTTTGGGAAGAATCTCCCCGCCATTTCCAAGCCAATAAAATGTGTTCTATTAAAACTGAGCGAACGTTTGTCGTATCCTCTTTCGAAAAGACAGTGGAGATTATACATTACAGCCCTTCGGTCAAATGTGGCCGTACCTCTGGGAGGCCACCGTTCACCTTTTGAGGGCCGCATCTCTTCTGGTCGTACCTGGAGTTCACATGACTTGAGGAGTCAAGCGCATTCATTCCAGCCCTTGCTCTCAGCAGCACCCAATCTATTAAGTAAGCGTTTGTCATTTTTCTTTCGTTGACATTTTCAAACCCTTTCTACACCAAGCAGAACATTTCTAACCTAACAATATCCAGTCACAGCTGAAGCTATTTAGAAAAAATTAATTTCAATGCCCTGTAATAGGATGGCACAATGCCTTGTGCCATTATATACTGTACAACACAGAGGGCGTTTAGTATCTACCAATAACTCAATGCCCTCACAATAGTGCACGAGAGTATAAGATGGAGAGTCCTGTGGCTACAACACAGACTGGCGTCAGGTGCCTTTGTTGCCATAATTCATCCCCGGAGGTGTTCTTGATGAACTGCGTTGCCTGGTCATGGTAGTCAGCATCTGGCTGATGTAGGAGGTCAGGAGATCATCCATCTTGTAACCCTACAAGCAGCCAGTTAGTCATTACCTTACATTGCACCGTAGATAATGATGGCAGTTCATTCACAAGGCAATGGCTTGTCTTCACCACAAACAACAGAGCCAAATGCGGTCCTGTCTTACCAGCGATGTCTCACACAACAGCTTACTGCCCCTCACCAGGTTGCCAATGGTGATATGGAAGTAGGTGTTGCCACTGCTCCAGTTAGAGATCTTTGTGAATGCGTGTGTGACCAGGATGTCCTATGACAGTCAAGTGACAGAGGGAACCAAACACAGGAAGGGTCAAAACTGCAAACTTATACACACAAGGACAGACACACTTGTCAGAAAGGCACACACAGACCTTAGTCCTGGGTTCAATTAGGCTGATACCATGTTTGTTTATTGCTATCAGGAGGACCTCAGGAAAGCTTGGCTCTGTATTTTGCTGAGGTTCAGAGACAAAAAGAAACAGGAAAAAGTTACAAGGATGTGACAGTTTTCTCCACAAGCTGTATTTTTACTATACAAGTGCTGCATGCTCAAACTTTACAGAAATTGGCTAAAAGGAGACAACCACAAATAACTGTCACAGTCCTACTCAGTTCACACCTACCATCACTTTATGAAATATTTTTTTAATGTTTTTATGTATACTAGATCAATATGTATACCTGTACCCAGAGTCAGTAAATTCTAATACTGGCCCCTATGTAGCTGCAAGTTGCTGGTCCATATGGCAGAGCAGCGTCAAATTGTAGCCACTAAACAGTAAATAGAGAATTAAATAATCGTGCTGGAGATCAGTGTGGCCACGCTGCTGCGTGCTACAGGTAGACATAGAAGCCAGACCATATAATGGAAAACCACAGCTGACAGCATGAGAACCATAATACTTGAATGTGGAATAGAAAATACAAGCATGACAACCTTACCTTCACTTCAAAAAAGGCTGAGCCAAATGTTGGCCACTTGAAGATGATTTTTAGGAACATTAGCTTGGCCTCCTCTCTGGATTGCCCAACCTGCTTGTTGAAGTACGCCAGCAGAGACTGCAGGTGCAACACAGACCAACCTAAATACTGAGCTTCAGTCTTACAACTGAAACACTGAGGTAGCTCACTGACACACAAATGCTACAACACAGAGAAAGAGACTTTCACACTGTCTAGACCACTGCTTATCTTATGTGCACATATTTTCAGACTTGTGACTTCGGGAAGTACTTTTCTTACCTTTGAGACAAAGGCTGAAGCTAGAACGAGCACTGATACAGGTAGATACAAGAAGCAGACCACCAGCAGCAGAGGGTGGCACCTCACTCACCCGTTTCCAGTCATCGTATGACAGCTGCTGGATCGTGTCCTGAGGCACCAGCTCCTTCAGAATCTTGGAGATGTTGGCAAAATGCATTTTGTCATTATCAAACTTCACACGGTAGATTAGTGCCCCCAGCTGGAAGACCTCCTCACGTGAGCACCTGTGGTAACCGCGCAAGTACTTGGGCAGCTCCTGAAGAAATAGTCAAAATGATGCAGCCACATTTACTCACGTGCTGAAACACACACGCAGACATTATACAATACACACACTCGGCACGTGACAGACGCATGCATGCATACATACGAACATATATAGGCCAGTCTCAGTCCCACTGACCTGATGGTAGTGGAAAATGGAGTCGGCCACAGAGTCCTTCCCTGGAACAGTGTTGGTCCATAGCTTCTTCATGAAGAACACCTGGTAGGTCAGTGAAGGCATTACACCTGTAGGATCAGAGAGTGTATCTATACGCATGTCTGGGCAACTGTTTTTAGGCTTCGAATTCATCAGCGGCCATAATTTTGCTGGCAGTGAATCCAAAAATCATGTTGCATTCCATCACACCCATGCAATGAAGAAATATAACTAAGAATACGATAACCCTGAAATGCATTATGGGTAAGTTTTACCTTCCTTCACAGGCCTGGCCTTCTTGATCCAGTCAGTCAGGTGCCTGATGAAGTCAAAGAAGAAGTCTCCTTCTGGGACACTGATCACCTGCAGCAAATAAGACAATTTAGCATCCACAAAATCCCAATCCCATAATGCACTTTAAGTACAGATGATCTATTTGTGAGTCCCGCTTGCCTTATCAGAAATTTTCACAAACAGGCTGAACCCTTCAGACGATTTTAGCTGCAGCCGGTTGGAGATGTTCAGGCAGAATTCCTTGGCTTTTGTGCTAGACTCCACTTCAAATGCCTGAGAATTACAGCAAAATTTATTTTCTGTATGGAACATTTTTATCAATAAATGCAAAGCGAACCCCATCCCAATACAGAAAAACAGAGCAAATAACAGTGTTCTTACTAAATATTTAAGAAGTCTACTAAGACACATGAAGCACCACACATGTCAACATCTTTCAGTTTTATGCATTTTACACACAGGCCATATCTTCCTCATTCATTTCTTAAAGGTGAAAAAAGTTCCAATGTGATTTTTCAATAAAAACTTCCAATATGGAGTGAACACTCATCTTTTGATATCCTGTGTGTGTGTGTGTGTATGTGTGTGTGTGTGTGCGCACACGTGCGTGCAATTGGTGGAACAGAAAAAAATGTTAAGTAAATATGATTTTTCTGTATTTAAACATTATTTGCAAAGATCACAAGAAATTTCTTAGATCTGGCAAGAAATTATTTAAAAATTACATAAATTGTGGTGTGTGGACCTTTGACATCCACAGGCTATATAGAAATACATTTATTTATTTAAGCAAAACTTTTTATATCATTTTACAAGTGTTTTTACTACAGCACAAATGGAACTCACAAACAAGTTTTCCAAATGCAAGAAAGCAGCTGTAACCACTGAAGTGCCTGTTGCCCAATACTAGAAACTATTCCTGTAGCTGCAAATCTGGGTATATTGCAATTTTTATGCCTTTTAGGAAGATGTACAGTGCTGCTGATAAATACTACAATGCACAAGCATCCCATTCATGGGTACTGTCACAGCCTAGAACTCAGGACCATTGTGTCCCTGCTCAGGGTTCAGTGGTTATTGATAATGGATGGACAGATAGATGGATGGAATAAAATAATTAAGGTTTGCAATGAGAGGGAAGACAACAGAAGCTTACTTGGTCAGTGTCATCAGGAAAGTAAACTTTATGGAAGATCTGTGTGGTCTTGTGCTGGATGGCTTCCACCTCCACCAAGTGAGGGGGGTACTTCCTAGAGCCATTCCTGCAAATGGGGAAAATAAGGGAATTAAAAACCAACTTCAGATAACTTCGTAACAATATTAAATAGTTTACTACAACACATACAGTATTTTTAAATTACAAAATGGTATTTATTTATTGATTTTTCTATATATTTAATTTTTACTTTTCAAATCATGATACGTTTTGGATAAAAATTCATTATAACAAAGGTTTCCATTCGGATACTGATATATGGGTATTACATGAAAATGAATTATGGAGACATTTTATATATACATATATTATAAATATAAAATGAAAAATTAGGTAAGACACAGGCCCTGGAGAAAAATATATACCATGTTGTATTTCTCCTTACCTCAGGGCCTTCTGCAAGCGCTGCATACAGTCTGGTGCCAGTGGGTGGTGTTTCTTGGCCTGCAAGAACCTCTGGACATGAGGCAGCAGCAGGTTGCTGGGGGGAAAGAGGCCTGTGCAGAGCCACAGCAGCTCCCAGCCTTTCTCCTCGCTGTACCTGTGTTTGTGATCATGGTCAAATATTCCCGCTGGGCAGTTAGTAAATTGCAGTCGACGCACAGCAGTCCACAAAAAAATGAAGTGAATGCAGAGCAATGAACCAATCCTGATCGTACATAGTTGGCTATCACCAAATGAACAGCACCAGAGAAATGTTGAATAAATCATAACTTTAAAAACTCAAAACAGTGCTAAGGAAATTGATGTTAGTGTCACATTGTGTGTCACTTACTTGACATGGTTCTCCGTCAGCTGTTTGAGGATTTGGCAGAAGATCTCATCCTTTAGGGCCTCGAACTTCAGGGCACACTCAAATATCTGGTCAGTGAGCTCATTCACAGAACGCGTTCTCTTGGATGGGTAATCTCCCATATACTTCAACATGGGTACAGCAGTAAAAGTCAAGAAAAACTCTGTCTCTACACCTTTGTTTCTACATAGTCATTACTAACTGGATGACAGGCAAGTTTAGCATCACTGACAAAGCATATAGATCTGTGAAGTGTAAGCATGATACCTCCATCCATCCTTTCATTATCAATAATTGCTTATTCAATGCATGGTGAAGGTGGTTTGGTGTCCATAAGCAGCCTTGCTTGACTTGTTTTTGCACTGTGAGAAGAACCCAGAGAACTGGAAGAAACCCAAATGAAAATTTACACTCTAAACAGATGGAGCTGGACCACAACCCACAGCTCAGGAGATAAGAGGTAAAATCACTACCCACTGCACTATACTTGCAAGCATAATGACTAAGTGAATTTAACCATAAGCTAGGACAAATGTATGGCTGTGAACGTGGAACCGAGTCCATGATGAAGGATATCAGAAAAGGCTACACAGGCCTCCTGGCAGAGCTCCTCCTGACCTTGAATCTTCTTCAGCAGTGGTTGCTTGATGGGTTCTCGGGTGCAGTTCCATAGTTTGTCCCTCCCCCAGCTTTTAGAGGCCATCACCCGACTCAGGGTACTCTTCTGTGGCGTCCTTGAAGGACAGAGAGGTACAAAGGAAATGGATGGAGCGTGACAAAGGCAATTACAGATGAGGGACAGCATTCAAAATGTGTGTGCAATGGGTATTTCATAAAGTGGGGAACCTGAAGTGATCATAGGAGAATTCTTCCAGTGTGTACGATGTCCCGTTCTCCTCATTCTCTCTCAGCGGAGCAGGCAGGAAGCCTACAGACTCCTTCCGCTGGCCCTGTACTGCAGTAATCACAGCCTGCAGTACATAAATGTGGGAGGTCAAGAGGGCTGAGAGGTTAAATTTTAATTTTCTTTTTTACTTGTTTAAGCAAAAACCCGTAGATAAACTGAAAATCAGCTATGAGTGTGCAGATAACTATCAAATAATATGTCTTAGAGCTTACTGACCCCAATGTCATAGTGAGGTCTCGTGATGGCAGGCAGCACATAAACACAGTCAACTGGGAAATCTCCCTGTTTCTTGGTCCTGTCATTAATCCCATGTGCCCAGCCAGAGTTCATCACCTCTTCCCCAGTTTCCTGATCCAGCTCAATGAGGTCCCCTCTGACAAACCTGAGAAACATGGATTCCTCCCCAGCTGAAAAGCAGAAGCAACAGTTGGGGTTGAAGTTCCACACAGTGACAAATGGGGCTACATGGCCATCAGAAAGCATTGTTACCTGGAATTGAGCTGTCCACCAGAGCCACAACAAACTTAGACCTTTTCCGTAGCCCCTCCAGGAAGGTGACCACCAGGTCCCGTATGTCCTCAGCATTGTTGGAGGTAAAAGTGTACTCATCCCCTTGGATGGTAGCCAGAGTGAAGCTCTGTCCCTGTAGCTTCCCCCCTCTGTTATATGACATAGATACTAAAATCAAGTGGTTCTGAAAAAGTAGTGTCTTATTAAACAAACTATCTTGAGAAACATGTTGAGATGTTACTGTCACTTTCACTGCAGCAACAAAGCCATATTTATAAAGTCATAAATTGAATTTTGTGTAGTAAAAAAAAAAATAAATAAATAAAAAAAATCAGTAGAGAAGTACTAGACCAAACCCATGACCAAGTCCAGTCATCAATCATTCATACATGCAAATAAATCTCCACCAGCTTTCATCCCCGTGGACACCGTTGTTTTCAAACTCACCACCACCCCACCTCTTTTTGTGCCGTGGGTCTCAAAATCTGGGGGGTTGAGCTCAACAGCCTTGTTTGAGGGCAGGTTTGAACCCTCCTGCAGACTTTAACCCCTGTTATGGAACCTACACCAAGCATCCCAAATGCATGGCCAGCCTAGTACTTCTAACATCCTGAAGGGCTGTGATAGCTGATATGATGACTTCACTCTGAGCCAAAGTCAGATAATTCAACCCAGGATGTGAGTGTAAGCAGAAACAAATTATTTTAAGTGGCAGTTACATCGGGTAGAACTCTGTGGCCATATGCGTGCTGCACCTGCTGCTGGAAACAGCGGTGATTTCTGGAAACGTGAGCTCTAGCAGAACTTGCTCTTGCTCGTCCACAAGGTAAACACCGGTCCAGTTGATGGCAACGATGATGTCGTTCTTTGGCAGGCTAGGACCTGGCGTGAAGGAATTAGTGTTACAAAACCATTTGGGTCTCACAGTAAAACAGGTCTTGCGCAAAGTTTGCTGCCTACGTGTTGAAACCTTCTAATTTCTGTAAGAAGGGAATAAAGTCGGTGTAAATCATTTTCCTACAGTGTGTGTTGACCCAGAAATGAGACAGGAATGATACAAAAGAACTTCAACAATTCATTAATACTGCTTAGCAGAATTTTTATCGAGAGGAACTCAGAACTTCACACGGATGTTGACAGCTGGATATCCAGGTAAACAACTGTGCCAGTACATTTACCTACATTTTCCCTTCTGTGAATAAAGTCCATTTCCTAACAATTTTGCAATCATCATGGAAAATTTCAAACCTGAGAATTTGAAGGCCTCATAGAAACGTGAAAACAACAAGGGCCACTTAAAGCGAGCAAAGTCCACCACTTCCTCCTTGACCCTCTGGGGGTGTGTCAGGGTCTGGGTGTATCTTCCCTGAGGAGGATGTAAACACGAACATATGAGCAACTCCATGCAGGTGCATAACAAACCTATCTGTCCAATTTCAGCTGCCACTTTAGAGTTCCTTTTGCCCAGAAATTATCCCGGGAAGCAGAGGTCATAAGGCAAGGTAAACCCTGTTTGAATTCCACTTCACTGCCGGACATTCACACACACTAAAGGAAATTTAGAATCGCCATTTCACTTGAAACATACGTCTCTGGACTGTGGGAGGAAACCCTCATAAACAGAAGTAGAATCTCCATACAAATAAATGTAAATAATACATAGTGACCATATAAAAGTAATTTTGCATTGAGATTTATAAATCAACACTTAAACCTTCTCTTAAAAGCATCCATATTTAAAAAAAAAAAAAAAAAAAAACACCACCTTCTCCCTGAAGAATGAGAAATTCACTGAAGTGTCCACAGTAATACAAAATGTAATGAAAACAAGTGACTACAGTGAAGTTTAACTTATGACATTATTATGGGCAGTGGGATTTGTCTTCAGCACAAGGAAATAAATGCAGCATAAGAAAAAAATTTTTATGTCTGGAAGCATTAAATTTGCAAAGCTAAAAATATTTACATAGAGGAGGTGCTATTGTGGAAATTTGCTCATGGCAGGACACAATGAGATGTGACAAATAACATGAATATGGAACTGAAATAGGATTTTGGATAACAAAGGATGCTTATGATTAGCCATTTGTGTCTGAGCTCATGTTACTTTGTGCACTGTAGTGAGGGGAGGCTGACTTGCCAACTCGTACCTTTTTATGCACAGCTATGACCATCTGTGCCCACTTCTCCACTGTCCTGGAAGAGCTGATCTCACGGTCAGGAATGTAGGATGGGATGAGACTGAGTAGTCGCTCCAGCACGATGTTGGGCCCATAGTGTACATAGTACTGTTGGGAGGCCAACCGGGCCAGGTCCTCCTCCTAAGGGGTTAATAGATGGTACAGGGTCAGTATAGGTTCCATTAACATTTTTGTGAACATTCACATTATATCACATGTGAAAACAACAAGACCAGCCAACCTAGGGACACCAAGTCATCATTTCAGTAAGTGGCACAATGACTAAAAAAGGTCTTTTGGCCAAAAGGTTATACATCTTTTCCTATTATTGGCCTGACTATAAGACAATCCGGATTATAAGATGACCCCCTCTTTTTGGAAAAAGGTTTTTGGAACATTATTATTATCATGATGATCATCATCATCCTAATTCAGTAAATTTGGCCCAACTTTGAGCTACTTTTTTCCCCCAGACCATTGAGGTTTCGCCATCTTTCACACTTGCTAGCTATAACTGATCATTTGTGTAGATAATTGATGCCAGTGGATAAGTGATGCCATGTACTTGTGTTACACGGTATACAAATTTTATAGATTGAGATATAATTCACAGAAAAATACCGACCTGTATTTGGGCCAATGCAATAATAGCACAGTTATCAAGTGGCAAACATGATAAGACAGGACAGGGAGCTTAACAGTACCTCATCTCATCCATTCTTCCTACACATACAACCTATTACTGGAACAGCTTACCGAACCAAAGTGATACTTACCCGGTCACAGCGATATTCTCCAAACTTGACGCCACGGACTGTTTGCTGGTAAATGAGGTTTGTGGCCACATTGTCCTCAGAAGGACAGTGCCAGGGTGTAAAGATTTCCTTGCGGAAGAACAACCTCCAGGGGGCATTTCGCTCCTGAGCACCCTGCTCCTTGGCATATTGCTCACACTGGGACACAGCATCCATCACGTGGTCATTACCACTGCCCAGTGATGACACCTGCAACATGGGGTGGGAAACTGAAGTTTGCACAGGAGTCAAACATATTCTATGAGCATGAGAATAAACAGTTGTTCTGCTCACACCTTATCAAACAGGGCGATGTAGAGGGAGAAGCCAAAATGGTCCTTCAGGCCAATCCTGTCAGCCAATGCATTACACAGCTCCTTGGCAGTGGTTGCTGAGTCTGTTAGCAGGGCCTTGGTGGTACCATCCATGAAGGTCACTGGCAGCATGATGGGCTTCTTGGACTTTGTGGCCTTTAGTCAAGAGATCACAAAACAGTAAGAATCGAGGTCTCATGTCCACAGAGACGGATTAACTGATTCATTCGCTTTGAATCTCATTTTCAAGTAATTTCCCCACAATTCTAGCTCCTTTCAGTAGCTTATGAAAATAAACATTTTTTTTCTAGCCCCTCAGTTAGAGGAAACAGGTGGAGGTGGTCAAGTGTGTGAAGGAAAACTCAGAAGAACCTGGAGTTCCAGCCAAGAAGGTGGCTGGGCACGTGTTCCATTCATCAAAGTTCTTTTCAGACGCTCTTCTAGGTAAGCAGCGTAGCTGGAGAGGCCGGTGCTGATGAAGTTTCGCAAGTACTGTAGGGGCAGGGGAGAGGCAGAAAGAGTAATAGAGTATGAGAGATTGAGTGTTTCTGGTCACATCGTGAAGACCCAAGAGGTACTGTGCTGCTTGATAATGCAAAACTTATGTTGTTTTTAAATGTTTTTTAGAGATTCAATTTTGTAGTTTGTGAACAGTTTTTACTTCAAAGTTCGTGTGTTCTAAATGGGCAGTAAAATACTTGTAACTGGGTGCTGCACATCTCAGAATCTACATTCATAGTTAACTGGCAAAGCATGGGAACAGGTGAATGGCGCTGAATGATAGAACAGGCACTGAGGATGGTAAGATACTCAATAGGCACCCCAAGGGGGGTGCGAATACTTGGTGGGGGTAGATGCTAATGGTTTGGTGAAGAGTCATACTTTGACAAATTTCTCAGATGGGGCAAAGCAGCCCACGCAAAGAGAAAAGAGGAGCCACCCACGGGCGTGGCTGGCCTTCGAAGGATTCTGGGTCAGCTGCTTACAGATCTGACAGTAAATCTCATCTCTGTAGAGAAAAGGGGAGAAGATTAGTGTAAAACAGAGTATCCTGCCAACTGACCTTCAATCTGTTGCATAGATCATGGCCCATGAGCTTCCCACTTACCTGAGCGTGGGACGTAGGATGCCATTGCCAATAATAAAATGAAGTTTTTCCAGATTTGAGGTGGGTCGATCTTCCAGCATACTGTTACCCTGCACAGAGCAGTCGCTGTCACTGAGGCGTCTGACCACCTGCAGGATCAAAAAGAAACCCATTTTCACCCCGGGCCCACATACTGACCATAATGTCACTGCTTAAGATTTATCTCACACAAAATTGGTATCCAGAAAAAAAATAAAGTTTAACAGCATGTTAACCAGGCCTACATTTACCTCCTCTGTAATCTTGGACTTCTTCTTCAGAGTGAGAGAAACCAACTTGTGCCGCACACTGTTCTTCTTATGGCTTTCACTGTGAATGATCTGTGGGGCAAAATAATTTACTAAAGACAGCAGAAACTGCTACAGTAGTTAAGGAACCTGACTCAACAGCTGCTGGTTCAGTCCAAGTGAGCTGTACATGCCATGGTGCTAAACAATGCAATTTATGTGGATTCATAAAAAAACTAGAATAGGATTCTTCCAAAACTACTTCAATGAATGCTGGTATCAAAGCACAAAGAAAATGAAATTCTGAGTTGGGGATCAGTACAAAATAACTAACAATACAAACCTTTGCTATGAAGTTATCACTGAGCTCTACAAAATGGACTATGTCATCCCCCCCTTACCTCCTCTTCCCTCTGCAGTGCCTGCAGCTCCCGTTTATAGGTTCTCTTGCTAAGGGTCTCGTAGATCTTGGTCATGACGGGGATCTTCTCTGTGCCATCACTTATGTTTGTGTGATGCTTAGGTTCTGGGAGGTCTCCCATGAACCTCAGCACTGTAATCCAGACAGCCAGGGCTGCCTGCAGGTAGGAGGAGCCGCAAAACAGATACAATTCATTTAATATGGTTGTGTGTTCAACTTCTCAATTCAAACCAACACTTACTGCCACATCAGACAACATCACAGAATCCATCCATTTGTTATCACCTTGTGCTTAGCCCTGAGCAAGGTCACAGCAGTATGGAGTTTGTCCAGGAATAATTGGGTGCTAGGCCATGAAACTACCCCCCCCCCAGACTCCAGGTATCACAAAATTAATTCCATTCTTATACATTAAAGAAAGTCTAAAATAGGTGATGTAGCTGACTGGACTGAGGAGGACACAAGGGGGGGGGGGGTAGTAAAAAAAAAAAAAAAACACAAAATGCACATCAATCAGTTTTATGAAGACAACTTGTTCCTTAAAAACCAAACCAAAACAACCTGAAAATTACAACTGGTCAAACGTGTCACAAGTATTTCATGATACTATGCTAAAATATGAATATGATATTGAAACTATGCTAAAATCAAAATAAACTAAATTACTAGAGGCATCCGTGCTAGTAGCTACAGCATCTGAGTCCTATACTGTACACATGACCCAGGTGTATCTTTTGCTCAGTATTTTTATTGTGCTTAGCATCATACAGAATATATAAAGTTATTACACTGCTTACATTTAGGGATCTAGGATAACTTCAGTAGTGGGTTGGAGTCTTTACTTTAATTACTAATATCCTGTACCAGGAGTAATACAATTATGAATCTCCAGTGGTTTTTGTTATTTGTAAAAATACATAATTTTAATTGAAATATAGGTATAAATGACCAAGATTCATGTAAGGTGGAAAGGTAGTTCATAAGGTCGGAATCTGCATACTCCAAGTAGGGAATATGTTAACTCCTCACTTTAGTCTGCCACAAGTGATTTTTTTATTAACGAGATCACACATTATTATTATTATTATTATTATTATTATTATTATTATTATTATTATTATTATTATTATTATTATTAATAACAACAACAACATACCAGCTGATCACCCTCATCTTCATTGAACAGCAGTGGTTGCTTAAGTGGCCGGCGAGTGTGGAACTGTGTAGCACTGCCCTGGAAATAGGTGGCGGCAAACTTGGAAAACTTGTACTCTGATAAGTTTTCTTCTTCTTCATCTTTAGGAAGAGGAAGACCCTTATCTGCATTTTCTTGTCCTTCCTGTGTCAGTTTCATACTTCGCTCCAGGTCCTTTCACACATGGGCACATACACAACATACAGAAAAATATTGTATCTATATCAGTATACAAATACACAGAGCTGCCTGTTCCAACAGCTGTGTGTATGGAAGCAAAAACTGTACCAAGTTGGGGACAGAACCTGGTAGAAATTGACCCAGAGAGGCTTGGTACTGTACTAAATATTGCTTGCACTAAATATTGATACAGAGCATAATTACTTACAAATAACATTTCAGTTTTTACCCTTATTTAAAAAATATTTTCTAATTCAAAATTCATGTTTATTTACACAAATTCATTCTGAGCAATATTACTTTGAATTAATGCATTACATGAAAAAAAGTATTAAAGCATCATTTTGTGATCCAGTAAAATGTATAATTGTGTCAAGAGTCTGAATACTTTTGCAAGGCACTTTAGATAAAGGTATGAAGAAACCTGGGCATAAAAATGCACCGCAGTAAAACAGACCATGAAAGAGACTATAGTATGTGGATGGATGTACATTGTGCATCCAAAACCAGAGGAAAGATGTCTTAGTTTTAAGGTAAAAGTGATGCACATACTAAGAGGGTCAACAATACTTATGAATGTTGATTCTCCTGAAAGCCCCATAAAACCCCCAGTCTAAAACAAACTAAATCCGAACAGTATTATGACTTATGCTATGTCCCAAGGTGGCACAGCCCCTCAATATAGCCTATATTTACCTCAAAACCTGTAGGTGCCTGGCCCTCTTGCCCAGGAAGGGAGTCACCAGTTCCCAAGAAGCCAAACATTTGGTCCACCATTTCTGATTCACTGACAGGTTCACGCCTGGCCCGCTCTGCCCGCTCCAATGCTTCCTTCTTGCGCCGTGCCTCCTCTCGTGCCTCCTCCTGGCTGATGGCACTCTGCCTGGCCAGCTCCGCCAGTCTCTCTGTGTGCTTCCGCTCAGCCTCTGCAATGGCCAGTCGTGCACTCATCTGGTCACGCAGTCGAGCCTCCTCAGTTCGTCTCAGCCTTTCCACTTCCCGCCGACACTCCTCCTAAACCAATTTCAGCGGAGAAGGGACCGTTCAAGCACAAGGGGACACATATAGTATATCGGTGAGCAATCTAGGGATTAAGAAGACAGAATCCAGTATCGTGGCTACAGAACAAGGAGTGTTGTGGTTTAGCTACAGGGTTATTGACCAGAGAAGTAGGAACCTTTAGAGTAAGGAATGCTCACAACATAACTTTCATCAGCGTAGCCAAATAAATTGAAAAAAATAAAAGCCATGTAATTAATTTAATATAATAGTATTTTTTTTTTATATGATGTTTTCAGACATTAAATCTGCACAGCTGTTGGTAGCAATGTTCTACAGGAACAATCGTGCATGTGGGAAAAGTACCTCAGCCCAGAGTTGCTTACACATCCTTCTTGCGATCATACCACGGACATAGGCCTGGATGATGACGATGGCTCTCAGTGAATGGCGACAAATCTGCCTGACCAGGAAACCTCGACATCGTGACTGCAGGTGTATGATACACTTCCGCATAGCATTGTAGCTCTTGTAGACCTTGCGAGACCGGAAGAGGGCTTGTAGTCGGACGAAGCCTACCTTCATCTGATAGAAAAAGACATGGAAACATTACACAAACCGTGAAAAAGTATTAAAATAAAAAATTTAAATACATTTTTTTTAATCATCTAAAGAAACCACTTAACAACCAGGGAGATAATTTCATAATCAAAGGCACATTGGATCTTACCAAACTATAGTTTCTTCTGCATTGGAACCCCCTCCATATTTTCTGTATTAATATTACAGAGGTCCTGACCTGTAGAAATTTGGATCTGTAAAAACATTATGAATATTACCATTATGATCAAAATTACTATCAATTAAATTATAAATGTGCAATATTTTTCTTTACTATTTTCAGTAAAACAATGGAAAAATATATATATGCATTAAAGGTTATCGGTGACTTGCACACTCAGCCACTATCCAAAATGGCTAGGTTTAAAACAAGGTTTTGGTGGTCCAGACCTGACCCCAGAAGCATAGGAAACTAGACTATTCCAAGTATTCTGGGTACACACTAGATGGACTGCCAGTTCATCACAGGGTAGTTGCAGAAACAAAAATACACAGACTCATACTACTGACTGGATCCATTTCCTTAAGACCTGGGTACCGCTTTTACGTGGTATTTGGTGATCTAAGTGTCAGAGTCGAATCTGAATCATAGGCAAGCACTAGTGTGGTTTCTGAGTGCAGAAGGAGGCAAAGTGGTTGCAGTTTTCTTCTTCCACGTATGTTTGAGGGGTACAAAGACTGGAGTTCTCCCAGGAAGGAAACTGCAACCACTTCAACTTCTTCTGCACTCAGAAACCACGCTAGTGGTTAAACCCCACATTTTGGCTTCAGTCATTGTCAAATTTGGTTACCAAAACAAATTAGAACTACCAGAATGTGTCAAAGATACATGATTTTAACCTGGCTACATTCTTCAGTAAATGATAAAATCACTTAGTGACACTTCATGTTATTTATCTAGGCTACATCTACCACCATCTTGGTCTCACCTCTCCCTGAGTCCTCGTACCCTCTTCTGGATGAGAATGACCTTATCTGTTATGGTCTTGTCCCTCTTATTCTCCAGCTGAAGGTTATGGTGGTCCTAGGAGAGAAGGAAACAATATTCAGGTCCTCCTACTTCTCTTGTTTCAATCTACAAGCAAACTAACCTAACCCTAGAGTCTCTTGGGGAGACCTAGAAAACAATTTTAAAAATTATATCACTGATCCCTCTTGGAAACATTAGAGATGTGCTGGTTTCATAGGCTTTTAATGCAGGAAGAGAACTATGGTCTGTCTTGCTCAGCCTATTGCTACCACAACCCTCATCAGAAAAAGAGGTTTGACAGTGGCTCAGTCAATCAGAGGTTTAGTCTTAGCGAAAAATTACCTTGAGAAAAATCTTAGTCTTCCCAATCACCCAGTCTTCCTTTTTCCCCATAACAGCCTCTGCAATTCTCCGACTTGTCCCTCGAAGGTCTATCTAATAAAGGCAAGACTCTCAAACATTAATGACATGTACTGTAGACCTGCCAAGACTGCTGTCAAGCAACCTTAACCAGCGCAAGACTAACCAAATCTGACAAAGGGTTGCTGCTTTGTCACTCCCAAAAAAAAAAAAAAAAAAAGAAGGTTCAGTTACGGTTGACCTAAAGGCTTTTCAAATATAGGTGTCAGATGACCCTAAGAGAGGGCTAGCCCTCGCTCACCTGTTTCAAGGCTGGTTTCACACCAGCAATGAGCACCCAGTAGCGGTCAACAAATTCTGCAAAGGTGTAGCGGATGGGGTATCCAGCTCTGCGAATCCGGATGGTCTCCATCATACCAGAGTAGCGGAGCTGCCGAACACACAGCCCCCGGTCAAAGAGCTGGATTGAAGGCAGACAGATAAGAACACTGACAAACTCTGTGTGTGAATGTTTTTGTATGTGTGTTTATGTCCACGGATGTTGTCGGCCCTGTAAAAGAGGACTCACCATAGGCTTTTTGAACTCATTGGGTTTGATGCAGCGCACAAAGAAGGGCTGGCAGGCACCAAGGGCCCTCATCAGGAGGTCCAGTGAGCGCTTGAACTGGCTGCTGAGGGTCGGAGAGCGTTTCCGTGTCTCTACTCCCTGCAATTGAACAGGGATGTTCATGGCTTTATCCTTTACAAATGCTAAAAAAAAAAGAACTCATTCAAGTTTTCTTTTTAAAACTGTGCTTTGCACAGACTCTCCCCTTTATATGTGGTAAAAGTTTCCTGTTTATGTTCTTCCTTGTTCTGAATGCTGTCAAAACAATTTAAGGCCTAAATACTGCACACAGACAAATGCATAATTTAAAGAACAAAATGCCAACCTTAGTAAGAAACTGTTGGAATTTGTTCTGTGTTATGCAATGATGAAAATATATTTCTAAGCAAATGCTATATGACTGTTGTCTAGGAAACACTTTACATCCAAGTTTTAAACTTATTTTAGACAGGAAAGAGTGAAACAAAAGCGATATCATTACAGACGTGGAAATGGAGGCACCAAACTAAAGGATGTGGAGGAGACAAGCAAGACACAAACCACAAAGATACTGGGAAAGCAGAAAGGTGCCTACAATGGTGAGGGGGTGCTTGTTTTTACCTTATGAAATAAAGTAGGTGGCACTTGATAGTCACAAAGAAACTGAGGTCAACATTCAAATCAAAGATAAGAGACAATAAAGGTTAGCTGTGCTAGTTATACAGAAGAATTGGAGGCACTGGGTCGGAAGTCAGACGAATAATCGAAAGCTGCTGTAACACGAATTAAATTTATGAACCACAATGAAAACAGAACCTTTGAAACTTTGCAGCTTCCTGACCCTTTTGCAGTCATTTAAGGTCTATTTGTCAGTAATAAGGAATGGTGTGTTACCATAGCAACATCAGCTTGGAAGATCTGCTTGATGAACTTGTTGGTAGAGGAATGGACCAGCTGGATGATGTCTCCATGGAGGCTGTCTCTGTTCTTTTCCAGAAAGCCTGTGAGAAGTCTGACACTTAACACCAAATGCATATCAGTTGCTTGTCACATCTTTATTAAGTTATTTACTATGAAAGAACCCTCAATGTTGACAGATTCTTTTGTCTGTTTTTATCCTGCAGCACATTTTAATATTGCTATACAGTAAAACAGCTACACAAAAATAAAGTTAAATTATCTTTGTGATGTTCAGGCACAAACTATTACTCAATCATATTAAATATGCAGAATAAAGAGGCAAATCAGTGAAGTATGGGAATATCTGTGAGGCAGCAAAAAACAACTCCGTGACAAACCCATCTACCCATCCATCTATCCATTACTGTTAACTGCTATATCTTGACCATTGTCACAGTGGTCTGGGGTCTATGTGAAGCTATGAAACTACCCTATATAGGATACCAGTCCATTACAGGTTGCCATAGACACATTCACAGACTATGTGCATTTTAGAGTAACCAATTAATCTGGAACACATGTCGTAGGACTGTGGCAGAAAGCTATAGTACCCAGAGGAAACCCACAGAGACACCTGGAGAACGTGCAAACTCCACACAGGCCAAGCTGCGTCCAAACTGATGCCCAACCAGTCCAGGCACTGTGAGGCAGCGACGCTACTTGGTAAGGCACCATACTGCCCAGTGACAACTCATTACTAATAAAACACTATCTGTGCATGGTTTTAAAAAACTTCACAAAAACCACAACAGTCCAGTACGAACCAATATAACTGTCAGAAGCCAAGTAAAGCACAACTCAAATCCTGCATTTGACTTAGGGAACCTTCTGTTGATTCGGATTAGGAAATTAAGTCCCAGTGCCTGGGAGGAAACGTGAATACCTCTGGTCTCATAGTGGACAGCCCCAGCAAAGTGCTGAATGCCAAACACAGTCCCGTGACTATGCTTGGGAGGGATGTAAAAGGAGTTGAGCCTGTGCTGGGAGTTGAGCTTGTACAACATGGTGGCATCTGTGCCCTGAAAACACAAAAAACATAATATTGACTATTTACTGCACAGTTTGCAATTTTGTACCATCACTATAATTTTAAGTGTTACACAATAGGGGCAAAAAACTCCCATCACACCACCGTTGTCACCGAGACGGAACAACCCCACCCATTGTGACTGACACCTTAGGGAATCTGCTCTCTTCATCAATAAGGGAAATGATATTCATTGGCTTGATGGCAATCATGTCAAGGGTTTCCTGGTTGTCAGTGAACTCAATGTTCTGCCATTTGATGTTCTCCAGGTTATACTCCTGCTGCTCCAGTTTGAAAACATGCTGCACAAAGAACTGCTGCAGGTTCTCATTGGCAAAGTTGATGCAAAGCTGCTCGAAGCTGAAAATAGCAAATGAATAATTAAATTGGATGCTTTGGTAGACTGTTGGCGAGTTATTCATCTGCATGAAAACTGGAGGTTTCAATGAGCAATCTGAATGCAAAGTTCTAAACAAAAGTTCTAAAGTGCTAAACAAGGATAATGCTTTTTAACATCCCACCTTACCTGTTGACAGTGAAGTTCTCAAACCCAAAAATATCTAGCAGACCAATGGACCTTTGAACAGATTTAGGCTCATTTGAAGGAGGAGGCCTACAGATGGCACTATTGATCTTGCCCACAATCCATACAAACAGTCTTCCATAAATTCCCTGCAAAGAGATAACAACAATTCTGTAGTGTAATGATTCCCAGAATAATATGTTTGTAACAATACAGATGCACAATTAACTTTTATTTAAGTTACCATATAAACCTCACATAAGGTTGACAAAACTGGTTTATATGGCCATTCTGCTTGCTTCATACTTTGGTACAGCTGCCCAGGTAGAGAAGTTGAGATATAAGATATTTTATAAATTCTGCTGAGAGAAAGAAAGACAGGCTTAAATATCCAGAAGCACTGGAGAAGGAGAAGGAAAGGCTCTCACCTTTACAAAGCCATCCCGGACATCCAATCCCTGTTCCACACTGAGGGGTGTGGAAACTGTTTCCCCACGAGTGATGAGGGTTCGACTGGTCAGACAGCTCATAACCTCCTGGGGGTCCACCTGCACAGCAGTATAAATACTTTGAATCTGCCTTTTTCTGCACTCCACATCACACAGCAATACAGAACAGCGATTGCTGATCTCCAGTGAAGCAAATAGTTATATTTTGGTAACCCAGGAAAAGTACACATTTAAAATCCAACAATCCACCACAACTGCCCTGCGTGCACAACAGTGCAAAACTAAGCAGAAAAATAAAAAGTCTCAAACATTTCTGGAAAGTTCCAGTCTTTTTCCTGAAATCTAGGCATGGACCAGAGCATGTTAACATCATGAGCCAGGGTATTTTAAGAGAAATAAGGTTGCTATTCATTTTTTTCCTACATGCTAGGAGACCCAGGAATGTTATAAAAGGTTTTAATCCTGTTTCTAATGTCAACAATAAGTCTTGTGCTTTGAGGCTTTTCTTGTACAAGGAACACTGGACTCTGATAAACCTTCTTAGTGAACTGGGGGTCAATCCCCTTTCAGTTGCAGTAAATTATCTCACATTGGACTGGTTGTAGCGTGAGGAAGGTTTTAATATTTGCAGTCTGGGGTCTCCCACCTTAAAGAGAAGTAAGAAGCAGAACTGGAAGGTGTGGGTTAATTTAGAAAGTTACAGAATTTTCTTTTATCCTACCCAAAGTTCATCAGCATCTCACACTAGTTGTGCCAGTTTCCCAGATCAACTGTGCTGTCATTGCCAAGATACCGGTTTATAATTTCAATCACTGAATTATATGCAAGTAAACAGGAAGTACATGGAAAAGAGATGAAACAGCATTGACAGTCAAGGCCCAGATCTGCAGCAAATTCTAGATCTGGGTGATTTCACCTTTGTGTATCTTGTTTATAACAACTTTATTAGTTCATTTTTTTTTAAAGAAAAGACACAGAGGTGAAGAAAAAGAAGGCTCATCTATACTGAAAGCTCACCTCCAGCAAGGTGGAGGCAGTCGCCAGGTCAGGGGAACATACTACCACGCAGGCATCCAGGTTGTCATACATCCGAGCTAAAGCAGGTGTATCCATCGGTGAAGCCAGGATTACAATACAGCAAACAAAATTTTAAAAGGCAGCTATGCTATGTGACAAGATGTCATTAAACATGACAAACTCTGGTGATGTTCTGCAGCAAATCAGTTCCAGTCATACTTTAATATTAATTATTTAATAATAACTTAGTTTGAAAGTTGGCTATACTTGACTACAAGTACATTCATTTCTTCTTCTTCTTCATCTTTCGGCTGCTCCCATTAGGGGTCGCCACAGTAGATCAACTGTTTCCATTTCTTCCTGTCCTCTGCATCTTTCTCTGTCACACCCACCACCTGGATGTCCTCTTTTACCACATCCATAAATCTCCTCTTAGACCTTCCTCTTTTCCTCTTGCCTGGCAGCTCCATCCTTAGTATCCTTCACCTGATGTATCCAGCATCTCTCCTCTGCACATGTCCAAACCAACGCAATCTCGCCTCTCTGACTTTGTCTCAAAACCGTCCAACCTGTGCTGACCCTCTAATATACTCATTCCTAATCCGGTCCATCCTTGTCACACCCAATACAAATCCTAACTCTGCCACCTCCAGCTCTGCCTCCTGTCTTTTGCTCAGTGCCACTGTCTCCAACCCATTTAGCATAGCTGGTCTCACTACCATCTTGTAGACCTTCCCTTTCACTCTTGCTGGTACCGTTCTGTCACAAATCATTCCTGACACTCTTCTCCACCCACTCCACCCTACCTGCACTCTCTTCTTCACCTCTCTTCCACACTCCCCATTACTCTGAACTGTTGATCCCAAGTATTTAGATTCATCCACCTTCACCAACTCTATTCCCTGCATCCTCACCATTCCTCTGTCCTCCCTCTCATTTATGCACATGTATTCTGTCTTAGTCCTACTGACCTTCATTCCTCTTCTCTCTAGAACATATCTCCACCTCTCCAGGGTCTCCTCAATCTGCTGCCTACAGATCACAATGTCATCCACAAGCATCATAGTCCATGGTGACTCCTGTCTGATCTCATCTGTCAACCTGTCCTCCACCACTGCAAATTAGAAAGGACTCAAAGCTGATCCTTGATGTAATCCTACCCCCACCTTGAAAGCATCCGTCACTCCTACCGCAGACCTCACCACTGTCACACTGCCCTTGTACATATCCTGAACCACTCTTACATACTTCTCTGGCACACCCAACTTCCTCATACAATACCACAATTCCTCTCTAGGTACCCTGTCATATGGTTACTACAAGTACATTAATTTAAATCCTACAAATTCTCTGACTTAATTATACAACTTATAGTATATGTTAATAAACTAAATCCATATGAAAGAATGGATAAAAAGTTCATAAACACCCAACAGAGAAATTGCACACAAAATACTTTGCAATATGAATTAGTTGCTGTGCCATGAGCATCAATCATATCTTTACAGTTAGTTTACTAAACCAAAGCAGCATCGTAACGTTAGGACCTAGGTGACTTAACTGGGCCTTGGTGACATTCGTGCCACTGGCTCACCTTCAAAGTGCAGGTTGCCCATGTGCAGGATAGCTGCCAGCAGCTTGGAGATCTCCCAGTTGTCAGCATTAGTGAACATGAGCACCTTCATTGCAGAGAGAATGTTGGAGTATTCCTTCAGGTCATCCCGGCCATCACACACAACACAGTTCCCCTGGAGGCCAGAAGAAGAGTCAATACATACAATCACCTCATACCCAGAAAAAGACCACTTATAGCTGATATTAAATACCTATTTAATAGCTAATCCACAACATTGGTCCTTGCAGTAACAATAGCCTTGGAACAATTTAAGAATGATGAAGAAGCCTAAGTAGGAAGTTAATATACAGTAAAATTATTCAGGAAGTAAGTTAAAAGAATGAAACCTAAACACTGTAACAGCATCTCCCTCACCATAGTGAGATAGGCATAGTCCTCAGCCATCCCTAAATAAAGCTTGTTCTTCTGTTCAGGGGCCATGCCCTGTAACATGCAGTAGAAGATGTGGTAGTTCCGCTCATCCTGAGCCTGGGGATGGGTGTGTGAAAGGTCAGCAGTCAGCAAGATATTTGTTCCCAATAGTAAAGTTATCACACAACTGCTAGTTTACTTCTCATTCGTAATATCTTCTCTGTTCAAGATCCTTTGTTTTTATTATACAGGGTGCATTTACACGTAATTTGGTTTTCAGCAGTTTACATCCCTGTTTTTATGAAGGTTCTTATCTCTAGAAAGACTCTGCATCTTCTTATAGTGGAGCTCACCTGTCTGCAGACCCTTGACTTCTCCAGCAGGTACTGTTCTATTTTGGCTCCCTCGATGGCCCCTCTGTTGTTGAAGTGTATCTCAATGTATTTCCCAAAGCGGCTGGAGTTGTCGTTACGAATCGTCTTGGCGTTGCCAAAAGCTGAAATTAACAAAGTGCTTGCAATGATATTCTTTAACAGCAAAATATACAACACAAGGTCATTCACAAAGCATCTACATTCTGTATTGATCTCCAGGTTCACAGTCAATCATGATGTTTGCATTTGAGAATTTAAAGGTAACGGTACAAATAAACTCCTGTCAACTGCTGGGATCGAAAGTGGCCCATTGCTGTCTTCTTCCCCACATATCTTTGGACTGTGGGAGGAAATCTAAGCAAAATAATTGAGAACATGCAAACTCCTCACAAACTGAGACAGATTTGAATCCAAATCCAAAATCACATCCCAGGAACTGTGTGGCACTAGTGTTACCCTCCGTGCCCCTGTGCTGTACAGTGTTTTACCCTGTTTACAAGTTTAATCATTCTATACATGAAAGATGAAGGGCTGTAACACTTCGTGAATAATTCTCAGCTTGAAGGTTCAAGATTCCATGGATTTTTTCCATGGTAAGTTAAGTGTGTAATAGGCATTCACGCCACTAAAAACAGAACTATGATGTCTGACCTTCCAGGATGGGGTTGGCCTCCAGGACCTGCTGTTCAATCCACGAGTGTTGCCCACTGATCGAAGCCAAGAACTGCAGGATGAGCTTGGTGCTCTCCGTCTTCCCTGCCCCAGACTCGCCACTGACCAATTTGATAGCACCCATTAGTATACATTAGCACATGTTAACATCTGTCCTTTCACCCCTAAATTACTTTAGGTTCTCATATACCAACACTCATTAGTAGACATCAAAAATATATTCAGTAAAATAGACATTATTAGTCAGTTCAGTATTGACTAATGCTGTTAGGAGTTTCTTGGATGTTACTTAATGGTTGGTAACTGTTTTCCTTCCTGACTTCAGTGAAAACTGGATTACAATCTCATGCTGGGTGGATTTCCTTTTGGAGGAGGAGGTGAAATGACCTCACCTGATAACACAACACTGGTCTTTTCCACTACACCACATGCTGAAGTAGCAGTTGTCAGCTATGGCAAAGATGTGGGGCGGCATCTCACCAATCCTCTTGTTGGTGTATAGTCGAATCTGATCTGCTGTGTAGATGGGCAGCAGCTGGTAGGGGTTCACTGCTACCAAAATTGACCCTGTGTAGGTCTGTAAAAGTCAAAACTTAAGGGTCAAGCACAGGAGGACAAAAAGTGATGTTGTGGTTCCACAAAGGTGCTTTGTTCAAAGGTACATGCAGTACCAACATAACAACCACATTTATTCCATACACATGTGAACATGCATGCAAATGCGCACACACACTCAAACCTCATATTACTGGGTCTTTTTCAAATAAAAATCTCATTATTCAGAACACCATGGTGATTTTAGATTTACAGCAGCTGTATACTTGCTATGTCTTCCACTCTGCAAAGCACTTGGGGGGGGGGGGGGCTACAACAATCCATTGAACACTATACAAAATTTTGTTACAATAGCTCTTGGCTTCTGACACCCAATTTTTTTATTTGAAAAATGAGTATTTGTCCAAAGTGTGTCCAAAGAAAACTTGTATGTGAAATGCAGTAGGTACTGTATTTGGAACCTGTGTACCATCAGTTGTTTCTTCTTGGTATTCTGTCTCATGCTTGTTTTGTGCAGTATCTTCAACTAACAAATAAATTGTAATCTGGCAAAATGGGGCCAAGAAAGGTAGAAAAGCTTGTGAAAAGAAGGTAAGAAGGCTAGAAAAGTGCATACAATAGAACAAAAGAGTGACTGCCAAGCCTCGTCCCTCCTCCACCCACCACAACTCAGTCAAGTGTTTCTCTTCACTTGGTGAGCACAGTAACGGTTTATTAAAGTAAACTGTCATGTTTGTTTATGTCAAATTGCTGTCTGCACATGTTTTAAACATAAAAGTTATTTTTGAAGGGTGCTGTCTACAGGATATATGGAAAATATAGGGCGTTTCTGAAACATACTGCCTAAAAACATACCTGTTAGTGACTGTGAAAATCCACTGGTTCTTGAGACAAAAGGAGGCACATGTGCAGGATTTTGATTTTTCAATGGTTTGCAGGGAGGGGTTGAACAGAATGAATTTGAACTTTATTTGTGGTCTCAGACTTGTAGCCCCTGGTCCCTCTCATTCTCTCTCACATCTCTGGACAGGTCTGCACCTCCCTACTGTGTACAGATATCGGTGGAGCGCAACACACCAGGTTTTTTCCACCATTTTAGTGACGCCTGCAAAAATCAATTTGAGGTTGAGCTAGGAACGTATTATTTTCCCCCCATTTTAAATAAAGGGAAGATTCTGATATAGAAATGTTTGGAAAATGTACTGTTTTCAGGGTCACATTAATATTGTAAATCAAGGGATTCTTGTATATACTTCCTACTTCCTTGTTACAGTGGCAGTTTCTACCAATGACAAAGATGGCTATGGTAAATACAGTATCAACCAAAACAGATTCAATACTTTTATGTATTCATTTAGCTGGCTCATTTTTTTCTGTGTTTCTCTAATCTTCATCATCAAGCTACTTATACTTATTTATCCATTTTTTACAACTGGGTAATTTTTATTGGAGCAATTAAAGGTAAGTACCTTGCATAAGGGTATTACAGCAGGAGGAGGGTTCAAACATAGTTATTCTAAACACAGCCGGTAACAGCATTGTGCCTACATGCTCTGAAGAGTAAAAGACATATATATTATAAACATCCATGGTGACAAGTTGCCACAACATCTCAAAAGTTTGTCTCCGCATTGGGGGGGGGGGGTAATAAATAATCGATGAATCATATATAAAAATTAAAACACAAAGAAATTACAACTTTGTTACATATGTTATAAAATGTGTGAAGGTTTGGAGACAAAGTCAGAGAGGCGAGATTGCGTTGGTTTGGACATGTGCAGAGGAGAGATTCTGGATATATCGGGAGAAGGATGCTAGGGATGGAGCTGCCAGGCAAGAGGAAGAGAGGAAGGCCCAAGAGGAGATTTATGGATGTGGTGAAGGAGGACATGCAAGTGGTGGGGGTGACGGAGAGAGATGCAGAGGACAGGAAGAAGTGGAAGCTTTTGATCCGCTGTGGCGACCCCTAACGGGAGCAGCCGAAAGATGAAGAAGATATTATAAAATGTGATGGTATGTGGGTAAAATCATAAAATATCTTTTACTTTGGTATTTTAATCAATTGGTATTTTAATGAGTTTTATTCTATTTTTTCCATAACAAATAATGGTCTGTCAATCGCTTTACTTGAGAAACTCACCTAATGGGGTGACAACAATGTCAGGGGAACAAATAATGTGAGGAATGGGTGTATGTGTTCCAGCAGATGAGTAGGGATCATACGACTAACCATACTCACCCTTTTGCCTCAGTTTCTTTTTTCTTTTTGATGAGCATAGTGACATCCACACAATAACAGATTTATGGTAGTGAGGGAAGTTCAGTGAGGGGCTGCTTGTGAGGAAGAATTTGCTTTTTAGTCTAAATATTGGTGAATGTATAAGTTTGTGCATGTGAGCTCTGCATAGTTCAATTTGTAGGATGACTCTTCAGAGCTGGGACTCACATAGATGATGTGATCCCTGTAGCGGATCAGCAGGTTACGCAGAATTCCTGCCTCATTCAGGTCATCGAGACGGATCATGTCCTCAACACCATGTACCGATGTTGGGTGCATAGCTCTGATGTTGACGGCCTTCTGGGGTGAGAGCCAGTGCTCCTGTAGAGTGAAGGGTACACCAGACAAGTCACAAAATCTAGATTGCTGAATTTTATCTTCCATTTCCCTTTTTAGGTCCCCACCATTCAAAACACCATTTTTAAAAGTTAACATTTTTTGAAATACCACTCCTACTCATAGCCTTACATACTGAAATGAATCTCACTTAATATGAATTTGAGAAAGATTAGAGGGATGTTAGAAAAAACTGGCTTTGTTTTCTTGGTGTGCTTAGGACTCACATTTCCCTCATCATCCAAAACTTGGATGTGGCCTGAGTCACAAAGCTTGACCACAGCTCCAACAGGCACATCAAATTCCCCGTTGGTCTTGAGATCCAACCACACATGGTCTCCCTGTGGCAGAACAGTCATTTTCAAGAGAATGCATGGCAAAGCTGATAAAGTTTTGACCACAGGATCTAACCTTATCATATCCTCACAACATTTTCTTTTGCCAAAAGGGGACAGTTTCTTTGGGCTTCTAAATGACTTAATCCAAAATATCAATGGCCAGCCCCATCCTCACCTGCTGAAGAATGACCATGTTTCTTGACTATTCCTGGACATCAGAAGCCACCATATAGGGCTCCTACAGACAAAACAAGGTAAGTGAGATACACAAGAAGTCCTCAACATTTCTATACATATCATGAGGAGGAAAGCATCAAATGCCCCTGCAAATTACAGAGTGACCCACTTTCCTGAGTCACCCCTGGTTCATCACATGACCCCATGGAAGAAAGAAAAAAAAAAAAGCAACTTTTTCACATGACATCGGACCCAGACCATGGACCCCACTAGAAGCTAACATAGCCTCAGCTAATACCCCTTTCAGACGAATGACATCACTTGTTAACTGTTAATCTCAGAACAAAGTACAAACTAAAGAGAGAAAAACATCAGATTCCCTGGCATTGACAAAATTTTAAAAAAATAATAAATTTAAAAAAAAAAAACTAAATAGAAAGATGAAGTAATGAAATATCATAGCAGCAGACCCGTGCTCTCCACTAGCTGCTTATGCACAGATGCTGGGAAAAGAACAGACCTCTGAGACTTATCCCACATGGAGGACCCTCAGATCCCAAAACCTTTCGGTCACAGGTCCGGTTTTTTGACTACAAGCTGCTGTAAACACTTCAGTTCAGCATGGAACTTGTAGATCAGGTCTCTTTTGGAGCATTAGATTCCTTGTCCATTAATTTCCTGAAACAATATTTAGCATTTGGTAGCATTTCATAACTGTGTTCTGATCACAGAGTACATACCTGCTGGCCCATTAAGTGTTAATTTTTTGCCATAGCTTCTGGTCAGCTAGTTGGATGTGGGGGGAGAAGTAGACTGACTCATTTCTCCTTGGGCTTATTCAGATTCCTGAGGCTAATCTTGCTGGTTATGCAAACCATAGAATATATGCCTCCTCACAACCTTCAAACCCCCACTTGTTGTTTGCTGTGGTTTCTACCAGGTGACAAAGTCCTGGAATCCAAATGTAGTTCTTTGACAAACTCAGAATAACTGAGGGTAAATTAAACTAGCAATCCTGTTCCACATAGAGGACCTCACACTCTTGTGGTTGACGCTCCCCCCATGTTATTGGAGTCAAGACTAGCGTTTGGGAAAAGTTAACTACTTTCTCATATCGCTTGACTCGAGGCCACTGAGCCACTGACAGAACAATGTCCCCAGCATTTGATCAGATTTTGGTCTCTGTTTCATGCTTAATGGCCTCCTGGGGATTCAGCAGATGAGAGATAATCCTGGTGTTTGAGATTAGGCATGACAGCACTGCGCTGCTCAAGCATCCTAGTCATAAGCTGTGAATGTGCTGCTGCTTAACACGCATAACTGTTCAGATCCAGCCTGCAATGACAGCAGATTCATCCAGTGCCGACCTTCTTGCAGCTTACAGAACAACGAATGACAGAGAAGCTCCAAAGACACCGAGACAAGAAATTTTTACCTGCATTCTGATCATTCAGCAAATGGCTGCCTGGACAGAAACTTCACTTTGTGTTAGAGCACTTGCTACCTTATATTACATGTACATAATAGATTGAGATGAACCACTAAGAACAAATTATTATTTTTAAATGTTAAATGGTTAAATATGATCAGTAATTTTTTTTTTTTTTTGCTGTTATGAACTTTTCCCACAAGTACTGGATTGTTTATTTCTTTATAATTAAAACTTGCTCACCAATTTAAGACACAAACCTGCACCGATTCACCAACATGTAGTGACCATAAGCTGTCCTCTCTGCCTTAGCCACTCTGGCCAGTGGAGTTTTTATTGCACTTTACTCTACAATAAATACCAGCATGTGCACGAGGCATCCCAGTTCACCAGCGGGAGAAACTGTCTGCAACCCTGGCCACTCAGTGGGGAAGGGGAGAGAGATAGAGAGAGTAAACCATTCTTTTCCTGTCCAAAAAGCCTCACTGCTGCCTCCTTCCCCGCAGGGCTGTCATGTAGCTGACATTTGTTACAATTATTCATTTCACAGATGCTTTTCTCCAAAGTGCATTTCACCACAACTCAAAGACGCACAAAAAGACATGCAATTCTCAAAGTAAACAAGTCACTTCGTGCAGTACGACCTTTTTTGCCGGCACACAGTAGACTGGTAGCTGTGCACGGAATTGGTGCCTGATAACCTTTGCAAGTGACAAACCAGCTCTTATTCCCAACTGAGTTCAAAAGCAGGGCCTGCTGTACATTTCAAATAAAAAAGAGCAACTTTCAGCAGCCCAACATCTAAGTCTAAATAACCATGTGTTAATATAAAAAGCACCATAAGAATCACTGCACTCCCACTCATACACAACATGCTCAGTGTCCACCTCCCTGCCTTCCCCATAGGACAGTACAGCCCTGTCACCTACACCTCCCTCCCAGGACCTGAAAGATCTATGCTTCCACAACAGGATGTCAGAGGCATGTGGCTCTGAGGCCCAGAGGGAAACAACTTTTTCTTCTTCAAGACTAGCACAGAACATGCTGTGGGAACTCAGGGAGAGTTCACAGTAAGACACTTTCTGTAAAACTGTCATTGGTGTGGAGCATCCTGACACCTTGTTCAGACCCACTGGCTTGGCGGTACTCACCTCTCAGCAGTTCCAGTGTGGACCACAGGTCCCGCTAACAAAGAGACTCTCCCCTCAGGTGTGTCCACAAGAGCCACAACACAGTCAAGTCAGATTCGGACACACGAGACTGCCAGCCTTCCCTTCTGAAATCTCCTTCCTTTTCAGTCCATTTGTTTCCCGTCCATCCGTTTTGTGGCTTTACAGTCTCTCATTATACGTCTCTTGTTGCCACTCTGTATGTCCTGCGAATCTGGTTGTTCCCTGCCAGCCTTCCCCAGGGTGGTGTGCCTGCCACACAGTGGCTCGCATTCATAGCCACTGATCCTTATTAGTGGTGGGAGGGGCCATAGACCAGCAGGGTGCTTGGTGGCCAGGTGAGCCTTGGGAAAGAGGAAGCGACAGAGTTTGGTAAGAGCAGTCGGAACTTCTTCAAACAGCCAATGTCTCCCCTAGTCAACTTTACTTTTGTATTCTTTATTGGCTAAAATTTTTCAAACCTTTTCTTGCTTAAATTGTGCTGACTGTACCTTGAATGCATCATACAAACACCACACAGCATCAAAATAAACACATCCCCATTTCCCTCAAGAATGCTACTCCATGTGGACGTCTTAGTCCCAAATGAGGGAGACAGGGTGACTGTGTTCTTACCTCTATAGGAAGCTGGTGAAAACTGATTTAGTCCTCAGAGCTTAACAAAAAAACAGCACATGTTACAATACCTATATACAGTGTTTTAACATTACAGTATTTATATGTAGTATTTATCTGCCTGACCCCTTTTTCATGGTAACTTATTAAATAATAAATAAATATAATTAAATATTAGGGTTGCACGCTAAACTAATTATTTACTCATTTATATAGCTGAAAATTTTTTTACTCGATCAAATTCAGGGTTACGGATCTGGCCATTGGTTCCTCAAGGTTGAAGGCTTCTCCATGAGAAGAGAAATCCTCCCCCAGAATCTTCCTATTTGAAGGCAATCACTCTTGTCACAACCCCACCTACTGCACCTTCTTGTACAAAACACAAGCATGTTCACCAAAAAAAATGAATGTGACTGACTAGAACGAACAACAAAACTTTTTTTTTTGTCAAAGAGTTAAAGTTTATTTCAAATTCATGCCACAAATTGACATAAAATACAAAATAAATTAAATGAAGTAGTTATAAAACATCCACAGTGGCCCAAAGTGCTAATTGTTAAATAGCAAATACACAGAATAAATATTTAAACACAGAAACAGCCATAAGATGTGTTAGTAATATTTACCATCATTAATTTGAACTCAAAATGTAGCTATATATATATATTTTTTTTATTTAAAAAAAAAAAAAAACCTCAACCGAAAAAAGTAGAAAATGCTGACAAAAGGTACTTGGCTAAAAAGGCCATTGTTTTGTTTAAATAGTGTTAACATGCGTTGCGATTTGCATGTGCATACCATGCAACTTGGGGAGACAAAACTGCATTCCATCTTTCTGGACATGGGCAGCATTGCTAGCGGAAGCCGTACGACGGAGATGTACGATTTATTTGAGAGCTGCTTCGACCCCCCCCCCCCCACTGTTTGTCTCACTTCCGTCATGGTGGCAGCATTTACAAAGCTAATTTATTTTCCACGTCAATGAACAAACAAAACAGTTTGCAGACGGTATATGGCTGCTGTAAACTCAAACCAACATATTTATCCTAAATTACTGAGGTCAAATACCTTTCTGTAGATGGATAATAATGTAAAATTTCACTGGCCTATTTTAACCATTCAGCACAATCACTGAATGTGGGACAAACTTCAAATTTAGCTCTGTGACTGGATTTCAGTGTGTTAACACTGTTTTCTGTGCCACAGCACCCTTTATAATCCTGCAGTGACCAATTTTATTTCTGAAAGCATTTTGTGTTCCTCCTGAACAGCAGGGTCACCACAAACAGAAATGCAGGCTGCCATCGATTGTCATGGTCAGCCACGCCTGGTGACAGGATGATCAAAGACAAAAACAAGAAAAAAAAAAAAAGCATGGTGTGTGTGGCTCTAGGCAGCAGGATTACAAACCTCAGTTTTATAAAAACCTTAAATCTACACTCCTGAAACCCGACCGCGGGACAAACGCAGATAAGTGTGAATGGATATGCTTTGTGTCGCTTTACCACGTCACATCCCAGTCCCCAAATCTGCTTGGCAATATAGCATTTTTAACCCAACCTCCCCCCACCTTTCAACCCAAAGTGTCTAAACCTGTTAATCTGCTTGGCACTGGGTTTGATAGCCATATTATCTAACCTCTGGCCTTATACAAAACTAACATGTCAAATTTTACACTGTAGACTAAACAAATACTCTTGAAAGTAGATTTTTTTTTTTTTTTTTTTTTTTTTTTTTTTTAAAATCAGAAAATGCTGCATATACATGTTCCTCCATTCCAGTGTGGAATTCCTACTCTGTGGAACAGTTTATAAATACTGATCATTATCATCTACACATATTAATATCTAACATAAGCAGCGTATTTTGATACTTGTTACAAACACCTTCCCCAGCTCTCATATTCTGCCCTGCAGACTGGCTCATTTCAACATCCCCGATACTTCCTCTATCACTGAACACTCAGGAGCTGCTCTGTAAAACACAAGGCTGCAGCTGACCTTCCCTTCTGGAGCACCAGATGACGTACAGGGAAGGATGTCACCCATCATGAAGCTTGGCTGCATAAAAACAAGTAGTACCAATTATGATAATGATGAACCTTTAAAAATTGACTACTTAAATCTGCTAGGTACCAGTCATTCATACTGACCAGTTATTTATGTATATAATACTAACTACCAAGATGGTCCAGTAGAAAGTGTTAAAATCATCCACAGTCAGCAATCTTGACTTTGTGCACATTTATGAAAGCTACCTGGGTAATTTTGTGAATTACCACCCTGAACAAAAGTTGATGAAATGGAATTAACATCCTGGGAGGCTGTTGATTTAAAAAATAATAATAAAAATACTGGCAAATGGTGATACGATGTACAGCTTTCAGTGCAACTGCTTCTCTTTACATTTTGATGGTCACCTGAACCAGTTGAGCTGTGGACCCTAGTCATACAGCCCCAGTTTTGGCACAGTATGTTTGTCCACAGTGTGCGAGGCTGCTAGCTTCTAACACACAGGCACATACACTCATATGTGCCAAGTATGTCCAAGGCCTAGTCTACTCTTGTATGTGGCAATACCACCTCTTCTTTCCCACAACAATGCACTGAAATGGTGGCACTCGACTGGAACAAAGTAAAATATGAACATAGATTTGTACATATGCTAATAAGCTACAAACTACATTGTTTAAAAAAAATAAATAAATAATCAAAACAACAAGTCTTAAATCATGGGATCCGTGGAAGTTTTGCAGACAGCTGTCAAAAGGGGAAAACTGGAGAATCTCTCCTACAGAGGAACAACTACCCCCTCCCCATCAGAGGCACTCTTCCCTCCAGATGGAACAAACCCAGTACCCCTTGAAGTGTTAGATGGTGCTAACAGGGTCTCTTCACACGAACAATAGTGAAAACGGGACTTAGTGATTGTATGGAAATGGGGTTGGTACAGGCTGCATGACGGACACACTGCTCGGTGGCTTAACCACACTCTTCATTGGCCAGAAACACAGCAGTGGATGCTCTCCTTGAGATCATGCATAGCCCTTGTAAACAAACTGGCACACGTGCAAAATACATACAAGTATATGTTTAAAGAGAGCAGTAAAGTCTTGCAATTTGGCAGGGAGGTGGAGGGTGGCTGGCTAAGGCGTGCCAAAAGGGGGACGGTGTTGGCGGAGAGGGGTAGGACTCAAATACTGGTCAGTTCGCTGCATGTAATCAGCCTAACAGTGAAAGTTCCAGGCAGGTCATTGCCCTGGCGACTGCCCCTGTCTCGCAGGTGGACTGTATGCTGCTCCTGGCGGCCACTGGGGTCACTGGTCAGTGTCACCTGACCGAGGAAGGAATCTACAATCACATTCTTGCTGAAGATCTGGCCGTGGCAGATATTTAAAAAATAAAAAATAAATAAAAATAAAAAATAAAAAAAAGGAGAAAAAACAGACAAAGAGGAACTGTCTGTCAGTCTATTCCATCTGAAGGCTCAGAGGCATGGATATGGCACATAAGTGAGAAACAAGGTAAAACCCAGTGACATGTGACTCAGGGAGACAGCCAGGAAAAGAGACAAGCAGAAAGACAAGCAAAGCTAGTGGAGAAGGCAGAGAGAGTAATTGCAACATTCATTCAGAGGTCATTTCTAAACATAAAACTGTAAAAATCACAGAGAACTTGGATATCTTTGTGAAAAGAAGAAACTGTAAATGTATCAATGATGAGCAGGCTAAAAGTCCACACACCTCTATATGGATCCCCTCCTTTGGCTTCTTCCTGTAGAAGAGTCCCTTTACGTCAAAGTCGGGGCAGCGTGTGTCCTTGTGCACTGGTGAGCGCACTTTTTCGCCTTCGCATGTGATCACCACGTATGGGTTAAGCACTAGGGACAGAAAGAGACTCCTGTCAGTCAATCACAACAAGGGCCAGAACATCTGGCAGCCACAGCTGAAGGCAAAGGATCTCAGAGAATGACACCCGTCAGTCACAGTTGGAGCCAGTTATAATGACACCTGTCAAAGACCATAAACACAGCACTTGGACAAAGAGAGGGCAGACGGCCCCTAAGTGTTATTACCTACAGTACTCTACTACCTGGTCCCTCGTGAGGAACAAAAAAAAAAAAAAATTTGTTACTGCTACTGACCATCAGATGGGGGTAAAGTACCTTGTGCCATCATGCTGTTTCTCTTCTTGTGCAGAAGGCTGAAAAGTTCTGTGTCTGACCAGGAGAGGCAGGCAGAACAGTCAAAAACAACAAAAGTATTCTTCATAAAGTTGCTTGAGAAAAGTAAAAAATTATTTGGTTAAATAACTGCTCAAGTACTGTAAAAAGTTAATGTGATTCAAATTGTGCTTTTTAATGTATCTTTTCAACAAATGAAGCCATCTGTGGCAATAATTTTAGGTACTGTTAATTATAGGGATCAAATACAGAGCAATACAAGCAGATGAAGAGCATTTCTTTTTGTGAGGTTATTGGTTGGAGGTGTAAATTTTTTTTTTCATGTAAAGAATGGTATGAGTATATAAATTTTACAAAACATGACTGTAATTTTTTTGGATTTATAATTAGGCACTGTGTATTATATTATTTACTATTTGTATATCACAGCATACATAAACTAGGCTAAACAGAATTTAAAAAAAAAAAAAAAAAAAAAAAAACTTGGCAAAAGTGAGACCCCCTGAGAAGTGAGATTCTGGTCTAATGGTCCTGCACACCTGCTTCCTTTAAAGCTGTACAAAAAAAAAAAAAAAAAACCCCACTATAGCTTGCTTAGTATTACTAAGTATTATTTAGCTCGATAAGCAAATTCCTCCATGAGGGATTTATATGATTATCATTCTTTATGGGGGGGGGGGGGGAATCTAAAGAAAAAATGGGGCTCTTAAAAGTAATTAAAAAAACCAAAATAAAAGATACTTTTATGCATGACAATGACTCTCAATGTCTATAGAATCATTACATTTTTTATGCTCGATCTTTATTTGATCATTAGATAAAGGTATTACTTATGCAGATACGAAGGTGTTAATGTTATAAAAGCTGTTGAATTAATACTTACAATTTTTATAGTTGACAAATACTAAGGGGCAGCAAGTTGCATAATGGTTAGAGCTGTTAATGTCCATTCAAAACACCTAGGTTCTAATGCCACTCCTACTGTAGTACCTTTGAGTAGGGTACCCACTCTGAACTGGTACTATATTGTATTACTCAGATGTACTACTGGGTAGATATATATATATATTTTAAAGTAATTTTGGAAAAGCTAAATGAATGAACTAAATGAAATGAATGAAAGAACTGAGTCAGTCCAGCACTCAGTGATTCCAGGATATGCTATAGACCACCATGACCCTGACCAGGATAAAGTGGTTAATGATAATGGATGGATACAATTTCAGGTGTAATTTAGATTTACCTTACTATATTGCTTTGCATAGAAAGGAAGAAGTACTGTAGATAGTGGATTTTATGGAAGAAATGTGACTTAAACTGCTTGAAGGAATATGCTCTCTCTATTGCCTATAAGAGAGGCACCAGCAAATCACCAACTTTCAAACACCATGCTTATACAATAGTAGTCAATGTTTTCAGAATAATGTAAAGCTTGATATCCAAGATTCAGCCATTCAATACAC
Organism: Heterotis niloticus; assembly: GCA_018136845.1. Taxonomy (NCBI): domain Eukaryota; kingdom Metazoa; phylum Chordata; class Actinopteri; order Osteoglossiformes; family Osteoglossidae; genus Heterotis; species Heterotis niloticus. The sequence goes on along the minus strand of CM030899.1, from coordinate 6,129,048 downwards.
CCATTATAAAAATTAAAATAAACTTATAATGGACAAAATGATTAATTATAATGAATAAAAAGCCTGGTGTATGAAAGCATGTATACACTAGGTCCTCCTGCTCCACATGTTAAAGTTAGATATTTTCTGAGATGTACACAAAATACTTCTGTTTGTTCCAAAGTTAACACGACTTGTGTTACAGCACCCGGCTGTTAGCGGGAAATAAAACATTGTACAACCAAATGGGAGTGTGAGACAGGATTAACTCAACTGGTTTCCATAGTGTTTACACCTCAGCTGTGGGTCTTCCATTACTGCCTTGTCAGTAGTTGCTATAAGTTGGTTTTGACTGGATGTCACTTCTACCACCAAATGCCTCATAATAGTAATACCCGGGCCTTGAGAAAATGAATCCAGTCAACAGTTACACCTTTATCTACAGTTGGAGATTGAAATACACCTCTCTTCAGCACAAACAAAACCACTCATCAACTCTGTGTGATACACTGCTTGCTTCATACACTGTACCCTTTACGTTCACCAGGTGTGACTGCTTATCGGTGAGGGTGCGCACCTCCATTGGAATCTGGGCCTTGCAGGCCCTCGGCCCCCATCACGTGCACCTGGGTCACCACTTGAGGGTATCCGCACATGCCAGTCCAGCAAGTCTGTGGCGGTTCATCTAGGGTCAGCTCTCTGCAGTTGAGTAAAGGAATAAATTAGTAACTATATGAATTCAGAAAGTAGGTAAAGCCCAACCTTGGAATCCCTTATCTGTTACAAAAATCACATCCACATTAATGCTGTATCAAAACATAACATTGTCATATTTTATTTTAATATAGTAGAGGAGGGCAAGTACCACTGACTCAAGGTCCACTCATGGCAAGATTTAGTAATCTAATCCGAAAACTTAGAAGTCAGTGGGGAGTAGGAGACAGGTGGTTTACTTGCAATCTGAAGGCACATCTGTGAAAACCCGGAGAAGGAATTCACCCTGTTGACCAGGGTCAAAGGTCGTAGGGATGATAATGTAGCGTCCCTCCTTTAGCTCCTTTCGCAGGAAGACACACCGTGAGTTAATGTAAATCGAACCCCCAACTTTATTCTGGGCTGAGTGCATACGGTATTTCCGGTTAAGTTCCACCTGGAAGAAGAGAAATTTTGTTGAAATTACCACCACCTCACCAGCCATTTTCCTCATATCAACATCCAGTGCTGCTCCTCACAATGTCTGTCCCCCTCTGGCACAGACAACACTGTACCTCCTTTCACTCTGTTGGGCATCACTCTGGCTGCTTTTTTGGAACTTTTCACACCCCAAGCCATCCCACACCTACCTTTGCCTATATTCACCCCCCCGTGTGTAGCCCAGCCCCTCCCACCGTTGCCCCAGGCCTCTGGTCACCCGGTGGATGTCGAAGCCGATGGCCAGGTTCTCTCCCTTGCCCTCTTTGTTACGGCCACATCGTTCCTTCTGCTGCAGGCAGATTAGAACCTCATCCTCCACTTTCTTCACATCAAACACGTACTGTGCACACACATATACACAAACACACACAATGCACAGTTACATTCAGCTTTATATCTCTCTGCTCTCAAAGAAAATCCTGTAGGGTTGGCTTAGGTGGCTCCTCACCTGGGGATTCTGTAGGAAGGTGGTCTTGTGGTTGATGCAGCCTCCGGCCCGATTCCTCAGTGCATCATCCCGTTTCACCCAGGAGCCCCGCATCACCTCCTCCTCCCAAGTCTTGTGGATACTCAGGTAGGATGTGTTGATGAGACGACACAGGACCAGGTCAGTGAAGTACTGACAAAAGTCATCAAAGTTCATCCTGGGTAGAGTAAAGTGGAGGGTACAGGGTGAGGGATAAAACAAGAATGTACTGTTTATAACATACATATACGTTGCAGATTTGAACCCCTATGTCCACAGGAGATATGTAGGATTATCAGAGTGAGCAGGATGTTAAGTGATTGTTGGACAACAAATTCACAATAATGAGATTGCAAAACTTTATGGCAGGGAAGGACAATTCAATTTATGACAATTCAGTTAATCTTCATTACCACTGAAGTAGGACAAGTCTTTGAGTATGCATTTGTCAAAGTAGATATTTGTGCATGTTTTCAGAGGATGAACAGGAAACCACATACTCACCAGAACTCCCCATCGTCTTCGACAGTGACGCCCATCTTCTCCCGCTCACTCCTACTAACCTTGTTCCATTCCTCAGAGCTGCAGAATGGACATGCAAGACCAGAGTGCCACTCACAATCCTTTTTTTTTTACTGCCAACCCAGGACAGAACAGTTTGATTTACAGCAAAATAAAAATGTGATTTGTACATGTATTCAATTGCTCAATGTAAACCTAATGACACAGTGTACAAGTAATTCTGACAAAATCCGTTGCGGCATCTTGATGTCACCCTCAAAGGATTTTGCCCAAGTCAGCTGGGGGTGCAGTTTTACACAGGTGAAATGCCCAAATAATATTTAATACATATCTGCAGCAGGTAACAGATGGGCTAAGAAACCAGAGCAATGACCAGTGTGGTATAGATACAAGTACTGATTGTGATAAGGGAAATGGGTTAAAATGGACCATTAGCTATGCATGTCACATTGGATAGAACATCACAGATAAATGATATATGAAAGCAGATACCCAGCAGCCAGACTTCAATGTCAATTAAGGGTATAATCTCCATTTCTGCATCTGTGGGATATCAATGAAATACTGGAGGAAATTGAACATATGGAGAGAAGAGCAAATCCAAATGCCAACATAATCCTTAATGAACTCTGACACTTTGCAGTTAGGGGGATTAACTCAGAAAGCCTCTACTACAAGAATAACATTGTTACTAATTTACTTAGTTAACATTTCTATTCAAAATAACCTGTAGTATTGTGCTAATTCTACAGATTAACCACATCTTCACCAGAGCAATTCAGGGTAAGTACCTTCCTCAAGGATGCTGCACCAGTTATGAGAAATAGTGCTTATCCTGTCAATTTACAGGGCACATAGGTATGTCAACTACCATTCCTCATGCCCCATGTATTTAAAATACAATTCTGTTAAGCTATATTTCCAATTATAAATTATTCCAATATATCCTTATAATATAGATTTCTCCTGTTAAATTATTCAGACTCAATAAAAGCCAGCAAAGAGATCCCTCTCCATTTGCCCTGAGAGGCACTGTGGCCTGATGGGATTTTTATCTCATTATGACCCAACACATTTACCTTCCATGGGCATTGTACTTTGTGTCAAGCAGACTAATCTAAAGTGAAGAAATGAAAGTCGCCTCACCCCTTTCAGAATGTGCCACGCATTTCCATTAATTTCCATCAGAAGGCTCCTGGCTCTTAACAACAGCCCTACCCAGGTGCCCAATAGTCCCTGTAACAGTATTATATTCCTACACCATAACCCTGATTTCATGCCATCTGGTCAAACTCTATTATGATACTGTCACCACCTCAACTTTTTCATATTCACTATTATTATCTATTATCTCTTTTATACAAAGCCCATGTACCAGTTTATAAGTTATACATTTACTTAAGAAAATTAGGTGCATGTCTTGTTCTGAAGTGTCTTAGTTTCTTAAGTTAATGAATTATTGGTTCTCCAGTCCAGACAGGGATAGTGTGTTACCTGTCACTCCAGGGCCCACTCCACTCCTTTTCCCCCCAGGGGTTCCTCATCCGGATCATGTTGAGTTTTTCAGACTTGAAGAAGGCCAGCAAGCCATGCCCCAGGCGGGCCTTGCGCACATCTGTCACAGCGTAGGCATGCCCCTTTACCAGGCCACAGTCCAAGCGTGCCTCCATGTCCTCCACTGTGGTGGCCTGAGAACCAAGAAAGTCATCACTCCCTGAGGAAATGCTAAGCACAACCAAGCATTTGTAAAATCTTTCATATATAGCATACCAACCAAAATGCTTTAAATTCTTTTAAATTTATGCTTGATTATGCAGTTAGGCACACTCTTGAACACACAAACTTAAATAAAATATAATTTTAAAAAAAGTGATTGTGGTCCTTGGACTAACAAAGTTAAGTTAGCAGCCCCATGCCTTAGCTGGCATGAAAGCAAAATAAACTGCCTCCTCAGCTGAGTACAACACCTGTAGTTTCTCAGTACACACAGTCCTGGATTTGCTTTGCATGAAAGAAGAACAGAGAGAGAAAGAAGTGAACTAATTACAGGGCAACTCAAGGGAGCTGCCCCAGAGCTGCTTGTAACAGGGCTTCATCAGTCACGTTTTTCCAATCAAATTGCCTTCTTCCAACAGAGAGACTGGCCTGACAGCACCTGTGGTGCACAGAGCAGCAGTTTGGCAGCAGACAGCCAGGCCATTTAGTTCTTAATTGGGACAGAATTTTGCTTTGCTATGGCTCATTCATTATGTTTGTCACCATGGTGCTTGCCTGCTTTACTGTATTCCTTGAAAAAGGCAATGAAAGTAAGTAGGATTTCAATGTTCAGCGTAACCCTTTTATGCACTCATACTGGGCTTAACATGATCCATAAAGCATGTACTGAACCACTCTAAACAACTTCACCACCATTCTTTTTTTTTTTTTTTTTTTTTTAAAATAACTGCACACCACATACTTCTGTCCAACTTGTATAGCCATGTGTCTGCATTACTTATTTTTTAACCAAACTTCAGTTTAGCTACCGGGCTCTGGTGTTGGACCGCAAGAACCACTCCATACATTTAAATTCTACAAGTTTACGGATTTAACTTTTTTCTTCAAGATGTCTACTCCCTACTATTGGATTTGCTCTGTGAGCTTCGTCAACCACACTTGGTTCAATCTCAGGTGACAACAAAGCTGTCCTGCTTATAGCAATGTGAAATGTGTGATGATTACGAACGAAACCTGAGAGAAAATAAAGGAATTTTCTCATCCCGTCTCCGTATTTACACACTTTGCGGTCTGTGCCATGAGCCATGCACTGCAAGCCACAATTTCACACCTACTTGGATGTGAACAGTGGAGATTTCATAAAAGTGTAGATGAAACGTGTACTGTGAGTAAAAAGCTGCAGAGCTGCAAGTAGCTCTACCCCTCACCCTGATGGAACAGCTGATAAGCCCATCTCGATTGTGGACTTTCAGTACTCTCTCAAAGAGTTGGTTGCGTGCCACCTCATCTTGGGAAAACTGGCCTTCCACCAGGTCCACGGGCTCTGACACACCCCCTGTGAAGTCCACTAGGGCATCGGCAGTGTTCCCACCATCCAGTGCTTCGTAACAACCATACACCCTACAGAAGGTGACAAAGAGTGTTAAAACTTCCAGTGTTAACAGAGGAAAAAAAAATTTATAACAATATCAAAATGTTTTAAAATCATGTTGCCAATTTTCACAGAGACATTCAAAATTGTCCTTAGGATGATAATGCTATTACTTGGACCGGCTTACTTAATGACTTCTCAATTTTTTTTTTTTTTGATCTGCATTAGCCACCTTAAATCTTGCCCCAAAGTTGCAGAAGGCTGTACTTGCTTGGCATAAGCCTTCTCCACTAGGGCACTCCAGAACTCGTTGCTGTCATTTGAATGGCAGTAGACCAGCTGATTGTTCACAGTCGGCAGCCGGTCATCAATCACAACATCCACCCATTCCCCGAAGCGCCAGAAGCGGAAATGGAAGATCCCAGCATAGATCTCGGGCTTCTCGGGGTCCCACTCCTGCTCTTTCCAGTCAGGAATCACCTGTAAAAAAGCAAACACACATATATGTATGAAACTACATGTACACATATGTGCGCGCGTGCACACACATGACATAAACTCACTTTCTGCCACAGTGATTCCCTGGAGGCCAAGCTGGAACAAGCAGCCACAAACCAGCAGTTTCCTAATTGTCCCTGGTGCAGGTCATGGGCACTGATGCCATCCACAAACAAGTGGGGGTCATCACACAGCTCCTGATTGTATGGCAGAGAAAGGAGGGAGGGAGGATGAATGGGGATCCATAGAGAGAGGAAGCAAGTAAACTCACAGTGGGAATATAACAGGTTACTGCATTGCAGAGAAAACACTACGAGTCAACAATGTGACATTTAGTCTAAATCTTAACAAAAATGAGAGACAGAAACAGAACAATACTACAATACAGACAGGAGATCAGAGTGCTGTTCCACTGAGTCTGCAGGCACCATGAATTTACAGCAGGGGTCACAGTGTATGTGCTCAAGTACAATAAATCACTGTCCAGCCACCCACTAACAGCTTTAGATACACCTTCAAGCTGTACATTTTATGGATCTTGCTGTCTAAACATGGTCATCATTCTCTGAAAAATGGACAGTAGGGCTGAAGGAAAGGCAGAGGTGGAAAGACATAGGTGCTCACTAAGAAAAATACGGTCAAGACCAACCATGTACAATGCAGGGCCTTTCAAGGAAAGAGGCAAGATGAGGTTCTCCACATGTACACCCCACTGATGGTCTTGTAGTGGCTTCTTTTGGAGACCTCTTGTGACTAAGTAGAGGTCCAAGCTCTTTCACCTCTGGGCACTTGATGGATGCACTCATAAGAGGTCCAAAATCACAGTCCATAGGTTCTCAGTTTTACCTCTGATGTTGCGAAATGAGCTCCAACTGCCACTCAGAACTACTGAATGTTTTTCTTTATTCAAGAAATTCTTCATATCTCATTTTTCATGTACATTTCTCTACTGATCTCCTAAAGACTACATGAATTTGCCATCTGTCAAGAGACCATTCAGGGTGCACGTGAATGGTCAGGAAGAATTCCTAACACACATTACACAGGGAATATATGCAAAACTCATTAACTTGATCTGCTTTAAAACTTTTTTATAATTAAATAGAGTACCTGCCCTGCATATTTTAAAATAAAGATCATGACTACCTTGTCAGATAGCTGTAGACCATTTCATGTTCAAGTCACTGGAGGAGGACATTTTTCTCTACACTGGGGGCAGAGCCAAGATGCTTATGGCTGTGACACTGCAGATATAGCGTAATGTATTCTTATTCGGTCTACTCTCTGACAAGCATTATCCCACGTACAGGGCCAAAGAATGGGATGACTCAGCACAAATACTCTAATCCAACCCAAAATGGCAGCTGAAATGCAGTGGTTCCTTTGACTGCCCTCGTAGGCAGTCCATAATAATGCAAAAACCCTTTGGTACCAGTGACCTGTGTGTTAGGCAAATGGTACCAATGCTATGCCAAAATGTGGGGACCACCATGACAGCCTAGTTACACCAGCAGAACTCTGTCTGAATCAAAGACAGGCAGATTTGTTGCAGCTGTACAAGTTTCCCAACTTGCTGAACTGAAAACACAAACATGTCCACACTCAAAGCCAAAATGGTTTTTGGCTTAACAAGGAGTGACTGCAGTGTAGCTCTCCAGGGCTACAGAGGGGAATGTACTTGCGATCATTGTATACTCATCTTTACAGTGCAGAAAAGTGTTTGACTGAGGGCATGAGGATGGCATAGCAGGTAGTACTGGTGCTTCACTCCTCCGGGGCTACGGGTGCAAATCTATGTGGTATTTGCATATTCTTGTGCTCGCATGAGTTTCCTCTGGGTGCCCCGGATTCTCCTCTCAGTCGAAAGACGTGGCGAACCGGTGATGCTAAATTGTCCATAGTGTGTCTTAATGTCCTGCAATGCACCAGCATCTTGTCCAGGGTGTACACTGCTTCGTGCTTTATTCCTCTGTGATAGTCTACAGACCACTGTATTAGATAAAAAGTTATTAATGATGGGGGTAAAAGGGGTCTGTCTAGACCAATTAAGCAGATAATTGACAAATAGGTCCATCTAAGCTAATCTCAAAAATTCAGATATGGCCATCAACAGTTTTCCTTGAATTACTTTTTAATAGAAAATTACAGACATGCCTTTGTGTCCTTCAAGCATGAGCAAGGAAGCTAAGCAATGACAAGTGTGGTCTTACAGATACTGAGAAGGAAGGAAGGAAGGAAGGACTGACTGACTGACTGGACTGACTGGACTGACTGACAATGCATCACTCACCTGGGGCCTCTTCCAGTGAACCCGTCCGATACGGTTGCCATGGTAGAAGAGGGACTCATCAACAGCAGGGAAACAGGGATCCTCAAACAACGTCCCCCGCTGCAGGCACCGCTTCTTCAGCGAGGAGTAGTGCTGGCCTTCAAATGCCTTCACTGAGGAGAACATGCTGCCACGTGCCTGCAACAACAATACATGGCTTCACAGGAGGTGCTGTAGCAGAAAGAAGGGTCTGACCAAGACAAACACAAGCATTGGGCCTAAGTTTCATTACTCTCCATCCCTGTGACCTTTGACTCCCAAGTTCTATGGCTCTTTAATGTTCTTACAACATCTGTTAAATCCTGCAATTACTGCTGGTTAGAATTCACGACAATCTCCGAGACCCAACAGTGTACGTACCCTCAAATAGGGTTCAGTGCCTTCTTGCCACGGATGTTGTTCATATTTTACTCTTAGCCAGAACCTCTAACAGACATGCTAGTGATAACTAAACAATAGCACCAACATCAGCAGACAGAGCATCTTTTGATAACCCTCATAAGCACATTAACACATTATTACATGGACCAGGTACCAAGATTCTGACATACTGTATATACACCAACTGACAGGATAAATGGTTTCTGATCAGGAACATTCCAGAAATACCTTGCATAGACTAACAAAGTACCATTTCTCCCCCATGCCAAATGTTATGTGAGTTACTTTAAAAAAAAAAAAAACCCACTTATAGCTGAATAAACTGAATAGCATGAATATGAAAGTGAAAAAAATAATTTTGTGCAGTCTTCCACTGCAGCCTGCCTGAACCACACCCACACACTGGTGTTTCACTTCATCACATCTCCATCTACTTGCTGGGTGTGACTGCCAGACAGAAGGGCCTGTGGTAGTGAGGTAAACAACACCATGCAGAAAAATTTGAGTGCTCCTCTTTATCTGTACTGTCTTGTGGACCCCACACCAGCCAAGACTTGCTCAGCTAGTCCAGCTCCAGGTCATCATCCTGACACCAACATTGGAATACCACTGAAAACCCAATATTTAACTTCATGAAAACACGAACACGTATGTAAATTAGTTCCAACACTGAGAACAACAATCTGACCAGCTTGTGCTGGAAGTTTCAGGTTTATGACATCGTACAATAGGGAGTGTTACAGTATGTTAATTTTTGCAGTAAGAATTTTTCCCCCCAGAGGTTTTGGTGTGTCCGTATCGATCTGATTGGCATTACCTGTCATAAGGAGGACAGAGGAAAGAGTTCTGCCGCCGGTAGCCCGTGGTAACAGAGCTCTGTTGCCAGGGTGATTCTTTGGCTGGATAAGGCAGAAGGTCCCACTAATCTTGTTAGGGCTCCAAGCACAGCCACCCCGACTGACAGAATGGCGCTGCCTCCGCTGAGACACACTCAGGCGGCTCCGAACAGCACTCCCAAGTCCTGCCATCGTGGGACCTGTATGTATGGTCCAGCCTATGCAAATGGATGAGGGTCCCCAAGGCCAATTTGTCAGTCCACTGAGCTATTGCATTTTCTGCAGGGCTGGGAAAGAGCCATACGACTTCTGTGTTAAAGTTACAGCTAAAAAGAAATCCATTTCCACTCACCCTCCCAAGCAAATTTTGATGCGACTTCCACGCATCAAGCTCATCCCTCCCAGCAGCACACTTTTGAAACAGCACTGCTGCCGTCATATGACAGATTGAAGAATAGGCCACATTTGATGCTACTATTATTAGTATGACTATAATAAATTTTTACTATTAAGCAACATACATACCCAGTTTCTGTTTCCAGCATTAATTCAGCAGGATACGACAGTGATGGAGTTAAGGTTTCATCTTTAACTTATGGGTTATTTCTTTGTCTTTACCGCACAACTTTTCAGGTTGATGCATGCTGCACGCCACCACGGAAGGCCTGGCGCTAAGTGCAGTAGCGCAGCTGCGGTGAGAGAAGGAACTCCCTGGGGAAGTGAGAGCAACACAGACAGAACGTCTCCATCATCATCATCATCATCCTTAATATCTATTGTTTCCCTCTTACGTAAGTCATCGCTGAACGTATGTACAGGTGGGTACGGTCTGTGCCGCACGGCTGAGGAGGGACACAGCTGCCACCAGCATAGCGAGTAGCACTTGGCAGGCTCCACGTCAGAGGCTCAGTACCATGTGTTTAAGAGTTTTTAACCACATTTGCACATGGGTGCCCCCTCTCAAACACATGGTGAGCTTCTCTTCTGGTTCGCACGGCCATCGCACGTGCAATTTGTACAATTTTCAGCACGGAATCCATAACCACAAATATTTTATAACTTAAAAGCTGCTATAGAAAGAGCCACTGTCTTTTGGATAAAGTGTGAGAAATGCAAGAGGAAAATGTACAGATAACAGTACCACAGGGCCAGTTGCATCTCTTCCAAAGTGCTGTATGGTGGTGTACTCAGGTGTGCAGTTCTGGCTGTGTGTGTGTGTGGGAGGGGGGGATCCAAGACACACAGACACACTATTTTATGTCGGACCTCCCTCACCTTTAAACGTACTCCTTAAGTCCTTAGGAGGCTCCCCAGGACCGCGGCAGGCACACAGCCGTTCATTAATTCAGACGCGACTCCTCTTAGCGGGTAGAAATGAAGAGCCAACAAATTCGCAGTCGGAGGGGGAAGCGATCGTTTTCAACGTTACGCGAGGGGCTCGGCAGCCCACGGAACACACCGCATCCAACACAACACGTCAAATCCATTTTGCCACACGGTTCCTGGGACAGCGAGCGCGGACGCTGCCTCAGCCCGGCGTCGAGCCCGGCGGAGCTCCGGACCGCGCGCCAGCGGGATCCCCGCACGCCTGCCTGCTGCGCGGTCCCGACGCGCCGCCACCTAACACATCCGCACATCCTCAGTACCTGAGCGTCTTTTCTTTTTCTCCATTACCTGGCCGGGGTGACGCGCTCAGGTGTCCCACGCTCCACCCGCGAAGCGCGATGGACTCTCCCTTCTCGTCTCCCTCTCCTCGCGCAAACCGGGCGGGGCGGACGGGCGACCCGAGCATCTGGCGCCACTGAGCATGTGCGAGCGCGTGAGCCGTGCCGCTCGAGCGCTTTAAAATGCGGTGGAGTAAAAAGGCGGGGGTGGGGGTGACCCCCCCACACCCCCCACGGCATCGCCTCCTATCGTTCAACCAAACGTCACTCGCGCTTATTTTGGCAACGTGCAGTTGTGAGTGTCACGGCGAAGCAGTCGTTCCCGTGTTTTCTCTTAACATCGTGCATCATTTTCGACTGCCGTTTTCCACAGATCCTTCACCCCAGTCCCTGTCCACGCCGCGCCAGCCATTGCGAATCGCTCCCCTGGTTTTCTCTGTTCGATCCATTTCTTCCGCTGCACTATTTTTACACCAAGGCGTTTTACCTAGAATAAAGTATTTAAATTAACATTTCAGCACACGATTAAGCTGCAGCCGAAAGACAAAGCGATGGTGGCACGCAGCGCCGTGGCAATCTTGTCACGTATTGGCCGGAACCACAAATGTTCTCAGCAGTCTTGGAGTCACGCTCACATTTTGCGGGAAAGCATCTCCATCCTCCCGTCACGCCTATGGAGTCATGGAGGAAGCACAGCGGACCTGAGACCATCCCGCCCAGCAAGGCTCGGTGGCAAAGCCGCTGTCCATTCCCCGTGGCCGTGTGTAGCAGTAGTGATGAAACTGTTAAATGTCCCCCTGTGAACGTAAAATCTGCGCACATTCTAGCATCCTAAATAAAGTGACAATGAAAAAACCAATGATATGGACAATTAATATGCTATGAACAGCTTTCAAAATGCTCTGTTAACAACACCGCCTCTCCATCTGTAGGTAACTATGCCCAAGGAAAACAGAGCACAACAGTCAACAAACACCAACATCATATTTACATAATGTCACAAACCGCAATATTTTAATGAGCTTTTACCACCACATTGGAAATAAACACATTAAGAAGGCTTTAAGTTATATCGTGAAAGACTATATATATATTACTGTGTCATTTCTGAATAATGTATAGTGAAGCAGCTGTGAACCCTACACATATAATAAACATTCCCAACATTTTATGTAAAGGCGGTGACAGTTTTGGCAAAATATTAGCAACCAGGGGTATTTAGACACCACAGGGCCGATGGGGCAGCGAAGGTATGGCAGGAGAAGAAGGTGTAGCAGGTGATGGAGGTGTGTCAAATGACAAAGGTGTGACAGGTCAAGAAAATGTGGCGGATGAAGGTGGCCTGACGGATGATGCGAAGCCCCACGTGGGTCCCATCAGCCTTGTCCGTCCTGGGCTTCAGACTCATTACAGCGCCCGCTGTTCATAAGTCAAGAATCAAATTTGATTTTCTTCCATAATGAATCGGCCAATGACATAATAAACTCCCAACATTAATAGGCAAAGTGTACCTATGCAGTGTGTGGCTTTTAAAATATTTTTTTTGAAGGACAATGGTTCCTAGCAGCTTTTCATCACCTCTTTGTTCCTCTGAAAAGATACCTACGCCCTGTATTAGTCCCTTCATATTTTTCTTCCAAACCCCTTGCAGCCAATTGAATGTAGAAAAACGAGCGACATCTTCCAGAGGGTAAATTACAGTAAACAACTACATTCACTTTATGTTAAGGCAAAGCATACATTTAAAGAAAGTTATAGTACAGTGGAGTCCAGCAGATGTGTGGGAGAGATGCAAACAAGTTGGGGTTTGGTGTGTTCAGGCAGGAAGAGGAGCAGCCAGATGTGTTCACAAGAAGCACACAAACACCCCAGCACTGACCTTAACATTAGTTGCCCAGGGCAGTACATTTGGTGTCAACACAAATTAACGTGGAACAGGCATCCTGCTGGCAAATGGGAAGTTCCCCCTGAAACAGTAAAGCTTTACACTTTACTTAACACTTATGCTACCCTTGCTGTATTTAGGAAAATATTTAAATTTTCACATCCATCATACTTGATCTCTTGATCAAGCCAACTCAAATTTCCAGCTATTATGTTTGGTACAAGTCCATTCTTTATTCTTATTTCTGAAAACATTCTATAAACAAAGATAAGACCCAAAATGAAAAGGAAACAAAAAATTCCCAGTAGATGTTCCAACACTGATTTTGTAGTTGTGGTAACAGACACAGACTAAGATTATCCCCCCCTTTAGAAGGTACAAGTGCAGTTTAGTCTCTCCAGGGCTTTCAGAGTGTGGGGTACTGGGGACACTTAGGGCAACTTTTGCAGACAGGCCCATGGATGCTAGTAGGTGTTTCCTCTCCTGGTGTATCTCTCATCCCTCCTGCATGCATGTCCTCTACAGTCCAGAGCGAACTTTATGCCACTCAACAAACTCATCCAGCATCACTGGCCCTGTGGAATGAAAAGAAAACATGCAGGGGTCAAGAGACAAAGCAATCCTAGAACATTGTCAATCTAATCTGTTTGAACAGGTCAAGAATAACATTGGCTTCTCTCTGAAATAAAAATGATTTTCAGGATTTTTCTGTGGAAAATGTACATAAATACTCACAAGCGCCATCCTCATCATAGTTACTAAGGTCTGTCTGGACAGTCCTGCTGAACTCTAATATGTTGTACCACTGGTCCTTGTTCATCACTTTGTACCTGGATTGCTGGAAAACACATATGAACATTTAAAATAGTTATAATAAAATTATTAATTATTCATGTAGTATGTGCACACTGTACCACCAGTTTAGCTCATGTAAAGTATCTGTATACTACACACAAGTGTAAGCTCAAGCATACAGAAAAATGGTATCCGCCTGTAATGACCATGTGAGGCTCCATCACAAACCTCCAAAAACTGATGAAACACAGGAAAGAGAGGCCACGTCCGCCCCAGAAGCAAAGCAAGCATGGATTTAGCCGTGTCCATGTCAAGACTGCGCTGATCCTTATCCTAGAGAGAAAGATCAGATTAAGAGGAGGAAAGTAGAGAGATGGGAGCAAGCAAACACACACACACACACACACACACACACACACACTTTTCCCTAAATTGGGTACTTAAGCTGCAATATTCAGTAAAAGTGTGTTTGTATGGGAATAAAAGGTACACACATCTGAAATATGCCAGCTGAAACCTGATTGTGTTTTTGGAGATGCATTGGCCAGACTCACCCTAGCGAAATCGAAGGCATATCTGTAAATGTTCTTGAAGACAGCTGCATCGTTGAGCTGTGATCGCAGGTAGTCCAGCTTCTCCTGTAATCGCTCATTGCAGTCACATCTGAGGAATGTGAGAGAAAAAAATGTCAAGGGGCCTTAAAGTGAAATTCTATACACAGTTTTAACAAACTTCTTCATAAAGCTGACACCAAACTTTAAAATAATCATCTGATCTCTTTGAGCTCAGCATCATGATTGGTCATGCATAACACCTACAGTTCAAAATAAAAATAAAAAAAAAAAAGCACTGGACAAAACCCCTCTAACCCCATAACTCCTTACTTTACCCAAAGGGAGAAAAACACTTTAATTGGGGATGAACTTACTGTAATGAGGTCATTCCTTTTAGCCACTCTTCTTTAGTGAAAAATCCCATATTTGGTGCTTCTAATTTCCAAGCTAAGACTAACATAACAATCTAAAAGACAAATGCACACAAAGTAGTTTACAAATAAAAAAGTTGTAACACACATTAGATATATTAAAAGCAAACATTTTTGCTGAATTACTTATTTTACAGTGGCATTCATAAAATCATAAAATGACTGACAGATCATAATGCAGTCTGTCATGAAACATACAGCAAAATGGTTTGTACAGATGGCATAAGATGTAAATAAGATCTGAAGGTCATCAGAATGATCTGTGAAAGAGCTGATAAAAAGAATGAACATATTAATGCACACCAGTTTAGAAAAACCTAGTCACTAACTAGTATCAACTGCTTAGTAGAATTGTTCATATGCATTGGAATAATCTCTTTAAGTCATGATTTTAAAAGGGAAACTAAGATGGAGACAGTATGATGAGGGACTCACATTTTCAGGCTCCACACCAATGTCCTCACAAAACTTTTCCATGCCCTCTGGTCCCACCACCTCATCTGGACCTGTTGTCAATATACCCACAATGCTTTCTCAGTTTCTCAGTGCAGCTGTACCACTTCAGTGTGGTGGAGTAGAAATACATGGATTGGCCCTCAAGACAGGATGGGCCTTCATTGAATTTTGGGTTTTATTACAAAGCTCCAAACATTAACTGCTTCTTGGGCCTATCTCCCTCCTTTGTAGATCATCTAAAGTTGCATCTGGTTTTGAAGAAAACCATATTCTAAATAAGGAAAAGCAAATGCAAAGCTACATTTAGTGAAATCGGTTCTGAGATGTACTTTTAAAACACCGTTAAACTTTGAAATTTTACACGAACATACAACATTATTACTAACTTTCTTCTAAAACTGTGTCAGATATTGAACACCTGGCACCTACATACATGTCATCGCTTTACCCATGTACCCAAGCACACCTGCATACTCATAGAACCACGAGAGGCATTTCTTGCTGGAAAAGTGGTCTTCGGAGTTGATTAGCCTACCAGGGGTTGCCGTCCTACAAAAACTGTATGAAAAAAGGAGTTTTCACTTGAGGGATTACACAAAACATATAGCTTCATGTCACTAGCAGTAGCCCTGAAATTAGCCAATAAATTTACACAAGTCACAAATGAAAGGCATCAGAAAAAAATAATGTTTTTAGCAAAGTAGACAGACAAATTATATATTTATTTAGGAAGAACAAATTATCAAGTTTTATCATTTCACACTTTCCCCATTTATAAAACTTAAAACTAAAAAACAAACCAGGATCTCTGTGCCAACTCTGAACATTTTTCCTACAGCAAAATACTTTTGACAGTCACCTTGTAATTTTGCACTTCCTGAGTATAGCATCATCTGAGCCTGATGACTTCCTCTTCTTCTTCACCGGCATGCTGGGATCTCCACAGGGTTTCTGTATGTTGCCTGGGTCTAATGGAACAAAAGGCAAAGTCTGTCTTTCATGGCCACTGAACAACCAGAGTGCCTCTTACTCCCAAAGCCAGGGGCAAAAGTACACAAATCCCTGGCAGTCATATATCTTATCAGGGCTGCCGTGCCAGAACCTCCAAACGTGTGGTATAACAGACAGAAAACTGGGGCACGACTCTATACATGAACACATTTCAACACGCAGGTCATGCCTTCTTACATTTGATCTTACTCGAATACATTACCTGCACTGTCTATGGCATCCCAACTATATTTTAAAGTAGTGTTGATCCATCTATATAGATAGTACATTATATAAATGATGCACAAAGATACATACCTATGTCGTTCTGGTCACTTTGCCCATTCAAATCTTCTACAAGATTCTACACGAAAGGGGTCAAAAGCACATCATTAACAGCAATACCAGCAAGACTCGCACAAGGAAGATAAAGACCCGCACGATTGCAGTAAGGGGCGCTTACCAGCTTGTCCAGGGATTCGGACACCTTCTGGATGTCAGCCAGCCCAGGCAGCTACTGCAACATGAACACCACCAGGGTGTTAGAACAACACAAACAACAGCCTCTGCTTAAACATTTACACCCATAGATACTTCCGACAGCATTTGGACTCCTTAATAACAAAATGGATCAGAGAGAAGATGAGTGATACGGGCAATACGTGTTCACGGGAGGCCATACAAGGAGTCACAGAGCCCCAAAGCCCTACACATGGCCAGCCTGTCCAAAGGATGAAGAGCCGAGGCAGAACTGCGTCATTTGTCACCAATTTTAAACGACGAGAACCATTTTGAGAGCCGTGCCTGCGCTTGATGCAGGGAGCCTGGTGAGTAATATTGTCATTTCCCCGCGAGCAGTCGAGTCTCTGGAACGCAGGCGGGGAGGAAAACTGCGCCACTGACGGAAAGGGGCGACGCACTGGCCGTGCTTCTCCCACAGAACGGCCCCACTCTGCAGGCCGTGTCCAGGGACTCGCGTCCCACAGACACCGCACCAGGAGAGCGAGCGAGCGAGCGCCGAAGCAGCGCGCCAACGTGGTCAGTGTCTCGGCCGTCCCTGTATTTGAGCAATGCGTCGTCCTGGGCTGAGCTGTGCGCTTCAAGGGAAACGACCCTTCATGCCGAGGTAATGCGAGGGCCGCCGCTTCCTTTTGTTATTTTACACCCCCAGAAGCTCGCGATTCACTTTCTTCGACGGCTCGCTTTAGCATTTTCAACAATCACCCTCCTTACGCAGCTAACGTCTGCTCCTACTTCGTCCACGATACCTCACGCAGACCCACGGCCACGGAGCGGACTGCCCTGCTGCCCTCCGTCCCATGTGGATCTACCCATCCGTCAGTGTTTACAGTCAGATTTGATAAACAAGTACAAAGGCGTTCCAGCTTGAGGGGGGACCTCTGCTTTCCAGTCAGTCTCGCCAAAGCGTCTGAGGGGAGAGCGTACCGACTCAGCGCAAGCCCGCACTCGCCACAAAGCCACACGCAACCCCATCACGGCTACTTCGGCTCATTCAAACCTGGACGTTTCGACACGTTGCTCCTTCTGCGCCCACAGCGCGCAACTCCTCCGCTCGTCCACAATGTCAACAGCCGTCCCAGCGCGGCTCTCACACCGGCACTACAAACCGCCGTCTTCCGGGGCAGCACAAGACGCCCGGAAGGGCTCACGTCGACGTTCCAACGGAAGGGAAGGGGAAGGGGGGGTGTGCGTGAATTCTGTCAGTAGTGCTAAAGTCGCCGCACAAGCGCGAAACTGCTCGCAGTGCGCAGCGTTTACACTCAATATCCGCAGGTCAAAAATCTGTACTAAACTGTCAGTTAAATGGGCCCGATGGTGTTTTAACGAGGAAATTTGTTCTCAAGCCTCCCCTTCTCTAGCGAAAGTGTTTCAGCCCAACGTGTTGAACTGCAGCGCGCTGGTTTGCCTGACGTCACTTCGAACGCACGAGGACTTGCTATAAATTAAGGGTTTGTGCTGAGATTTTTATATAAGCATGCATACATGCTAAGAAAGTGTGATATAGTTATGTAATTTTTGTGTCCTGTCATTAATCAACACCTTATTAAAAAAATTGGTTATAAGAACAACACTGGACGGTTTTAGTAGTAGTCCACTTTCCATTAAGTAAGGCAAATGTAGAAATTGAACACATTTCACTTAATAAAACTACATGCCTCTGAAGACTTGGTGTTCAGCAGAAAATAAGTTTTCCATGACCATCTAATTAATTTCTTAGTGGCACAGTTTTTGCAGATAATACAACTTTAATGGCTAAAAGCAAGGAAGATTTGAAGAGACTTACGAAAGTGAAAGAAGAAAATACAGAGGCTGGCTTGCTGCTCAACATTAGGAAAGCCAAGATTATGACAGCTGGTTCTATGAAGTATTTGCCAATCGATGTGGAAGTACTGGCAGATTTAATTTTTCTTTGACTTACAGATTTCTGTAGATGGTGACTGCAGTCATGAAATTAAATGCAGTTTGCTTCTTGGGAGAGAAGTTATGGCAAATCTTGACAAGATACTAAAGAGTTGAGACATCGCAGTGTCAAAATAGCATGTATAGTCAAGGCTGTGCTATTTCCAGTAGTGATGCATGGCTGTGAGAGTTGGAGTATTGCAAAGGCTGAATGCGAAAGAATAGATGCATTTGAGCTTTGGTGCTGGAGAACATTCCCAAGAGTTCCTTGGACAGGAAGAAGGTCTAAGAAATAAATACTTGAAGAAATAGAACTAAAGGACTCACTGGAAGGCAATATTTTGAAGCAAAAGCTCATATACTTTGGTCACATAATGAGAAGACAGAATTCCTTGAACGTTTTGATGCTGGGAAAAACTCAAGACATGGAGAACGGGATGACAGAAATTAGGATGGATAGACAGCATTATTGAAGCAATGCATATGATCTTAAAGGATCTCAAAGAGGCAGTTTGCAACAGAAAGACTTAGCATGCCGAAGTCCTTGAGGTCACAACAGCAACAGTTTTTGAACAGGGTAAAGAATAAAGGACTTCTTTGGAGTACAGGTCTTCAGAAATGTACATATATAGATGATTTGGCACAAAAACTGCAATTTGCTTTAACACACGCAAACCTTTAATCAAGTGGGTGTCATTTACAGCTGTGAACAATCTGTGGGCCACATCTTCACAAAGTGAACTACTTTGCAGAAAGTGACATAAAAAGCGGATGCAAAGTCTTGCACAAAGTGGCTGAGGCTGGTGACTGATTTAAAGGACATTGTGCAACCGAGAGCACTCTGACTGATATAAAGGTGACACTGGAGTCTTCAAAAAATTTCAATTTGAAAAAAAATAATTTGGAATGCAACCAACAGTCCCCATCAATGATTAATAGGAGGTCCAAAAAATGTGGGAGGGTTGCTTTAGACCACATACTTTAGGCATCAGGAGAGCTGTGAAACCAGGTCCATGCCATTATAATACACTTTTGTAACAAAAGTGTGGTGCACATCCGTCCCATTCACAGAGCTGTGCCATTTAGTGTTCAACTTCTTTCTGGCTGAAAATGATTACTATTTAGTTTTTTTTTTTTTCATTTGTTTGAGGTGCAAAATATAAATCTCTATTTTCAATTGAACAAGGAGACATATAACACGTTTGTTTTTAAAATGGCTCACAGAAGCTCCTTTCTAAGAAAAAATATTGGTGTAAAATCACTCCTAAATATAAGGGTGTCAGTGTAATGACAGGCTGCATACCAGAAATGAGAATTAGTTTGTTAACAGCATTATTTAGAAATCAAAGTCAGGGAAATAGTTTTGGATGTGTCTGAACAACGAGATGCAAACAAACATACAGAACATGCAAAACATGAGAATAAAATCACTTCTCCAAATATGTGATTTAGATTTTAAACCAAACGCACAACATTATTCCCCAAAAAATACCTCTTCATGCAACTCTTTAGAATGTTCTGAGTAATATGTTCTCAACATCTGCAATAAGCAAATTAGGGATGACTGAAGAGCAAAAGGTGCCATCTACAACCTGAGGTTTTCTTTACCACCTCAGGCCTGAATTTCAACCAGAGTCTACCTTCTGTAAGTCTACTGGCTCAGTGTGGGTCACGTGCACCTCAGTAGAAGCACGTGAGAGACAAACATTCACATGAACATTATAAGTCAGCCGATAACTAGGAAATCACCAGGGAAGTGGCCCTTCAGCCAATTACTGTGACCTGGCTGAGCTCTTTAGATTCAAAGAGGTCTCACATATCGCAGTTTGCACCAAGCTCTCCCTTCTGTGATCCACATCTGTGCCAACAGTTTCCAGGAAATATCTATGTAATATTTAGAGACATCCCACCTTGAAATTAAAAAATTAAATATGTATGAAAAAATTCTGCTGAAACACCTTATCTTCCAAAAAATCTGAATCCAAGGCTTATGAGATTCAGGAGGCTTTCACATTCCGTTCCTGCCTTATCACAGGTCTTAGGTAATTTAACTAAATTCTCCTTTGAACTCTTCCAACAGATGATGAGGTGACACCATGCAGACAGGAAGGTAATATCACCGCCGAAAAAGAGCCTCTACAGAAGCAGTGCCCCAAAATGAATAGGAAGGGAGTCAAGAGTCAGTAACAAGTGCACTGTCAAAGTGGTCAGTAGTGCTGCAGCTTTAGCAGGAAAATGAAGAAAACTGGGTTCAGTGCCTGTATGACCAGTGTGTGACCTGTGGCAGAGCTTGTAGACGTGGATCCACAGATAAGGTGAAAGTGTCAATGTTAAGGCTGCACAAGCAGCTTTGACAAGGTGCTCTCGAATGTCAGGGTCCTTTCCAAATAGATTTTTTTTCGCAGTCCAGCTGGCCAGTGATGGGAACCATGGAGGTACTTGATACAACACCTCAACCACACCTCATGGACCTGAACTCTGTGAGTTAGAAAAATTTTAACCCAAGTGTGCAACCCAAAGTGGACAGCATGTGACTTAATTTTTACTTGATCGAGGCCTTATTACAGTTCTCTTTTGCAGGTAAGGCTTGAATTTCAATATTTCCGCAGTCCAAAGTCTGTTGCACAAGCCTGTTTTAAGGCCAAGAGGCATCCAGAGAGAAGAGTAACTAGACTTCACTGTAACCATCATGTTCATTGTTGCTGCCATCACTTCTGGCCAGGTTCTCTACTATGCCATGTAGATGAAAGTGTTAATGTCAGTTTCATCCCGCTGGATGTATTTGTGCTCAATCAGCCACTCGATCTGTTCTTTGATCATCTTCTTCTGGGGTAGAAACATGTTCTTCAGAATTTCCACCAGTTCAGTCTGGAGCTGTGCGTTAGTTATTTTCTTGCGCATCTTCATGATCTGAATAATTGCCTCCTGCAACAAGGGAACGACAGTGGATTTATTCAGTGTGACCAAGGTGACCCCCACAAGGCAGAAGTACTGTGCAAGCAATCCCACCTGTGTCCTCAATATCCTCAACTGGACAATGCCCTCATTCTCCTCCTCTCGCATTCGCTCTGTGGTGAGCTGCAACCGGCCAATTAAGTTGATCTTCCCTCTCTTCTGGACTTTGCCATTTTTACTAGAGTAGGACACACAAGTTCAATTTAGCAACTCAAGTAAATTTCAAATGGCACTCATGGGTTTACAATCAAACCAGTGATTGGTCAGAAATAAACACATTTAGGTTATTGATATAAAACAACACTCACATTATAGAAAACTCCTGGTTTACATAAAAGAGGGTTCCTTCTGAAAAATCTTTAGGGGAGGTGACTTGTGACTCATAGCAGAGCACCTGGCGTTTGAGTTTAGGGAAGGCTACAAGAGACTGGTAGAAAGGAAGAAAAAAATTACACCAAAAATTGTACTTTGTCCCCACCGCTAATTTCTATTGCATTTTCATTCTTACTGAAACAAAGTCCCATTAACCCAGCTTCTGTTCCCCCAGCTTCCATTCTGTTACCCATAGAGTCCTGCGCAACTCTGCATCGGGCAACTCTGTAGCGAGCTTCAAGTTTTCAAAGCTAATTCTTTCCCTGGGTCTTTGGTTCCAGGCAAACAGCACTGCAAGCTGGAAGGTTGTGACCTCCAGGTCAAATTGTCCCACCTCATTCTTGAAGGTGATCTGCAAACAGGTGAAAGATGCCAAGAAAAGTTGGTGGGGGGTTTTCTTGAAGCACATACAGACCACCTCCAGCTTAACTGGGGGCACTACTCACAATGCCATTGGACATGAGGTGATGCCAGTGCAACTTCCTGCCACTGTGGTTCCTCTTGTAGAACTCCTCAACCTCAGGGATGAGGTCCTCCAGCTCCATGGGCAACGACACAAACACCTTCTCTGAGCTACGTGACCAGGCACCTGCATTCAGGATCTTGATATTCACAGAGTCCGCTGCATGTGATGCACACACAAACACACACCTATGACTCATGCAACACCACAAACTCAAAGTGTTGCAACAAGGTGCAGAGGCTGTAATGTACCCTTCTCATTCATATCAAGATACACACAATGACACAGTCACTATAACTGCATAACCCAGAAAGTAACCTGGTAGAGCCAGCTTGTTGTGTTTGTGCATTTCTTTAAAAGATTGATTCAGGTCCTCAGACACTTTGATGTCCTGGAACATTCTAGCCAGCTTGTTTACGTAGTCAGCTGGCATGCCCACTTCCTGTGTGGTGAGGAAAAGCCCATGACCAGCACATCCTCAGGGACAGGTGCAAAGACTTCCTATATACAGTATGACTAATGCACACAAAGGAATGTAAAATCAGTAAAGAAAAAAGAAAATACAAAGTCTTGTTACCCTGAGCCATTCCACCATGTTCTCTTCAATCTCACTGTCAGCAGAAATGTCCAAAATAAGCCGTCGTGTCAAATGGGCTTTGTGGTACCGCATGAACACATCTTTGTTCTGAACATATTTGAGCACCAAAAGCTGGGAAAAAATTATTAAAAGCTGAATGAAAATCTTGGTTCAAATGTTGCAGCTTTGGGTTTGCTCAGCTATTCAAATCCACCTACCACTTCCTTCAGCTTGGCCTCGATCTCCTCAGATGCCAGCTTCTTACTCAGTGGTGTCTTCCTCAGCAACATGTCACAGTAGTTAGCCAGTAGCTCTGGACACTTGGACTCTGGCTGTGTCTTCAGCCCACCCCTGCAAGGATGTGGGTGGAAGTGGGATACAGAAGATCATAGTTAAAGCTCTTAAACATGCACAGGATAATCACACATTTACAGAATGCGAATCACTGCATGAAGACACCAAACCTCCATATGTTTTGTCACTAAGAGCTGTGTTACACGTGTACCAGCTAAAGAAAAGAAGCCTTACAGAATACACTGATGTTAATTTAAAAAATTAACCATTACCCTTTCTGCTTTACTGGTAGCTCCAGCTTAAATATGGTGGCATCATTCACCACAGCTTTATATGCCTGTAGCCAGAGAAGAGCAGAGACAGCATCGATTCACTACCCCTGGTTAAACAACCAAGTATTACAAATAATTCACCAACATCTGGAACCACAGCTGGAAGTAAAAATGATACCCAAAGCATCTTTGTGAACAAATACTGCCTCGGTACAATGGCTTTAAATAGACATCACACAGATGACACAGACAGGAAAAAAGGTATCATAAGAAGCAATGCAGAGCTGGCTCACTTTGTCCCTCGCTGTTAGGAACCGTGGGTCATCCTGGAATGCCTCTTTCACTAGCCTGCTGAAGCGCCTGAAAAGTGTGAGAAGCTGGTCCACATATTTCTCAGAATCCTGCAGAGACACAGGGAGAAAAATAAAGGCTAAATATACAGAACTCAAGATCTACAGAAATGTACACCCATTTGAGAGGGAAGACCGGGAAGTAGATACGGATAATGTGAGGATAAGGGCCCGTCTGGAGATGCCGTCCTTCCATTACTACTGCTGCCAGCTGCCCCTTGAATTCTGCACATGGAAGTTAGAAGGCCCAGCATTCTTAATTTCCTGTCTGCAGGGAGCACCTTGCACTCTTTGTAGGAGAAATGATCAATACTGATTTGTCTTATACTGTCTCATAAATGTATAATTAGCTCTTGGCCATAGATGTGAGCCTTCTTTCCAAAGTCTTGTTAAAATCTACTGCGACACAGCAGAGAATTCTGGCAGTTGTATAATGTGCAAAGCAATATTAAAAGCTGCTTGTAAGGCACTGTTACATTGCTATCACTCACAGTGGTAATGGTCTCTGCGGATGCCACCATATCTGCCAGGCCAGCACTCACTATGTGGTCCTCCAGATCCTTCAGCATGGGCTCAATGCCGCTGGGCACCTTGTCCATGAGTGAAAACATGAGGCGTAGTTCTATGAGGAAAAAAAATCACACGCATCTACAGTCAGTAGCAAAACCACAACCATAACACACCTCCACCTCAGAGAACAACAAGCTGAAGCCATGTAGTACATTTTTAGCCTAGTTAATGCAGCCCCATATGAGAATAAGTAAGATCATCAGCAGGAACACAGAAGGCACAACTACACTGTAAACATCCAACATCTCTGGAAAACATACACTATATTTCCAAAAGAATGTGGACCATCCCACCCATATGTGCTTATGCATTCCAAACTCATGGGAATTAATATGGGGTTGTTCCCCCTTTTGCTGCTATAACAGCCCCCACTCTTCTGGGAAGGCTTCACACCAAATTTTGGAGCACAGCTGTGGGAATTTGCATGCATTCAGCCACAAGAGCTTCAATGAGGTCATACAAGAAGGCCTGGCTCGCAGTCTGTGTTCCGGTTCATCTCAAAGGTGTTCAGTGGGGTTGAGGTCAGGACTTTGTGGAGGCCACTCACGTTCTTCCACACCCACCTGGGCAAACTATGTGTTTATGGAACTCGCTTTGTGCACATGGGGGGGCCACAGTCCTGCTGGAGCAGGAAAAGAGCTTCTCCAAACTGTGGCCACAAAGCTGGAAGTACGCAGCTGTCTAGAATGTGTTTGTATGCTGCATGGGTGCGACTGAAACAGCTCAACTCAGTCATTAGAAGGTGGGTCCACATACTTTTGGCCATATAGTGTATGTTGCTGTTGCTACAAATACCAAATGAAAGGACAGTTTGTACACAGCAGACTGCGTAATTCAAAATGAGCACTGAACACATACTGAGCCTTTGGCTGATGCTTTTTGAGTGGGTTTGATAATTGTTACTATACATCATAACCTTTCAAAATTTGTATGTTCGCAATCATTCTGCCAGAACATATAACTCAATACCCATCAAAAAAAAAAAAAACAAGTGACATAAATGTCTGTGTGGCCTCAAGGGTTTAAAGAATAATAGAATGAATGCTGCACAAGCATGTTCTGACCACAGCTCTTTGGTTCCTACTCTCACTTCTGCACAAAGGGTCCAGTGAAACATGGTGGGAAAACAAAAGCTGATAAACAAAAAAAATGGGCAGCAAAACTGATACTGAATGCTTAAGGAGAGCAAGATGTAGAGATCATGACACTACAGTGGAAAAATGTGATACCATGCTACCCTGTGCCAAACCTGGGCTAACCAAAATGGATTTTCTCATGCTATAGCTGTACTCACTGTCGGTCTCATTTCGCTGGATCATGCCCGGACACTCTGCCAAGACCGTCTCTTTGAACAAAGTCACCAGCGAGTTCACACAACACTCCATAAGCTGAAGACAAAACATTAAATGTGTTTATTTATAGTCAGCATTTTCTTTCGGTAAATCCCAAATCACTAAGTTAGGGCGGTGTGATCTCTGGCCTCTGAGACACATGTATCATTCAACTATTGATTCAAGTGCTGATATCAAAAGTAGAGAAGGAGAGATAATCAAAGGCAGTTCTGGGCTCATACTCACAGCCTGAACCGAGTTACATTCACGTCTTGTCTCAAGGTAACGCAGAGCACGCTTCTCCTCCTCCCTTAGCTTAGCATCTGCCTGCAAGACGTAGACAGATACAGAAGAATGTGTAAAGGCCTAACTTGAACAACCAGTTACTGATACTGAATGAGTGAGGGTGCAACTGACCATAATCATTCACTCTCCGTAACCACTTGTTGGGTCACGGTGGTCCACACCCTCTCCCAGAAAGACATACTGTGACACCATGCCACTCTATGAGATGGTTCTAAACCAAAAAATCACGCTATTAGATAAACCCTGATCAAAACAACTTACATATCTCATATAGTTCTGTACGCCATTCTGTTGTAGGTAGGTGGGTGCCTGTGTTCTGTAAAACCTCTCAGTAGAATCCAGGTATGCCTTCTCAAAGTTTTCCCTGTAGATCTGAAGCTTGTCCTCAGGGTTCGAGCACAGATTTACTGTAAAGTGGGGAGATTTGAGAGCACTTCTTGAGAAACAGGCCCTCCATATATGGAGCCTTGGGCACAGAATGGCAACTCTTTGAACTACTGCTCTGAACCATAATATGGTAAGTGCAAAGAAATGCTCTTTTACCATAAGATTCACGAACCCCAATCACCAGCTGTGAGTCGAAAGCCTCGCCTAGCCGTTCGGCGTGGACCAGTTTCATGGCACTGTCCTGCAGCCGGTTCTTGATGCTGGAGAAGATGGACTCATTCCATGTGTCCAGCATGAGCTAAACCAGTTAACCCACAGGAAATGGTATAAATGGAGGTCACCAGATGAACAGCTGACTGACTTAAATGAAAGTAAGTGTCAAAGCATTAGGTTTGATAGGTTAAGGCCAAAAATCACAGACAAAAGTAGCACAGAAATAGTGATAGCATATAGTAAAAGTAAGAGGATACAAGCAGACAGGTAAAAGGCAGGATAAGACAAGACAAACACTGAAACCTTAATCTGGTCTCTGAGGTTCATGGATCAATCGCTTTTCCTTGGAAACAGAATTTTTCAACAAAAATGTCTTCCAAAATCTCTAACATGATAATCATTCATTTTAATCACATTTTTAAAGAAGGAGGAACTTTAAGCGTCATAAACTAATTCATTCTGCAGCTGCCAACTTTTATCTCTTACAGTCTTGAAGTCTTCAGTTAAGACAACAAATGTACATGTTTTCTGTGTTTTCTCTCTACAGCTGAAAGTTACATTATGTCTGGCAAAACTTGATCACTACAGATGCAGACACCTTAAACAACTGTAAATAAAATATGGTCTTGAATATAGAATTATAAATAGGATATCAAATGTTAAACCTGGAGCACAAAATTAACACAGAAATTTAATAAATAAATTTTAAATGTACAGTCGTTTCCACTTAACTGGACACTGGATAAGTGGATAACATGTTCCAGTCCTATAACCAATGTTCTTATTGTTCATGACAAGTGGACAAGCGCTTTACGTTTTACACAAATTTTATGTTGCAATCAATGATGGATCTGCAACACAAAGTGATGAGTTTGACATGTATGGGGCAGAGATGGAGTCCAGGTCAACACCAAGGTCAAACGACGCTTCAGAGGACACAGATGCCGGTGACCCCACAGACACTACTCTCCCTCTTCGCTGGCAGCTGTGGTACAAGCCATGGACGTCCAGAGTCACTTTATGGAAGCCAGAGATTGCACCTCCTATGAACGTTTACATAACTTCAAAATGAGGTAACTGAAGTTATATTTAAAAACACTATGCAGCACTGCATAACTGACCATTTTGTGAAGATCTCTAAACACTTTGTAGGACTAGCACATGTATATAAATAATACAGTACTATTCGTAAATAATAATGATAGCTTGCACCTTCAAATTACTATGTATATGCATTTTTTTCTTTTGGCTGGTATATCCGTCAAACTGGATAGTGTAAATCTGGTCCCAAGGCTGACCTTGCCATCTAGGGTGTGCCCATCAGCTCATGCTGTTCCTTCTCACCTTCCTAACAATGCTGTCCTCCACACTGGACTTTTTATTACTGCCTTGCTTGCCCATTAGGGTGATCTCCAGCTGACAGAAGGGCTTGGGCAGGATGTCACACTGGATGAAGAACTTCCGCCACTCCACAATGTAGGCCTTAAGCAAGGCTGGGTCATCCTGCTGGCTCAACACACGCTGTGACCAGTGAGGAGGGATAGGTGAACAATTTTGGATTTCATATCGCTGCAAAATAACTCTGAACTCTGAAATGCAGCCCAACAGTTATCCTCAGTCACAAAAAACAGAAGTACATACCACCTGGGCCTGTTTGATAAAATCTAAGATATCTTCTTTCAGGGCTTGATGGATCTTTGCTGGGCCTTTATCATCCCAGAGACAAACAGCATGAACATCTCTGTTGGAAACAAGCAAAAAAAAAAAAAAAACAAATAATAATAATAATAATAATAATTACCACCCAGAAAAAGAAAATACTGGACCTGCTATAAAGTGAAAATACCCTCTGTTAAATGAAATATACTCAAAATAACTCCTGTGATTTAAATATCTTGTGACTGACTGCATAGCTTCAAAAAAATATGAGGTACATCATCGTCATATGGTGGCCAGTCTTGGCACTTTTCCACTGCATCACACACGGTTAAAATAAAAAAAATCAATAATAAAATGTTATCTGATCTTCATTTAAGTCACGATAATGGTAAAAATAATAATAGATAAGGACAATTTGATTAAACAAAATCCACACAAAATTGTATTCTGTAACATCTTTATTGAACATATTGCTGAAATATTCAGGTTCAATTATGCAAAAATAATGCAGACCCCTGGCAACACAGGGTAATTGGAATCAGTGTTTCCAAACAATGAGATGAAATTCGGGTGTGAGTTTGAAGTGTCCTACCCTACAAAATGGATGCTAGTTACCTGCTTTCCACAAAAAAGATCTGCTGAAGTACAACACAGCATTACCAAAAGAGGCCTCGAAGAAAAAAAATCTAGAAACTCATAAAGCTGGAAATGACTACAAAAGCATTTCTAAAAATATCGCGTTCATTAGTTCCCGATCAGGCAGATAATGTATAAATGTAAGCATTTCAGATCCACAGCTACTCTCCCGGAAAATGTGCATCCTACAAAGTTCACTGCAAGAACATGCTGGAGAGCATTGCTCAGTTAGGTGACAAAGAACCTTAGGATGACAAACAAGAATTGGCAGGTATGTCTTGAATGTCTGTGCTCCATGAAACTATTCTGAGAAAAATACTAAATTAGAGGTGTTCATTAGAGATAAACATGAAGATTGAAAATCAAAGACCACCAAAAAAAAACCGCTGTCCCTCTCAAGTTAGCCACCTAACTTTTTTCACAGTTTTGCAGGAACAAGGTTCAGTAGACAAAAACTAGAGTGGAACTTCTTGGAAAATTCAGAAAAACTGCATGCATGCTGATACCAAGATATCAGTCACACTGTAGAACATGGTGGATGGAGCACTATGATGTGGGGCTGCTTTGTAGCCTCAGGGTCTGGACAATTCAAAATCACTGAGGGAAACAATGAATTACAAATTTTATTTGGAAATTCTACAGGAGAATGTTGAAGGATTTATCAATCTGTAATATGAATCCCAAAAGTAGTTCTGTATTTCAGCATGACAATGACCCCAAACAAAGTAAATCAAGACCAGAATGATACAAACAGAAGAAATTCTAGAGTGCTATCAAATCAAAATCTTGACATCAGTTCTACTGAAATGCTGTGAGCAACCTGTTCATGCAAAACATCCCATAAACAGAAATGAACTGAAAGAATTCTGTAAAAAGGAATTAAAGAAATTATTATCAGCAGCTACAGGAATTGTATTACTGAATTTATTCTTACTAAGGAAGGTTTCACCAGTTACTAAATCTAATCCATCAAATATCTTTCCCATTTTTGACAATGAATATTTCAGCAGTCTCTTTAACAAATATTTATAAGTGACCTGTATAACTTTGTGTGAACTATTGTTTAATCTGATGGTCTTTATAATTTGAATGAAAAGTAAGTTAGAGTTTAGAAGCCACTCCTCGAGAAATCTAAAATAATAATTCCAAAGGTGTCAGAAATTTTTTCCCCCAACTGTACCAAAAATACAATTCAGTTCAGCTTCACAGAGTGACAGAGTGGTACTACTCACGAAAACAGGTCAAACCACTGCTGTTTGGTGACTGACTCTTGGCGAAGCAGCTTCAAGATGATTGGCCGCATCAAATCCCACTTGTCATCAAACTGGAGGGAACCTTTGTTCTAGTTCCGGGTAGGAGAGGGTATCCAAGAGAGGTGCAGGTTAATAGGGGTTATCCCAGCGCACAGGTGGCTCACAGCACACACACTGTGGTTTTAAATGTGGATTTAAATCCATGCAGATGTATATAACTTTACCTTATCCTATTATGAAAAAAAAAACACCCTTAAAAAGCATATAAATCTGTTACTGTTATCACAACTGCAGAGAGCTAATTTCCACCAGGATGTCTTTCAGCTTTTCAGAAAGAAAGACAAAGGGTAAACCTATAAATTAAAACCTATGGGAAATTAAGTGATGCAAGGTAAGGGATATGGAAGCTTAGGAAAACTTGACTAAAATTCCTAAAAACTAAAAGTATCCCTAAACAGCTTCTCTTTCCAAGATTCTGCTTATTACGACAAAACAAAATGTTGGTATCTCTCAAATTATTGAATCGATCATACTTTCAATTACTTCACATAAGCGGAGTTATTTGCTTACAAACCACATAAATGAGAGTCTGAATTGTGAATTCCAGTAAGAACAGTGAACGTTCTGCATTCGCTCAGCTGGTTCCTCCAAAATACGGGATGCCAGAAGCGAAGTGGAGACCCATTCCGCAGTTACTGGTCAAGCATGTAGTGGAACTGTAGTTCTGCAATATGCTTATTTAAAAGACAAGGAAATCTCCAGCAGAAATGAAAAGTGTTTGCACAGGGAGAAGGGGGCAAGAAACTAAGGGATGAGGCTGCAATGAAACAAAGCAGCAAACCACCAGAAACCATCACTGCTGTCTCATTGCAACGGTTAAGACATTAAACTGCATGTTTTCACATTTAATGCTGTCAAAATGAAAAGAAAGACGTGCACACTTCCAGTTCCTGGAGGAATATTTCATTTCTGTTTAAAAAATGTTCTTACAAGCTGGGGCACAACAGAAGTGGCGTACTGCTGCAGTGCTGTTCATGTGTACGGTGCCCATCCGCTGCGTTGCTACTGCAGTTCTCCAAGCGGCACGTCTGACACCGGAATCGGCATCTTTATTACCGGTTAGAGAAGTTCTCGTTCCCGTACACAAAACACACAGTCTGCTTATTTATGGGAAATGATAAATCTAGCGTTTAAAAACGCGCTCAGTGTGCGCTTTTGTACATACGACATGCAGAATAACGGTATCGACAAGAACTTGAAGAGCAGAAACCACCTGCTATATGCCTGAAAGTCTCCACATGTTTACACGAAAATTGAAAATTAAATCCGACGCCGTGTTGCTAGCGATCGGGCTAAGTTTTAACATCGGATATCAATGGAGTGCAATGCTAAAGGATTCACCAGAAAATGCAAAAAACTGATTGAGAGGGATTCGAGTCAGATCTTGGGCTGACACGCTACACGAATGTGAGGTGGACGGCGTTTAGCGCAGTGAGTCTGGCGCCGACAAATTTTGTGGAACACAACACACTGGCTGCGCGGAAACGGTCCGGTCTTACCTTTAACAAATTACAGGTCGCCATGATCCCTTCAACTTATCCCCTCGCGAGATCTCGCGAGATCTGCCTGGCCTCGGTGACGGCGAACGGCCGGCGCTCCGGTGAGTTCTGCGCTGAGGATGCGGCGGCTCCGGAACCGTGGCCACCAAACGCGCATCTTAAGCTCATATTAAAATATGGAATCAGGCGTGACCTAAAAGACAAAGTATTTGCAAAATATGCGCATAGCAGTCAACAAAAATGCCGATGTACATTTACACGTACGAAGTGCCGAGTCACCCTTTCGATGTGTAAATATTCGACATGGGCTGATCCTCAGTAAATGAGTTTTTTTTTGTGTGTGTGTGTGTGTGTGTGTGTGTGTGTCCAACTCATTTTCAGCCACAGGGTCACTTTGAAACGAGCCACGTTTATTGAAAAGTTTAATTTCTACTGCAGCGATACAGCTGCATGGACTGAGATCCAGTTGAGGTTCAGCCCCAAATATTCGTAAGGAGTAGCCAAATTCAAAGTATGAATTGAGTTAATAGGCAGCATTGCATAAGCATTGAATCTCAATAAACCAGGCGCAGAAAAACTTGTCGGGGTTTATAGGGGAGGGAGTGGGCAAAATATTGATAAGAATATCCAATGATCTTTTGGGAGGGGGGCAAATTAAGCTTGTTTGGACTTTTTGGGGACATCCTTCCCTCTCCCTTCCATTCTTTGTTACACGTATGCATGTTATAAGCAGACGTGTAGGAATGGTCTCCTTTTAACGTTGTTTGTGAAATGTCATTTCCGTTTATTTTTGTTTTGTCTTTGCTTTCACAGTCACAGTTGTCCTCCCATTTCCCCCCACAAGTTCCTCTACACGGGGGGTCTAAATAGTCTCAGAAACCGATGACAAAGAATTATTTCAATGCTATCAGGATTTACTTGGCATCCGTGTTTAGATGTTGGTATTCGGCCGTATTTTCTGGACATTGCATGTTTTAAACAGATTTAGTAGACAGTTTATTGTAAATAGAACGGATTTTTAATCCTTCTTTTCCGTTTATATTAAATTTGGCAATAGGATGCATGCGATGTGAAAACAGGCAGTCACTGTAAATTTGTGATAATTACCAATCGGTGTTAAAGTATAGTTTATATTTTTAAAAAAACCAATAAAGGTCTCCTTATTAGACACATATATGCGACATATCAGATAATAATTTAACTTTCAGAGTAATGCATTCGTTGTACTTTAGTGACCATTACAATGCATTTATTTTACTGTAGAATAACCACATTTACTGAGGTGAGAAGAACTGTGCCCTACCCATAAGATACAAAATTCAATTTATTATCTGCAGTTTATATTCAGTTCTACCCACTACATTAGACAAGGGCAAACTGCAGTTATGGAACCTTCAACACACTGTTTTGCTCTTACAATAAATATTTTATATTATATATTGCCCAACACAAAAAAAATCAAAAAGCAAAGAAATGCTAAATATGAATATCAATCATTCTTACTTATTGCAAGCAAAAAGATCTGACATCAAAAAAATTCTTTGGCCTTTTTACAGCAACTTCGATACAAATTGTTTTTGCTTAATATATATTTAATTTAAGGCAGAATATATTTAGTCCAAGGCAGATTAAATATACAGTAATATGTTTACAGCATTTACATTACATATTTACACACAGGTTATGTTCATCGTTATAGTCAGTTATTGGCAATAGTGCAATAAACCCGATGTTTAAGTGCTACAAATATAAGTGCTTAAACTTGGCAGTGACCAGACTGGTCCTAAGACTTTACCTTGTTTCGGACAATAGCTCGGTCTATTCTCGCTGTGCAAATAAAACTTAAAATAAAATTGCATTCTTGGCGTCTCCGGTTTTTGGCTGCGAACCGTAAAGCCTCTCCGTCTTGGAGTCGCTTAGCACGGACAGCGTCGCCCTGGTTTTACTGCTTCCTCCGAGGAGTGCACAACATTGGGGACAAAGCCACTCTTCACCCCCTCCCAGTCCTCCTTAATACAAATGTCGCCACTCTTCACCCGGTCATAGATCTCCCTGGTGAGGATGGTGAAGGACTCCTCCACGTTGAGCCCATCTTTGGCAGACGTCTCTATGTACTTCATCCCAAAGGCGAAGGCCGTTTTCTCCGCTTCCTCCCATGTCACCTCCCGCAGGTGCGCCCGGTCACATTTGTGGCCGACCAGCAAGAAGACCGCCTGAAAAGGCTGCATGTGCATCCTGGCTTCATCCAGCCAGTTTTTTAGATGCTGAAAAGATCGCCGGTTGGTCAAGTCGAAGACAAGCAGACCTCCCACCGAATTGCGGTAATAGGATCGAGTTATAGATCTGAAACAAAATGACCAAAAAAAAAAAGAACCATTAAAATAAGTTTACTGCTTTGACTTTAGATCTAAATAATTATTAGTTTCCTTCGTGTTTCAGAATTGGTAAGATGCGTTCCTAAGTATTACTTACATGGTTGTCCATGCAACAATGTTTTAAAATAACTAACACTGAAATAAGCAAGTGTTAAAAGTTGTAAAAAAAAAAAAAAAAAAAAAGTTTAAGTAAACGTAATATTTATCGTTCAAAACATGGAACTATTGTAAAAATACTTTGATGGAATACCTGAATCTCTCCTGGCCTGCCGTGTCCCACAGCTGGAGTTTGATCCGTTTGCCTGGTTCGATTTCAACCAAGCGGGCAAAGAAGTCCACCCCCACCGTGGGGTCGGACACATCGGCGAACCTCCCTTCGGTGAACCGATGCAGCAGGCAAGATTTCCCAACCGTCGAGTCTCCGATTACGATTAATCTAAACTGGTAAATCCAAATCGCTTCCATGACAACGTCCAAGTTCGTCTGAAAATTAACGACACCGCTGGGTACAGCACATGGCTACGCAACCAAGCACAACAGTTCTCGCAGACGCGTATGCGCGTAAAAAGCTGTGACACTGACAAAGCAGAAATGCAGCGACGCGATAACGCGACACTTACGACTTTCAGCTCGCACGGCTTTTGTTCGCATTCGGAACAGCAAAGAAACATGTTACGCGCCCATATTTCAAAGCGGACTCCGCCCGCTTTCAGTTTATGCGCCCAAATGTGGCATCGCTGCGGACATCGCGCAATCCTTTTCTTGCCAGCGCCTCGTCTCCTATGAAGTGCTTCATATTTCAGCATGTAACTCCCTCCTTACATACATAATTATTTAGAAGATACTGGCAGATAAACGGTTAGAAGTTTAAACGCGTAACTATTTCAGTGGCATCGATGTCGCCAATGTTTCCTTTTCTTTCAGCAATGACGTAGCGTCACACGATGACTTTTAAGGACATCATCATCATCATCATCATCATCATCACCAGCGTTCCACTCGGCCAACGTGATCGCCGGGCACCACTTGCTGTGCCGAAGGAGTTGTCACTTCAGCACCACAGTAGAGTTTGGTTGCAAGCGCGTCGTCGGTGAACTTGCGGAACTGCCTGGTTTGACTGACGTTAGCTGCGACCAATCACAAGGCAACGCAGGACCCGGCTCTCTCCTGAATTCCAATAGAATGAAATAAAACAACTCGGGAGGGGGGATGTGGCGGGGTTAGATCTACTTTGTGCCGCGCACACATGATTATGCGATACAATGATTTATGTTTATCGTCAAGGTTAGCGCAGCGAATTTAAAATGGATGAAAGGGAGCGACGGAGCTACACAGGTAGAAGACAAATTCTAAGCTTTGAACTTATTTCGCCTCGCAGAATAAATATGCCAGCACCCACTGTACTGCTGCCTCGCCGGATGCTACACCTAGCATTAGCTCTTTAAAGCTCGAGAGTCGGTGCGGGGACAAATTTATGATTTTCTTCTCTGGCAGTTGCTTATTTTTTATTTATTCTTATTTGACGATCTGGGCTTTAATTTATCGGCGTGACTAAATACGATAACAGGTGATCAGGACGCCGGCGGCCCGGTAGCGAGGTGGCTGCTGGCACGTGCGCGACGCCACGGGCGTCCATTGGATGTCACTGCGAGGTCTCGCGCTCGGAGTCTTCGCGCCGTTTCATTTTTTTAAAAACTTTAATCGTACGTCGACAAAACTCTGAATAAACTTGCCTATATTGCAGTTTCCGGTAATACATAGCCTGGGTTGTAATCTCGTTTTATATTGTCGATATGACGCCCAACTGTAATTTACAGGCGGTTTTGTTTAGCGTAAGAGTGTTGAAACGTGGAAGGTTTTCTAAAAAGGAGCATTTTGTGTGTCGACTTTGACGCGAAGCAGCTGTGAAGATGGTGGCCGAAGCCGACATTCGTGCAACGGAAGGAAGTCTGAGCGATTGTGAGAAAGCGGAGTGCGATTCCCGCTTGAGTGAGTACAAGTTTATTCCGCTTCAATTTGCAGCTTATAAGTAGTTCAAACGTGGGGTTCCACGGCCCCATCCTGTCGCGGATGTGTGAAACCAGCTGGATGTGAACTTGGAGAAGAACTTGAAGATTACACTGAATATCGTGAAGAGTGACATTTTTTTTTCTTTAAGCCCTGTCAGTTGTTGAGAGAAAAGTGTAGCTGTGTGGTTTTTTGGCCTCGCTGGGTGTGTACAGTTACACACACTGCTGTCACCCCGTGTAGACACACTGTTCTCATGCACACACTCCGGCAGCGTGAGTAATGCACGAAGCAGCTTCCTTTGGTCTTTGGGAAACCTCTTTAAAATACAGGCATTTTTTCAAAAACATCTCTT
The DNA here is from genome assembly GCA_018136845.1 of Heterotis niloticus. Lineage (NCBI taxonomy): Eukaryota > Metazoa > Chordata > Actinopteri > Osteoglossiformes > Osteoglossidae > Heterotis > Heterotis niloticus. The sequence goes on along the minus strand of CM030899.1, from coordinate 6,092,625 downwards.
TACTGCAATTGTATGACTCACGTTTATTTTTCTGGATGGAACTGTTTGCTGAAGATGTTTTGTTTTACAGAGCACTAATCCTCCTCTACAGCCATAAGAACAGGTTTAAGTTGTGCTTTTTATAAGTACATTACACTTCTGTGTATGCAGGTTTTTACATTGAGAGACAGCTCGGTGTTGTTATGGAGGAAGGTTTTATCTGTCAAGGTGTGTAGGGGGTAGTGGAGTGAATGAAGGACATTTCTGGAGTTCGGAAGCTGTTAGTGTTAGCGTGGAGCGCTGTGGGGAAGACGCTTCTCCGGCATCTGCGTCCACTGCTGAAGTTTCTGAGAAAGCTCAAATTCCAAGGAAGATTAGCGCTGCTGCCCTCCTTGCACTTTGACTTGGATGTTGTCAGTTAATTATTCAGCCTGGTTGCCCTGAAGTTTAGCCCACAACACAGCACTCTTTTGCGCTCACCTTTTCCTTGCTGTCATCATTTCTAGCTCTGCTGCAGAAGAAGATGGACCCAGAGGACCCAGTCCTGTCGTCTGCCAACAGCAGAAGGGGCGCTTTGCTTTTCATGCTGAATCCTTACAGAGTGAAAGAAGTCTTCACATGGTGAGCAGACACCTCAATTACACTGTGCCTAAGTGTCAGTGGGTAGACTCATGAGAAAATGGCATGTTAACTTTTCAGTGGGGATCCACCAAGCTTTAATGTATTGCATGTATGGTTTATTATGTCATGAAGCATTTTATTTACCCTGTAAAATTGTTCCATGTTGACCTGAACTAAAAAAAGTGTTGTAACAAATGTCTTTCAATCCTGTACAAGATGAATTAAGGTTTTACTTTTGTACAGGGTTTCTGTTTCTGGAAGTGGACATTAAGTGAGCAGCCCTCTCTCTGCACATGTCTGATGGCTGTGAGAATAAACTTTCAAATGTGATCTCGCTTGACAACTGTCTGTCCCTCCAACAGGAAGCTCTTGAAGACACTGGCTATGGGACAGGGTCTGTCACTCTTGATATGTGGAACAGCAGTCACCTGCCAGTATCTGGCAGAAAGGAAGGTGGAGACCCCTATGCTGCAGAGCTTTATGAACTATGTTCTTCTTTTCTTCACCTACACAATCACTTTATCGTTTAGAAAGGGTAAGTGGGACCATTGCAGCTTTCATTTGTATAAAAAGTTGAGCATGTAATGGATTTTAGAAAGCACTGTATGTTTAAGCTGAATAATGTCCCTAAAGAAGCAGGACCTTGTTCTTCTGACCTAGTAGGTGTTATGCATTTAAGGTCTCTTTATCGCTAAATCTCTGCTCCTGAATGCAAGTGTAGACTTTTTTTTTTTTTTTTTTCCTGCCCCTTAAAATTCAAACAACACGAAAATGTTGTGTATGACATTTAAATTCTGGTCGTGATACACAAAGCCCAGTGTAAAAATGTCTGCGTTAACATATTTCTGGATGAAGGACATTTTTGCATTACGTTTATTGGAGTTTGCTTTGGATGTGTGAATTATCTGACCTCCCTTCTTTATTCTGTTCTACAAAGTTGTAACAATTTATATCTGGCCACATTTCCTGGTAATAATATTCATGGGGTTTTGTCTTTGCTTCTTCTTTTAACATAGGGGATGGAAATATTTTGCAGATACTAAAGACAAAGTGGTGGAAGTACCTTCTGGTGGGAATTTCGGATGTTGAAGCAAACTATGCGGTTGTGAAGGCATACCAATTCACCACTCTGACAAGTGTACAGGTCAGAACTCTGGTTGTGCTGCATGAAACATTGTATCCTTTACCTTGTTTTTGAATACTTCTTTAAGATTGCTCTTCCATGAGACTGGGTCTTGTATCAATGTTTTGCATGTAGCTGCTGGACTGCTTTGTGATCCCTGTGCTGATGGTGCTGTCCTGGATTTTTCTGAAGACCCGCTACAAGCTGGTTCACTACATGGGTGTAGCTGTGTGCCTGCTTGGAGTGGGTGCTATGGTTGGGGCTGACCTGTTGGCTGGACGGGATCAGGGATCAAGTAAGTGAATACTTTTTTTTTTTTTTTTTTTTTTTTTTTAATTTAAATAAACTTTTTTTCCCCACAGAAATAATTTTAGGATGAGATAGAATTTTTTTTTTAATCCCCAGTGGCAGCTTGACATAGTACACACATAATGTAAGACACACATAAGAAGGTGTAAAATAAATAAATAACACCCAGAACAGAAACAAGGGCACACAATAAAAGACAAGAAACTACAAACATTATAAAAACTACTGAGAAATAGCAAAAAAAAACCATTTCTTTGTTTCTCAACTGGCAGCTTTATCTAAGATTTCACAACACCGAGACCTTTTATCTGAACAAAAGTACTGTATTCCCTCTTGTTTTCACGTTTTTTTTTCTTATCAGGTTTCCCTTTATGTTTCAAGTTTTGAATTTGTGACCTTTGATAGTTGAAGGTAGCTTCTGTGTTTCCTTTGTGTTAGTAGTTAAAGGATACAAGAGTGTGTAAACACGCTCCTTTTCAGGCCTCATTAGGCAGTTGGCTTCTTCTGGACATCCGATGGTCAAAAGAAAAGTCCCAAGGGGATAGCTGAAGCAAAATGCTTAGTGAACATGACAGTTAACAGCTCAACGAGTGTTTAAAAATGTTAAGCATAAAGAGAAGTAACTGTCAAGCAAAAAATGCTTTTGGAACATACTGTAGTGTCTTAGGGAGAGATGCTGCTCAGCCCCATACCAGCCTTCCCATTATTCTTTGCAACAGGCAAAAACTTGATGTTTTTTGTACTATTATTTGGTTAATTGTGTAGCATTCTTGTTACCCTTTTGCTAATTATTGGGAAATGTTCATCATATTGCATTTTGTTTGTCTTGTGTTGCCCATCACTGACAAGTATTTAATAACTTGCGCTCAGTTAAGGCCTATAAGAAGGCCGTAAGTTTTATTGTGAAGCCCAAGTTTATGACTGTATGTTTGGAATTAATTATTTGGCAGAATGTGTTGGTCTAGTGTTTTTTCTTTTTTTTAAATTTTTTAAAAAAAAAAAAAATTATTTTTTTTTTTAATTGTGTGTTCCTTTCTTCCACAGCCAGTGATATCTTACTAGGAGATGGCCTTGTGCTTCTTAGTGCTACCTTGTATGCAGTCTCGAATGTGTGCCAAGAGTACACGGTTAAGAATCTGGGAAGGGTAGAGTTCCTTGGCATGATGGGACTGTTTGGGACCATTATCAGTGGAGTTCAGTTGTAAGTGTTATCCGTTTTAGGGTTATTATATGAGTGGAATATTAACAGGACAGTCTTTGGAAATAGACAAACATAATTAAAGCCTGTTTGGTGTTGCATTTGCTTGTGCAGGGGCATTCTGGAGTACAGTGCAGTAACACAAATTCCATGGAACTGGGAAATTGGTAAGTCATACTGTGATATTTTTATTTTGCATTATTATTGTTATACATGATTAGTGGCTAATATTTAAGTGAAGCATTTGTCCAAGGCCTCTTATAGTGTTGTGTGTATTCTAAGAGTCTCGTGTCTGTGAAAAGTACATAAGTGTGTTGAGCAAGAAAATCCATCCACATCTTGTATGGGTGCGTGTGTGTTGTGTACATTCTGCGTGTGAGGTTACCACATGCTGTGTCTATCAACTCCCACTTGTTCAAGCCTTTTTGGTGTTTAAAGAACTTGACTGTGCAAAAATCTCACTCATCATGAGAAGTACCTGTGTGACAAATTTCAAGGCTGTGGCTTGAAAAACAAAGAAAAAACAAAGATTAAGTTTTAGAGATACAGAGATTAGTCTAATTAATGAATCAATTTCCTAAAATGAAAACATTTTCTTTTCACACAGCAAGTGGAAAACCCAAAGAAAAATACAGAATTTAAGTAATCCTGCATTAAGGCAAATTCTGTATTGTACATGGTTGAATTTTTTTGGTATTTCTATGAATATGGCTGCCTTGGGTAATGTTTTCCAGTGCTAACTAGTAAAGAAGTAAGGTGATATATACCTGTAGACCTGATAGTCTACCATATATTTGAGTAAAATTTGTGCAGCTGTTCAGTACATTTATTAAGCCTTTTAATGGTTCAAGAAAAAAAAGGTCATTTCTCTCAGAAAGGAAGGATGATGACGTACATTTCTTGTATTTAACTGCTCAGTTTTAAGTTTCCAGGGTAGCAGTCTGGCTACAGTAACCTAGGTGTGGTATTTTCACAGTGCTGCTGTTTGGCGCCTACACGACCTGCATGTTCCTGCTTTACAGCTGCATGCCTGTGGTAATGAGGTTGACCAGCGCCACAGCTGTCAACCTCTCCCTGCTGACTGCTGACCTCTTCAGTCTCTTTTGCGGCCTCTTCCTCTTTCACTACACTGTGAGTGAAAGGATGCTGATGGCATAGTTCTGTGACTCACTTCTGTAAGAGTTAATTATAAGATATGTCTGTAATAAATGATCTTTCCCTGGTCTGATACCCCACCTCTTACTTTCCACAGTTCTCAGGCCTGTACATTGTCTCCTTTGTGGTGATTACCATTGGGTTTATCACCTTCAACGCAGTGCCCACACTAAACCTTGCTGCCCAGCCTGAACCTGAAGATGAAGGCTTCCAGAACTCTTCGCCCCATGGGGATGATGCTGTCAAACAGGAAGAGGGAAGGATGGAGAGCTCTCTTCACCAAACACCATGTGAACACACTAGGGTGAACCAAAAAAGCACTAAACTTTAGCTTTCTTTAATGGAAAGGAGTTGTGATTGAGCTCTTTGGATTTTGCTATGAATGTTTGTTCTAGAAAGACTACTTTTCAGCAAAAAGAAAGTGTGCGTTTGATAGAGGACAGACGCATAACAAAGCTGTGTGAGCTGACTAAAACTGTAGGGCAAGGTGGACAATGTATTTTGAGGGTTACAAAGCACTTGAATACAACATGTGAAACAACTGAAGGTAAAGAATTAGATTTTTTTTTTTTTTATCAGTATTTTTATACAGTTTAAAATGCTGTCAACAAGGTTTTATGAAACATTCCGAGTACTTTAAGTATTACATCAAAGATGGACAAAAATTTGACTGAAATATATATATTTGTTCATCTTTTAAATAATGCCTGAAATGACAGGCTGTTGGAAATATAAGGCATTAATGTTTAATGCAGTTAATTTTTCACACATGCCTTTGTGGCTTTAAGTCAATAACAACTGGTTTTGTTCATTTTTATGTTGTCTGATCTACAGCGTTTGTTACATAAAATTACAGTACTGGTGACACTATTATGAAATATAATTGACAATTTAATGAATCAAAGTGAAGTTGCTAATGGCCATTAAATTGGCAAGAAGTGTGTTTTCTAGCAGGCATAGACTATATTATGTGGTGGACCATCAATCCAAGATCAAAGGGTGTCAGTTCCCTGTAGAAGGACTTTGTCTGAAATTTCTTGAAAAGTGCATTTGTTCGCTGCTTTAAAGGCAGAATTTGAAATAGAAGAGCCAAAATAATCTGCCATTGCAAGTGTGGGATGAAAAATTTATATTTTTGGAGTTTTGTTACTGTAAACCAAAAACATCCAAATGCACTGTAAAAGTTTACTTTTTACTTTTTGTCCTTATACTGTACTGCTATTACATGCCTTGTGAAAATCTATAGTAAATGGTTTATACAATCCTGTCTGTAGGTGAGGTTTTTGTGTCTCTGGGTATGTATTGTAAGTGTACATTCACAGGGGTTTGAAGGATTTGTGCATGACAGTTTTCACAACATAAATACCCTTTACTTCAAAGTTGTGATGAGAGAAATTGGGAATATTTGTGTGTAACCACACTGGGGACTACTGCTAATCCAACACAAATACCTGTCAGGTGCAATCTTCTGACAGACTTGAATCGCCGGAAGTGCTGGAGATGTGGGCCTCATCATATACACAATGTCAGCAGAGTAATTTCAAAGGATAAAAAAGTTTCCAAGTCAAATTCCATCCTTACCACACTGTTTGTGGAGAGCCATGGAACCTTAAGGGATGGAATGTGCTTCCTGCAGGCTGTGGCCTACAAAACTGTACTGCTAAGATGTTTCTTTAATTAGTCCTATATTACTATTATATAACGGTTGTCATGGGACAGCGTGGATATTTTGAAATTATAGTCAGATAGCCCGACTAACACTAATAAACACGACCAAATAAAGAGAGTTTGTCCTGTTTGTCCCATTTTGTAATTTTCTGCATATTCTAAACAAGAAATAAACAATACAGCCAAATGTATATGGACACCTGAGCATCTCACCCATATTTGCTTGTTGAACATCCTATTCCAAACCCATAGGTGTTCATATGGAGTTGCTCCCCCCTTTGCTGCTATAACAGCCCCCACTCTTCTGAGAAGGCTTTCCACCACATTTTGGAGCGCAGCTGTGGGAATTTGTGCCCATTCGGCCACAAGAACATCAGTGAAATGAGCGAGGAGGCCAGGCTTGCAGTTAGCGTTCCAGTTCTTCCCAAAGGTGTTCAGTGGGGTTGAGGTCAGGGCTCTGTGCAGCCACTCAAGTTCTTCCACACCAACCTGGGCAACCTGTGTTTATGGTGCTCAATTTGTACACGTGGGGGGTACAGTCATACTGGAGCAGGAAAGGAGCTTCTTCCCCAAACTGTGACCACAAAGCTGGAAGCACACAATTGTCCAAAATGTGTTTGTATGCTGCATGGGTGCGGCTGAAACAGCTTCGTCATTATAACGAGGATCCACATACTTTTGGCCAGATAGTGCATTTATTTATACACCTTCTGCAATTTCTCTATTCTGGCGGCATCGCTTGGAACCAGTTAGCCTAGTAACTGGCTAATACTTGTTGATGAACGTTCCTTTTATTTAATAATTCTTGTTTGCCGATGTGAATAAACAAACATGTTTGATATTGGTATTTTACACCGTTCCTTCTGAGCGCCAAGGTACCATCAACGGTCGCTTAGCGACGACCGCTCAATAACAGGGATGGGGGAGCAGTGACAGGCGAGCGGCGTGAATGTAAAACAACTCGGTTTCCGCAGACAAGCTGGGCTGCAAAATAAAGAAATCAGCACCACGTTCCCCCAGGCCGGACCGATCTAACGGGCTGTAGGTGTTCTGGCAGAACCTCACCCCGATCGCGTTTTTACTGCAGAGCTTTTCGCGCACAGTTAGCAGATAAAAGGTGTGGAAAGATGACAGATGATAGCAGATGTATGCCGACATTCTTACGAGCGGAGATATGATGAGTTTTACTTGTCGTTGTGAATACGTTAAGATGTTTACATGTGTTTAGAGTGGCGGTCAGAGGGGGCGCCACGGGGAAATGCGCGATCGGCTTGCGGGCGAGACAATAGCTTGATGCCTCGGGAGGAAAGAGCGGGTCTCGGTGCAGTCGGATGAGCTGTTGCTGGTTCAGAACCCCTTATTTACCTGTGGGTTTTTAGCAGAGCGGAGGTGAGAGCGACTTGGGCTGCCGCCTCTCACTGAGGACTGTTTCCAGTATGGAGGACAGCAGGGCGGCTGCACACTGACCCAACACCCCGATCACCCCGGTCGCACACGGCATCGCGTCCACGGTAACTGCAACGGTTTGCATTTATTCACGACCGCCTGCCAGGCGTTTAAGAAAAAAGCGTTGCGGCGCTTGGCAAAGCGCGGCGTTACAGCCGTGCGATGCCAGTGTGTGTCAGCGCGCGTCGCGATGCTTTAGATCTTGCGCGTTGTCGCACGTCCCGTTCCTAATGGTAACACAGCAGGTCGTCGTACAATCCCCCCGTTCTTTAAAACGGCCGGTTTTGTTGTGAAATACGACCCACGGTGACCGGAAAACGTTTAAAAAACTGAAACTTAAAAGGGAAGGATGTTATTTCTCGACGACGCGCGAAGCATAGGGGGCTTCGCCGCTGACATCGCGTCGTGACACGCGCACCGCTATTCGCAGCAATTCGAGGAATTTCTCTCACGTTTCTGTGTCTTTCAGAGGTGAAAGCGCGGCGGTATTCCGACCAAGGCATCGACAAGAAGACACGCGTGAAAATGAAGCATTTCCTAAGGTAGGTAAATTCCTTGCTGTGTCTACGGATCGTTCGCGACCGAAAAGAAGAGAGGAATGCGCACCTGTCCCCGTCATGGTGTTCGCGTTTACAATCTGAAGAAGCATTTTGAGGAAAATGAGCATAAATAATGCCCTTCATTGCGGTATTTTACCTTTATTTTTGCCGCAGCCCACAATGGAAATGTTTATTTAAATGAACGCACCGTACATAATGTTCCGCACCTCACGTTTACATTGCGTATGACTTGTAATTGTTGATATCGGTGTCATTAAAAAAGATATAACGGGTTCATATCGGTGAGACTGTAAACGGGATAAGATTAACATAGAAACGTATAAGTGTTGGGTCTATTTTCTAACGTTACGGTTTTTATAACCGGAAATAATGCTCCAATGAAATATCCCACCAGTAACTGTAACGGTTAACCTGAAAATAGGCCGTTGTGAAATCCGACTTTAATGCACAGTGTTTAGGGGACGTTGGGACGAAGGTGAGCAAATACGGACAGCAGGTACCACAGCGGCCTTACACCCTGCCAGTCGATGCAGGAGAGCAGCCTTTGAAATGTTTCCTTCAAAAGATGCACCTGTACAGGTGTCACATTTTCCCGTAGCTCTCTTGGTAAGACGATTATGAGAGACGTGTACCTTGCACTCTTGCTGTCCTGTTGTGAAGATTAACTGGTGTGATAGCTACTTCCATGGCCATTCAAGCACCTGTGTCTGTTTTGTAAGTGATGCTTTTTCAATGTCTCCACAACTGCGGCGTGCGACTGTCGCCCCTGCCCGTTCCTTCGAATCGTTAAAACGGTTCCCCCTCCTTCTGTCGGGGGCTTTCGTTTACGTGCTTACGTGCGCGCTCCCGACACCTGTTTGACGGCGTTTGCGTGCGTGCTCTCGACACCTGCGTGTCAGGACTTGCGTGCGCGCTCCCCGCGTCCGCGTCGCGAGGGTCTCCCGCCGGCGAGCTGCTGGGAAGGAGCTGAAGAGCCGAGGCCAGCGTTCATCTTCATTGTTTGGCGTTAAGAAGACCCTTTTGAAGTGGCTAAATGGTCCAGAACTGTTAGTTAGCGTTAGCCGCGTTTATCGTGTCTAAAGTTAACAGCGTGGCTAATGGCACTTCAACCCTCCGTCAATCCTTAAGCCATTAAATAATCATTACGTGCTGCGCCTCTTTGGCTTGGCTGGAACAGCCGTCTCCTGCAGTTCTGTTTTTAGAAGACGGCAGGCACTTCCCTCCCCGCAGCTCTGCAGCGGCAGTGCAGTTGCCTCTGCGCAGAACAGGACTGCTCAGGCTGCGCTGGGATGAATGCAGCCAGCCTCGCGTTGAAGGCACAAAGCATCTGGGATGATGTTTGGGAGGAGAAGATGTGTAAACTTGTGGGTGTGCAAGGGCTAAAGAAATGGACTTGTGACCAAAAGCTTTATGGTTTAGTGACAGGCAAGGCCGTTGTACCTGTCAGCAAGCTACTGTATATGAGTTGCCTCGGTAAAAATACGTGGGGTTGAGAAATGTTATTATCTAATGATAATAATTTAGCCCTGAACACTGCTTGTATGCACGAGGCTGTGCCATGAATGGGGCCCTCTTACGACAATAATGTGCGTAATACCTTTCGAAATCATAAATTCGCTGGTTTGTGGTTAAAGATGCATCAGTTTTCTCCCTCAAACTCCTGCTGTCATTTATCATAAAAATAAAAATTATTGGTACTAGTTTTCCACCTGTCCCTGCAGTGTTCCTCTTCCAACTCTCTTGCCCTATCTGACATGGATGATGTGGGACAGGCTTTGTTTGGGGACTTGGTCTTGTCTCGTGTAACTCGCCCCTCTTCTCCATTTCTTCTGCATCCCAGGGCCCTTGCGCAGTTCTTTGTTTTTCTCTACTGCAAATTCTTATGGCGGACCCTCAAGTTCGTGGTCCGAAAGGTCACAGGCCGATGTGAGCTGCAGCGCATCTGTTACAACAACAAGCCTGGGGCCCGCAGGACACTCAAGATTGGTAAATAGTTGCCTTATGATCTGCGCTGCACTGCTCTGTGACCAATGACCACATGTTGCATTCATTGTATTGTATTAGAAATATTTTTTTTAGCTGATAGCATAAATATTCATGTTAAACTTGTTGATCCAGATAATATTATGCAAGCTTTTTATTCCCTTGCTTGTATTTTATATTTCGTGTGTAATATTTTTCATCTGCTTTGATCACAGTGGGATAAAAATACTCTTGCCATTCTCAGCCTGTTTTGTACTTCCGACGGTTTGAAATTCAAACAGAAGTACTGAAACTTTTCTACATTTATCGGCTCGTTCTTTTTTTGTTTCGTTTTTACAGAATCCTCTCTCAAGTTCTCTAAGAGTGAGGTGAGTTGGGGTGCTGGTGCTGTCTTGTTTTACATTTCATACCAGAACTCAAGAGACCTTTTGGTTTTTGGTGCTGGATTTATGGAGCAGCTCTGGAGGTGATGGATCTCACCCCTGTGACTGTAAATGTCACCCTGAGGGACCTTGCTGTGGCAAAGTAATTTCTCTTACTTTCCATGATTAAGTGCTTCCTCCCCTTTCCCCCAGCTCCTGCAGTCTGCAGTTAATGTCCATCCAGACATGGTTGAGAAGACCATTGACAACATCATGGATTTGAAAAAGATTAACCCTGATACAAACCCGCAGTAAGAGAATTTGACACTTGCTACCTGAATATCCATCCATTTTTATTAACCATTTGTCCTGAGTAGGGTCACAACTTCATCGGGCACTAGGCTATGATCCTGCCCCCGGGTGGGAGACGAGTCCATTGCAGGGTGGTCACACACGGTGGGCAATTTAGTGTGACCATGTAACATGAAACATATCTTTTGACTGAAGGAGGAAACCTATGCAGGCAGAGTAAGAACATGAAAACTTCACACAGAATTTAAACTTATTCCTGACCAGTCCAGGTGCTCTGAGGTAACAGCACTGCTTCTTGGAACAATGAATCAAAAAATTCTGTTGTGTCAAGGCTGGTGATTTATTCTTGATTCATAACTCCTGTTGTTATCCTGGATAAAAATTCAAACAATTCTCTTTTCACACCTGAGGTGCACCTAAGATTCCATACAATGTGTCTGGTTCCCTGTGCTGGAGCTGTGTGCTTTCCTTCAGTGAAATGCTCTGTCTCTGCCCAGGCTGGGCATCTCTCTCCAGGCCAGCCTCTTGCAAATTGTTGGATATCGGAGTCTTGTGGTTGAGGTGGAGAAGTTGCGCCGAGAGCCATATGACTGTGAGAACCCAGAGCATGAGGAGATGCTGCTGAAGGTAGAGCTCACTGATATCCTTTGACTTCTGCTGTTGCAGACGCAGTCATACACCTTGTCGTCGCAGGCATCTGTGATCACTTGCATGTCTGTCCTCATAAACAAAAGGTTATCTTTCATTACATTCACCAACACGTCATGAACTCCTGTCCTTACAATTTAGTCAAACATTGACTTTTTTCCTGAATTTGTGATATGAATTATATAATGTTTTATGCTATTTGTTGTAGCTCTGGAAGACATTGCGCCCTGAATCCCCCCTGAGTGGACGTATTTCCAAGCAGTGGTGCGAAATTGGTTTCCAAGGCAATGACCCTAAAACTGATTTCAGGGGGATGGGACTCCTGGGCTTGTACAACCTCTTGTGAGTGATTTAGACATTAATTTATGTGCTTTCATTTTCGATTATGTGAATGGTACTGAGTCCGAGTTGTTTACCGAACACCAATATTCTTCGCTTATTCATATATACAGGTATTTTGCAGAGCATGACAAGGCCACTGCCCTTCAGGTGCTTCATGACTCCCTGCAGCCGAAACACAGGTGAGTCCCTCTGCTGCTGGCTAACAGAATACGTATCCGGCAGGTAAAAATGTCCGTTTCGATGAAGGTAATGTGAAGAATAACTCGTTTGATCTGTACATTTTCCATGCATGCTTTATTCACATCTCTTTCATGGAGATCTGCTTTTATGTTTCACATTTTTGTAGTATAACAAGAATAACTTTACAAAGCCAAATTCTCATACAATTTTATATAAGCATCTGCTTGTAAAGGTGTAATATGTTGCATCATTCTCTACCTTTGCTCTCATTGGTGTTTCAGTCAGAGTAGTCGCAGCATTAAAACATGGTTTTTTCACTCCTTTCACTTTTTTGCATGCCTAGGACCATATCCAGAGAAGAAGCCAGGTACAAGGTCCTCTGTCTCATTCATTCCACTTTCAAGTTCTTTTTAGTCAGTTTTGTACCATTGCCTTTAATTTTCTTGTGTTTTTACATAGTTCTTTCTTTAACAACACGTGATAGCTTCATACTCCTACACTCTCCTTTTGAGTAAAATTACAGAATACAGATTTGAGGTATGGGATTTTATCTGTGGAGAAGGTTGTGTGTACAGGGTTACAGGGTGTCTGTGTCAGACAGGTGAAGGCTGACACTGTTATTTATGTTGCCTCCACAGTAACATGAGCAAAACTGAGTGGGAGAAGAAGAAGTTTGACAAAGCAATTGGGTAAGTATGTCCTGCCCTGACCATTCCTTAGGAAAAGAGACACCATCCATGCCACTGTAGTAATGTGGTTAGTGATTAGAACCTTCAAGTTTAATGACCATCCCACCAGTAATGGGTATGGTAGTAATAAGTAATACATGTAAAGGGTTAAGAATAAAAATGAACTGAGATGGCAGTCAGCCTTTCTCAAGATGAGAATGGACTCAACAATGATAGAAAATATTTTTCCTGTTATTTTGACACCAGAGTATGTTTATCTTGTGGGTTACCTCCTTAGAAACTCTATGGAAGGTAGTAAACAGGAAACAAGATGGCCATTTACTGCGATTGTCAATGTTTCTTTTTAGCCCATTGGACATGGAAGGCTGTTTCTCTAATAGACAGCTGTAACCGCATCTGTGACATATGGTAACTGCAGTTGTCAGGTATATGTTAGAGCAAATCCGTACGTGTTTTACAACTCTCATTATCCCATTAGTGCAAACAGCAATATCTGATACACATAGTAGCATTTCAGTTCAGTCAGAGTGGCTTTTTACCGTAACAAAGGATATATTATACTCTTTGACACAGGGAGGAGGTACCTACAGATATCTCTTAGGTTACATGGTGTTGCTGCTATCAGAGAGACAGAGAAATAATGAAGGAGGTATTAAGGAAGAAACGACAGCATGCTTTTAAAAGGGCAGAATGATTACCAGGCCTAGCAGTTGGGTTAAGGGTGTAGGAAGGAGATGATGAATTTTTGGGGTAGCGGTGTAGTCGCAATGTCACGGTCGCATGGGGTGCAGATGTTACTTTTACATAGCCTCTAGCAAAGTTGCTTGTGTCCTTACTCTAGAGCGCGTGCTGTTGGTTGACACAGCGAAGACCTGTTCCATACCCTACATATGTGCTGGCTCACTTTGTAGAAGAATTTAAACATTTTTATGCACCTGTTGGTGCTTTCCTGAGGGAAACAAATGCGAGGTGGTTTTGTATAGTGTCCCTGCTTCAGCAATTTTGCGGGCACTAACTGGAGGGGACATGCGACTCAACTCTGATCTCAACCAGCTATACCAAGGCATCTTCCAAGTAAAAAAAATTGCTTTGTAGCGGCTAGCTGGGATTCTTGAAGATAAATTCTTTTCTTCATTTGTTGCGGCACTTGTTTTCTCTCCCTCTTTGGCCTTAAGTGTTGAGTGGTGGCCCTAGGGACTGATTTATTCTCAGCAATGAATGACCCTGAGATTACGAAAGAAAACTTCTCTGTTGTTCCATCCTGGACAGGTACTCCTTTGCCATTGTGGGTATCAACATTACAGACCTGGCATACTCTCTTCTGGTGAGCGGTGCCTTGAAGACCCACCTGTACAATGTGGCCCCAGAGATGCCCAGCTTGGTGCACTTTCAGCAGACTTTCTGTAAGTCCACCTTCCAACACAGACATACATGCAGTTCCAAAAGCATCTTGGTTTAATGTACATGTATGAGATGGTGACTAACTTATAAACATGGAGGAGTTAAATCCAGGCCACTAATGAACATACAAAACATCCATTTAAAGTTGTGGAAACTGAAGTCCATTTGAATTGACGTGCTCTGCATTCAGTGAGTTCCTCCCGCAGACACAGTGTGCCACTTTAGCTTAAAAATCAGGTCATGTAAGTTGTTTGTGGGTAACTGTTGCGATGTCACTGGAGCACCAGAAGGAAGAGGAGGGGGGAATTCTAGATAACTTGACCCTGTTTTCATAGTCTGTTCTCTTCTTTTAGTAACTATTGCTTTAGGGTTCTAGTTTGTGCCATTTACTGTTCTCCAGGTTACCTCATGCAGGAGTTCCACAGGTTCTGGATTGAAGAAGACCCTTGTGACATTATGGAGTTCAATCGCGTGCGCAGCAGGTTCCACAAGAAAGTGCTGAAGCAGCTGAGGAACCCTGACATGGCTCTATGTCCGCACTTTGCTGCCTCTGACTTGCACCTTGTCAACCTCTAATTACCATTGAACCTTCTAGAAACCGCCATGCCCCAGCTGTGTCCTGTCACTGCCTGCATCTCACAACCCCCCCCCACCCCCCTTCCATACAACTACATCATATTCCATTCTGCCGCCTTGCTGCCCTGGGAACACCAGCATCACTGATGACCATGGTGATTGTACACATGCAAGAAAATGCTGTGCAATGTGATCTATATATTATTATTATTATTATTATTATTATTATTAGAATTTTGTATTTATTACTGTTCCATCATTTAGCAAGCTAGGGATGCTTGGTTTCTCCTAGCAAATTAATCCAAACAATGAATCAAAAGAAATGAATCTAAAAAATTAAATTTAATAAAGTATCATGACTGTAATAATAGATGCATTAAAAATAAAAATCCCAATCTAGGCTTCAGTCTTTTTATGGCTGGGTCCTTAGTTAACTGACGAAACTGAGCTTTAGGCAAATTTGAGAGGAATGTAAACTAAAAACTCCATCTGAGCTGTGAATTGGAGACATTTCAAATGGGGAGTGAGGGGAAAAAAATGTTATTATCGATCTTGGCAGTTGATGTATTCTTCATATAGGGAGGAAAGAAACTGCTGTCCGTTGAGGATGAAGGAAAACAAAGAGGAAGAACATTGCTCCCTTCGAGTCAAACGAACAGCAGTCTTGCCATCTGAGCCACACGTCATCGCTAATCAGCTGAGTCTGTCACCCAGTTTAAAGCGAACATGTAAGCAGATAACATGGTTGAATATACATCACTAAGTCAATCATATCATCCAACATCTCCATTCTTTTTGCTCAGACAAAAAAAACACAACCTTAACACTTGAAGAGGAAGACAGTATTATATAATTGCCAAAAAAATTGAAAATGCAAAATTTCTGAAATGGAAACTTCAGAAATAATATAGTGAATGTCATGTGAACAGATTAATGATTGTTTCGTGCGACAAAAAGATTTATATATAATGTTAAACGATGGAATGTGACGTTCATGATCTGCAGCCAAAGCAATAAATCAAAGTAAATTTGACACAATAAATTCCGACCTTTGTAGCTTCAGCTTATTTACGTTCCTCTTTCTCAGGACTGACACACATAAGCTCACGTATAACAAAATATTAAAGTCTGAGTGCCTATTTCAGCACTTGTAGTTCTTCATTAATGCATAACACTGCAAGCTTCCTCTGCTTAAACATCATCCAATTCCATAATTATATTTTATAAGTTATTTTCACATCAGCATCTTACTGAAAATGTAATATAAAGCAAGCATGTTTTGTATGTTTTACTCTAAGCTGTCTGTAATAGCCAGGTGTTCACAGACAGATTGCATGCCAAGTACTTTTATACGCTTTATCTTAACAGGTTTTACTTACTGTGGAACACAGCACCGATTGACAATGTGGTATTTTGCTGCTTTTAGCAACACTTACACTTTCTCTTGTAACATTTTTAGGCAGGTAATGTTTATGTCTTATAGCTTCTATGATATTAAGGTGCACAAATTGTCTGTCGTGTGGAAACATGATTTGGTTGTGTTGGAACTTATGACAGGATTTAGTAGTATCCATGTTTTTGCTGTAAATACGACGTGATCGATGACATGCAGAGGAATCCGTGTTTATCTTATTTAAATAGTTTACTGTAATGTGCAGTTTATTATTCAAGTAGACAACCTTAGATTACCTACTGTAGACTGTGCAAAAAAGCGTAAAACTCAAAGCGTTAAACCTCATCGAGACTGACAGTATGTGACTGTGCCTCTTGGAGGCCTCATTCTGTTGGGCCAACCTGGAGGCCCTGGACGGGAATAAAGAAAGGCACGCTTTGTTTAGTTTACATATAATAATAAAAGTTAAAATATGAACCATGGTTTTGTTTTACAGTTTTTTCCCACCACCGATGATCTTTAATGCCTGCCTGCCACAACCACTGGTATTGACTTGTCTGGTGTGCAAATGAATGGATTTCTCTAACTTCAAGATCTGTTTCCGCTCTTTGCTTATTAAGTTACATCCTCAGGTAACTGGAAGGTTACAAATAATAACATTTAACCAAAAGTTCAGCACGTTGATTTTATATCGCTGGTTACCATTAATTGTTTCATTATTTGTCGTAATTCATGGTTTATTCAGAGAAGCAAATAGCATCCTGTTAGAGCTTTCGCCTTGCAGTCTGAAGGCAACCAAATTACTGTAACGTTTCATAACAATGATGTAATAATATCGTGCTGTATAATGTTGGATATTAATATACTAATAATAATAACTAGTATAATAATAGGCCACTCGATTATACACTGCCAAACCAAAAAGAAAGTCACACACTTTAATATTTCGTTGGAGCATCCTTTAGTTTTGATTCTGGCACGCATTTGCCATGGCATCATTTCAATACGCTTATGCAATGTCACAACATTTATTTCCGTCTCTAGAGTTGCATTCATCTTTCACCAAAATCTTGTATTGGTGATGGGAGACTCGGCCCGCCGCGTGAAGTCTTCTCCAGCACAAAATCCCAAAGATTCTCAATGTGGTGGCCAACCCATGTATGAAAATGTCTCATGCTCCTTGAAGCACTCTCGCAATTTGAGCCAACCCGATGAATCCTGGCATTGTCATCTTGGAATACTAAGAAAAAATCCATTGATGGATGGAAAAACCTGCTCATTCAGTCTAGTCAGGTAGTCAGCTGAGCTCATTTTTTGGGCACATAACATTGTTGAACCAAGACCTGACCAACTGAAGCAAAACCACATCATGACACTAAGTTAAATCGAGGTGGTGATGTTTTTTTGGCCGGGCGGTGTATAAAATTCTGGAAAACGCCATCCACTACACTGATTACATCACAAATATGGCATAAAAACCGATTTCGAAACTCGTGACCCCCAACCTTCCAAATTTCTGGTTTCCCACGGAGGTTTTGTGGTGATCCTCCGGATGAGGTCACGCCCATACAGAAACAGACCAATAGGAGGCATGTTTTTCTAACTCAACCAACGCAGTTACTGTCCGTGGTACTGAAGTCGGTGTTGCACAAGTGGTGCCGCCCTGCGTGCTGATTGGTGGGAAGCGACGCTTAGCCCCTTCATTGGCAACCGAATTTTGGGAAGGCTTAGCCACGCACGTCACACCTTTTTCTGCTTTTTGGTTCGTAAGGGTTACGTCTTACAAAAACTCTTGGAAACTCGGTTAACGTTGTGTGATGAGATGGAGAAAATAGCAGAGTCAAGAAGTAAAGTAGGGCTGCTGTTTCAGTTTCACAGAAAAACACACAGAGAAAAGCTTTTAGTGCTTGATCAAGTTTCATTTATTGTTTTTTTAAAGTTTTTTTTCTGAATGAAAATAAAATGACACTGTAAATAAGTTTAGTACCTCATTTAGTAACTCACAACTGATGCATCTCATGGAGTACAAAATTTTGGGGATCATCAGGTTTCAGTGTGAAAACTCATGAATGCTGACAATGTAACAAATGTTTATTTGCATGAATCACAATGTTTGGTGCCAAAAATAAAAATAAAAAACAGGAGTATCCAATGTGGGACTTTCAAAATCTTGTCAATATAAAATAAAAAACAGAAAGGTAATTTTTCATTTTAGGGACACAGTGGAAGTCACTAAGTGATGATGTTTAGGCGCGACTGAATGTGGCTTGTTGTTACTGTTGTTAATATAAATAAATATATAAATAAATAAATAGGTAACTCTTTAAAAAGTACAAAAATCAACAATCAAGAGGTCTGCAATTGCACGTAATTGAATTTATGAATAAATAAATAGATAAATAGTGAAGCTGAACACCCGGCAGTGGTGCTGCTGTTCTAGCTGTGCTGCTTGGACCCCAGCAGGGTGAAGTCACGTGCCAGTTTGCCCAGATAGCAGTTCAGGTCCCGCAGGATCACGTAGCCCTGTAGTCTGCTGGACCACAGCTGCAGTGATGGGAGAAGAGGGGCATTGTGGGCCGGGTTCCAGGGGGCTTGGCCGAGAGCCGGGTCGAGACTGGTTTCAAGCGAAGGGTCAGGGGAAGCGCTCGGCCCAGAGGTGCTGTTCAGCCACAGAAGCTGCCAGAAGGAAACAGACCGGGTGTACTTTAACAACACACAGTGAGACATCATTATAAACTAAAATTTCCTCACCAAAAGAGATCATGCAGAAAAGTTTGGCCATTGAGGGTTTCGTGTTTGCTTTTTTGTATTTTAAATTTTCTTGGTTCTACAGCACCATCCGTGCATGAAAACTCTGTGTGTGTTTGCCAGCCTGTATAGTTGTATCTCTTACATCTTGTATTCTCTTTCTGGAATTTACCTGCGTTTCAACCTGTTGAATGAGGTCTCGCAGGTCCATCTGCACGCTAGACATGGCCTGAATCAGGGTGGGAGCCGAGCGGCCTCGTAGTTTCAGCCCCTGTGTTCCCCCCTGCTTCTTCTTCTTTTCTGCCTCCAGCTGGCGATGTTTTATGTCCAGATGAGTCCAGAATGTCTGCAGGTCCTGCCGTGCCTGGTTCAGACGCTCCCAGTCCTGTTGAGGTTATGCGCGCGCGCACACACACACACACACACACACACACACACACACACACACACACACACACACAGAGGCAAATATACATATGGATTGGTCTCAGGTCAAACTCATCAAAGAAAGCAGCTAACAAAAAAATCTTTCTTCACTGAAATAATTTATAGGATTTCCAAACATGCACAAAATGTGCACAGTCATCCTCCAATAAGCAAACATGTAAAGAAAATATCAATTTAATTCAATTCAATTTTATTTTTATATAGCGCTCTTCTCACTGTAGTGACAGAGCGCTGAACAGACATGACAAAGGCAGTATACATGTACAGTTGGTATCTGGCCACGCAGGAGAGGAAAACAAAAGACTTCTTTCTACTAGAGAATAGGAGAAAAATAAACCTCTGGGGGTCCTTGTGCCAATGGAAGCCCACCCCTCCTGGGCATTCTATATCAAATCTTTGTTTTTTCAAAAACAAATGCAAACAAATCTGTGAGCATGTGCACCTGCATCTGAAGCCAGAGGTTGTATTCTATAGCGGTGGAGGGCAAGGTTTGTAGAGCCAGGCTTCGGTCCTCAAACTGCTCATCCCCCAGCTGCTCTCCTTTCTATGGCCACAAGCGGGAGCAAAGTTTTCACATCCATGAATATCACAGCTTTTCATATAGCAAGCAGCACTTTTTCTTTGTCCGTGTGTGTATTTGCACCCAGTACGAGGGATTAAGTATGTAAGAGGTCTTGCTGGTAAGTGAAAGCTTAATTTTTAATGGTGCATTTGTGTGTGGGTGTGAGAGAGTTCTAATATAGGGGTGGTTTGCTCCTTACATGCTGTGTGTTTATGTAGAAGATAAATGAGGATCAGGCCTTACGTATTGCAGCAGAAGGTTCTGGACCCGGGTTCGCATTTTCCTGGTGAAACTCAAGGCGTTAGAGAATGATGGTGCCCTCTGCTGGCGGGGAGGCAAAGGGGAGCAGAGGGGCAGCAGCACGAGGGTAAAGAGGAGCTGCCACATGGAAGCCATGCTGGAGAGAAAAGTGCATGAAGGTTATCATCTGAGGGAAATCTATGCACAGAGAAACGTTGCAAATTAACTCTTCATTTGAAATAAAGAACTGAATGCATTATTGGGCAGCCATAGAGTGCTCCATCCAGGATATTATCTCATGTGTTCTGTTACTCTAGAATAGCATCTGGATCACTACAACCAAAGCAGCTGAAGATAATGGATGAATGGATGAATGGATTATTAAGATTTGTGTTGAAATTGTTGCTTCATATCCATGTTGTATTTCTACACAGTAAAACACCAAACACCAGGCCCAATTAATTTAAATCCGGCTGGCCTATAATGCAGCTAAACAAACCATGTCCAAGTTTTCAAGGACAGTGAAAGAAGTCAAGGCACCAAGGAAAAGGAACCCGAACACAGACAAACAGATCTGAGTCACTCCAGACCACTTCAGCAGCCGAGAAGTCAAGGCCAGTTTTATTTTCTTTTTTTCATGTACTTATTGTGCTAGTTCTGATCTACTAATGCTGATATAACTGCTAAACTTTACCTCCATCTGTGTCCCTGATATTCAGTGTTTTGTTTTTTAACTCCACCACTGTGGTCTGACAAAGTCAAAGAGGTTGGAGACAAAGTCAGAGAGGCGAGATTGCGTTGGTTTGGACATGTGCAGAGGAGAGATTCTGCACATATCGGGAGAAGGATGGAGCTGCCAGGCAAGAGGAAGAGAGGAAGGCCTAAAAGGAGATTTATGGATGTGGTGAAGGAGGACATACAGGTGGTGGGTGTGACAGAGAAAGATGCAGAGGACAGGAAGAAGTGGAAACAATTGATCCGCTCTGGCGACCCCTAACGGGAGCAGCCGAAAGAAAAAGAAGACTATGGTCCAACACAAAGAATACCCCATCTCATGTAAATAAACTTTTAAAGAGAGTCATGCTGATTTTATGCAGTGATATCAGTGAAACTGTATTCCAGAATAAAAATTAAAACTATTTTAGGCCAAAAAATTCATACAACAAAGTTTTAAACACAAATTTGTTTACTGTTCATTTATTGCTTATTTAATGCTATGTGGAGCATAGATTACTTTCTAACACTTATGAGTCTGGATCATCCTTGTAATTTAATTTTATGTGCCTAATAAAGGCTTAAGGCAGAAAAGTAGTGGAAAGAAACAACACGACATACCTTTTGGTCTGTTTGAGCTGGATTAGTTGTCAGTGTGTGACCTTCAATCTGATGTGCACAGACCACAGAGCTCCATGAAACCCATATATATACCAACAGTTAGTTTCATTATTGAGGTTTTTTTGTTGGTGTTATTTTTTTAAAATGAATTTTGTTTTGTGTCAATGACGTCAGGAATTTCCCTCAACCTGCAAACTCCTAGTCCCTTTACCACAAATCTTCTCTCCGTGAGGTCTCTGTAATCTATGCATACTTTGTAGTTTCAGGTCCTGTGCTGTGAATGAGTGTTTAAAATCATTGTGTAAACTGAAGTAAAAATAGTGTAAATGATGGCTCTACTCTTAGAAAGAATCAGTCAGTATAGATTTACTGAATGTGGTGATATGCAATGCAAAGTGCTAGTACTTTGATAGCTGTTATAAGTCAGAGTTGGTACCAGGCACTGAATACTGGTCCAGTTCGAAACCAGTTTACCACCTTTTACACACTTACTGTGCAGGGACACATTGCCTGTTTTATGTAACTTCATCTACCGGAAGTCCATTCGCGGATGCTCAGGCCTGACTGGTGATTTTCAAAACTGGTGGATGTTATAAAATGGGTGGTGATTATTTTATACACAACAACTAAGCTCCTGCACAAAATCAAATTAAAAAACGTAATTTTATAATAGCAAATTTGTCCTTGTGAAAAAGTGCCATGTGATCGGTGCATGACCTTGGTTTAGGTAGCGCTCAAGGGTTTTTAACTTTTGATCATTTTCATCATAAGTCTAAGAATTAACTGCTGTAAAGGGTTTAAAATTCAAAATAAAATAATTATTTCTGAAACTTATATTACATTTCAAGCAGCTGTATTACAAACAGAGCTACAGAGAGAAGTGAAACCCTTTTTTATGGTCTGGCACCTTTTCTGCAAATAGAAAGTAGAGTTTCAAAATTATCGGCCTCTCTAGACCTGCTAGCTGGTGAAAATGGGGAGCTGCGTGGGGAAACCTTACGAGAAATGCCAGCTCACACAACGGTTGCCATTTCATTTTCTTTGGTTTACACTTATTTCAATGTGAAAACAAAATTTAAGTCATGCAAAATCAAGCTCCGAATTCATTAGGCAAACTGAACAATATGTGACAAATGTGCTTTATGACAACAACAACTGTGCAATATCCAAAAATCCTCACTGCTATTGAAATAAAGATGACGGATCAGCTTGTTGTTCTTGGAACACGTCATTGGGAAATAAAAGTCAGCAAAGGGGCTTCTCCTTGTATTTCTGGTTTATTGTCAGTGGTGTGGATTCTCTCGCTTACTTATCTTGCTTCCTACAAAGAAACTCCCTCCACTCGCCCCCACTCATACACCCACACGGACACACCCTCAGGGACACTAGAGGATTTTGTGCGGAGGAAGCCAAGAAAAAAAGTTGCTGATGTCAGAAGAAAACCCACTGAATGAGGAGACGGCTCAGCAATGCTCTGAAACTTGTGTTAATATTGCCATATTGTTAACAATTGTGTCAACAATTTCTCTACTATATGATATTCTTGTCTTCTCTGTTGCTGGTTATATATCAGTTATTGTGTTGCTGGGCTTGAGTTCTCCATTGATACTGTTGACCATAATGTCCTTGTTCAGTAGAGTTGAAACCCTAGTTGAATTAAAGGACACCGTTCTAAAGGGGTTCCATTCCTTGTCTAATTGCCAGCAGTTTCTACTGAAAAATGATGGGAGCTTCTCTTCATTTGTGGCCAATGCCATGAATGGGGTTCCTCAGGGTTCGGCATTGGGTCCTTTATTGTTTTCGCTTTATTTTCTATCACTATCATTATGAGTGTTTCCATTCATAAACACCAAGCAATACTGAGTTGTATGTTTCTTTTACGCCTAATGATTTATGGCATGCTGTGTCTTTAGCAAATTGCTTTACCAGTTTGCAGCTGTGGGTGAGTAGTGGCTTTTTTTCCCTCTGGTAAAAATTAAATATTTGCAGAAAATTGTGGTGCTGCAACTATTCTTTAGCTAGACTTTAGTTAGACTGAATTTTAAGTTTACTGAGCATGTTAAAAATTCATTACACTTCCTTCCATTGAGAAATGCAGCTAAACTGAGGCCATTCTTACAAGAATTAGAATCAGAGTCAGAATCAGATTTATTGGGCAAGTATGCTCACACAAACAGGGAATTTGACTTTGATTATGTAGCAGAGATATTGAAAAGCAGGACTGACCCCTGTAAATCAGACTCTCCATATTGGTCCATGTCTAAGCCATAGTTCATACAGAATCCCACTGTTGCTGCTGCTGCTAGAATTAGGAAGTGTAGCCATATAATACAGGGTCTTTTGCTGCATTGGCTTCCTGCTGAACTTAGAATACATAATAAAATCTTACTCAACTTATAAAGCGGTGAATACCACTGCTGCAGCTTATCTTAGTGACAGTTCTTATATTCGAGAGCATTGCTATCAATCATCAGATTTTGGCTAAAGTACTTGTGATCAATAAAATTACAGTAGGAAGATGTGCTTTTACTGTAGCTGTAGCACAGCAGAGCTTTGGAATCATCTGCCAGATATTGTCAGAAATGTCCCTTCTGTCCCAGCCTTTAAATCCAGGCTTAAGACTCATCTGTTTGCTTAGGTGTAGCCCACATATCTAATGCTCAGCTTTTGCCCGCTGCACCTCTATGTCTTGTCCTTAAATGTATAACTATGTAGTATCTTTGTCGTTACTTGCTGACCCCACATCTTGTTTCATTAGAGTCTTTCTGTACCTCCTAGTAGCCTGGGAAGAACCACTAAATCCCTCCCAAGAGGCCTGACAAAATGAGCTGTGACACCAGAGGTCCATGCTGATGGAAGGTGATAGCTGCATAACATAATGGATAAGATCAGCACAGCTGCCCCTGGATGGTATTTTATTTCTAGTGTCTACAACAGTGTGATAAACAACTCTCTAGTTATTTTTTGTTTTGTTTTCCTTTCCTCAGTTGCCAGCTGCCTAACTGTAAAGCTTTATTTGCTGGTGTAGTCCTTATAGTTATTAAAGATATAGCTAACCTTCATTTACAAGCCTACTCTGTATTTGTTATATTTTCTACTGGACTGAATTGAATTTTGCTTATGATGTTGATCTATTATTTGCATACACTGCTGGGGATAACTGGTAAAAGCAGTAAAAAAGTAACATAAAATGTTATTAGAGTCCTTGTTTTGGTACCATGAGACAGCAGAACAACTTCAGTGCACCATGTCTTACATTCTGCATGTGTGTGGACCTGTTTTGGATTTTGTACGAACAATCATCTCACATTTTATGTTGGTAAAAAGCCATCTGAAGCTTCACCCAGAACGTCCTGTGGGACACACTCAGCTAGGCTGAGATGTAGTGTATGAGATGGAATTTCATATAGTTTAAATTTTCACCATGTAATGTTCTCGGCCTACCAAAAATTTTTACATATAACATTGCGGATAATGGCATGATAATAACAGATGAAACTACATCCTTCATTTGCAAATATTAATTATTATTGAATAGTATTGAGAAATATTTTATTTTGGAAGACACCTTTATGCTGGTAAATTCATGTAAAGTTATGCATGTGAAACCCTGCAACCCCATTCCTTTTCCACAAGGAATTGACTGGGAGAAGATACTGCAGAAACTACTGAAGCAGCAACCTGCAGTTTCAAGAGGATCTATCTGAGAAGATACAGGTGAAGTGCAGTGTCCTGTAGTCACAGCTTTGGAAATGTTTTTACAAGTCAAACTCAAACATTTCTTCATCTAACTGGAGAATTCACTAATTTCATCTGTCTCAGTGGCTAAGCTCAGACCTTTGCTTCTCCCAACAGACTTCATGGTCGGTTTTAAAAAACACATCGACCGCCAACAATAACAGGGGTGCTGGACTCAGGGGCTGCACTTTGACCAGAGTGTTTCTGTATCTGCATCTCTGTGTCTGTTGGTGAAATGCAGCTTTGTTTAATCTCAGGGGAACATCGTTGTAGAGAAAGCGTCTACTAGATGCAAAAACATTAATGTAAGTATTGCGGTGCTACTGTGATCGAGACATGCAGTTGCAAACACACACGCATTCATAGTCTCGCCCCTCCAAGCACAGAGGTGTGCACATTGTTTCCGTCTGGAAGGAGCCAAGCACAAAGATAGAAACCCCCTCACAGTGAAATTAAAAATTTTTCTTCTGGTAATGCTGCGGTGATTCACACTGCCGGCAAAGGGGTGGGGGGGCATCTTGTCCTGGTATGGTAGTTTCACTGCACCAAAATGGGGAGCGGGGTTACAATGGAACCACAAGAATGGAGGGGGGTTTACCTTGTCTACCCCTTGCAAACACCGTAAAGAGAAATTCCGCCAGAAGGTGACTGCAGCTGCTGAAATGGCCTCAAATTTCTAGCAACATCGTATCATTCATTTATTATTTATTAGTTTACTGTAATTGTTTTATGTTTAAACTATGGTGCATAATGAAATTGGCAATTCTGCAAAATCTCTCCACACTGAAGCCCATTGAAGATGTTGGTAGTGCTGCCTATTAACCCAATGAATCACAAAGATGCAAGAAGGAGCCATTTTTACTTCACTAATAATTTTGCTTTACTGTAAACTATACTTTTTAGAGAACCTAAGTCATGCATGTAAATAATAAATAGACTGCAGAAGTTTGAACAGAAAGCTTATTTATTATATAAATTCTTTTTCGCTTTTTCGTGACCTCTGACTGTAAAGGGAAGCAGGTAGTGTGGTGATTAGAAGCATGGAAGTGAAACCCAAGTAAAATTGTTTCAATGAAATGTAAACAGTGCAAACGGGTAAAATGTTTGCTGTAAAAAAAAATGTTTAAAAATAGGTGCCATTCCACTACATCATCTTTGGAGTGAATCACAACGCAGATGGTCTGAAGGAGCTGAACACTGATTCACCATGATTTACTGGCTCAGGATTACCTGAGTCCCCCTGAAATTCATTTCTTGGAAAATTCATGTCTCGTGTTGTGCTGCGAAGATTTGTTGAGCCCTGTGACTCTCAAAGTCTGCAGATGCCTGTCTAAGGACTTTTAAAGAATTAGAAAACACCATTATAACTAAAACTGTGGAAAATGTGACTAAATCATTAAAAAAGAGTTCCAGCTGCCTTGGTGTCTGAATGAATGCGAAACACGGGTTTCCTAAGGGGTTCCCTTCGTGAGTCTGTGACGTGTAAACCCACAGTGCCAAGTTTACCCTGTAGTTTTACTTTCTGTAGCGCTGCGTTTGTCATCATTCTGTTCATTCCTTCCTTCTCTGTTTCACTTCATTCTGGGGGGCATCACCTACAACTTCCAAACTTTTCTTAAACTAATTTTCATGACTAAACTTTGTCAGGCCTTTACCCAAAGCGAGTTAAGAAACTACATAACCAAGTATTTGTAGGACTGACACATTTATTCAGCAGGCTAAATTTACCAGGGTACTTCTACCCTCTTGGTGCAGCAGGAGTGGGATTTGAACCAAGGACTTTGTGATGAAAACAAGCCGAGTTTCTGCCCTACCTGCTGACCCTCCACCCTAAGCTGTAATGGTTGAACATGGATAAATAGAAAAAGAGACAGTCGACTACATCTGTTTCTTCGTAAGCCACTTTCCCATTATGCACTGGTTCACAGTGACAAAATCTGCTCTGGCTTAATATTATTCTTCAGCTTAAACATTTTATTTACTTAAATGGTCCCATCCCCAATTGGGTTTATTTACTCCATGAAATCATACGGTTAGGTGAGTTCTTGTCAGTTACCAACAAAATTATTTCTAATGGAAAAATTGGTTTACAGCTGTGACCTCACAGTAGGAGACAGGCTTATACTAGCATCCCACAAGGCTTGGCTATTGCGGTAGGGCATAGGTTTCATACCTGTTCAGTCCATAGGTGGTTTGTGTGGGTTTCCTCCAAAACACAGGTGTTTCAGGAGGATTGGTGACTAAACGTGTGTGCGTCTGTGTGCGTGCGCCCTGTAGTTTCAAGACAGACTCTGGATCGCCGTGGCTGCACTTATGGATGGTAAATGAGTAAATAAAACTTAAAAATAAGATTTTAAGTGTTGAGGGTACAGTTTCATAACCAGGTGCCCAGTGATTTCAAGACAGACTATGAAACTCCATGACTCTGAGTGGGATAAAGGGCTTCATGATGATGATGGATGAATGATGGATGGATGACAGTTTTAAGCACACAGACAGCATGCAGCATTACTAACAACTGTCTAAAATTAGACAATGTTATTCAGTCATAGGACTAAGGCTTTATATAGAGCTATAATCACCATTTTGACAGCAATTGGAAGTTTTCACACAGAATTTAGCCATAAAACTCCCTGATAGAAAACAAATTGTCCATCCATCCAAGTGTAAATTTTTGTTCCAAAACATCAAGCAGTGATGCAGCTGTGCAGAATGAAATACCTGCTGTGGAAATAAAATCACTATAAAATATGAAATATATATTTATTATAAAAAATATATAAAATATGATGAAGCATAAAAATTAAAATGAAACTGGATTAAAAATGCTGCTGTGCTCAGTAACAAGACTGTGGCATGAAAAGTGATGTGTGTTTCCACAGGTTGTTGTAGCGGCACCCATTTTTATCGCAGAGGAGTTTACAGTTTATTTACTGTTTTATAATAAATGACATAAACACTCCCACCATCATTAAAACCTACAACTTAAAAATGTGTTTTCTTCAGGAAGCGGTTACATGTTTGTCATCTGGCAACAAACAGCTGAGATGAATCCCCCCCAGGTCTTTGGATCAGGATTAAAACATGCAAGAGAATCACAACAAACTTATTTTGGTTTTTTCTTTTGTGTCCAAAAAAACAGAACTCACGTCCAAAACTGCATCAGACTGAAAACGATACCAATACTGATACTGAAACTCTCACTTTTACAGGAAAGAAAGAGAACTGTGCAATAAGATGGGATCAAAGAATTAGCCTTTTACGGTATAATGGAGTATCACCCTGAAAGATGAGACTTGAGCTAAGATGCACAACTAGAAAATCACAGATGGTGATGGGAGAGTGAAGGAACTTCTGAGCAGAAGGTGAAGGCTGCAGAATGAAGGGAGTTGGTGCTTTCAGGCACTGCACCTTTGGTGAAGCAATGTTTCTCAAGTATCTCCAGAGGTGAAATGTAAACTGCGTCAGTTACTCAGGAAAAAAAAAAAAACTGCTGAAGGTGTACAGTGGTGCAGCTGGGGTTTGAATCCAGCTGAGTCTGTATGGGGTTTGCAGGTTCTCCCCATGTCTGTGTAGGGTTTCCCACAGTCCTAAGACATGTGTTTTAGGCTGCTTGGTCACTCTAAATTGGTCATTGTGTGTGTGTGTGTGTGTGTGGTCCCCCTGCAATGGTCTGGCCTTCCCTCCAGGATATAGTTTCATAGCCTGGCCCCATTAATTCTGCGATGGGGTCCAGACCACCAGCTAACCGGGACACAGCCGTTAGTGACGACAGGTGGATGAACTTTTGTCGAGGAGCTTAAACTTCCCTCTTTTTACACGACCAGCAGGTGTCGCTGTCGGTTTTGTCCCCGGTATCACAATTTTATCCAAGGTGACATAAGGTGTCAGGTAATCCGTTCTATAACGATTTACCCAGCAAGGGATTCGTACTGGCCCGTTTCTGGGGAAGTGCCTTCTTGAAGAAGTGGGCTTCGACCCAGAAACATCCCACGGTGAGACGAAGCTGCGTCACCACAGTGTTTTCCAGCTGGGCTGACCGACTGCCACGTCTCGTCCTGGTTAACACAGCGCAGACTTTAACCACTGCGCCCCCTGCCGGATGTCCTTAATCCATAAAACTCCATAAAGTATACGGAAATGTACATGTTAGGGTTTCAAAAAAAAAAAAAAAGGGGGAGTAGGGACACTTACTTCAGACATTGTTTTATATACTTTTGGTCTCCCTGCTCCTGCCACGTTCTTACCCTCCGGCTTTTGAAGTAAAACACTAGTAAGTCACTGTTAGGTGGTGCACGTAAGGTTGCGCTTGTGAAATACTGACCTTTGACAGCGGAGGAGAGGAACACGTGAAGCGCACACGAGTGTGCGGACCCTGGGTGCAGGATCAGGATTTTTATTTATGATGCTTCGCTGTGAGCGCCGAAAAGCGCAGATAAAAGACACGAGAAACGCAAGTCGCGGCCATGAGCCGGCGCGCCAGGGCGCTGCGTTGCGTTGCGTTGCGTAACCGCGGTCCGGGCTCACGCAGCGGAATGTTCTGCTGACGAGATCCCCTGGGAAAAGCTGTGGACTTTACCTCCGAAATATCTTCTCGCTAATAAAGCGAGAGAGGTTTCCTCCGAATTATTACGTGGACTTTATTCTGCTGGCACCTTTATTCCAACACTTGACAAAAGACATTGATGCCGGGCGCTCGTTCTGTGAAAGCCCTCCCCAGCAACGGGCCTTCGTTCGCTTTATTCTGCAGCCACGCAAAAAATTTTGGTCTGGTTTTCTTCGCACAAGAAACACGACGTGTATTATTGTTATTTGTTTTTCTGGACACACGAAAACTAAAGGTGATGGTTGCTACGTAGTAAACCTGT
Organism: Heterotis niloticus; assembly: GCA_018136845.1. Lineage (NCBI taxonomy): Eukaryota > Metazoa > Chordata > Actinopteri > Osteoglossiformes > Osteoglossidae > Heterotis > Heterotis niloticus. Next base: position 6,062,742 of record CM030899.1, on the reverse strand, counting down.
TTCTGTTATTTTATACACAAGCGCAACTTCAGTAATAATAAAACCCTTTTCCTCTATTTGTACACAAGATAAACCAATACAAGAATACAATTCAAACCTCAAAACCCCTAAAGCTGACGGAACTGCGTTTCGGTTGACATCATCGCATTTATGATGAATAATAGCGCAATCTTCGGGCATTTTGTGAAAATGTCTACTTTTATTCTGCCTTTGTTGCGATGTTTGTCATTGTCGACAATGTTAATAAAGTTCTATACAAAAGTCACTCGCTCACACGAATGTGGCTTTGCATCTTCGGGAAGAATCGCGTCAGGCAAGATTGCATTTTTTCACACTTTATAAATGAATCTAACATTTAACAAAAACAACCAAACAAAGACAACCTCTCGAAACAGAAAAAAATACCACGGCGGAGTGAATCAATAGGACTTCTCAGAACAAACCGATCTGGTTTTATAAAGAACAGTACCGATTGCACTTTATTGAACAACTTATATCCAAACGGATATACCTTCATTTTATGTTTTTTTTTTAATCCATCGTCCTTAAATGGTTGGTCCGAAGGCAATCCCGGAAACAGTGGGCTCGGTATTTTTGTGCATTTCGTGTATTTTATTTATGCATTTTAACATGAACATCTTCGGGATACAGATATACTACACAATATTGTCTACCATTTGCTACAGTTCACTGAGCAAGGCGAGACTGTAAGCTTCCTCTAGCGCCACCTGCAGGCGGTTTAATGTCCCGTCAGAGCTGCCGTCCTGCCCGCCAAAGATTTCCAGTTCGAATCCCACCACGGCAGCCTGCTTACTCTGAATAACTTCAGTAGGAATGCCGTGGTGTTTAAGGGTCTAGCTTTATGCGCTGCCTTGGACCTAGAAGTTAGATAAATAAAGGATCCTCATGGACACAGCCGTTCAGTGACCCAGCCGCTCCGCGCTGAATCACGGCCATTACTGGCGGGCGTCTCTCCTCACCAGGGAGACGGGCTGGCAGCAGCCGCTGATTTCGCTCTGGTCGAGACCCATAAAGGAGTCCGGTAGCATTTACAGTGACCTTTGGATCAGTAAAATACCGTGGAGATCACGGATCCACTTTACTAGCAAAGTAGCCGGGACTAAACAGTGTTTTATTATTTGCCTTTCGTGACAGTTTCGCGTACGGGACGGTTTATCCTTCATCTTGTTCGGAAGTGTCGTGTTTTACTGTACAATGATACTTTAAAACACTTTACTGCACATTTTCATCCGTTGATTTTATTTTATTTTTTAAATTATTTGCACATTTAAAAGACGTCTGAGAAGCGTGGTGTCCGGTAAATATAAGGCAAGCGCTGCTTAGAAAGAGGGTGGAACGGAGATGCAGATGGTGTTTCCAAGGGGATGGGGTTAAAGCAGTGTATTAAAAAGATCGTGAATTTGCAGACTCTGTAGATTATACTACTTAGCATTTTACTTTACATATGTGAAAATATAAAGTGAAATTTTCAAAGTTTGTGTTCAAAGCACGTGAACCAGCATGACACTGAAGTGCGGTGAGCCAAAATGTACCTGTGTTTCCACAAAAGACTGGATAATTCTAGCCAACAATTATATACTTTGCGCACAGGAAAACCAGTTGGTTTTTCTTCAGTACCCCTCGATTTCAGATTTCAGCCCCGTTTCCCGGTCAGCAAGTGCCGTTGGGACTCAACCCAAAATCCTACGGTTGCGGCGGGGCTCAGTAGTTGACGCGTAATTAGATGTAGAAGCGGAGTTTCTGATTGGACGCAGCTTCTCCCTGGGTCCCCGATTGTCCAATAGGGGCACAGCTATGTTTCTGCGCCTTCTGAGTGTAAAGATAAAAGCGGCAGACGGGAGACCCGCTTACCCTTCCCGTCCGAACCGAGCACTTCTGCTTTGGGTCACTTTTCAGGTAGGACGTCTCACAGTTCACCCTCAGGCGGTGATCTGCCGTTTATGAAGTCTGTTTAGCTGTAAAATAAAAGGAGTGCAAAGGTTGTGTAAAATGTATGCAGGGAATCAATTTAAAGATGTGTTACCTACAAATGAGTCAAAGTGTCGTTTAATATGACAAAAAGAGAAAAAATATACGCTTGAATTATATGAACATATAAATATTGCCTAAGAGCAACTTTAAGGTTAAGATGTAGTGTTTGTAAAATTATTCTAAATTACAATTTTGTCTGCAGTTGGAGACTTTGATTCTTATAAATAACTGCAGTACAATTTACAAATAAATAAATCCCAAATCAGTGAATGGAGCGATGCTGGCTCCACTGTTTGTGGATGATTGAAATCCTGCAGAGGAGCATCTATGTTATCATTTGAGAGCTGATCTGTTTTCTGCTAGAGGAATGCAATAATATGCCTGCTGGTTGTTAAAATTAAACAGTTATATTAGCATTAATAGCAATTATGCTTGTTGCATTTATCAAGCTGAAGCGCAGCACAGTACTAATAAAATATGGCTTTCTGTAATTATCAATAAATAGTATTCACAGAATATGTGCACTTCAGCCTGCTTAAATTCAGCGATCCTCTCACTTTTCTATATGTCTTTAAAAAATGCTGTATGTCTTGTAGGTGAACTGGCAGCAAATGTTTACACTTTTTATTATAAAAAAAATTGGTGACTATTCAGCAAAACTTTTTTAAAATTTACTCCTACCGTTGTGACTGGCTGGGTGGTCTGATATGTTGCGGGTGGGAGGGCATGTAGCGGGAGGTGCCAGTCAGTGGCTTGCAGGGCCTTAAGGTTGTTGGAGGGGTCAAGGTCAGGTGACTGTGTTGACAAGGGTGGGTAAGGTGCTGATTCCTCAAGAAGCCCTGTTAACCTTAGGAAAGAACTACTGGCAAATGACACTGATTGCTGACTCAGCTGAGAGATAGCTAAAGAGGAAGTGTTAACAGCAATACGATATACCTTAAGCCCATGTGACTCTTGTTATGATTAAATTCTTATAATGGTATTAATTTAATCCTACAATAATCCATCCCATTCATACCAAAACCAATCTCTCAGTCTCTTGTGAAAATAATTTTACAAAAATGTGGCCATTGCTGCTGAATACATACGAAGATGTTAAAGGGAAATGGGTTCCTCTTAATATATTGATTGGTACTACGGTGAAATCAGCAGCACTGTGATGTAAGTAATTCACCAGTCTTGAGTGTTGTCTTCACTCTTGTGGCAGCATCATATAGCATAAACGATACTTTTGACCCCCTTAGTGGCCATACCTTTGACACTATAGGTATTCCGTATTAGGGTAACCTCCTTACCATTTTCTTCACAGTTGTGGGGATCCTCCTCCAGCTTTACGTCACAGCTCCAAGAACTGTGGTGAAGCAGCCATGGCTCCCTCACTGGCTACAGCTTTCTCCCGCCGATGGTGGATGGCAGTTACAGCAGTGGTGGAGAACTTGCTCTTCTCTGCTGTACTGCTGGGCTGGGGATCCCTGCTCATAATGCTCAAGTCAGAAGGCTTCTATTCATATCTGTGTCACGAGACCGGTAAGCTGTGAGGGGCCAGAGCAGGTGTGGGGTGGTGTTTTCTGCAAGATCTTCAATAGCAGAAAAGTCTTTAAAAGTCTACATTCTGAGCTACCTAGGTGAAATTAAAAAAATGTAGCGTTAGAAAGGTTAATAATAATAATAATAATAATAATAATAACAACACTTGAAATGTCATCAAATAGGAACAGCATTACCCTTAAAGATGTTGTGTCCAAACATCACCAGATCAGGTTCAGTTCTTTTCAGGCACAGAAAACAGAAAAAGGTCTAATGTGTATGTTGTGTTATATACCAGCAAACTTTATTTCCTTTAAACTTCTGCAGTTTAGTACATTATTACACACGTGTACGTGTGTGATGAAAACATTTGTGAGGCTCACAGTCTTTGCATTCGCTGTGCCTGTAACATCACCACTCCTGCTTTTCTAAATCTTGCCAGAGAACAAATTCATGTTTTTCAAAACAGTAAGTAGCCTGTGTGTGTTACGTACACTCTGAGTGTGAGGTTATCACATGCTGTGTCTGATGCTATGACTCCCTCTTATCAGAGTCTTTTTGGTGTGTAATGAACTTAACTCTGCAGAAACTTCACTTGCAGTGAGAAACACCTGTGTGCCAAACTTGAAGTCTGTGGCTTGAATAGCAAAGTTGTGGATTAAGAACAGACAGACAAAGATTGAGCTTTATAGATACAGAGATTTTCTTGAGAAAGAGGAAGCAGAGACTGGGGGAAGGAAAAACAACATGGGCTGAATCCTCTGTTTGTTCAGCAGTTGGAATCCATTCTACACTGAGGCAGACAGTTAAAACAATTCTGCAAACATACTGAGCCTCCCAGGATTTATGTGGAGGGGGAGACATGTAGATCCCCGGTATCACATTTTGAGACCCTGGGATCCCCAGAAAAATGCTGCTTGAGCCCTCTAGTGCCACAACAGTGATGTTTACGGCTGTCAGGTTTCCCCTTTGCTTTCTTCAGTATTTCTGTTACCATGTTGGATGGTGTCTGCTTTGGGTCTTTCAACTGTGCTAAAGTTGCTGTCGCTGTGGCAACAGAGATGCAGCATGAGGGAGTTTAAGACATTGGATGACTCCATACCTCTTTCACCCGATTCTGGTCTCATGTAGTGCAAATAAAAGGATGCCATTAACTATAAGGTGGGCCAGCAGTCCTGTTGTCTGTGGGAGTTTAATGATACAGTAAATTAATGGTAGATTGTGTGCCACTGGTTAGGGTTTCTGGGACTAGGGTTCATTGCCAAGAACATTTGTCTCCTGAAGTCTAGAGCTCAGCCAAGGAGCGAGTGCTCCACATGGAAGAAATACAAAGTGAGAGTTTTAATGAGAGGGCTGAAGGCTTAAGGCTGACCAGTGACCACGTAGAAAAGCTGGCCTGCAGAGCTACATGTGTCCCTTGTGCTATAATGGTTTCTGTTGTGAATGAAAACCATCCAGAGACCCAGTCATTCATCTTGTCCTCTGTAGAGGACAATACTTCTGTTTCAGCCTGTCCATGCTATTAATGTATAGAGGATTCTTCCATGCTTTTACATCTTACTAGATGGTGAGGACTAGGTGTTGGACGGCTTCCTAGAAATCCTAGAAATATTAGCAAAAACCAAGGAGGGATCAGAGAAGATAATGAAAACTGACTTTGAAAGGGTGGAGTGAAAGATGCCTCACACCTGGCATCTTCCACAGCCCTTTGTACCCACAGTTTCCCTTCACAAACACCTGCTTCTCAGCTTATCTGATCTGGCCCTCAATGCTGAAGTCCAGGAATGTGGGCAATCAGAGACCATGATTGTCCTCATTCAGCTCTTTGCCTTTTGGTCTTCTCCTGCACTACCAAACACCAAGTAATAATCATATCCTCATATCTGTATCATCAAAAAAACCCTATCATCAGCAGTGGTTGATGGTGGAAAAAATGCACCAGTACCCCCCTTACTGGCATGTTGGTATGTACTGTATGTCCCTCTCTGTTAGCAAACCATTAAATACTACATTTTAAAGGTCTGCAGAGAAAAACGGTACCAAGCTATACTGGTCATGTTCACAATATGCATTTCTTTAGTAAAGACAGAACAAATTTTGAACAAATTGTAGGAGAATGGCTTGTGGGCCAACTTACAGCGTGACCTAGTGCACCCTGGGTATTGAAATGCTGCTATGCGGGCTGTTGGCAATAATGGCCGAGTACTCTGATTACAGTCTTTTACTGGGAGAGCTGCTCAGCCCGAGAATCTGGTTGTCATGGGGCAGAAAAGAGCCGGTGTTTCAAAGAGCAAAATAGAAAGTGCTGTGCTAGTGAGCACCTTTGAGCCTGGGCCTCCTGCAGGCTACTGATCATCTCAGTGTGTTTCAGCATCTCATTCTGAAAGCCCCTTTTCCCCTCGCACCAGTTCACAGCTGAGCCCTTGTGTCCTGTGTTTGTAGGCATAGCAGTTTTATGCCAACTGCTGTCTTGCAGCTTTTGCTGACTTGGGTAGTAAAGATGCATGAAGAAATAATATTGATGGAGTGGACATGTCCTCAAGATGGGTCAAGTCACTCCCGAGTTTTTTGTCAGTTTACATCTGTGTGAGGTCTTGGCAACAACCTCTTCTGTTTTTACTAAGGGGGAAATTGAAATGTTCTGGTAGAGGGGAGTGTGGGTGGAAATGAGGTGAGCTAGTATCACACCACCTCCAGTCAACAGTGGCAACCCCAGTGCCACGTGCAACTTGCCCCTCCTATTGGAGCCCCGCTGGCAGTCAACTGCGAAGAACGTCACAGAATTCCACAGTGTGGCAGGACAGACAGCAGGACACGTTTCTGGCGGCAGCAAGGACTTGAGTGAGGGGGTGGGGGGCAGTGGTCACGTGGTCCAGGACCAGAGCAGGAATCTTTATTATTGGACAGACAGGATGGTTACACACTCACAGCTCTGAAATACACTTGGCAATCTGCAGCGCTGGCTTCTTTTCATCTTTCCACGAGTAGGTTCTTGTTTTAAAGAACTCTAGTTCAAAACAGATACGTGAACTTATACAATATGTAAATGTGTTACTTCTGGAATTCAAATGAATATGGATTTCTGGTCACAGGAGGCAGTGAAAAGAAGTAAAATAAAACAGTTTCCTTGAAATGAGAGCCCTTCCCCTTATTGGAGATATGGACCATTTACCAGAAGTCATCTTGTTTTACTCACGGACACTTAAAATGTGTGTTCAGCAGGTTGTCCTGTGGTTAAGAATGTGGTTTTGTAGCCAGACTTGTCCTGCTTCAGTTCCTTATTTCTGCTGCTGTTTTGTTTGGCAAAGTTATTAATCCGATCTGTCGATTATCGCAGTGTTTCTGAAAACTGCACTGCTCCTGGTTAAAAGGTGAGTTGCTTGCAGGTGGGTAAGGCCTCCATACAGGTGCTGAGGGTAAAAGGACAAGTGAAGCTGAGGTTCTGCATGTCGACACATGAGCCTAGGCGGCAGCACATTTACTCTCCCTCTGTACGTTTCCTGGTTACATAAGACTTCATAAATGAGATGATGTCAGGTGTGCGGTGGGACAATCCAGTCAGATAATCACCATTCCTGAATGCTTCCTTATCGCTTCAGCGCTCACCCCAGCGAAAGGTCTTGCTCACTCTTTCTTGCTGAGGTCAGGATACCAGGGGTACAAACAACCATGTCTTCTTTTACAGTAGCAAAGGAGGGGTAAAGGTTATCATTCCTGTCCTTGTAAATGCAGAGAAGGCAAGATGATGACAGTGATATTTCTTCCCCTTCACCACCGTGTGTTGTAAGAGTGTCAGTGTCAATGGGAGATTTCCAGGAATGGTGCTGGGGCACGTGTCGGGGTTGGCGGTAGGCCGTCAGAATGTCTGCTACTCTTCTCTTTTTCTGGTGGACAGCCATCTTATTTTTGTTGTCCGTCCAAAACAACTCAGTTGTCCCAACTCTTCATCTATCCAGAAAGAAGACCACTGTTTCACTGTTGCATCCAACATTAAGATCAGTATTAGGTGTAAAAAAAAAAATGAGAACCTTCTTTCATAAAAATCAAAAAGAAATACAATTGAGTGCTTAAATATGGTTGCCAGCATCTTGGCAACTAAACCTAAACTTCTGAAAAGCAATCTAATAAGTACAATTTATTAACTTAAGTCACTTTTAAACTGCAGCAAACAGGCCACTAAAGTAAACATGTGAGCAGTTAGCCAAAGAAAGAGAAGCCTTTATTGTTGCAACCCTCTATTCAGAGCAAAAACCCTATGGTACAGTAAATTGTACAGTAAATCTACTTCCCCAGTGAGATATTCCCTGTCGGTTTTGTTCTTCATTCACATATTTAGGGAGATATCTCGGAAAATGGTTCTAAAAGCTGTGGACATGCTGTATCTGTTAGATAACATAACTGGGTGTTTCAGCAGGTTGGCCACTGACTGACTGATAGTCAGTTGTTCCTTGTCTCTCTGTCACCTATTTGCAGTAAACAGCTCGGCTCTGAACTTGACAGCACCGTCCCTGAGTCCAACGCCTGCCGATGAAGAATACCTAGACTACGAGTTAGAGACCCAAGCCCCTCATGGTGTGGAGGAGCAAATGTACATGAATGGCTGGCTTATCTGCAAGGAACAGGATGAGATGTTGAACCTGGCCTTCACCATGGGCTCTTTCCTCCTGAGTGCCATCACCCTGCCGCTGGGAATTGTCATGGACAAGTATGGCCCTCGTAAGCTGCGTCTGCTTGGCAGGTAAGTGAGGCAGATGAATATGTGGGTTGAAAATGGAGGACGACCTCTAGGCCAGTGGTCGGTTTCATCAAATCCATAACATGGTGATCAACAGTGTTTGGGGTTAAAATCGACTCATGGGAAGAACTTAATTTCCAGGTTGCTAGGTAACAAGAACAAGCAGCTGTACATGTCCACTTTGTAGCTTCCCCAGTTCAGTTGTGTTTGGCCACGGGGTGGTTTTTTTTGCTTTGCTGCTGCTACCTGCTTCATTTAAATTGCTGTCATGTTTGCTGAAACAGAATCCTCAGTGTGCAGATTGACTGGGTGTGGTATGTTTTACGGGAGCAGAGAAGATGGTTGCAGCATGTGATTTTGAGATGGTTTGCGCTTTCACCATGTTGCTGTGTGTTCTTTACAGCGCCTGCTTCGGCCTGTCCTGCCTTCTCATTGCATACGGAGCCAGCAAGCCGGACGGTACATACACCTCTACCTCCTGCATAGCACTTCTCTCTACTCACCCCCGCCACTCACTCAGGCTGTGTCCTGGTCTCCATCTCCTTACATTACTACACTGGTGGATACACGGACAGTACATGTCTGTCCAAAACAGTTTAACTTAGAGCTTACAGTTTTGCACTTTAAATGTATTTTACTTATAAGTGTAGTCACTTTGTTACTCAGTGTAACATGTGTGTCTGTCCTCTGTAGATCTGTCCGTCCTGATCTTCGTTGCCCTGGCGCTGAATGGATTTGGGGGAATGTGTTTAACGTTCACGTCTCTGACGGTGAGGGGCTGCTCATTCATCCACCAGAAGATGGGCCACTAGGTGTTAGAAAGCAGCGGGACACTTAAGATTCCTCTGAGTTGGTTCTCCTTTCATCAGTGACTTTTCTTTTTATAATAAACCAATTTATTTAGACAGCACTTTTAAAGTGAGTAATAGAGAAAGGACATGTAGATAGTCCATTTGTCTAATTTAGCAGATGGAGTTGCTTTTTCTTTCTGGTTGCCTGAATAATTGCTCCCATACAGAAGAGGAAAAAGGTGGAAAAGTGAGGGAGAGGGGCTGAATCAATGGGTTTTGTTTGAGGACAGTGGACCGTAATCACTGAAAACCAATGGAATCCATGCAGAGGCCATTTTCGCCAAGGATGAAAATAATTGTTGTTCAAACCCAGATTTTTGTTTAATTGTCATTTGGGTGCTTTGGTTTCATCACCAGTTTTTGGATACCTGATGTACGCTTGATGATGCCCTAGGGGTCACACTAGTAGAGAAAGTTTAGGATCTGGTTGGAACAGGTTTCATTTAAGACAGTTGGTCAGGTTTTCAGTTACCTGCCAATGAATTTTATGTTAAAGCTATAACTTACCAGTCCTATCTTTGAGGTCGCAAACCACCAACTTTGTGTATTTTTGATGATTCAGCCCTGTTCTTCCTGCACTGTTTGGGCAGGGTGTGGTATGATAGGCACAGAGTGATATACAGTGTACATTACACCCCCCTTCTCAATGTTACTCCTCTTCTGCTTTTGACCACAGGCCAGTTTGGGGGTATTTATTATCGGATGTTATGCTGAATCCTTATGGTGGGAGATGCCATAGTTGAAGAACCAGGAGGTTGTGTGTATTTGATGTGGACTTGGTGTCACAGAGGCCTTTTCTCTGCATCTTCTTTCACCAGACAGGACCCACTGTAGAGGTTCTCTTACATAACAGCTCCATGTATTTTCTCTGCACAATAATGGAGTCCACTAGGTCATGGGATTGGGGAGCTGTGGGGGAGGGGGGCTCCACTGGGTGTGCAAGGGTGCCATCAAAGAGGAACAGATGTGTTTACTAGGGTGAATTTAGTGGTCTGGTTTTTGTTGGGGGGGGGGGGGGTGATCACCATTATAATTACCATTTTGGGCATTTCAGTATTTCATGGTAACCCTTGGCCCAATTAGATAACTAATGAGTATTGGCTCGGGTCACAGAGTTCATTCCCATCGCTAACAAACTCTGTGTCCATGCTGTGGTGGGGGGAGAGTCTGAACAGAAGGGTATGTGTGAAAGAAGGATAGAGGGAGGAGGAAATCGGGATCCCATCTAAATTAATTTAAGAAATAATAATTAAGAAATGATTCATTCTTGTGGTGCATTTGTTATTTAAATGTCACATTTATCAGTTCATGAATATTTGTACCATTGTGGAAGAAAACAGTTAAGAAGAGTAATCCAGTTTTGCTACACTTTCTGTGTTTACACCATGTTCTACTTTCCTGCTTTCTTCTTCTCCTTCCCTTCTGCTGCTGTGACCTCTGTGAAAGCTGGTTACACTCAGATGGTTGCGGTCCTACACTGCTCTGTTTCTGAGATGCAAGAGAAAGCACTTTTTTAAGGTTCGAAGTTCACTTCGTTGTCATTCTGCCTGATATGGATGGACAAGGGGAATGTAGGGTAGCTCTTCCTGGACTGTGGTGTACAAGACGCTAAACAGACAACATGGTGATATAGTGCAAAATGAGGTAGCTGGTAGAGATAAGTGAAAAAGTAGACAAGAAACTGAAGATAAGTAGGTAAATAAGTGGGTTTTTATAGTAAGTGATGCAAACATTATAGTGCAAACAGAAAGTAATGGTGATGGTAGTGATCAGTCCCTGTACTGTCTGGAAATCAGCAGCATGATGGAAAAAGCTGTTCCTAAACCTGATGATGTTGGCTTGCAAGCCACAATAGTGTCTTTCAGATGGCAGCTGGTAGAGAGGGTGGAGAAAGGTCTTCAGTGATCATGTATGCTTTTCTCACACATTGCCTGTACTAGGTGGCTTGAATGGGAAGCAGTGGGGTTCTGGTGATGGATAGGGAAATTTTTACTACCCGGTGCAGTGCTTCCCCCATCAGAGGCTCTTTATGCAACATCTGCTCAATCTCTGTAGAAAGTGGAGATGCTGTGGTGCCTTCTGTGTCAGCTGGATTGTGTTATAGTGTTATAGTTCCAGGAGAACACACCTTTTATTGGTGGCACACTCATCCCTCTCAACGGACAAACCCTTGGTATCAGGAGTGCAAATGGGATCCCATCCACAGACAATAATTCATGTTCTTATTCTCAAAAAAATTCAGGTTGTTAGAAGATCAAACGTTCCAGTCAACATCTTTTGATGGCTGTCCTGCATAGCTTGAGTCTATGAAAACTAATGACTCTGAATGAGGTTATGATTCAAGGCTGTAAAATGATGAAGATGGTTTAAATTTGAGCGGTTGAGTAGTTGCATGGTTCTGGTGGCTTTTGGTTGAAGTATTTTGTTTGGTTGCTGTGTAGGAGCTATCAGGCATCTGCAGGTTATAGTTACCACTGGCTGAACCTGGAAAACTCATGTAGTAGAGACTGCGAAAAGATCAAAGACAGCAACAAGTGAAGAACTATCCGTCACAAACATCTGTAGCGTGAGTAGGTTGTGTCCAAAGAAAAGGCTGCAAGCTCAACCATAGAAGGCAGATGGTAGGCAGGCATCCACTCCACTTGTAGAAAAGGGTGTCAGAATGGGAGCAAATCAGTTCAGTCCTGGTGACAGTGTTTATTTCTTTCCTTTCAGCTGCCCAACATGTTTGGTGACCTCCGCTCCACGTTCATTGCGCTCATGATTGGATCCTATGCCTCTTCAGCTGTCACATTTCCTGGGATTAAGGTACCTTTGTGGAAAAACAGTTTTTCCTCTAACTGAAAAAAATGGTCTAGCTTCACCTTGTCTCCTCACCTTTTCAACTTAGGTGATCTATGATCTGGGTGTGACCTTCATCACCATTCTGTTCGTGTGGGCAGGCTGTGCTGGCCTTGTATTCGTCAACTGCTTCTTCAACTGGCCACTGGAACCTTTCCCTGGGCCAGAGGACATGGATTACACGTGAGAGACATGACCATGGACATGTATAGCAATACACTCACATTCACACACACCAAGTACTTGTTTTTTTTTCCAATACTGAAAAGTGAAATTCATTCTTTTTTATGACGAGTGAAAGCAAGTGAAAGCAAGATCTCTGTGACACCCCTGCAGCCACTCTGTAAGACTCTGTTCTGCTGTGTAACTGCATCACACTTCTTTGTTCTGCTGTGTCTGTAGTGTGAAGATCAAATTCAGCTGGCTGGGCTTTGACCACAAGATCACCGGGAAGCAATTTTACCGGCAGGTAACCACAGTGGGACGCCGTTTGAGCTTGGGCAACTCCCTGAAGCACAGCCCCCAGGACCTGACTTCCCTGGAAGGCCACAAGCTGTGCCTCTCCACCATGGACTTAGAGCTTCAGTGCAAGCCACAGGAGGAATGTAAGAACCTGAACACACACATTTATGCACACCTGCGCTGAACCAGTTGTGAGTAACTTTTTTTGGTAAATTTTCTGTATAATTCCTCAGCCCAGTCCTTCATGCGCAGCATCTTCAGTCCCATCTTCCTGCTCAGCCTGGTCACTATGTGTGTCACCCAACTACGACTTATCTTCTACATGGGGGCTATGAATAACATCCTGGAGTCACTCAGTGATGGAGACCTCAACACAGGTGAGTGCACGAGAGTGTAAAAGAAAGACTGTTTAGAATGGTGATGAAAATGTAGGTGAGCTTATATAACAAGTATCCGACAGTGTTCCCAAGAAAAGGTAGCTGGTATGTCACCTAAGCGTGTGTGGTTCACTTCTGCTTTATGAGTTAGGCTGATCTTGTGTTAGACTGGTGGGTGTGGGCTCCCATAGGGTGTGTGTGAAGCAGCCAGTTCAGTAGGACTTAACCTTTCCTGCAAAGCATCTCACTAGTTTCTGCACATGACTCTGCTTGCCTGCCATGTGGCTTCTTGTTCACACCTTCCTTCCTTCCTTCCTTCCAGCTGCATGCTTTTATTACAGGATTAAAATTGTAAAATTGTGGAGCTCCTTTTTGTACGGAGCCCTGTTGATTTTGGAGAAAGGGAGTGAAATGCACCGACACATGTTCATGGTTGATTTCTTTCTCTCTTGCACCATCCTCTCACCTTACGGTCACTTCCTGCTGTTCTTGCAGTCGAGAGGCTGGAACTGGGTAAGGTTATGAGGTGACTAGACTGGTTCCAGCTAGAACTTTACACCCATAGAAAAGCTCTGTAAGGAGTTATTTCTCCATCTCAGCGCTGTGTAGTTGCCTGCTAATTTTTAACTAGTGATCTAACCTTTGTCAAAATTGCACATATGACCTGCACTCTAACCTCTTCTAGTACCAGCCCTTGTCGTGTTGTCCCTCCTGTGAGTAAAGTAGAACCACGGCAGTCAGCATAGCACCTATTGCTTATTAACCCAATGACCCTTTTAGCCACATTCTATTAGTGATGCTCCTCTCGCTCCCCCCCCCACCCTGTCTCCCACAGTGAGCCTGTACTCCTCCATCTTTGGTGTCCTGCAGCTGCTCTGCCTGATGACCACCCCTGTCATTGGCTGCATTATGGACTGGAAACTCAAGGACTGTGATGATGGGGAATCGGAAAAAGGCAGCAAGTCAGTGTTCTGCATCTCTGTTTCCTCCCACCAGAGAGCACTTTATTTTATACTCTGGCTCCTCTACTTATGGTCTAAATTGGGAGTAAGGCTTGGTTACATGAGATACAGAGGCACAGGTTGGGCCAGTGCAACATACCATGTGTTTTTCTTGATGGTGGTGGGGGGCTCTCCTTCTGGTGAACCAGGATGCCTTATGCATGAGTGCCTGTGTTCTGAGTCCCCTGAGATGTTGTAAATAAGAAAGACCAATAGAGAACTGCACTAGAGTGTTGGTGATCACAGGCAGCTCATACCAACTTAGCTAATTCCCAATAAAAATAAAGAAATGATAAAAACTGTAAGTTGTATAATATTTTACCTTGAAGTATGTGCATCACCTCAGAGCTGGGAGTTTTACATGGGGGTGTAGAATGATAGAGAGGTTATACTTCACAGATGACTCAGAAGTGTTAGATATAAAAGATACAGATTCCTTTAGGCCATGCTCACCTTCTGGTTGCTTCTCAAGTCTTTAAAAAGCGTAAACTTACCAAACGGCAGCACTATTTGATGGCCCACCAAGTCAAGCTCTGAAACTGGATTTTACCAGCTGCTTTTTTGTGAAAAAATAAATGCTAAATATTTGTCAAATTTTTCTTTTATTGGTGAAAATTTTGTTACTCAAAAGTTCATAAGTTGGGAGCCAACTGTGTTTGTTTTGTAGACCCCCCTCATATGTTGTGCAGTTTGAACCTTAGATATTTTGTCTCTTGGTAACTGAACCTTAAGTTTGTTACTCATTTCCAGTTTCTTGTCCCTTAGAAATTGAAACTCTATAATCAGAGATCCACACCAGATGTTTGCAAAAAGCTAAGAAAACTGCTCTAACTTCCATTTAATTAACAGGGACCTGGTTCAACCCAAGAAGTGTGACCGGCAGATCCAGAAGGTCATCAATGCCACACGTGCCTTTGCCATTACCAATTTACTTCTGTTTGCATTTGGGATCACCTGCCTGGTGCCCAACCTACCTCTACAGGTGAGTACAGCCCCTGGTGCCATGCCCTCAGTCAGCCCCTCTCTGGCCTTACGGTAGGCAGCTGAGGAACTTCAGCTCCTTCTGAAAGCCTGTTCAACCTTTAGGAGACAAACCAGACATATGGGATAGGATGGAACAGGATCTAACTTTATGAATCCCTCCAATGGAAATTAACAATATGCTGGAGCAACGAGGTTAGCACCACCTCTAGTGGCCAAAATATAGCATTTATAAACAGAAAATTAATTCAAAACTTGTAATTTTTTCCAATACAAAATTCCTTTGATAATGAGTGAAATATAAGACAGCAGTGGGAATACAGTACGGTGGATGCTGATGTTTCTTTTTTCCACAGATTCTGTCGTTCATCCTTCATACCATTGTGAGAGGCTTCATCCACTCAGCCACAGGTGGACTTTATGCTGCTGTGTGAGTGTCTCTCAGTCATACACACCCAAACACACAATCCCTACTTCAATTAGCTCTCTGAACTCTCCTTTTACAAATCCATTATCCCTGTTGCTCACACAATTATCTCTGTCATACACAAAAGCACAGCAAACCTTTCTTGTTGTGTCTGAGAAGATTTACTATGGTACTACGATTGGACAAGTTCTGTTAGAACAATGGGGCTGTGTAGAGATCAGTGTGTATGAAAGTGCACACTCCAGAGGAGTGAACGTACTCAGATTTAAATGGCTTTAGTAAAGGACTCTGTGCATCATATGTCCAGGTACCCATCCTCCCAGTTTGGCAGCCTGACGGGAATGCAGTCGCTGGTCAGTGCCCTGTTTGCCCTGCTGCAGCAGCCCCTCTTCATGGCCATGATGGGTCCCCTGGAGGGAGATCCGCTCTGGGTATGATAACTTCTCCTGCTCATAAAAACGCACCACACTAACGTACACTACACTAACCACATTCATGCCTGTACACACATTCTAACACACTCATAGCTCTTACATCTCTATATCTTCAAACCTGAATCTCTGTTAGGTTGTTTGCTCTTTATGCACAGCTTACACGCACACACACAAGATGCAACACATCAGCAACATGTGCCTGTAGGTAGTTCCCAGCTAATTTGTCAGGATGAAGACAACCTGGGTTACACACACACACACACACACACACACACACACACACACACACACACACACACACACAAAAACTGGTGACAGTGAGTTACATGACACACGCACACCACTGGACACTTTACTAATAATGCTAATAAAGTTTGATGACCTATAGTTTACACTTTTCCACTGAACTACGACAAGTACGAGACTCTCTGTTTTGAGACTGCCCATTCTAATAAAACTTACATACTGAATGCAACCACTTAAAAGGTTATACAGTTCAGAGATATGTGTAGTACTGTGTTATTACTTTCTGTCTTTCTGCTTTCTAACTGGGTAATGCAGCCAGTAAACACATAAAATATATACATTTTCTTTTATATTTATGGTTACAGTACTGCATATATGTGTAAACACATAAACACCCACAATTTATTTTCTGCCAAAATCTCCAGTTCCCATGAGCTTTATATCTTTCTGCAGGTAAATGTGGGCCTGTTGGCAGTGAGCCTGCTGGGATTCTGCCTGCCCTTGTACCTAATCTGTTTCCAACGGGAACTTGTCCGCAAGAAGAAAGACCGCGATGAAGAGGCCAAGATGTATGTGAAAATCAATGGCAGCAGCAGTCCTGAGGTCTTTGTGTAGCAGGCAGGTACAGATAGATGGGGGAAGTTGGCGGATATCTGCACACTTTTGTAGCCCTTACCATAACTGTGTGGTGAAGCTTCACCTCTTTGCCCATCAGTGATCTTGGGCTGAGTAGCTCATGTTCCAAAACATATACTTCTTGTCATTCACTCACTCACACATACCCACTCATTTATGAACTTTTGGGGTTGCTCAGGCTGCAAATGTAATTCTCTTTCACACACAGACATGCCCCCCTCAATATCCTCCACAAAATAGTATGTGTGAATACTCACTGTACACAGTATGTGTGTATACGGTACAAGATTTCAATCTGAAGACAATCTAGAATATACACATGCAACACACACATACGCACACATTATATATTTAATTACAAATGCCTTCTTGTTCAGAGTCTGGCAGAATGGCTGTTGTCATGGAAACTGAAAAAAACTGGCAGCAAAGACTGAGGGGATGACTGTAGGAACTGAGAGATGGAAACTGATTGAAGATGAGTAGAAAGTACCATCTATGTTCCCCATCAAAAAAACGCATGCCCAAGGTGGAAAAACTGTGATTATGGAAAGAAGTTTTATTACATGAAACTGAAGTCGATGAGCTGCCGGAGTACTGTTCTTAACTATTGGTGGATTTAGTAATAATTTCAATAATTAATATGAATACCATGACCCAGTCAGCCAAACAGGAAGTTCTCCATGCAGACCTCCAACCTCTCTCACCTCACATGGTCCAGATTTCATCAACAGGATGAGACTTTTCTGTTGTCATTAAATAATATATTTATGTTTGAAAATCTACTTTACTGAGCTGCCATAAACAGCAAATCGTACCCTGGGTTACATTCCTAATCTGTTCCTGAAAACCAGAGTTCAAAGTAAGAACATATTAAATAGTCAATTTCCCATTATTTTACACTGGAAAAAATGACAGTTTATTCCATGCCCCAAAACCTCCCCAAGCACTACAACATTGCAAAACACCTATATAACTGAAAGCCATTGTCATGCTCGCTCTATCTCACTTCTCCTTGAACAGTAATGGATGTTTAGCAATACCAGTGTGTTGCACGACAGATCAAAATGTGCATCTGACCCGCTTTGCCCAGATGACTGGACACAAAACTGCCTCAGTTTCACTCCATGGGCTGTTCAAAGTCTCTCTGCTTGCACTTTGGATGTTATAGCTGGTTTTTGGAAAGTAGATGGTGTGAAATGTGTGGCATAAATGCAGGCACAGCCTTTATTGTAGATCAGAACCTAGTGGTACCCAGCAAAAACAATCCAAGCAAGACGCATTATCAACTGCAGAATTTCAAGACAACAATACATTCGAGATGGGGAGTTTTTAAATTACACAGTTCAGCTGGAAAATGCTGTATCAGACAATTTAAATGTAAATGGATTTTTTTTGTACATGGTTAAACCATGCATGCTATAAGCTATATACAAGGAACTCACAAACTAAACTAGCCTTTTGCTATAAAAAACTGAGAAGATGTAAATAAGGAGGATGTAAACCAGGGTATGACTGTATAAGAACTGAAATGGCCTGTTCTAGACTTCCAGTTTTACACAAGAAAAATTAAATTTTTCATTTTAAATAACTAGTATTAAAAGTAATGATAATGCCACCCTCATCACACACTACACTTTTCTCTTTGATACACGTGCATTCTTTGTGTGTAGATCACAGTCATGGCTTTAGCCGCAGGCTGCACTTAGTTGTGACACGGAGGGAAAACATAAGAGAAAGACAGGAAGAGGAGTGAACGTGGAGGAGGGGGAGGGAGAGCCACAGAAGTGAAAAGAGAGACTAACTTGGCTTGAGGTCTAATAGCTCCTCTTTATCTAACTGACATGTTGGACTCTTTCATGTGGGTTTTGGATTCATTGCTATGACATATTATTTTTTATCTCAGCTGGACACTATTATCCAGCCAACTCCAAGGAAGGAGGGATGACAAATTATACTTGTGACCAAATTGATGTAGGTGGAGAACTATATGTATTAAAAGGTGTAACTGTTTCATTGTGTAAAACTTGCCAGTTGAACACCTAACTATAAAATAAAATCTACAAAATAATGAGTCATACACAGATGAATGAGAAAGGCCAGAGATCTCTGCCAACATTCTTTTATTACATCTTGATGGCTGTAGAGCCAGATTGTGAATGTGGTTACAACTCACATGAATGTCTGACATTAACATTTTTTTAAACTTGAACTGTGATCTTTATATACATATTATATATATATATATATATATATATATATATATATATATATATATATATATATAAAATATATACACATACATACTTACACATACAGTAAATACCATATATATGCCAATTTTGTACTGTAGATTGGGCATTTTATTATTAAAGTGCCAAGTATAATGGGCAATACATAATTGTAATGTCTTACAGCATTGCATGTATTTATTTACTTTTTCATTGTTAAAACTAGAATGAGTGTCATATTGATGGCTTTTAAAAGAGCGATTTTAATTTCCCGGAACTTCTGCTGATGGCACACATAAGATTCATTAGTACACCTTTACATTCCCCAGACATTCTGAATAACAGTTGAAATTAAATTTTTTCTGTGAAACTAGCTTTTTGAATTGTTGTCAGTATGTCAGCATGTATCTGTTGACCACTGTAAGCAAATGCAAAAAAAGTTTGAGAAATGTTAGAAGACACTGTATATATGTTAAAGATGATATATACCATATATATGTAAATAAACTATTTGTCTGTTTAAATCTGAATCCTATTCATTTCAAAGAGAATGAAACCCTCCTCAGTCTAACTGATTTGAATTGTATGTATTTTTAAATACAAGCTACACTACTGTAGCTGGCAATACATGGCAAATATACAATACGTAGCACAGTGGGGGTGGGGTGTCATGGCCTCCTATGACTGCAGTGACATTGAAAAACTATGATGATGACCAAAGGAACCCTCCAGAGTGACAAATCTCTTCCAAGTCAATGCCAGACCTCTGTCATCCACAGACAGACGGCTTGCTGGAGCAAAGACTTCATTCTGTGCAGGTTTGGGACAGATTTTAAACAAGTACGAAACAAATGTCATCTGTGACACCAAGAGAGCTAAACATTTACTGTATTTCCAAACGGGACATTTAGAAACGTGAAACACTTTTATGTGTTCATCCTATTCCAGTTGTTTCTGACACTGTTTCTGTTTTGAAGAGGGCTAAGCTGGTGGTCATTTTTACGTTCAAGTGTTGAGTATTAAAATGTGTTTAACCCCCCCCCCCCCAAGCAGAAATTAAACAGGCTTTACATTCCTATTCCTGTGCGATACAGAGAACAGGATGGGGTGGTCAGCAGACAATCTAAAGAGATTGTTGGCTGGAAAGAAGGATGTAGAGAAGGACTGTAGTCACACGGACTTGGTTATTATCACCTAAAACCACCAGAGTTACACCGAGCTTTGACCGTCACGCCTGGGACGCTCAAGTGCTCTCCCTTAAAGATGTCGTTTTGCGCTCTGATGACGTCAACATGAGCTCCTCGCATCAACGACCCCCGTTGCTGACGTCACGGCGCCTGTGTCATGACACGGAGGTCGCAGTTGCCGGGACGACGCCGCGCCCCCTTTGGGCTCCGATCAGGAAGTGAGTGGAAGTAAAAGACGGCAGAGGAGCGGGAATGAGAGAGAGGAGAGAGAGGCAGGAGCGAGAGGGAGCCTGACGGACAGGGAGCGCAGCTGCTTCGGATTCTCCTTCACATTCGTCCGCACCCTGAGAGCACAGACACGCCGACCAGGATGCTCATCAAGGAGTTGTGAGTAGAAATCCTGCTGCTTTTCCGGACATTTTAATTCACGTCAGCGGGGTTGGAAGTGGGCTCCAAACGAGACCTGGCTGACCAGCACTATGGCGACACCGGACACTTTGAAGCTGTCTGTGTGTATTTTTGCTAATGTCTTCTCACCGCAGTCGCCGTGCAGCTTATCTTCGCATCTCCGAGATATCACCTTCCCCGGCTGTCATTGTGTCGTGGACAAAGAACACCCCGTTGTATTAAATGCGTTATTATCCGCACTTTTTTGTCGGTTTGAGGTGATGTTTTCGTCAGGGTTGCGCTGCGATCGCGCGCCGGATGTGTGCGTCCTCGCATCAGCACCAGCGATGCCGAGTCTCCGAGGTGAAGGTGAACCAGAGCGGAGCGCAGTGCTTCCATTGCAGCCCGTCTTCCTCACACCTTCAGCCCCAGCTGTCAAGGGCTGTTTGTCCGTCATTTAAACTAACAAGAGGGACGGAGCGGAGCAGCCGTTTGACATGTTTGCCCGGCGTGCGGCTGCTGCTGCTGCTTCGCTGTTACGCGGTGTTCGAACACCTCAGAGTCTCAGAGGCATTGTGGGATATGTTCCCGTTAGGAAGCTAAAAATTAAAATAAATTGTAGCTACTACAGAAAAAAAACACATATGTGATCCAGTTGATAAACGACGGAAGGTGTGCGACAGCCAGCTCCCTTAGCGCCGGGGACTCAGCAGAGGCCTCGTGGAGGTGCATGATAATGGGTCGGACCCGCGGTCGAACATGTCGCCAACTCACACAAACCGCCGGCTTTATGTAATGGCGAGCAGGCACAAAGGGCCGTTCGGATCCGGCCTGGATGTGGGCTCACCTTCAGAGCACGGGACCCCCGCGGGCGGCATGCATGTGACCGCTGCCCTCTAATCCACTCCATCCATCACGCATGCGAATGAGTTAATCTGATGCCTCGAACAAGACATTCTGTTTACTTGCCGCAGTAAAGTGTTGGGTCGGGGCCCGCAGTGTCGAATACGCGTCAAATAAAGTGGCTCGCATTAAAATGTGTCAGGGCTTCGAAGGCAGTCCGAGCGCTCGCTGTGATGCGATGATCTCGCTTGTGAAGAAATGGCGAAGGAACTGGGCGAGAGGGCAGCGCTGCACAGACGACAGCCGAGCTGACAGCAGCCATGTCGGGTTAATTCGGCTTGGACCCGGCTTTTGACTGGAACTCGATAAAAGGGCAGGGGCACCATATGGTCAGTTAGGCGGGTTCGAATTCAGTGAGGCCATGTAACCCCTGCAGAAGCCCCCCACCCCCTTCCCCCGGTAAATTCCGATCTGCGGGCGCCTGACCGGAGCGCATCTTTCGTTCCCCCCCACCAAGTCACTTTAGTGTTTGTCCTTTCATACGTGGGCAGCAAACGTAAACACGACCACATTATTATTTGCCAGGCTCCTGCCTTAAAAATAGATGTCAGACCTTTTCCACATTGGTGGGAATTAACAGATGTGGCTGCCGATGGGTAGGGGCAGAGGGCATGTCCCCCAAAATTGAAGCGAGCCAAATACACCTGTCAAGTTTTTTTTTTCTCCCTACAAGTCATTTGAGGGCTGATAATATTTTTAGTTCTATCAAGATCTGACCGGTTGTGACGCCATTGGTTTGGGGGATCGGTGTATATTTAAAATAATCCGCGCCCATTTTATTTGCTTACAGTTAGCAGAATTCACAAGCAGGCCGTTATTCATTTTATTTTTGCTAAAGATGGAAGAGGGCCCGACTAAAACAAGTCCGCTGAACAACTGCTTTTTTTTAAAAAAAAAAACAGGCCATTACATAGTGAAGACTAGATATCGGCCTGTGTGACTTTTGCTGTATAGGTGCAGTATTGTCCATTCAGCAACGATTTTAGGAGTTTTCACATCAAGAAAGCGACTGCATTGTTTTTATTCACAGCAAGCGTTAGTTCACAGCGCTGTGCGGGACATGACAGGTACAAAGTGTGAGAAATGAAGTGTGACGAGAGAGCGTTTAAACTGACTGCGTGTGTGTGTCACGCACCGTCCGCCAACGCATGTGGTCCGATGGCAGTTGGAAATGCACGCATATCAAGATGTTGGCGCTGCTTATTTCAAAGGGAACCCCGTCGATATAAAAACCGGCACTTATTTGTTCGAATCCTGTGCGAACAAGCTTTTCAACTATTTATCTCACCTGTTACGGACACGGCAGAAACGGAAGGACTCGGCGCGTGTGCCCACGAATGTGACGTCACAAGCAGTTGTGGTAAATCTTGGGCCAAATAAGCGTCTTTCCGACGATCGTTTCGTTTGCCCTCCCCCTGGAGGGAAACGCCAGGCTATTTATGCACAACTCCAACGAATACGATTACTCTCTCTTTAAACACCTTGTAAAACCGTGCACATTTATACATCCCGCTTTGTAACTGTACTTGTAAAGTGTTCATGAAGTTAAATTTGCACTGACAGTCGATTTCTTAAGAGGCTTGTTTTTTTTTTTTTTCCCCAGCGCTGTTGATTCAGAAAAAGCCCAACGGCAAAGTGCAACATCTAATGTACAAATCTGTAAATATAACATAAGATGTTAATACGTCAACGCAGAGAACGTCCCGCTATCTGTTAAGCGTTGCGAGGGATCGAGTCCATTCGGAGTCAGCCGGAGATCGCAGTTGGGTCTGGACCGCAGGTCAAATAAACCGTTGACTGGGACAGTTGGTGCGGTAATAGAAACGGGAAAATTCCCGATATGGAAGGAAGGCAGACAGACGGCTGACCTGGCTGCTTTGGAGAGCGCTGCCGCGCTTCATACAACTCTTCTATCAGCCATGACGATCGCGTCATGAACGATCCGTTGTACCACGTGATCTCCGTCATTCTCCAGCGACTCCTTGCGTTGCCCCACGCGGAGAAAAGGTCGCCGTGCTACGATAATGGTCGTAATTCCGGTATCTTGGCTCTCCGTTGACACCACAGGCAGCAATTTAATCCTCTTAGTTGTGCACCTCCATGGGTTAACATCAATAATGTGTTGTGCGACTGGAAAGTGCTGAAAAGCACACAAGGCGCACGCAAATGATAAGCAGAGAACAAACAGTAAAGAAAATGACGTCATGCAGTTTTCACACCCGCTGATTTAGCAGCGCCAAAGGAATGAATTCAAAATTTGATTTTTTCCATAGCGCCGAACTGCCATGCTGGTGGACGTGATGAAGACGAACCCTTTTTCCAGGCGCTTCTTTTTACCCATTGGTCCATGGAAAGTATAGCATGGAAGGTGCAGTATGAATTGCGGAATGATCGCAAAAAACACGTTCTGTGCGGGAATAATAAGTTTAAAAAACACTTTGGGGTTTGCAGGCTGCCCGCTGTAAGCCGATTTGTGCTGCAGCTGCTGTGTAACTGGCCTGTCATGGAACTCCTGACTCAGCATTTTTTGGGGGCCTCCCATCTTTACTTTTCATGATGGGTGCCAGTAGAACATTGGTTGAAGAGATCGCGGTCTGCATTGCGTTATGACGCTTCTTGATGTACCTTGCAATTGTATTTAGCCGTTGAATTAGATATATTTTCAAACGTGTAAATAAGATCCTGTATTTTGAGATCTGTACAGTCAGCTTTGTTGGTGTGAATAGAGCTCATGATGTACTGCTATCCTAAAACAGTTTACTGTAACTTTGCAGTTGCAAACTTTTTACAAATATTAAAGGACGAATACACAGATCTCGGTTTACAGTTTGTTGCAGCGCAGAGATGCTTGAAAATAGTTTCTGCCACCGTACAGATTTACACTTCTGCATTTGGATAAACTCAGCCATCCATGACACACCACTGCTAGGTAAGATGGATTATAGTGGTGAATCCATGGTGCTGGCCATCATGTCCTCTGTGTCCTGTCAGTTCCAAAATGGTTAAGTGTACAGGCAGACATGACTTTCAATCCTGCTAAAGGCATAGTAACTTTTCCCAAAGACCAAAATTATATTTAATACTGGGGCACTTGTGCTAAATTTGTTCTTAACCATTATGGACTCCCGAGCCTTGAAAGAATTCTGCAGTTATAATAAGTGTAATTGTTATGCTTATTCTAAAGCTGCTGTATTGTTTTTCTGGGCCTACATTTTGTTAAACCCGGTGGTTTATGGTGATTTGGGAGTTAAACGCCAGTCTTTTGCAGGGCTACTTGACATGCACTCACCTGCTGATAGTCACATTCTGTTACCAGGTGAGTCAGCAGTTGTCAAAGGAAGGGTCGACCTGGTTTAATGTAGGGCAGCGCAGTCCTTTGGTGAGAAAATCAAGAAGGAGCTTCAGTGATTTCAATTGGACATCAAACAGCACAGCAGCTGTTAGGGTTGGGCCACTGGTGACTTTGCTGGTGAACAGTAGAAATGTAGTGTTCTGCTTCCGGTAAGACTCACTGAACCCACCCCATTCACCTGGTCTAACATATAACCATAATTTACCTTTATTTTTTCCTTAAGATGAAACACTAACTTATTTGTTCTCTTCCACCAAATGCAACTTTCACCCAGAGGAACCTGAAACACTTACCAGACTTAGGATTTATTTAACCGAGGAGAGAGCCTGAATTTAGGCTGTTTGAGACCAAGGTATTTCCTTATTGTATAGAATCAATTTCAAAATATTATGCCAATCTAATTAGAAGTTCTGGATGCAAAATGTATATAAAATGGTAGATGAGAGATATGTAAATATGTACTCTTATCTTGTAAAAACTAAAGTACATGAGGAGATCAAAGAGATTTATTTGTCACATACATGGTAACCAGGTATGCCATACAGTGAAATGCGCACTGAATCGACAGGAGACTGCACATGTGACTGATCACTTTTCCCAGCCCATCAATCTAAGCAAGTGAACAGGCATTTTTGAAAGAGCTGTTTGATATTTGACAAAATGGCAGACAAGTCAGTCACTTGCATTTGAAAATTATGGAGTGTGAAGTGGATTTTATATTTCATGTAAATATTAGTAATTGCACACTGAATAATTTTTGTCATGTGTGCAGCGGAAAGAATCAATTGGTGCTGTTAGCTGGAAGAGAGGAAATAGCTAATATATTAGGACAGCCTTTAAAAGTAAGCGTATTTCTGAACAAACACTGCATTTTGACAGGTCTGATGGAACTGTTTTCGAGTATTTCACCAATAATAATTTCCCACATATCAGGGTTGGTTATTCCATGAAAGGTGCCTTCCTATTGTGGGGGGGCTCAAAATGTCATCATTGCTGAACAATAACAAGCAGTTCCTTTGTGTAAAATGTGTCACCTAAATTAATTGAAAAACAAAAATAAAAGGTATTGTATGCATGATCAAGATAAAGCTAGCATATTTTATAATATTTTTTAAATAAAAATTATAATTTTTGCCTTGGCTTTTAATAATATTTTTCAATTCCTTCATCCTGTATCAAGAACTGTTTGTCCATGCCTAGATGGTACATGGTGCACCCTGGTTGAAGACATTTTGATGTTTAAGCATTTAACATTTTTGTGATATAAACATGCAATATTCCGAGGATCACTGCCTGGGTCTTTAAAAATATATGCAGTCACTGTGCCCTTAGAGATGCCGTGTAGCTTTACAAGCAAATGTGTATTTACCCTAATTTGGTCCAGGAATGGGAAATAGGAAAATCGCTTTAAGTAGCTTAACATTGTAAGTCACTTTGGAGAAAAACATCAGCTGAATGATGTGATAACAATAGTACTGAAATTGCTTTTTCAGTTGGGATGTCATATTTACCCTAACTGAAGCCTGTGATTTGGTGAGTGTCAGTGTCATAGGAAGTAGGAAGTATGGAGCTGGTTTTGTTCTGGAAAAAGCATAGTGGTCACCTGCCTTGCAGAAGGAAAGACCTCAGACAAAAATGCCGTTAATAAGCCCATTAAATTAAAAAAGGTTATGTATTTTCATAAGCCGTTGCAGAGGTTTTTGCTATATGGGACCCCGCTGTATGAAATAATTTTTGGATTCATCCCACTGGTGCATGCATCATAAACCCAACTGTGTATATAGTGCATAGTCAGCAGGTTTTTACACAGCTCACATTTTGCCACCCAACAGTTTTCAGTGTTTAACTACTGACAGTTCTTTCTACACGGTGCTGCTATAAATATCCCAGCTCTGCTCACTGTCTGACTCCACATATTGTCACCGTCTGCAGTGTTTGGCTGCACAGAACCCAACAGTGTGTGGTGTTCAGCTGTGGTCAGCCCAGGTGGTGCAGTGTCACATTGACCTACATTATGGTCACTTCACATTGAAACCTCAGTACAGATGTCACCCAATCCTCGTGCTGGTCTCCAAAGGGTCTGGTGTCACCTGGTTTACAGTGAAGCTTGGGATAGTTGATAAGACAGATGTGCAGTTACACCCAGTTCACCTGCATGGATATACTGTATGTGAGGTAGGATGGGAGAACTGGGCTCTTTATCAAAGCATCAAATCCAATGAGGAGAAGTGACATTTTCATCCTCAACTGTAGTAAAAATAGACAGAGGTAAAATATTTTTATGTGTCAAATAAATACCCTCTGGCTATGTGAAGATTGACTGTGATCAAGGACAGACCCAAGTCTGCCAAGAAGGCCCACCAGACATGAAATACACATTTTTCCTCAGCACGGTCAAGGTCACTTTAGATGTTGGCTAGCGGTTTAAGGCCCAAGATTCTTTATCCATGTCATGTGTTTGTGAGTTTTGCATCTCTCTGTAAAGTGCAGCAGTTTGCAGAGCTCTGAAGCTTTACTGATCTTTGTTCAGTACAGTAAACATATGCTTATCTGCAATGATTTACAGAGTAGAACTGTACCCGTTCACAAATCTGGATATGGTGGACTATTCAAGTTAAGTAGATTTTGTTAGGAAACAGCAGCTGTTTCCCTTTTGGGGTTTGAAAAGCAGTGGGTGGTGGATGGTGACAGGAGGTTGGTTGCATTTTGGATGAATGTGAAAGGTCACTGCCTGGTCCTTCAGCCCAGATTATAGGCCTGGTCACATCTGTGTGTGTGTGTGTGTGTGAACATTGTAATCTCAGTAATCTCCCTGTTCTCAGTGGGGTAGGTGAATGAGTTAAGGGAACCACCAATGAAGAATAAGGAATGAACCACCAGAGACCCATTCAGCTGATAGCAAACTGGAGAACCAGCAGCAGGAGTGTTTTAGACCTTAGACTGACCAGAAACGTGCAGATTCACACGCAGGATGAACGTTTAAGCGGCATATGCTGCTCTGAAAAGCGCTGCCATTCAGGAATTTTAACAACTATGGCACCAATAGATTAGCGTCCTATCACATGGTCACATCACTACCTTTATTCCATGGCAGCCATTGTATGCATTACTGTTACTGAGCATTGGAGCCAAAGGGAACTTTCTGAATAACAAGGAGTGAATTAAAAATTCATAATTTAAGATTAATTATTTATTAAGGCAATGATGATAGCGTCAGAGGTAATGGTATATCCGTAGAACCGGGGACCCTGAACCTGCGTGTGACTTTGGGGATGTGTAACCTGTGGCTTTCTGCTGAATGGTTGCCCTCATGCTTCCATGTATTGTTTCCATTTCTGTGTCTTATCAGACTTTTTGTGCGCCTCCTTAACTGCCAACTTTGACGTCTTCATCTGCAACTTTACTCGTCTTCCAACCTCTTAAGTGTGTTAGTCCCCTTTAACTACTGTCTCGTCCCTCTTTCGGTTTCTCTTCCTTTTCCTTTATCTTTCATATTTTTTTGTTCTCTAGTCATGTCAAGATTTAATTCAAAATTATGTGTTCAAAATTGGAACTACTTTGTTTGCATCTTTCTCTCCCACTCTCTCTTTCTCTGTCACTGTCTACCACTTTTTTTGTCTTCTGTGCTCTGCCAGCCCATGACTATGAATGCAAGCTCCTTGTTCCTCCCTGTCAGGGCAGGTGGACTGTCTCACCTTACACCTATAACCTTGGTGATAAAATATTCAGGCCCTTAGGAATGGGAGCGGGGCAGATTAATTACCCTGTGTGCCGCAGCTCAAAGGGGGGAGCAACAGTCGTAATTGGGTTTTAGAGAGCAGAATGTGCTCTTTGGTTGCTGCTCCCTTTTCATTCTGTTGCATGGTTACATTCTGCGTGTGCTGATGTGTTTGCTTGTCCCCGTTTCTTTATTTTTCTGTGTGCATTGTGGGTGTTTGGTTTTGATCCTAAAGCAGAACAGGAAATGTATTCATCTCAATTCAATGCAATTAAGGGTACTGGCCTTATGTCCAGAAGGTTGCTGGTTTAGTACCCAGAACATACTGTACCTTACATTGTCCTTCTGAGAGAGGTTCTTGGTATACTTTGCTTGTTCAGTGTTGTGTGTGTGTGTGTGTGTGTGTGTGTGTGTGTGTGTGTGTGTGTGTGCGCGCGTGTGAGAGAGAGAGAAGTGTATGTAGACGCCCTATTAACACAAAGTGGATATAGACACCTGCCAACTAAGTAAAATAACAGCCGGGTATTATGCATGAATTAGTAAGCATAAGACAAGAGAACATGAGACCAGTGTGGGTATGAGGTTTGTTATCCAACTACAAACAGACGATTGAGGAAGGTTGGTGTGCAGTGGCCTCTATCCCTCGGCTCTGCATCCCAGCGTATCAGCTGTGGGTATCAAGTGTATAGCTGTCAGTCATACAGGCCAGTTTCTGGAGTTTGCTTGTATGCATCTGTCTGTTTTACTCTCAGAGTTACCCACTTTGAACTCAGCATGCGATCATTCTTGAATTCTTTTTCCCTCACCAGGTATGTGCACAGTAATGGCAAGTTGCTCAGGATTAGAGCATCTGTCAAAAGTAATGAGTAATAATAACACTACAGTTACACGGACACATGATTTTCACCCCGGAATGTGGAATTTGTGAGAGACACCTGTAACACGGTGCTGGCGAGGGAGTGCTGCCAGCTGACAACAGTAAATAACCAGGTGTCCAGGTGTACTTCCAGTTGGCGGCTTGATGGGTTGAATCCAAAGAGCTGGCGCTTGAAGCTCTGCTGGATGTCCACCAGCTGGTAGAAGCAAAACACCCAGGGAGACTTTTGTAAGGGCAGTGCTTGAGGAGCTTGTGGGTGATGGAGAGAAGCATCTGAACAGAGCTAAGGAGGTTCTCCGTGGTGCTGAACACCACCCTGTCAGGGACCGAGCAGAACAAACAGCAGCCCACCTTGCAACACCACCACTCTTCCACTTTGCCCCCAGAGACCCCATGAGGCTGCACTATTGGGGATGGGAGAAAAGAGAGTGTCAGGGAACTGTCTGTGCTGGTATGGCAGGTCATTGGATATGACAGAGAATCTGGAAATTAGCTGGCACCATTTCTCACACCTGCGGCCTAGATGTGCTTATATGATTTATATACAGTATCCATGCCTTTCTTGTGTATTTTTTATTGTATATGTAAATATGTTTATTTCTAAGTGCTAAAATTAAATGTTAGCTGTTGTTATAATTGTGACATTAATAATAATAATGACGATGATGATAAAGAGTGGTCAGTGCTGTCCAGCTCCCAGGTTTGTTGCTCACGACACTGATTTAATAGGCTGCTCTCTCTTCTTTTTCAGTCGAGTGATCCTGCCTGTATCTGTGGAGGAGGTAGGTGCTGTGGTGTGCATGTGTTTGCTGGTGTGTGTGTGTGTGTGTGTGTGTGTGTGTGTGTGTGTGTGTGTTAGAGCTTGTGCTTCTCTTAGATTAAAGCTCCTTTTTATCCTGCTAGCTCTAGGGCTGTCAGTAGATTGTCCTCTAAATGGCTGTTGTGGAAGCCATGTTCTGCACACCCGTGAGTGTATGTGGGCCTTTCTGAGCGCTTGCGCTTTTGTATGTACCGATTCACGTTCGTGCCCAAGCGTGTGTACATGTGAGTGTGTGCATGCTTGTGCTTCTCGTACCTCTAGTACAGTTTTGGGCTGAAATGTGCATATTTCAGACGTGCCCTCAAATCACATTTGCAGCACTTTCACATCCCCTTTCCTGATGGTTTTGTCTGCTGTTTATCCAGCAGAGCCTGCAGGAAAGCATTTTTGTGAGAGTCCTTCCTGTCCTGCTTTCCTTTGTTCAGATTCAAACCCTGTTTCATTTGCTTGATGCTTTCCCCCCAGGGGGGCTTGTTCTCCCTGAGCTCTTCTTTTCAATCAGATGGGCTGCAGTAAGGAATAAACCATCCACCCTGCCCCAACTCTCTGTGACACACTGCTCCCCCTCAGTGCTAGCTGGTCCATATTCTGACCAGTGATGTAAAAACTGTATAAAGGAAATTCAGATGTCATGTGACTAATATAATGTTTGCAGTACTGCATTCTGTTCGTTGCATTACAAGAAAGTAAGATGGATTGCCCTCAGTAGAGCTTAACACTGACTGCAACAGGCTGTGACTGTCCCTGGAACTGAATGTGGTCTGGGACCAGCTGGACAGCCATGGCCAGTCATCATGACTAATGTCAGCAACGATCAGTTGTCAGCTATGGACGGCCACTGTCGGTATCAGCGGGTTTTTCTGCGACCCGTGACTTTGCGGGGGTCGACCCTGAGCGGCACAGAGTGCTGCTGGTAGCTGATGAGCTTTAGAGAGAAGCCGGGCAGTAGTCTGTTTGAAGATGGTCTGCAGTGCCTTACATGCTGCCTTTCCCACTTTGTGCGCAGTTCCATCGTCACCAACTTTTTGTGAAGTGACATCGGTTCAGCCAAGGGCAGAAAGGGGCTGAAAAAGTTATTTTTGAACATGATCTCTTACCTTCTGTCACTGTGGGTGACCCAGGGCTGCCACTGGGTGTGGCACAGACAGACATGGGGTGGGTGAAACATCTTACGCTGAGTTTTTGACCACATGGCACAGAACTTCCTCTTTTTCCTCCCTATTTATTTCCTCGCATCCTTCCTCTCTACTCGTTCCTCATTGGTTGGCCCGTAGTCCTGCCTCATTGTGTTTTCCTCTATGTCTCTCTCTTTCCATTTTTTCTACTATTAGATCTGTGACGTTGCCAACAGCTGCACTATAAATAAAGTGGATGCTTCCTGCTGTGGCCCCACCCACTCCCCCTCCCCAGAGTACAGATGAAACTCACTAGCGGCTAAAAATACTGCACTCTGCATCACTCTGTCACACGCCTGGCCTGACTGCAGACACACACACACACACACACACACACACACACACACACACACACTAGGCCAGGGAGCAGGGCTACTCATACACAAACACACCTACATGTAGAGGAAATCATGGCGGGTGCAAATTAACTCAACTCAGTCCTGAGTGGAATCACTAGTATGAACCTGTACTGGTGGACCAGACAGTCCTTGGGCTAAGTCCTCTGGGGGGGATTACTGGACTCTAAGCTCTGCCTCTCCTGTGTGTGTTTCATACATCCGGTGCCAGATGAAGCATCACAATCTAGTGGCGATCATGTGATGGAGACAGGTTTTTCAGACAGGCTCGGGTGGGGACAGACATGCAGTTCCTCTGTGCTAACCAGCTAGTTATGGCACAATAAATACTAGAGGTCCTAGCCTGTGGTTTGGATAGTTTTGTGTGGTTCTTTAATTGCTGGTTTGTGTTTTATTTTGCGTTCATGACATTTTTATTTTCCTAAGTATTTGCCAAATTAAATAATGACAAGCAGTGAGACAATAAGACAGCTTGGCTAATAAATGTAATATGTACATTTACACAAAAAGCATAATATGAACAGATGAATGTACATATGTATTTCCTTTGCCTAATTTATGAGTATAATCCATTCCTGGGAAGTGCACATAAATCAGATACATGTACGGTGGTGCCATTAGGTTACATTATAATACACTTCTGAGGTTAAAAAAAAATTGTTTTTCACCAAAGCACGTCAAAAACGCTGAAATTACTTTCATAGTTGTTATAACTGAATGTAAAAAGCCGAGTTTTAAGCTTAAGCTTCACACAAAAGCCGCTGATGTTTTTTGCTGTTTCCTGTCATATTATGTCGCAAACCAGGTAACTGTGAACACAGGCTTAACAGATTGCCCTGGAGTCATAGACAAATGTTCTCTGAGATTTATTACAGCAAAAAGGTAAAAAAAAAAAAAATACAGCAAAGATATAAAACATGAACTACACACTTCAGCTTGTGATCATAAAAAAAATCTCAGCTTGGTCACTGTCAGGGATGCTTCTCATATGTACTCATTTCCATGGTTTACTTTATTTGTGCGGGGGGAAAAAATTACAAACAGCCACTAATAAATCCTTACATATTATGAAATGTTTCCAGAAATGAAACACAAACACACAAAATAAATATTTTATGCACAAGTCAGATGCATTGCTTTGTCCTTGAAGTGTCCTTTGTCTCCACTGAATCCCTCTATCTCCTTCTTGTCTCTCCTGGCCCTATGACTCACCCCTCAGTCAGCATGCTGTGTACACAGGCATGGTGTGTGGTATGATGTATGTACTGCTCTGATTCTCAATAAGGTCCATCACACTCCCATTAGAAGTGTCCGCAGGTCCATCAGCCTGTGTGTGTTGATTTGGGACTTTGGGATTTGACAGCAGTTGAGCCTCACACCTCAGAGCTCCTGGGCTGTGGCTTTGGACAGCAGCTCGAATCCAGCTCAGTCTTTGTGCACTTTGGATGTTGTTCTGTGCATCTTTGTGCCTCTTAATTGTACCTAGAGTGTGTGTGTGTGTGTGTGTTTGAGTTAATGTTGGATAAAAGTATGGATTAGTGCATTGGTGTAAGTTAGTACTGGTGATGTAGGTTAGTGTTGGTAATATGTGACATTGATTGTAGGTGTGGGTTAGCATGTTGATGGATTGAGTTAGAGTTGGTGGTGCTGATGATCGGTGGTTGATACTGTGGGCCCAAGTTCCAGAAAGCTGCTGGAAGTAAAGATCACATGAAAAGCCTGTTTTTATTCGATTTTTTCTGCGCCCCTCTTTTCTAGTACCAAGTGGGCCAGCTGTACTCAGTGGCAGAGGCCAGTAAGAATGAAACAGGGGGTGGTGAGGGGGTGGAGGTGCTGAAGAACGAACCATATGAGAAAGATGGAGAGAAAGGCCAATACACGCACAAGATCTACCACCTGCAGAGGTGAGACCTCACCGTTCTCAAACACAAGCACAGACTGATATTCACATATGCAAACCTTCATGTGTATATAAGCACACACACTCCACTTTTACACACTTACTCACTTATGAGGGGTTAAATTATTTGCCCTAAATAAATTAGGACAGAATAAAAATAGGCTCAGAACTCAGAGCAATCTATTTTGGATGGAGGGTTGAATAATTTTGTCTGAAAGAATTAGGTTTACACAAAATAATTTAAAAGAAAATCCAGGTTCATTTTAGAAACAATAAATCAGTACTCACCTTCTGTAATGTCGAGTCACACTGTGTATGGAGAGTATATTTGAATAATTAAATCTGTAGCTAAAATGGTCCAAAAATCATAATAGTACACAGAGGAGAAGTTTTAAAGCAATAAATTCTAGTAACAATTTGTTCAGTTGTGGGTGGTGACTGATGTCATGAGTAGAAGAGCTCATTGTTCTAAATTGTGTTTGCAGAATATTTGCTTCCACCTCAAATTCATCGTAACTCGGAGTTGCTATGCTTGTTTAATTTGGATGTGTAAACTTGGTCGGCTCTGCTGAGACACACCTCGCACTGAGCTCCTCACATGCTTCCTGTGTTACCACAACTCAAGCTCTTCAGTTTTGCTGAGACTGCCAACTTGTGGCCTGGGGCTTCTACTACTCACTTTATTGCAGGGTATCATCCCTCTTCAACTCAACAGCACTCAGAATAACGCTTTCCTCATCTTGAGTATTTCTTCCCATTAACTGGGCTTCTCCTCTAAGGATTTTATGCCTTGGTCTTTTGCTTGAAATTACCATCACCCCACCCCCACTAGGCTGCCTTCATCTGCCTGCTGAACTCTTGACTGAACTGAACTCTGTCTGAAGAGTTATCCCCGGCTGTTGGGATCTCTGTCTTGACTTCTTGTGATCTCACTCCACTGCCATCTCTTTCCACAGCAAAGTTCCATCATTTGTACGCATGTTGGCACCAGCATCGGCCCTCAACATTCACGAGAAGGCCTGGAACGCCTACCCCTACTGTCGCACTGGTGAGTGCTCCTATGTTGCACACACACATATAGACACACAACTGCAAAAACAGAAGGCCATCATGCCCACTGTCCCACCTACATGTATCCAAGTACTAGTTCCAGCCTGGAGTATACAGAGAAGAGGAGGGAGGTGGGCAAGAGATGGAGAAACTGGTCAGGAACTTAGATAGATGCAGGCGTGGGAGATGCAGTACAGGGGACAGGAAGTCAGGAGAGTGTGGGAGGGTAAAGTGGTAGGAGGCTTGGCACAAGCGCAGCCAGTGTCCTCCATCTCCATCCTCCCTCTCTTTGTATCACTCTGTCTGTGAGGAACAGTTTAATAATTGAGTGACCAACCACTGGGACAGGTGGGGTTTAGTTACATCACACACTGACCCACTGCTCATACGCTAGGATCGACAAACGCACACACAAATTGGATTTAGCGAATGGCCTCAAGGGGTGATGTTTGGCATGCGTCAGTTAGCTACTGTTTGGTAATTGCAAAGGAATGTAGAGAGAAGATTATAATTTGTAATCTGTAGCAGAATAAATGGTCGCCATGACGACAGCATGTACTACGTACAAAGGCTGTGGGAGAGCTTAATGAGCAAGTCTTTGGAGGATAGTGGTTTGCTTCTAAACATTTTCTTTCCCCTCTCATTCTCTGTTCTTGACTTCACTGCCACTCCCTACTGGTGAAGTCATCACTGTGAGTAGCTGTCCGTCTCCACAATACTTAATGCCACTGCTTGCAGGACACACACACACACACACACACACATACAGGGGAAACTGCTCCCACACCTTTAGAGGCACCATTCGAGAAAGATGAGAAAGTAATGGTACTTGTCTATCCGCAAGATGACATGGAGGCTTCTAAACAGTGTACAAAAGGTGTGACACAAGATAATGTGTTTGTACCTTTACTGCTAATTCCCCCCCAGGACTGATTTTTCTCCTTACCGTGGTAATCATGAACAAACCCTTTTGGTGATGTCTTGACCTGAGAGGCTGAGTTTCTCAATCCAGGTCTAAACCGATGCCAAATCATCGGCAACGCAGTATTGTGCCGCCACTTTACAATATCCTGGCGAGTTTGTGTCCTCGGTGTCTGTTCACTTTATTAGAAGAGATTAAAACATTCTCACACTTTCCTTAGAGTCTATGGGTCACTAAAAAGCGAAATGCATTTCTGTTGTGTGTATCCAACACTGTAATGTGAAGAATATTTGCCTTTGCATGTGAATGCTGTGATCGAATAATAAAAATTGTTCCCTCTATCTCCTTGCACTGTGAACCAAAGAATGAGTACATGAAAGACAACTTCCTTATCAAGATTGAGACGTGGCACAAGCCGGACCTTGGAACCTTAGAGAATGTGAGTGAGGCACTGAGGGATGTGTGGGGGCCGGGGCTGCCGGGCTCACTTTGTGGCCCTCTCTGGGAATCAGCAATGCTTGAAGTGGAAAAAACAAAATTCTGGTCCTGTTATTAGCACATCTATGGTCAGTATTAGCAAACTGTTATATTAAATGTTGAATTTCTGCAGTGAATAAAATATACTGGGAGATTTTGCTAATGTTGGCAAAATATTAGCGGTAGGAAAGCAGCCAAGCTGTGGTGTAACTTATTGCATCCAGGGTAGAGAAATTTAGCTATGAAGGCTGTTACGAATAATGGCCAAGTTTTACAACAGGGTTTAGCTAGTAGAGCAGCTCAGACAAGAGTATCTGGTTTGTCCAGGTGCAGAAAAGCGCATTACAAGCTTATGAGAAGTGCCAATATGCAAGAAAAAGTTCTGGTTCTCAATAGAGCAAAATGTAGTACTGTGTACTGGTGTGTACCAGCACACCTCATGCTCTGGGAAACAAGTTATACAACTTTGTTTCTTGAAGTAAAGTTCATGGACACTCAAATGTCTTACTTCATTCCCCTCCAACCCTCATATAATGGTGCATTAACTCATGTGTCCCCTATATTTTAAAACTAAAGCTTTTATCAAGAATCACTTATTGTCAAACACCTGTATGCAAGAGGCATACAAGGGAGCAAGAAATGAAGTCCTTTGGGTCCACAGTGCACAGAATGGGGGATAGATGTTTAGAGAACGAATAATAAAAGATAATGCAACTATAGACATATTAGAGGTAAAATTCTGTAAACATGAAGGATAAGCAAAGTGTATAGATAAATAATAAAGAAATAGACAATAGCAATAATTAGACAAATGCACAAAATATGATAAAACATACAGATGCACAAACATATGGTGGGTGTCAGTATTATGGGAGGTGGTGGTGGTTGTGATCAGGCCTGAGATAATGGAGTTCAGCAGCCTGACAGCCTGTGGTAGGCAGCTGTTCCTGAGCTTGATGGTTTTGGCCCTCAGGATGATAGCAGTGAAAACAGATGGTCGAAGGGGTCTGTGGTGATGTTCTGAGCTCTATTGATACACTGTTGGTTGTAGAAGCAACATATGCATTCATTCAATTAGTTTATTTTTACTAGTGACTGGGCTGTAACAAAGATGGATAGATTTTATTTTCAGTTATCTCCATCTTAGGACCTTTTTCAAGGGTTACAGCTGCAGAGCTCCTGCGAAATGTGAACCAGTGGTACTTTTTGGTCCAATTTCTGGACCTTGATGTCACTATATGACATTCCGCATTCTGTCATTGAGTCCAGGATTCAGGAAAATTAAGTTCACGATGGCTGTGGTGGTGACCCAGCCTGGGTTGCACTGGACTGTTCCTTCTCCCACTCAATGTGGACATCACTGCAGAGAGCTGATAATAGCCATTTGTGTAATGGCTGTGCAGGAGTGCTGGCCACATTTATTTAAATTCATTGTGTATAATAAAATGTACCTACCTGATTCAGATTTTATTAAACAGATGATAATTTGTCTTTGTGAGGTCTGTATCGTTTCTATTTGTCTCTTGCTGAGTTTTAGAACACCTGGTGTTGTTTCATACCTGAACAGGTTCATGGCCTGGACCCAGAAACTTGGAAGAAGGTAGATGTGGTCTATATTGACATTGCAGACAGAAACCAGGTGGAGCCAAAGGTGAGATATGTACTGTGCCTGATGTTTATTGACTGAATGAAAAAGGCACATTTGGTGTGGAGTTGTATATTATACATAAAAGAGAAAAAACAGTCACAATGGATTAACTCTCCTGGAGTTTTTGGATAAAAATAATCTATTTTCTCCTGTTTCATTGTTTATCACCTTACCTCCTGACATCTCCTTTTCATTTTCACTGTTTCCATCTTGCTCTGCATCTTTTCTCAGGACTACAAGCCAGAGGAAGACCCCTCCAAATTCAAGTCTTTAAAGACAGCTCGAGGACCCCTCGGGCCAGACTGGAAGGTACCGTATAAGCAGCCTTGTTCATTTACTGTTTGTTTATTAAATCTTGTATAAACACAGAAGCGCAATGCATACTTCACTATAAAGTGGAGCTATAAAGTATTTTTTTTCTCTTTCTCTCCTTGTTTGTATCTAGAAAGAGCTTCCCAAGAAGACAGACTGTCCCCACATGTGTGCCTACAAGCTGGTCACTGTAAAGTTCAAATGGTGGGGTCTGCAGAATAAAGTGGAGAACTTCATTCAGAAAGTAAGGACTATGGACTTCTATAGGATCATCCTCTATGTGTGCATCCTATTTTCTTAGGCTATAACCAAAACTATGTGCAAAATAGTATTTAGTGAAGTTCCAGGTTCATGCTATCTAGTTTTTTATTCAGTATATAGTCTCCTATTTTATATGCTACATTATATGGCCAAAAGTATGTGGACAACTGACCATCACACCCATACGTGCTTGTTGAACCTCCCATTCCAAACCCATGAGCATTAATATGGAGTTGTTCCCCCTTTGCTGCTACAATAGCCCCCACTCTTCTTTGAAGGCTTTTCTCCAGATTTTGGAGCGCCGCTATGGGAACTTATGTCCATTTGGCCACAAGAGTATCGGCAAGGTTGGGCACTCAGATACTGCTGGGATCTAAATAATACACACTTATTTTTCTCTAGTTGGTGTTTTATTGCAAACAAATGTAAATGGTAAAACAAAAGGCAATTATTTATCTAGAGCTATTTGTTAAGAATGTTACTTCTCTCACCTCACCTATGCCCCCTGCACCCCCTGACAGACACCTGACCTTGTGTGACACCTTGTGGCTTGGTTGATGATGTGCACTGGAGACTGAAGTCATGGGTTGCCAATTATATATGTGTTTTTGGATGGATTGGGAGCCCATTTTTTTTTCCTATTTAAAATAATCGGAAATAGGTATTTGGTATTCAAATTTTTGTATCTGAGCTGTTTTCACTAATGAATTAGATTTGGATGCTAAAGGATTACTGTAATACAGGGATTCATTTTGTAAGACTTCTTCTTTGTTCTTTCTTTAAAGCTGTTTAATGCGTTGCCTCTTTTCCAGCAAGAGAAGCGCTTGTTCACAAACTTTCACCGGCAACTCTTCTGTTGGATTGACAAATGGATTGATCTGACAATGGAGGACATCCGGCGCATGGAGGAGGAAACAAGGAAGGAGCTTGATGAGGTCTGGGTGCAAATGGTGTTGGTTTATCTGTGTGTTGGTTATTAGCCCTGGAATCTGGTCACTGGTGTTTCTTGTTCCTTTGCGAAGATGGGTCTTTTGACTGTCGGATGTAGGACACCGGTCTCTCCTCTGGGTTCTTCTGTGGCTGTGAGCGGCTGTTGATTTGCTCTCATCTGAGCTGGTTTTGCTTCTGTGTGTAAATTGACTGCCACTGATCTTTCACATTTTTTTTGCTGCTCCCCTCTGTGTATTGGTGGCACTTTAAGAAATCTGTGTTTAGGCGATTGATCTTGGTCTCTCTACTATGCTCTCAGATGCGGGTGAAGGATCCAGTGAAGGGGATGGTAGCCTTGGAGGACTGAGAACTTGTGCACAGTGTGCGCAGCTGCTCATTCTGGTTCAGGTGAGTCTTCATTGTGTTGCGTCACAAGTCAGACATGTAAGGAATTCATTTGCAATATATGGAAACTGTGAGGACTGACCAAACAATGCTACAAATTTTACTTCTTTCTTAGAAGCAAAAAAATTTGTAGTATTTTTTTTGATCACCCTTCGTATATATGAGTGGCAGGTGGTATCATGGTTACAGCCATTGTTCCGTAGTCGAAGGATTCAGCTTTGGATTCCTGCTCCTGTTGTAATACCCCTGTAGTATTTACCCTCAGTTGATACAGTAATAATAACCCAGCTACATAAATAGTTATTGTGCAAGTCAATGGTACTGTAGGTATACTGTATGGTTGTTAAAACTTCAGAAAATAATTATTAGAATTCTTGAAGTATCTTGGTCTCTCTCCCCCAGATTTGTGACCCAAACACCAGCAGCTTCGCCTCATCCAGTTTTATTGGCACAATGTATTTGTGAACTTGGTCCAGCCCCCTGTCACACCCCAATTTGGTAGTGTCTTTTGTGACCCGTGTCTGTCAGTGACAGAAGTCCTCAGCAAAATCTACTGTAAAATGAGCTCAGACCACACAAGGCAAAAGGCAGGCAACCAGTGCTAGTGAAGACCAGTGCTACTGCTAATCACTGCTAGCAATAACCAGTACTAGCCCAGGTGCTAGCGATTTGCAATATGGTCCTTTATGATCTGAAAATGAAAAGCAAGTTAAAATTAAGCTTATTTTAAAAATATATGTATATATATTTATGAACTATACAATTATGAATACATACACTATTCTAAGAACTGTGAATCAGGGTTTTAACAGTTTTGTCTGTACTGTGCGTTCTTGTACACATCTCGGACCAAGCTAAATCTTACTAGTGCTTATTTCTCTTGTAGAATTTCATTTGTTTGTATTTTAATTTCTTTTGATGATTCTCAGTGTTTGTAAACCCTTCCAGCAAAGGTCTCTGCTCTGTACCCCAGAAATGTAAAATTCCTTGTTGAGATTCAAGTTTGTTTTAATTCCTTTTTTTTTAAATTGGTTCGTGCATTTTTTTTTTGTTTAAAGAAACACATTTCTGAAAGCACCCCGTATTTATCACAGTGCCCTCCACATATCCTCTCCACTGGTTTCTCATTCTTTATCTGTAGCCCTGCCCCTGGGTGAGGTAGGGGGACTGATCTGTTATATCGATCTGGTGAACCTATGGGACATTTCTGGGTGGTGGCAACATTCCGAATTTACAGTATGTTGCATAGACAGCAAGGTAGTGAAAGGCTCCTCTAATGCCATAAAAAAATATAAAACAAAAAAAATTGCTACATGTTCTGTATTTTGCCTACCTGCACTACAGGTTTTTAAACTATCTCATGACTATCTATGAACATCTTTTTGAAATGGAATTTTATTCTCGTTTGATTGTCACATCATGTGTTTAATCTATAAAAACCACCGCTCTCAGTGAATTGGGCTGCCATACAAACTCATTTTCACTGACTCCTCTTTTCTTTATATTATTTTTTTATGCCAGGGGCATTAATACAGTTGCAGCTCATAGATCTTAAGATGAAGCTCCCCTTTCCATTTGCCCCCCTTTACACCCACTTCATCTTACCTTTCAAAGCAGAGAAACTTTATAAGCTTCAAAAAAAGAAACTTTGTTTATTATAGGTTGTGCATACTTGGTTCTCCTTGACTTCTCTAACCCTGGCTTAGAAAATAAGCAGATCCAGACGAACATATCATTCCAAATGACATATTTCTTGTTAGCGCCCACAAATAAGTATTAAGTGTAGGAAAGTGATCTTACTTACATCCAGATCTTACCAATGGTTAGTCCGCCACCAAAAAACAGCTAAAATACATCCTTAGTGACCCATGACAGGACCTTGCATAATCAGGTGATGTTTATGACCTGTTTTCCATTTATCTAGACTGGGTTTGGAGGAATTTTGGTGACTGTGTCAGTTTACCATTGTCAGGCTCTTCCTACTGAGTTTCTGATGGAGGTGACATGGACATTGAAAGAAACACAAGTATACAGTAATACTGGGTACAAATCCTGTGAAGTTAATGGACCAGGAGTGTTTCCATGCCATGTTGGAAATAGTGTAGGGTAAACAGGATGCAGAACCTCTTACATCTCAGACTGCTTTGCTCAGCTGCCCCTTTTTACACATCGCAGAAGGAGAGGAGCCTTTCTTTGAATGTGAGCAATAAGTCTGTCTTTCGAATCTGCGCTTCTCCCATGAGGTCACCGTAAGAGACTGGTCAGTATCTCTGAGGTTTGAAAGTATGCATCCGTTCACTCGCTGCAGTCGTGTGTGAGCGTGTGTGTGTATGTGTGTACATGTCCATTTGGAGTTGCAGTCGTTTGGGGGAGTTTGCAGGGGTCGCTGTGCACTGCTTCTGTCTCTGCTCACAAGAACACGGTGAATGATGAAATAGTGGCAACTCAGATTTTTCCTTGGTTTTCTTCCATGTACCCTTTACTCCAACTCAGTAAAGATCTATTAGCAATACTGCACTGCATTGTCACTGGTGTAAATCCCACCCCTTGCATCTTACAGTGTTATAAAGAGTAGAAAGTCTATTTCTCTAATTATATGGATCCTTTATCAAATCTTATAATGGAGATGTATGTACTGAATTGTATATAGCGTATAAATATCTGTAGATGAACACATATATAGGTAATGCTGTCCTGCCAAATCAATCACAAAACTCCCTGCTTCTTCCAGTACCCCCTGCAGAGTGACTGTCAAGGATAACATTATCAAATCCCCTGAGCAGGGTTAAGAGGCACCACATTACTCTGCAGTCTTGGTGTCCTCCAAGGTGGACTTTGCTGGTGGCATTTTGGCAGGACAGTCTATAAATATATTTTTGTTCTGAATGTTGTACGTATGTTGTCAGTCTCAGAACCATTCCTACCGTTTGTGCAAAGGCAGCGTAGAAGTCCCCTCACATCTGCCCTTGGGTGAAGGAATGTCATTGTGAGGAAGAGGGCAGGGGACTTTGGTCAGGTTGGCCACAAACACAATGAAAAGAAATCACAAGAAATCGAGCAAGGATGGTGATAATCATTGCTCCACCTCCAGAAAAGGAACCATCCCCAACATGGTCCACTTTTTTGAGAGAAAAAGCATTTTTCTTTACAGAAGTGGAAAGAGTGGTTCCGAAGACTACTTCATAGATTGTGCTGTTAGATTCCTCAGTCTGTAGGTAGGATGACCAATTTAAGATTTCAGAACTTCACTTTTTAATTTTGTTTTCTCTTGTCATCTTTTCATTTACTGTGAATTTGTGCCTTTTTGTCATTTTATCTTCCAATAAAGGTATATTGGAGACATGAAAAATAAACAGAAAAGTAACCAAATGTCAGTGTTTGATGTTTTGACTGTAATATTTCCACTTTTACACAACAATACAACGTTCCTTCATAGTCTTTAGTCAGTGACCGTTCCTGTCAAATGACCAGTGCTTGTGTCTT
This sequence comes from Heterotis niloticus, assembly GCA_018136845.1. Taxonomy (NCBI): domain Eukaryota; kingdom Metazoa; phylum Chordata; class Actinopteri; order Osteoglossiformes; family Osteoglossidae; genus Heterotis; species Heterotis niloticus. The sequence continues at coordinate 6,019,841 of CM030899.1, read as the reverse complement.
TATGCACGTTGGTGCATACATTTGAAAATTGCCACAGATTACCCTTTTAGTGCTTTTATGTGGGCGCAAAATGTTTCCAGAATCAGAAAACTTCTGTTACTGGTGAACAATGAGCTTTTCAGAAAAGAAACAACTCACCACAGCTGTTGTGGCCATAAGTGACTGCAGTAAACAAGTTTTCCAGAATGGCTGATCATTGCCATTCTAGTGACCCCATTTCTACGTACACATCTGAATAAAAATATCATCCAAGACCTGACTAACTTGGACAATTACTTTTCAATTACTTTTATGGAGACCTCCATTACGTCATTTCTAAACCTCTAAACAGATGTACAATACTGAAGTGAAGAATAATGGCTTCATGTTATAGATTTGCAGATCAAAGAAATGGTAGAATTGATGTGAAGTATGCTAGTATCCTAGTGGTTCTGATGTTGCCTACTAGGCACACACAAAAGCTTATAAACTCTTATGGTTTATCCCAGCCTGTCCTGTCGGCAACGTGGCCGCTCAGAGTTATGTGGCCGGGGGCCAGCGCCTGTGGCCTCCCTCCCCTTTTCTCACTCCGATGTTATCTAACACTTTCATGTGCTTAGCCAGAAATCCTAGATGCGGACTAATGAGATGGAGGCTGGAGGCGGCAACCGGCAGAGAAGAAAGGGGTCATTCTTACTGTCGGGTTCCTACATGTGTAGTGACAACATAAAAGCCTAATCGGGATTTTGTAAAGTTGAAGGAAGATTATGGTTCAGCCAAGGGACCTGCACAAATAAAAAGCAAGTGTAATCATAATTCCTTCACAATCGACATCCGCTTATCCTCGGCAGGGTTGCGGCGGCTCAGAGTCTATCCCAGAAACCCAGTGCCGGCGGTGGGGTGGAACGTGAGCAGCCGCACACATGCACAAGGAGCAATTCAGCCATCTGTCCTCGTGAAACACAAACCTTCGGAACACAGTGGACCCAGAGGAAAGTTAAACCAGCAAAGAACATGCAAACTCCATGCTGACCAACGTGCTCGAACCTATGTCAAACCGCAAAGCTGAGGCCCTACCTGTTGTGCCCCCATAATTCCCTGTAAAAAAAAACAAAAAAAAAAAACCGAGACAACTAGGTATTGATTTTCATTACATGTAGCAGGGGTTCAACTTGAATTTCTTTGTTTATCACGTAATGGTTCTCATCACATAAATGTTCTGTGGAGTAAAATCAATGATTTTTGGAGTATCGAGTTTGAAGTTTGAAAAAGCCTGCAAACGGCTTGGTAATTGTCAGACAAAATAGGTTTTATTATTCGTCTTCTAAATTACGTGACTGCTAAAAAGTGTCTGCTTCCCAGTCTATGAATAAAAGAGTTATATTCGTCACCAAAGTTAAAGAAAACAGCTCCCCGTCCCCAAGTCTAATACGAATAAAACCGGATTCCTTCGATTGGTTCCGCTGGTCTCTTTAAACCGAGGGCGCTTTCTCATTGGCGGAGGCACAAGGAAGCGGCGAGGCGCGTGGGAAAGGGCCGAACGCGCGGCGCCGTGACGGACGCTTCTGTTGTCGACGCGCGCGCCCTGACGCGCGCACGCGGCTCGGCTCGGCTCGGCTCGGCTCGGCTCTCCGGCACAGCGCGAGACGCGCGGCATTTTGTCGGCCAGGTAAAGAAACTCGACTGACATGGCGATAAATTTCAGAGGAGCAAAACTCGCTCAGTAGCCGAGCAAATTCAGCAGTAGGCAGGTTTGTGAGCCGTCAGATTTGCTGTCGCTGGGGGCGGAAAGTGATGTTCTGAAAGCAGGGCGGAAGGTCAGAGTTTTAACTGCTGGACTTTGACGGAGCCGGAACAGTTGCGTGTGAAGTAAGCTGAGGGTCACTTTTGACGAAAGTTACTTTTGTTGGTGGACGCGAGGCCAGGTAAGCAGGTAAGTGTTAGTGGCCACAGTTAGCATCTGTGGGTGACTGTAGGTGAAGTGGGGGAAATGGTTTCTTTGAAGCCTGATCTTTAGCTTTTTCCAAGCTCTCTGTGGACTCCACTGAGAGGGTAATAGGAACAAACCTGTAAGTGTGGTTGTGCATTAAAAGATGGTGTCTGTCTGTCTGTCTGTCTGTCTGTCAGTCCTGCAGCTGCAGACTTTTTGCTTTAGAATGGTGGAGACCTCCAACAAGGTCATGCCAGAGTAAAGATTTATCCTACTGACAGGTGTGGGGATGGAGGCCAAGATGCGGGCAAGTGCCTTGAACTGCAACGCTGTGGGCCTGAGGCAGAAGAGGGGCTACAGGTATGTGATCTTCTCACCTTCCACACAACCCTCTATAGCACCTCCACTGCTGCATCTTGCCTGCGCGTTGCTGCCGTGTTGTGGGGTCATTTGCTGCCTGACAAGCGGAAATGAGCCACGGTTGCCATTTTCTGGAAATACCTGAACGTGGCCCCGGAGGATGAAGAGTGGAACAGATTAGCTGTTCCCTTGTGCTCAGAGGCCTGTGAAAACATACACTTTATGAGGATCATATATTTTCTGCCAATACCTGCTAGGAATTTAGCGTAATATACGCTTGTGGTGCATTCTGGGAAGCAGAATCCTCCTTTAGACATACAAAAAAGGGCCCTTTCACTGGTCAGTAGGCCAGTAGTTAAGGAGCCACCTTTCACAGTTGAGGTCGCTGGTTAGAGACCCAGCAATCAAACCATGTTTTATAACTACTATACTCATAATTTGTGTCAGTAAAAGTGCAAACTTGAAAAGATGTTCATGCTTCCATTACAGCACTTTTCCTCTTTCTGGAATCCACCTGTAGAGGGTAGAAATCAACAACTCCAGCCTACGCGTTCTCCCTTCCCAGTGAAAGGGCCATAACATCTCCTAGTATTATTCTTTGAAAGGGGGGCTGTGTATTGGCCAGTCTGAATATTTCAGGATTAGCTGCAGCAGCTTTAGGATAAGTGATTTTCTTGTACTGTTTGCATTCTTTCATTGCTTTGTGTAATGGGCTTTGTTCCGTTCGGCGAGACTTTGTTGAAGTGCATTAGCCCTGATTGTTTTTGCCAGTTATTCAGCAGACCTAGTCATCCCTGTAACTGCATGGAGTCTTTTACTTTCTCACACTTGTCTGAGCTGAAGGAGGTTTCACTGCTGAGGAAAGTCAAGAAGGTGATCAGATGACTCATTTCTGTTCTGCTTCCATTCCCTGAACAGCATGTAGGTCTGCAGTACTAATAGATTTTGTAGTGAGTGTTTATTAAAATGCCGAGTTTACTGGACTGGAAAGGCATAGGATAAGCGGTCCTTAAGCTTTCTATATTTGTTGTTTCAAATTGCTTTTACTGAAATGCAATGCTGAGGAGTGGGCACCCAGTTGCAGTAGTGCTGGTGTTTACTGAGGAAGAAACAAGGCATTTCAAGGCTAAAGGCACTCACTGCCATGGGGTGGCCCACAGTGAGACTTCACATTGTGCTGCCATCAGTCAGTGTTTTACCAAAAGCAGTATACCCCAGGGGGGGTCAGAAATGTCGTCATCATGAAAGCATGTTGAGCATGTGAATAAATCAGGCCGATTATAGTCTGATACTGTTTTCTGGCATTTTCCACACTCTGTTTAACAATGCACACACTGATTTGGGGATCAGTGCTACACTATTCCACCTTCCACCCTAACCACTCCCTGTTCTCCAGATTAGGACTAATCCAGCATTCTCCTCTTGGCATTCTCCAAAAATCAGCCAACTCATTTGTTGGTGGTGAAGACTCAGTGACAGGGGACTAGAAAGAAACTTATAGTTATAGGTCTGTCTGCAGAAAAGGTGACAAAGTGTCACTCTTTTTATAAACCTTTTTATTGCCTGGAATTTTTTCCTGCATCAGATAGGAACATTGCAATGTGTCATCTCCTGGAACTTTCTGTGTTTGACAGATGCCACATTTGTTGGATCTGATGACACTTTTGCCTTGAGCGAATGACATATACTGGAAGTCAGGCTTGTTTGTTTAGCAGAAGAATTGGCATATTAAAGACAGCTAAAGCAGTAGAATCCTAAGGAAACCAAAGCCGCCTCTTCCACGCGTGAACCAGCTTCTACCTCTGACAGCGTCTGGTTTCGCCACAATCACAGACACAGCAATGTTGGAAGATTTGGGTGTCCAGCAAGTTCGCTCAGACAGTTCTGCCAGTACTGCCTCCCAATCCACAACAGGCCGCTACCTGCTGCGACAGCGTGTGTCACAGCTGCTCACCTGTGTCGAGGACCTCAGTTCTGACGAGGATGTGCAAGAGGAGGTTTCACGCTCTTTGGATGAGGCCTTTGTCCTCTGCACCCGGTGGAGTGGAAAGGAACAATTCAGGTGGCCTTCCCTGCTTGACACGCTGATCTTTCTCCACTTCGTAGTGATGATTATGCTAGTACTGATTCTCTGCTTCAGTATAATGTTTTTCTGCTCTCATCTAGTTTGCCACTAGTTGTGCTTTTACATCCTCAGTTCTCCCCCAGGCCTCTCTGGCATCGTTCTTGATGTTACTTGTATTCATTTGCAAAGGAAAATTAAGTTTCACTGAATATCAAGTTCATCATGTCAATCCAACAGTTTGGCTTGTTTACAGGTATGTACTACACATATGTATCTGTAAAATTGCACAACCTTACAGATGAACCCATTTTAGCTGTGGAATATTTCTAGACCTATCAGTTGTCTTCCCTGAGGTTTGAGTCTTTGCTCACTTTCCTTTATACTTCTGAACAAATCATGTTCACGTCATTTATTATGAAATTAAAATGATGCTGCTGCTTCACTTGTGGACGAACAGAATTACCTGTGTGACCTGTGGTGCAAAAGAATATTGGATTCTTACACCAAATGTCTATCTATACATATAAGGCCATAAGCTGTGAAAATAATTTTGTTCTCATTTTGAATTTCAACTGCAATTTTTGACGTACACGTTCTGTTGAACTGAGTCTCCCAGTGAGTTTCACATGTATTGATTAGATCTGTACCTCCTGGTGTTGTTACTTTATTAGCATATAAATTTTTACAATTTAGGGACAGGTGCAGACACACTGTATCTTCCTTGGATAGACAACCTGTGTAAGAGCCTTTGTGTGATGGGAGTGCAGCCTGTAGACTGTTTGAAGGTAAATCCCTCGTCTTGCATGGCTGAGCTGCAGCTCCTACACGTGTGTTTATTTACCACAGAAGATGTGATAGGAACTCGATGTGACAATTGAAAGTTTCCATAGTGCCAGCCTTTCTGGTCCTTTCTGCTGTCCTCATTATCCTCTGTTTTACAGAGTTTGGGGAAATCCTACAGTGGACCTACAGCTTAAAGTTTCACCTAAAGTAATTTTTTTTTTTTTTTTTTGCCACCTTGCCATGTTCTTGTCTCCAATGTCCTTACAGGCTGCACATCGTCACGTGGAATGTGGGCACAGCAGAACCCCCCAGTGACGTGAGCTCCCTGCTACAGCTGAACTCCCAGGTCTCCAATGACCTCTTTGTGATTGGGTGAGCCTCACTGCCGAGGTGACAGGACTATACACAGCTCATATAAGATTTTGTGTGATTGAAATTGTTGGATGTTCACTGGCTTGATCTGATATAGTGAATCACAACAAACAAGAAGAAAATAAACTTAATTCTTGAAACAATTTTGATGTTTGTTTTATGATCTTTTCCATAATCTTCCGATTTATGCCTGGGTTTTATTCTCTCTCTCTCTCTCTCTCTCTCTCTCTCTCTCTCTCTCTCTCTCTCTCTCTCCCCCCCCCCTGTATAACTTTGCGACTTTATGCCCTCTCCCAGCCTGCAGGAGGTAAGTGCAAGGCCACTGAGATACATCAGTGACTTGGCCTTTGATGACTCCTGGAGCCTCCTCTTCATGGCCACCCTGGGACCACTGGGATATGTAAAGGTACTGTTTTGTGTGTCCTGTAGAACAACCATGTGTTTCATTCTGTTTATCAATGAAGAAGAGGGTGAGGGTAGTAGGATGTTGGCTGCACATGAACAGTAATTTCTTTGTCTGCAAGGACAGTATTTGCATAATATTGTGAGTTTTTTCCTTGTGTATTTTCATAGTGAAATTTGTATTGAATTGAGTTGAAACTACTTGTGGCTGTTGTTTCAACAATTCTGTTTACTTTTGGCCAAGTACCTACTCGCTGTTTGCTATTCCTGCATATTGTTGCCATTCCAGTTTTTGGGTGACCATTAATCTTGGAAAAATTTGAAGCACCGCTAGTACAATGTTTGGGTGAAACTGATGACAGAACTCAGTTGTAGGTGTCTTGTTGGGTTTTTTTTTTTTTTTTTTTTTTTGGTCAGTGAGTTTGGGAGTTGTGGGAGGGTGCTTTTTCTGTAACTTTATGCATACAATTCTATTCTGAACAAGAGAGAGACACTAACGTGTGAGCAATGTCCACCTGACTTTCACAAATTGCTCTCACACGGAGGAAACAATAACAGCTTCTACACTACTGTGTCAGTGAGTCTGGTAGCTCCAGCAAAAATATTGCAGCACTGTCCGTGGGAACTGTACCCAAGCTGAAAATTGGGATGACAAAGTGATCTTCACCCTTATCTCTTGCTCTCCATTCACACCACCAATCTTTTGCAGGTTGCATCCATACGGATGCAAGGCCTCCTCTTGCTGGTGTTTGTCCGGCAGAGTCACCTCCCCTTCGTCCGTGACATACAAGCCACCTACACCCGCACTGGTTTCTTCGGCTACTGGGTGAGGTCTGGAAATTCTCTATGCAATAGCTGGTTTCTACTGAGTGAAACTGGATTTACAGATGGATATTTACTGTAGACAGTGGGAAAAGATGCCAAGTTATAGCTAGTTTGACTGGGTGGAGAAACAATCATCCAGCAGAGTACTTGCTACGGATGCCATGAGATATGTGTAAACTGGCTAACGGTGTGTACGGGTTATCATATAAAAATATGCTGCCTAAGACATGCCAAGGATATTGGAGGCCAGAGCTGAACACAAATATTAAAACTTTTTCTGGTTGCCTCACCTGTGCCTCTCCATCCCCCTTGTGTCTAAGGGCAACAAGGGTGCAGTGTCGGTGCGCTTCTCCTTTTATGGCCACATGCTCTGCTTCCTGAACTGCCATTTGGCAGCCCATATGAACTATGCTGCCCAGCGTGTGGATGAGTTTGAGTACATTCTGGACGCACAGGACTTTGACATGTACAACACGCCGCACATCCTCGACCACAAGTCAGTCTCGTTTTCTCATTCAGACCCGTTTCTCTTGCTCATGTGACTTAATAAAGAATATTTAAAGGGCACATGGCAAATGCCACTGGCTGCTGTTGTCATCCAGGGTGGTTTTCTGGTTTGGGGATTTGAACTTCCGTATTGAAGACCATGGCCTTCACTTCCTTCGATCTGCCATCAACAACAACCGCTTCAACTTGCTGTGGGACAAGGACCAGGTAAGATGGCTCACAATCACACCTATACACCCAGGCAAAATAAGTTCATTCAGCTTCATTTTCTACTATGAATGGAAGTAGTTATCCATCTGTTTACATATTCATCACAATTAGTTTATTTGAACATATTTATTTATTTTAATTGATCATTCAGCATAAAATCTGTATTGTATTTAGCACTCCTTGTATACTATGGTAATAGTTTACAACTGAAAGTTTTGAGTTTCTTTGTTTTTATCTTTGACTCCCCCATTGCTTTACTATTTATGTGTGATTCTGTGTTCCAGTTGTTGATGATGAGAAAGAAAGAACCTTTCCTCCAGGAGTTTGAAGAAGGACCACTGCGCTTCAAACCAACTTACAAGTTTGACAGGTTTTCTGACAACTATGACACCAGGTAGCGTACAGTCTCGTGCCATGAAATATACACAAGGTGTTCAGAACTGAGGTACGTTGGCTGATTGACAGATGCACCATGATTATTCTGTGTCGTCCCATGGTGGCTGCTGATTGTGAATGCGACCTTGCATTCCTACTTCAAGAAACTGTGTGACCATCACTGTCATGAGAAGACTGCTCTTGAGTGCATCTGTTCAAGGAGGCTTATCTTTCACAGCCATCAATCATCTGTGGATCAGGCACTCAGAGCTCCTCTTTCCTCATTTCTTTTTTTTTTCAGGGCACCTAAGACATGGTTGGCCTTTACGTAAGAGCTTAAAATAATACTGTTTGTACTGCCACCACCTAGCCTTTACCACCATCACCTTCCCAACTAAACTGCTCCAACGTTTCCTGTCTATTTTGACTTCTGCGGGGCATCTGCTTGAGGAGGCAGAGTGAGATGATGGTCCCTGACTGACTGACTCTTCTTCACCACCTCATCCTCACCATTCCCTCTCCCATCCTAACCACAAATACAGGATGGTAAAAAAGAATTGATGACTTTCATTCATACATTTACTGCTCAGTTACTGAGGCAGAAATGTATACAACTTTCAAGTGCAAATATCTAGAACAAAATTAAGGGTAACATTACAAATTGGATTTGGCTGCATGGTCATGTGGTAAAAGTTGTCAGTTCTTTTTGAATTGCCCTGTATTAGCAGTGCATAACCAGCCCCAAACTCAGACCTCTGCTACATGCATTGTTTAGCTTTGTCACAAAGCATGAGCTTTCTTGCATGACCTGGGAGTAAGTGCAACAGTTGTCACATGTAGGTTCCTCTGTTGTTGTGCAGTATGCATGTGCAAAATATGATGCAAAAATTCTTCTTGCACTGGCCAGTGGCAAGAAGCGAAAGCCTGCATGGACTGACCGGATTTTGTGGAGAATGCAGCCTAAACTTAATGCCCCTGAGGAAGATGAAGAGTCTGAGGAGGAAGAGGAGATGAAGAAGCCACTGAAGGACAAGGAGAACCTCCCTTTGAAGGTCATGTTGGACACGTACACCTGCATTCTAGACTATGGCATCAGCGACCACAAGCCAGTCATTGGCACATTCAGCCTGGAGGTGAGTGCTGCCCTGCAGGTTAGAATTGGGGAATACTGCCTACCGCAGGTGTGCTCTGTGATGTCACAGGTGGAAACTGCAGATGGTTTATGCTATCAAAATTATCTTCTGCACAGCTGAAGAAGTTGTCTGAGACCCCACTAGTGCGTGTGTACCCAGAGGGTGAGTGGAGTGCTGCTGAGGATGGTCTAGTGACCTACAGTATCCTAGAACCTTTCTCTTCCAGCACCTGGGACTGGATTGGCCTCTACAAGGTCAGTTCACAGAGTGGCGCGTGTAGCTGATTACTTAACGTCTCACGCATTGTTGTAATTCTGCCATGAGATGTAGACATAAGTAACTGTGTAACTGACAGAACTTTTCAACTCCTGTGTCTGTTTTCACAGATTGACTTTAAGAGCTCCTTAGATTACATTACCTACACTTGGGTGAAGGATGAAGATGTTTCCAGCAGTGAACAGTTGATACATGTGCGTGTGTGAGAGAGAAGGGTAACTTTTTGTTTAGTGGGTTACTGCTTGACTGACTGCTGTGTGTGTGTGTGTGTGTGTGTGTGTGTGTGTGTGTGTGTGTGTGTGTGTGTGTGTACCTTTGCATTATGAGTAAACTGATTGTTGTATCTAATTAGTATTAGTGATAACTTTTTAGTGACTGAATGTGTGATGAATTATTCTGTACCTGTGGGATTGCCATCTGAGTATTGTGGAGGGTCACTGTGCCTCTGCCTTTGTGTATCCAGGTGTACATGAGCAAGGACAACATACCAGTGTTACACACAGAGTGTGTGCTGTGTTATTATAGCAGCAACGCACAGTCCATCGTAGGGATCAGCCCTCCATTCCAGGTGGGTCTAACGGTAGCCACGTATACAGTAGAGGCCTGCCGCATCCCCAATATATTTATTAACTTCAAATTATAAATATTAATTTTTAAAATTACTGAAATGCATGGTCTTCACAACCTCTCATTCAGGGACACTGACCGAAAAATCAGTAACATGTCTGCTTGTCATCTTTGGGCCACCTTTAACTTTATTATTCACACAGTTAATAAAATATTAATGAAACAGATGTCCCTTAATCTTACTTATGCATAAGGTTCTGAGAAAAGTTATATATCTGTGTCTGTGGTACAGGGGAGCCCGGATGACAACAAATGCTTTTATGCTCTTCTTGGGAGGGGTCTGTTTCCAGCAATCCGTTTCCCCTGTGGAGCAGACAGAGCTTGTACCTGCTGAAAATGCCATTTAAACTAAATGAAACAGGAACAAGTTTGTATTTTCAAGCAGTTAGAACTTGCCAGCGTATCAAAACACACAGACTGAGACAGTTTTATTAAAATCAGTTTCAGCTGTACAGCATATAAGTTAAGGGGGAAAATACGCAATACAAACTAATCGGTTTACTGCTAATGATAAAATGCAGTATGGCACTGGGCTCCTTCTTCTTCTTCTTTTGGCCGCTCCCGTTAGGGGTCGCCACAGCAGATCAAAAGCTTCCACTTCCTCCTGTCCTCTGCATCTCTCTCCGTCACCCCCACCACTTGTATGTCCTCCTTCACCACATCCATAAATCTCTTCTTAGGCCTTCCTCTCTTTCTCTTGCCTGGCAGCTCCATCCCTAGCATCCTTCTCCTGATATAGCAGTATAGCACTGGGCTGTTGGTCCTATATTTAAAGAAAAGCTGTGTTGCTTTTGGTGTGATGGAAGGTTTGTGTGTTAGGTACACGGGTCTGTGCTGTCCACTGAGGACGGGTTGGAGCCACACACCATCAGAGGGATGGACAGGAAATAGACCCAAGTCCCGCCATCCTGCGGAGTTGCCTGCTGGTCCTGGATCAGCTTTCATCATTCACCATCTTCCTCACCGTACCCATTGGAACGGACGACTCTAATTGCTCTGGGTCTGAGTGAACATAATGTGGATTTGTGGCATTCCCCCCCCCCCCCCCATTTTGTGTTTTAAACAGTTAATACTATTTAAACAAATAATTCAGGAAAATTACAAAATTACTTGCATTTTGTACGGTTTTACACCCACTGTATTGTCTAGATGTGTCAGTTGGTTGGGATTAAGGTTGGAACCTAAGCGCTGCCGCACTGAAACTTCACATAGTGAGTACCAAGTACTGCCCCCAGACCCTTGAAACTCTAACCTGGGCCACATGTGATGCTGTCTGCTGATCACAGTGCCATCAAAGGCATTTTTAAAAATTTTATTTCTAGACAAAAATGCCTCTAATGAATTTAAATCATAGCAAACCTATGTTGTAATGTTAGTTTCTTTTAAGATGAGTTTTATCGATTAGTTCTTTAATTGCTCACTGTATAAATCTCACAGTGCTGGTTCAATGTTAATGTGTTGATCACATTATAATATTTTTACTGCATTCTGCCTTGTTCAGGCTTCTAAGCATGTGATGCACCAGCGAGTGTTGCACCATCTATTATTCGGTCAGACAAAGTGTGTGTGTGTGTGTGTGTGTGTGTGTGTGTGTGTGAGAGAATCACTGTTAAACGGACGCAGCAGCATTTGCATGTCTGTGGTGCAGAGTCCAGAGCCTGGAGTGTTTATTGTCCTGTTTTTTGCTAATGGGGCTGAGGTGCTTCAGCCTCATGCTTATTGTCACTCGCACATGACAGCGGCTCGTCGGGGTCAGCAAAGCTGTCACTTTGCAAAATCTTACAAAACGCACCTAACTGGTTTGGATTGTGCTGCATCCTGTGTCACCACAGTGGTTGTTTCCATTTCATCGTTCTTGTGTTTTACTGTGAAAATATCAGATACAAGTTGTTAAAACTCTTGAAAAAATGTTTTTTCTTCTCTGCTGATTGGCTGTTTTATGATCTGATGCTGATTTATAGTAATTTTTTTTCCTGTCTGGGGTGGAAAAATCCTTTATAGACTTCTATTTTCTTGGTGGTAAAAATGTGTGATGAGTAAATGCACATTTCCCTTTTTAAACTGATTCTCATTAAACAGGAAAACTAATGAACTTGGAATGATTTTTGCTCATTTGGTTGCTGTAATCGATTATTAACTTTTAATTCCAGATTTATTTTTTTTATTTTTTAATACGGATGTATGAACGTAGGTTGACTGCCACGTTTTCAAGTCACAGCCACAAATTGCAGAAGCGTTTTTATTGTGTAGGACAGAACCCGTTTAACTGCTGAGGAAGATAGCATAAAACTGTGAAGAAAATGCCGAGTTTTAATGAAATTATAAATCATAATTCAAAATTAAGGGTGGTTCAGGTTTCAATATCCCGAGACTCCACTTTCCCCACCAGTGAGGATTATGTTTTATTTTTGCTTTTATTCCTTTCTTCAAAACGCTAGCTGTCCTTGTGGAGGGAGGGACGCAGCCCAGGTGGCAGCATGGAGGCTCAGGGTCCCTTAGCTGCATTAACCCACTGAACACAGTTACAGCCAACACATTTAATGCCATTTAGAAACCATTTTTCTTATTCATCCGGGTGGAGTTCCTGCTCAGGGCCACGGTGGCCGCAGCCTCTCCCCCAGTCACTGAGCACCAGGCTATGAAACTACACCTGGGGCAACACCCACACAGCCCTGTGAGCAATGAACCTGGAACACATGTTTTTGGACTGTGAAAGGAAAGTGGAGCACTTATTTTTTTCGTTTGATATTTCAAAACCGTTAAAGCAGAGCAGGGTGGTTAAACAGAAGGACCCCGAACCGGTGTGTGACTCTTGAGCGTAACAACTAGGACACGCCAGTCCTGTCCGGTCATTCGCTGTTAGGGCTGTTATCTCCCCATTGGCCGCTGGGTGGCAGCACTCTGCAGCTCGTGACGCTTCCACGGCCGCTCATTTTAGTGTCGTCATCGGAACGCGACGTTCAGTTCGGTAAACACGTGTAAAACTTGGCAGCATCGAGCAACCGAAGGTACGTGTTTGTGTAGTTATTCGTCCAGTAATAATTATTGAATATATGTATGTCTTTTTTCCACTGTTTTTCATAATATTATTGTAATTTAGGACTTTCCAAGCGACGTGCGAATGCAGGAAGGTCAGCTGCTTTAAACGTGGTTCTTAGCTTAACTGTATCGAGCGGTGCTCGGTCGGTACAGCGCTGCATCCCGAAGACTTCTCAAATGACAAGAATTTCCTCGAATGATCTAGAATAAACGCGGTATTTCGGGTGTACGTCCGACTGGTTTTGCGTTAGAGAACAATATCCTGGTTAGAGTGAATGCTGTAGAAAACATCCATCTACAGTCAAACACTGCTGTTCAGTTACCGTGTGTTTTATTCTGAGAAGTGCTTAACTGCTACAGTTGACCCTCCCACATCGCGGGGGTTAGAGGCTCAAAGCGGGCACCTCCAGCTGGGGGGTTCGGATGAGAAAATGTTTGAGATTTGACCAGTGTTAGCACGTCTTTAAGGCTATTCGGTCGTGTATTGAGGTCAGTGTCAACAGTGATGGATGGAAGGATGGATGGATAACCCAATGTGGTGCCCCGACCTCCGCAGCGGGCCCTAGTGCTGTTTCCCAAGCAGAGATGAGCGGCGATGTGGAGCGCCTGCTGATCCAATTCCAGGATGAAGCAGGCCAGACCCTGGGCTCCCCGTTCGACGTGCCCCTGGACATCACCCCAGAGAAACTGCAGCTTGTCTGTAACGCCCTGCTGGAGAAGGTAGTGTCGCTGTGCTGTGGCTGCATGTGGGACCGAAAGTGTCCACTTGTGCGTAAATGCGTCTTTCTCGTCCCTCTTCCAGGATGAGCCCGTCCCCTTGGCGTTTTTTGTCAGCGAAACGGAGGTGCTGTCCTCCTTGGGTGTCTGCGTTCGAACCCTGGGCCTGGACACAGAGCGCATCCTTCCAGTGGTTTACCAGCCTCAGGCCATCTTTCGGGTCCGAGCTGTGGCCCGATGCACCAGCTCCCTGCAAGGCCACACGGAGGCCGTCATCTCCGTAGCTTTCAGCCCCACGGGGAAGTAAGTGAATGGGGCGTGGCTGTGTGGGACACAGGTGGACAAAGGAAATTGGGTACAAAAGCTCAGCTAGAATTTACCGCTGTAAGTCAGGTGTCCCACGTAGTGTAGGTTTTGGTCCTGAGATGAGCCAAGTTGCAGTTGTATTTGGGTTGGAACCACTGAACTCTGATCGCTGGAATCCCTGAAGGAACTCGACTTGTACCTCTAATCTGTAAATGTCAGTAGAGCCCTTGTTGAGCAAATGAAAATGCAAATATGTATAATTTATACAGTTTAAGCATGTTAGAAAATGGCTGTATAATTTCCTCTGTGGTGTCTGACATTTCCTGCAGATACCTGGCCAGTGGTTCAGGGGACACGACTGTGAGATTTTGGGATTTGACCACCGAAACGCCTCACCACACAGCCAGAGGTTTGTATCAAGCTGAACCATAATGATATCGAGTTCTCCCAGATCGGCGAAGTGAGGAGAAATCTTTTGACTCTCCCCCAGGACACACACACTGGGTGCTGTCCATCGCCTGGTCACCTGACGGCAAGAAGTTAGCTTCTGGGTGCAAAAACAGCCAGGTATGAGGAGCGGCTGTGCCCCTTTCTGTGACAGTTACACCAGACCCTCAAGTGCCTCAATGGTATTTGGTTTACGAGGCACTGGGAGTGAGATGACCTCACCGTGCACTTTGCCCCCCAGATATTCCTATGGGATCCCAGTACCGGCCAGCAGATGGGGAAGGTGCTGGCAGGACACACCAAGTGGATCACGTGGCTCTGTTGGGAGCCGCTGCACCTGTGAGTACTGGTCTGAGAGCCTCGAACCTCGTGCACTCGGCATGATTACGGCTGTTTTCCACGGTCAAACTAATATCGAGTCATAACCCAGTGAAGCGCCTCCCTCTACCCACCTCACTCCTTTTCTCTCCCTCCTTCAATCAGTTCTGCCTCCTCTGTCCTCTTCAGTCTCTGTCTGCTCTGTCAGCAGGTCTCCTCTCTCAGAACGTGTCCTTGCTTTCCACAGGAACCCAGAGTGCCGGTACCTGGCCAGCTCTTCCAAGGACTGCTCTGTGCGCATCTGGGACACGGTGCTCGGCTGCTGCGACAAGATCCTGACGGGTCACACTCAGTCGGTCACCTGCGTCAAGTGGGGGGGCGACGGCCTGCTCTACACCTCCTCCCAAGACAGAACCATCAAAGTGTGGCGGGCGAAAGATGTAGGACTCTAAACTGCTCTCCTTTTCAGTGTTTTCTCTAGTAGCTCAGTGCATCTGCGCTCCTGTGTGGGTGACTGGCTGCCGTGTCATTAATGCACAGCGTGTAGCTCTGCTTTTCTCCTGGGTAAACAGTCTGTTCTGCAAAGTGTACGTTTCAATATTTTCCCGTGCCTTGCTGCGTTTTGTATTATCACAGTGTGCTAAAGTACTTCAAACCGTGCGTTTCAGGGCGTGCAGTGCCGCACCTTGCAGGGTCACGCTCACTGGGTCAACACTCTGGCCCTCAGTACGGATTACGTTCTGCGGACAGGAGCGTTTGAACCTGCCACTGCCACGGTCAACCCTCAGGATCTCAGCGGCTCCCGTACGATCCCTCTCCTTCAAGTAGCTGCTTATATAGGCGTCCGTGGTGTGTGCGTTCTTGTGCGTCTTGCTAAACTGCTGGGAGGTTTTATTCCCGTTTAATTTTTTTGCAGTGGAGGAACTAAAGGAGAAAGCCCTGCAGCGGTATAACACGGTCAGGGTAAGTGTGTGTACATGTGTGCGTGTAAGCCTGCGTGTGCCTGACTGTGTGAAATGGTTATCCTCCACGGGCGTCTTTTGCAACAGGGCCATGAGCCGGAGCGGCTGGTGTCGGGTTCCGACGACTTCACCCTGTTCCTGTGGAAGCCAGCAGAAGACAAGAAGCCCGTGGCGAGACTGACTGGCCACCAGGCCCTGGTGAACGAGGTGCTCTTCTCCCCAGACACCCGGCTTCTGGCCAGTGCCTCCTTCGACAAATCCATCAAGATTTGGGATGGCAGGACGGGAAAGTGCGTGATGCCGTTCGCCGGGGACTGAGGCACGTGGTGTTGGAACAGATGTGTTGTGGGGTGATCCAGAAAGGGGGGGACTAATGTTTGTACTTTAACCTCCAGGTACATCACATCACTACGGGGCCACGTTGGATCTGTGTACCAGGTGTCCTGGTCGGCTGACAGCCGTCTGTTGGTGAGCGGCAGCAGCGATAGCACGCTGAAGGTGTGGGATGTAAAAACAGGCAAGCTGAGCATAGACCTTCCTGGTCACGCTGACGAGGTGAGACACCCCTTCCTGAGTGCTGCTCTGGGTTTTGGCAGAACTTCCGTGTGACACAGGCGTCTGTAACACGCGGTTGTTTGCAAGTGGCAGCTGATGCAGAAGTCTTGTGTGCGTACACACAGGTGTTTGCTGTGGACTGGAGTCCAGATGGGCAGCGCGTTGCCAGCGGTGGGAAGGACAAGTGTCTCAGAATGTGAGCCCATTTCCACATTTCAGTCTTCATACAGGTGTGTGTGTGTGAATAGTTCATCCTGACAAACACCTTCTTGGATTCTTCTTTTGCCCATTAGCTGGAGGAGGTAACCAGTTCCCGTTCATTCACGGCCCAGTCTGACCAGTGGAACTTCATTGCCAGACATCTTGTGAACTTCACTTCCCTTGTCTGCACTGTGGACACCAGTCATGAAATGCCATTGTTAAACCATTTATTTAAACAGTTGCTGCGTACCACCCTGTCAAATGAAGTAGCTTGCCTCCCCCCTTCCATGGAAAGGTGTGTCATTTGTTCCAAGTGGACAAGATTGACTATGCCTGGGGCGGAGGTCGTGCAGTCATTTTTTGATGCCTGGCTGGTGACATGAGGCTCTGTAAAAAGATGCATCAGATGAAGGACTGAATTCACTGTGTTGCTGGCCTCTTGCTGTCAGGGCTTACAGGCCATTGACTATGGTCTGTCTGCAGGAGGTGCTCTTTTCTACACTTTATTTGGCCCCCAGGAGATGCTTAATTGGTTATCTTTTCACTACGTGTAGTTTGTAAAAAGTGACAAAGCAAACAGTGTACTGCTGCAACTCCCACGCTGCTGCTGCTTGGTAACCGGATCGGCGTATGTATGTCTTTGCACGTTGTTCCATCATGCAGGCGCTGTTGGTTTCAAATTGGGGCAAAGGTAACATTTTAAAATAAAGCAACCCTTGCTCAACTCATCTGACCCAGTGAAAATGGGAGCTGGCATCAAGAAGATGCAAAAATGCACAGAACAAGCAGAGTTTTCAAAATGGCCTCCCAGTTTATTGAGGTTTGATACCCCCCCCCCCCCATTTTATAAGTGGTGCCTATTATACTTTGGAGTGCTGTAGCATGAGTGGTGGTTAAGCTGGGTGGTATCCCTTGTGCACCAAATCAGATGTAGCACATATGTGGAGCATTTTGGGTGCAGCCTGATGACAACATGATGGCATTTTTGTGAAAACAGCCTGGATCCAGGGATGTGAGAGGGGCTCCTCAGTCCTGGTCATGGAGGGTTGAAGTGTATACAGATAATCTAGCTCTTGTGACAATCTTCAGTGCGTAGTGAGACAATGCATTAGTTAACAGAATAATAGTTTTGAGGGCTTAAGTGCTCAGGTGAAATCAAAGCCCAACCATGCTGCAGCCATCCAGGGCCAGGTGTGAAGGCGTAGAAGAAAAGCTCTCAGTGCACTTGAAAAGAAAACATCTAGTTTGCTTCAAATCCCACTCCAGTATTCCATGTGACAATAGAGGTCACGGCCAGGAGTGTACATGGCTGAGACGATTAAGGCAAAAGAAAGGTGTGCGCTTGGCAGGCCTCTGGCCCTGTCTACAGAGCATCTAAACTGGGGGCTGCTGTAGGACATTCCCCAGGTCACTGGCTGTCCACTGCCCCCATCTTTAGTAAAAGCACAGCGAATTCGAGGACACTTGGTGCACGGAACGGATAATGTGAACATACAACGCTAACATACTGTACCCATGTTAGGTGGTTTTAAAAAAAAAAAAAAAAAGTTCATTAGTCTTGTGCATTACAAGCATTTCCATCTACCCCTTTTCACTTTCCACCTCAGTTTCCTTCCTCACACTTTGGACCTCATCCCTTAGTCTGTCTTCCACACGCCGTTGAGCATCTTGACAACTTCCTCATAGATGACGAAGACTATGGCCACATCCAAGCACACTCTTCCCAGGCGTGGCACCGTTCCTTTGTAGAAGCTACGGGGTGGCGACAGAGACAAGGTGGGCAACTGGTTAGCCAACTGCACAGTGGCATAAAAGAGGACAGTAACAGGTGAGCTGTGATGCAGCTGAAAGGCAGGAATACAGTGTCACTTTATTAGGCCACTACTGTTTCTGTGGTAACTTACTTCGGCCCATGGTATTTATGCACATTTACTATGCAAGTAGCTCTGCATACTAAATGTAAATAATGTGGAGTATACGGTCAACACTTACGCTTGTGGACCTTCGTTGCGCAGTATCTGGAAGGCGCAGTCCATGGTGCTCCTGTACTTGTGAGCTTCCAAGCCCTGAGAAGGAAATGCACCACAGGTCTACCTAGTTAAACATGGTAGGGCATGGAATTGCAGCACAGCTCGGTTTTCCACGTGTGTAGACACGCTCGCAGACCTGCATCCTGGTCTTGACGACATCAAGGGGTGTATTTCCAAAAACGCTGGCTGCTCCTGCGGTTGCGCCGAAAGCAGCCGTCACCACAGGGTGCATCTCCCGCCTGGGGTCATCTCCTGGGAGCAGAGATCAATATGCAGTTTCTTTATTAAATGAAGCTTCAAAATCATCCTTTTCATTCAGGAACTATAGTGCTGTAGTCAGAAATTCAGGGTCCTGTGTTTAAAAATGCTGCTCACTTAAATAAGCCAAAGAACAAGAGAAACTTTACACTGATAACAGACATTTAGGTATAACAGCATATTTGTTAAAGCAGAACTCAGAGGAGATATTTTTGTTCCTTAAGCACCACACCGCCGTTCCTCTGTAATTAACATCTGTGCACAGGTAGGAGTCTCACCCCATCTCTTCACTCTCACCTTTGTACCAGTTCCGTAGGGAGGTCATAACATAGAAGCGGATGGCCTGGTTGGAGCCCTGTTTTAGTACGGTTGCAGTCAGACCCTGGTATGTTCCACGAACCCCTGCGCACAATCAACATTGCAGGTTAAGGTGTCCCTTCTTTTCGGCTTGTACCTGCAACCTAAAGCAGTTTTCTTAAATGTTTACCGTGATGTACAGCTGACATCACAAATAAGACAGGTGAACAGATGAGGAGAAAGACTGATCACTTACCCTGGTCTCTGATAATCTCTCGCACCCCGTGGAAGAATCCTCTGTACCGAGGCTGTAGGGAACACTGATCATGAATAAGCTTCACCTGAGGAAGAGGGAGAATTCAGTCATTTGCTTACCATTTGAACCACTGGTACTGTATTCATACTTAATGGTAAAATACAGCTTTATTGAGCCCAATGTTCTATATCAGTGTTGCAGGATTAAAAATATACCCAATAGTAACACATTGCTATGGTGCTTTGAAACTGGGTGTACAGTAATAAGACTGCATATATTTGTGAGGAAAAAACCCTTCAGAATTAACCGGATTTCTGCATGAATGACTCCTAAAATGTAAACTCACATTTATCAAAGTCATTACAATAAATAGACACAAATTATCCATAAAACATTTTGGATTTCTATTCCTTTGCTGAAAAAAATGGAATAAACAATCAAGGTTATTGATGAAAATGCAAACTTCTAGGACAACATCTTGAAAAGAAGGCAACTGGAGTCAGGAACTCAAATATTCTATTCAGCCCAGGTGTGGACTTGATTTTTAAAATGAATAAATAATTTTATCTGATCTTTGCAACAGAATTCTACTACTGGGCAGTATTGCTAGACCCAAAGAGATTCCAGAGGACCTTGGAAGAAACTTTTTGAAGCTCACATTACGGGACAGGATTTAAAAAAGGCAGACTGTTTACACATAGAACAAATTCAGCCTTGTTGCTGCTCTGTGTAGGAGTGGGTGTCCCACAAAGATCAGCAAAAGGCCATGGAGTATGACTGTCAAACAAGTGACAAAGAACTCTATCATGGCAGTTAATCTCCAGGCATGTCTTCCATTTACAATTGTTAATGTCACGATTTTACCATAAGAAAAACACGAAACAAAAGTGGGGTTCATGTTTCCCCAAAAGTGTTACACAACACTACTACAGAAGTATCCTACGAATAAATGAAACAAAAGCTGAACTTTTGGCAATTATAAAGTGTTATGTTTGGAGAAAACAACATAAAACCTCAGGTCTGAAGGATGGCGGAGGGAATATAATAGCGTGGAGCTGCTGTGCTGCCTCAGGGCCTCAAGGGTTTGCCAGTAATTGATAGACAAAATAATTTTAAGCTGTGTCAGGTGATCTGTATCTGTGACCAAAACTCAAAACAAGCTGTGCCACACAACATGATAATGATACAAAGCACACACACACACACACAAAAAAAATTATATATATTTTAAAAAATCTAGGATGAGGATGTTCCAATAGTTGCTAAATATAAGGGTTCACATACTTTCTCCACATCAAAGACTGTAATAAAATAACTTGTTCAATAAAGATATGGTATGTAAAATAAAACTGACTATAACTCACATTTTAGGAGCCCTTTGTACAGAAATCCGGATTTCAGAGGATTTACAAATCTTTTTCTTCTTAGTAAAGATGAAGAGTAGCCAGAGAGGTTGAATGTTTCAAATGTGCAGAGGATGACTGCTGACCTTAAGCGTCTCCATGGGGCAGACCACAAGGACAGCCTCCGCCACACCCGCCCCCAGACCACACAGTAAACTGCGTGTGTTGTCCAGGCGCCCGTTGGGGTCCCGCACTGTGTTGCTAAGGACTTCAAATGTGCCAAACCTTTTGAGGCCAAGGTGATGAAAACAAAGGATCAGAGATGTAGGAGTGACAACCACATGCAAAAATTTGGCTGTAGATTTTATGTTGAAAAGAAATGACTGCTGTGTTATAGCAAAACTGTGTTTCCTGAGGCTGCATATATGAGGGTTTACTTGTATTTCACTCACTCATCCATTATCACCGGAGGATTCCAGAGGTTGGTGGTATGAGAGATGTTACACCCTGGACTCAGATATTCTGATAATTGGGCTCATGGATGTTCTCCGCCTGTGTCTTTTGCAACTACACAACACTCAGTTGTACCTCCCGTGTGAGGTGTGACCTCTATAGCAGGATCACATTGGCAGCAGCCGTTTTTACCATGTTGGGGTGTGAGCCATGTTCTTACCGGACAGCAGACTTTGGGATGGAGCCATAGAGGAGGGAGCTGAGGCCGCGGTACAGCCCTCGGAAGCCATGGTCCTGCACAGTTAATCTCACGCAGTCCCCTAGACACAGGAATCAAGCAGTTGGGACAACTGGATGACAAATTCTTAGGTGAACAAGCAAGTTCATCAACTCACACACAGAGAACCCACAGAATGAGGAGCAGCACACACAAGCATACAACTGCAGTCCTCTTCCACACTGAGTAAACAGACACAAACAAGGTCACAGACTCCCTGTGAAGTACAAGGTGCAGTGACTGACATGGCAACACCCCAATCACACGTGAATATCCCTCCAACCCAAGTTGAGCCAAGGCCTGACCTATTCCCCTGTATCTGGGTGGATTGGCCCTCTCGTCCAGCTGGAGCTGTGTCTTCACGTACTCTGTAGGGAAGGTGATGCAGATCTCTATACCTCCCGCAATGCCACCTGTGGACACACGTACAGTCGAGTCTAGTTAACCTGCATCTTGTAAGAATATGAAGAATATGCGTACTTCAGAATCAGAAAACTATTATCCCTAAGGAAATTACTAATGTTACAACTGTGCAATCGACAGGGACACAAATAGCAGGAAGAGAAATGAGCAACTGTAGTGACAAACATGTTAAATAAATAGAATATACAATAAATAAATATAAATAAGTATAAATATCCAATATGCTACCATTAAGTTCTTAAAAATATAAATCTAAATATTCTGTATTGTACATTTAGGTGGAGTATCACACATTCAAAAAATATTTATCAAGGTTTGATACTAGTGGGGAATAAGCAAGGAGTTATTGCACATGATTCTGATTCTGATCTACGAGACTGGAAAAAGTGTAATCAACCAAAGAGAATTATTCACTAATCCGGACTCTTGTGCCTTTGAAGTGAATAGAACCAACACAGTACCACTGAGACAGTATTCACTTAAGCAAAGCATCCACTTATCTAGTATCCAATTGTGTGGACTCAACTGTAATGAAAGTGAGAGCAGCATGATAATATCTAAAATCGGGAGGAAATTACATTGTTGCATAATCAATAGCAGACACATGAATCATTTCGAATTTGCAAGTCATTTTCTTGAAAATAAGTCATTCTTGTTGTTTAATAGATAAATGCAATATTCCTAAAAGGTGCATACGTGAAAACATTTGCATGTTCATAGCGTACTGTCCTCATTTTCTACAAAGGGTCACAGTGCTGGAGCTGGGTGCATGTTTGCATGTTCTTCCCATGTTTGCTCCTGGTGCCAAACATGTTTCAGGTGTACTAGGGAATCTAAATTGCCTGTAGTGTCTGAATGAGTGTGTGGTGGACCATCTAGCCTGTAACCAGCACAGGACCACAGCACCCTGTTTTAGGGGCACAATGACTGAGTGTCATTTCCTAGAACCCGACCACAAAAATCTTCATAATGTGCAAGTTTTAAAATTGAGTTTATTTCCTATTATTACTGAAACACCTGGGCAGATGCTAAAACCACCATGGTAAAGTGTACATACTCTACACTGCATCTGCAGCACCGAGGTCACACCACGGCACTGTGTAAATGAAAGGGGCCTTTCGAGGTAACACACGCGTGTCATACTACAATATACAGTATGTTTTCTAGTACAATAATTTCAATATTCTGCATATTAACTACAATATATGGTGTTGTGGTAATTGTGTACACTATTTCAACTATAATGTACACATGGCTACTGCTCTTCGATGTGAAAAGTTTGTCTTACAGCACACAAGCTGGACAACAAAAGACTGTTTTCCCCCATAAGAAATACACTGTCCGGCCAAAAAAAAAGAAAAAAAGTCACATACTCTAATATTTTGTTGGACCACCTTCAGCTTTTGTTTAGCAACGTTTCGATAAGCTTATGCAATGTCACAACATTCGTTTCCATCCAGAGTTGCATTTATTTTTCGCCAATATCTTGTATTGATGGGAGAGTTGGACCGCAGCGTAAAGTCTTCTCCAGCACAAGATCCCAAAGATTCTCAATGGGGTTAAGGTCTGGACTCTGTGGTGGAAAATCCATGTGTGAAAATGATGTCTCCCTGAAGCACTCTTTCATAAATTTGAGCCCCATGAATCCTGGCATTGTCATCTTGGAATATGAAGAAAAAATCCATTGATGGAAAAACCTGCTCATTCAGTCTATTCAGGTAGTCAGCTCACCTCATTTTTTGCTGAACCTAGACCTGACCAACTGAAGCAACCCCACATCATAACACCAAGTTAAATCCAAGTGGTCACTCTTTTTTTGGCCGGGCAGTGTATTAGGTGACCGGTGTGATGCAACTGAACAACTGAAAATCTCAGCTTCTCATCTTCTCGCTGGCTTGTCTTAAATGTGGTTTGGTCAACTTTTCAAGGTATCTGACATGAGTAAATAACTTTTTCCAAATTCTCTGAGTCAAACTGTGGGGAAGAAAAAAAAACAAAGACACCCACAGTGAACTGCTGCCTCAGTGCTTAACAGAACACAACGTGGGATAAAAACTTAAGTACATTTTATGTTCAGCTTACCTTTCGTGTCTAATTTCTGCATTTGGTAACTTTTTACCCTCAGTTATTCTTCTCGGTGTTCAGTTTTTGTTTTACCTCATTCGTAGCTACTTTACTGCAGCGTTGTGAGGATGGCAGTGCATCATGGGAGCGGCATCAGAGACACACACACAGCTCTGTAAAAGGTTTGTACCAGCGCAGCATTTCCTTGTTTTATAATAAATAGTACAACTATTTTTATATTTTAAACAAAATTTTTGCTTTTGAAATACTCGATTACAACTTATTTCTTGCCGCGACAAACGGTCACAAACATTACGCGACACGTCTGCGGTACCGCCTGTAATGTACAGTAATAATAAGCACCGGACAGTAAGGTGCTGCGTGGTAAAGGGGGCAATGAGCGCCGCCACAGCAGCCAGAATACCTGCTAAGATCGCTTTCCCTGGGTGAGTGATCTTTCTTCCGCTGGCAGCCGCCGCTGAAAACGTCCTCTGTGAAGGACCCGTGCGGCCACTGCCCGGGAGGGAGCAGCCCGTCAGCCCCGGGCGCGCCCCTGACGACGAGGACGGCGCCAGAGGATGCTGCAGCTCGGCGCATCCGCGCCTCCCGGGGCCGCTGTTGCACGGTCCCTCCGACACGGAGAAGGGCTTCCACAGCGATGACATGGTCTAAAACCGGCGCTGTTTAAACGAGCGGACGAACCAAATGAGGCAGAAACTGAGATTCAGCCGCTCCCGCAGACGGTCATCAATTTTGAATGAGAATCTTGTCAGCGGGGCGTGACGTCATCGGCCCGAACTCAGCATTCCGTTATTTTGACGCGCTTCCTATTGATTAATCTCGGTGCCCAATCACATCGCTACACCTGTACTGCGATCCAATGGGGTCGTTGTGGGGTTACCGTAACAGTCAGCGCTCAGGTGTCATTGGTCAGAGCGCACAGCAGAGGCGTGCTTTGATTCGCTAAGTTAATTGCCGCCGTCCCATCATTGGACGACGGTTGCGATGGCCCAGACTGCAGCAGTAGGTGCTGTCACTCGAGTCGGACGCGATCGCGTGGTGAAAGGGGGCGGGGCGACGGAAACACGGCCCCAAGCGATTGGTTGAGAAGCGGTGGTTTGGAGTTTGTCGGCGCGCGCGATGCACCGCAGCCCGTCCCGCGGCCACGTGATTGTCGCCACATCGGGCGCCACCAACGTAACCGCAAAATATTAATTTTTTTTATTGTCAAGTTACAAACGAGGTTTGTCTCACTCGTTCAAAAGTGCAATATCTGAGAATTTTCCAAGTCAGTACATTTCCAGAAGGTTCTTTTTCATCGCGATGAAAGATCTCCAGAAATGCAGCATTTGAATATTTTCACACAAAAACAAGAAAACACCACGTAGGTTCAAACAGAAACACACATTTGCCCACGTTTGTTTCAAGTCTTTTGACAGAAGGAGAATTGCATCAATTTCTACTCACCGGGTTTTTCTTTTTTTTTTATCAAACTAAACCATACCTTACGCTTTAATTCTTTTTATTATTTTACTTTTATTAAAGTAAAAATCTAATAGTATGTCTTACAAACGTTTTAGAGAAACCTGCTAAGATTTAGTGATATGCCTGCTGACGGTGTATGAGGGACATGCCATGCTGGCCGCAATGTACTTCAGTAAATGTACTTTTATTGTCCTGCTGTCCTGTTTCTGTCACTGTGCTGCTGTTCATAAGATTCATTTAAAAAAAGGTGGGTGTACCAGGTAGAATAAAAGTGAAACTGCACATGTGCTTAACCAACTGGTAGCTTTTGCTCGGTTTCCATTTCTAAAATCAGTCTTCATCGGTCAGAGTCCTCCTGTAAGGAGAAACAAAAACATTTCCTTCAAGGGACTGGACCTCACAACCAATCTGTAGCACTCTTGAATTCACAAAGGCTTTAAGTGTGTGTTTTAGGATGGGGACAATTTAAAATAGAAACACGTACGTCAGGGTAGACTTATGCTGAAAAGCAAATGAGAAAACATACCTTTGGCTGGTTTGAGGCCTTTAAATGCCCGGCATTTTGCCTAGAAAAAAGAGCAAGGTGAGGATGAACGAAACATGATTTTTGACCTAAATCCAAAAATTTCCAAGGAGCTTTTACTCATTTTCTTGATTTTTATGAGAACTTTAAAGGAGACTTGAGGACAGGCAAAACAAATATAAGCACAGGTAGTGGCCAAGGTTGTTGGGTGCGAGTTTCTCCAAAGACATGTGTTTCAGGTTATTTGGTTAGTCAAATTTGCCTATAGTATTTATGCATGTGGCTACCCTGGGATGGACTACTGCCCCATCCTGGGTGTCCTTTCATAACCTGGTTCCCACTTATTCAAAGATAGGCTCCAAACCACCATAACCCTGGCTAATATGAAGTAGCTAAGGATAATAGACAGATGGAAAAATCAAATGAAATATTCAGCCAAACAGCAAATTTCTTCTGGAATCTAGATTATTAAGGCAACTTCGTGTTTTCTACAGCATTTATACAGCTAAACATATTAATTGCCAATGTACAAAAGCAGATATCTTCTTTAAATACATCTCTAGTTGTATCAGACCTTAAGACAGCGCATCAGAATTCTTCCTAAAGGCCACAGCCATCTCCTAGTTTGCTGCACCTCGTGCCATCTCAGGGTATCCAGCGGTAAGGCCAGGTGACAGTGGGGACAGACATCAGGTGGTTTTTCCTGGAGCTCTTTCCATGGTCCAACTGGTCCCTGTGCAGGCCCTTCATTCCCCCATAGTGGGAGACCTGTGGAGCGGGAGGATCGGGGCACCCCAAAGTGGGGCCGGGGGTCCTGCTGGTAGCACAGTCCCTTGTCACGATGTGGCTCTGGAGTGTAGGTGCCATCCAGCTGATGCTGCACAGAAGAGGAAAATGGTTTGAAAAGGAAAGCAAAAAGGAGGAAAATGGTTTGCAAAAGGTTTGCAAAAGGAGGAAAATGGTTTGAAAAGGAAAGCAGCCCATCTGAGTGGTGGTTTCATTCCACATATAATGGTACACAACTCAGTGACACTGCAGTCCTTACACAGCAGCGTGGTAATTCCTTACCCTGTTTCAAAGATACATTTTGATGGTGGTGGATGCAGCATGGTTACCTGCTGTTCCTGCGGCTTGTCAGAGGGAAGTGACTTCAGGCAGTACCAACAAGCCACTGTGATTTGTCCTGCAGCAAACACACCAGAGCTGAATTCATAGGGTTTTACCAAATTGCTCAAGACATCTCTCTTTGTTCATCAGAGTCCTGTAAATATTCATGTGCAGGTGGGTCTGGAACCTGGAGTCATTTTAAATGATGCATAGTTGCTATATTTTGCTTGCATTATTATTCACCCAGAAACAGAATCAAATTAGTAGTGGTCTCACTGCTGGTACGTATTTACTGGCTCCTTTCTTTTTGCTTCAGTTCTGATATACGCAAAATCAACTTACATGATTTTGATAGATAGATAGATAGATAGATAGATAGATAGATAGATAGATAGATCAGTACTGCTTGGATCTAATTGCTCAGCAGAGATTTTGGGCAAATGACATATCTTGGATTTTTGCCCTGTTTTGCAGTTGGTGTTTCTGTGTTGGTTCAGGTTCAGACTCACTCTGTATGGCCGGTGCCCCTGAGGGTGGCTGCCTAGTACTGTGTTCAGAGGTGCCCTCCGGTAGTGGGGGACAGCTAGCTTGGTCTTCCAAACTCATTAGCTTACACCTGGTGAAGTCAAAGACAGCGATGAGGCCACTTTGAGTGCTGTGCCAGCTTCTGTCCTGAGCATAAAAGTGAAAATCAGTGCCTGTAAGTGGCTAAGGATGTTGTTCTCTCTGACTCATATGTGTGTGTGGGCAGTACTTGGCTGTGGTTCTGACCTGACAGCACTGGTCCAGTTGCTCACGAGGTTCAGGGTCTTCTCAGGCAAGGTAGGGACACCTCCTGGACAGGCCACCTTCTTTTTACTGTTGGAAAAGGCATTGTGTGTTTATGCATATACAGTATATATATTTATCTATATATCCAGTATATATATTTCATGTATACTTTTGTGCTTAGGTGTATGTGTGTGAGTGTATGTGCAAATATGTATGTGTGGCTGCAGCATCACCAGTAGCCACACAGAAGAAACATGAAAGGAGACCACAGCCCAAGGAAAGAGTCATTTGATTGTTATTGCAGATTTCCACCTTCATCTCCCTCACTTCCTTGGCAAAGGACAGCAGTCTATTGCCTCAGTCTTGGTGGCACCAGGCAGCTGCGCTGTTGTGGAGAAGACAGTTACAACTCAATAATTCTTCTACCCGCACTTGCGTCTAACAGTTCTAGTACCATTGCCCCCATCCCCTCTCTTGTGACAGCCTGTTAGAGCTTCCGCCAGGTGTTACCTACCTTGGGTTCAGATACCCTCTTGCTTTGAGGTCAGATCTTCACCTTGTCCACAGATTACCAGGAGACACCTGAGAGCTTCTGTGACCATACATTA
The DNA here is from genome assembly GCA_018136845.1 of Heterotis niloticus. Taxonomy (NCBI): domain Eukaryota; kingdom Metazoa; phylum Chordata; class Actinopteri; order Osteoglossiformes; family Osteoglossidae; genus Heterotis; species Heterotis niloticus. The sequence goes on along the minus strand of CM030899.1, from coordinate 5,991,557 downwards.
GTGGCCAACTTCCCCAATCCACACAGTAGTCCAGAGTTAATGATACCTGTTCTTGCAGCTGCCTTCTATTCTGGCCAGTTTCTCACCAAAACCTGTAGACCCGGGTGGCATCTTCCACAGCCTCCATTGCGACCAGACTCTGTTCTGTCTGTGGATTTTCAGCACAGCAGTTTATTTATGCAACACCTGCACCACCAGGAAATGGAAACTTGACCTGGTCAATAATTTATGAGTCTGAATGGCTCACAAGTAGATTTGCTGTAAAGTGTAAGGATGAGAAGGTATCAGATGTCACTTCAGGTCTGGGACAGAACTGACTGCCAGTATCACTATAGCACATCATTTCTCTGAGAATCCATCCCACCATTTGGGCCAAAATGACCCATAAATGTCTTAATGTGACATTTGTTAGTAAACATTTAGTTTAGTTAAAAAAAAAATTAACATGGGATATTTCTATATTCAAATCTTTCATTCACCTTTTTTATTAGATTTATGAACAATTCTAGTTCACTATTTGCAGTTTTATTAACAATCCCCTAACGTGGATAACCTGGGTCAAGGCAGACCCATTTTATGAATTTTTATTATTACTTCCTATATTTTAGTGTTTCTCCTGTTGTCAGATTATAGGTATTTTTGACAACAGTGTCCACTGCAGGGCCATGCAGTCACTGGGTGTGCTTACTCCTCTGTTCACCTTCAAGTGCCCCGAAGACTATGCGGCTGGGCTGGACCAGGGGAGTGGACCTAAGTCCAGGTACAATGACTCAGCAGCTTGCTGTCTCTCTCTCTCTCTCTTTCACTCTGTTGTTCCCCCCTGCATCACTGACGACATTTCCCTTTCCTCCTTTCTCATTTCTACCATCTCCTCTGCTCTCCTGCTACTCACTCCCATCCCTCTATGTCCTTGCAGATGAGTAGCAGCAGAGTTGATCGCAAGGCAGGTTTGGGCCAGCGGAGGCGGGACGTGGCGTCTCGCTGGGAGCTTGTAAGATGGTGAGTGTGTAACCCCCCCCCCCCCACATCCCAGGATGGTGAATGAGATTGGGGGGGGGGGGTCACTAATGCATGTTGGGCTCTGTTTTGCTCAGACACACAGAATCCTCCACAGCCACATAACCAAGCAAAACTAAAAAAAAAAAAAAAACAGAACTGAACAATTTATATTCCATTTAATTTAAACTTACTTTAGACTGAACTGCATGCAGAGGTTACAGATAAAGGCTGTACAGGAAACAGCTGAAAATTGTTGTGTTTGTGGGAATTTGTTTTGTGCTGTCATTCCCTTGTTCATTCATGTATTTGTTGAGCGATTGATTGGCCGGTTGGTTGATTCATTGATTGGCTGATTGGCTGATTGGTTGATTGGTTGATTTTTGTCCCGCCCACTTGCTCACTGTCACTGTTCACAGCAACACTTTCTGCACAGCTTGTTTTAGTGTTTCCTTTACTATTGATATTTATATAAAATTATTACTAGTATTTTAATTATGTGCTGCATGTGCTGAAAAATTTTTTTCGTAGTTTTTTTTTTCTGTTCTCAGCTAAAAAAGCTATGTGAGCCAACACTGGCTGTGTGCAGCTTTGCTTGAACATTTTGGCTCAGTCAGCACATGAGGGGATGGGATTTTATGTTCAGACGTTCATGAACTGTTAGAGCAGCCCTTTGTTCATTCGTAGTGCTGGCCACTTTCACGCAGCGGATCATCTTGTGTGTGTCAGTGTCAGGAGTGTTGTTTGTGTGTTTGTGTCAGGAGCCAAAGAGACACTTTGGTAGTAAGTTAGAGAAACGCTGCAGCACTGAGTGAAAACCCAGAGACTTTACTGATGACTCAGAGACACAATGCAGTACCCACAGCAGTGATAAGTGATGAGTCAGCGACTGTTGTGATGACTTAAAAAGCTGAATTAATGACACAGATACAGCAGTGATGAGTGAAGAATGTGAGAAACCGGAGTGATGAATAACAAGGTAGCACATGGTACCTACCCTACCTAAAATAGTAAAAAAATCTATTTAAATGGGTAAATCTTTGTCAAGCTGGTTGGACAAGGGCACAAGATTATTATTATTATTATTATTATTATTATTATTATTATTATTATTATTATTATTATTATTATACAGTAAAACACAACAACAACAACAACAACAACAATAATAATAATAATAATAATCAAGTAGTTCTGCTTCCTGGACTGTTTGGGTGTGGATTTAAATCCAGCTCAGTCTGTGTGGAGTTTGCACATTTTTTTTCGTGCGGGTTTCCTCCAGGTGCTCTGGTTTCTTTCCACAGTCCAAAGATATGAGTTTTGGGCTAATAAGTCACTCTAACTTGACCATAATATTTGTGTGTGGTCACCTTGCAAGTGGACTGGTGTCCCATCTGGAGGTTGTTTCATAGTTTGATGCTGAGTGATTCCAGGTTCGGCTCGGGACTGCTGGCACCCTGCTCAGGACAAGCAATTAATGATAACAGATTGATAGAATAAAAATAATCTTATACAACAAAGGGTGAAATAATTTTAGACAAGAGCTGGAGGTGTGGTTTCAGAGCTGGTCCAGCAGAGGGCGGAAGGCGGATGCAAGTGGAGCCCTAGAGATTCGGGTTCGACAGACTGTGAAGAAAAAAAACAGCAGCGCTTGCTGCTGTTCTCCACCTTATCAAGTGCAGCAGGCATCATGGTGGCATCTGTTAGGAGGTGACAGTTGTGCGTAAGGACCACAGCCTGGCAGTCCCCGGTTTCCCACTTCCGGCAGCATCACTATGGCGACTTGCACCCTTAACTGCCATGTTTCACTTTGTTTCTCTGCTGACCAAGTACTTATGCAAATATTGTGCTCTGTTTTTTTTTTTTACATGAAGCAATTTTGCAAATGAAAACAAAGTTCTGCTTTTTATTGATGAGAAATAAATCTATGAGGTTCAGGTCCATGTTCTTCATTTTCTTGGAGATATTAAAAAATTTTAACAGCCTGGGTTGCTTTCCCAGCTCAAGGGCACATTTAAATTTACATTTATTTGTTTAGCTGAGATGTTTCTCTAAATCAGAATTAAGCTACTTACAGCAATTTACTTATTTAGACAATAAATACAGCAGCAGATTATTTTCTGGGATTTGAACCAAGACCCTGCCGGGATATGTTGATCTAGAAATACAATTACATGTAAAAGTCCCTTCAGCTGAGGGTTTATGTTATACTGAATTGTTTATTTTTCAAGCTGGCTCCCTTTGTGCTGTGTGTTAGCAGAGGCGGCATGCTGTGGTTTTGCATATGTGCGTAATAATGCATATAGTAAATATGTGTATTATATACGTGCATGTATATACACACATACTGTATGAGTGTGGAGGTCTGGCTTGAGTCGGTTTCGTGTGTGCATTGTAAGAGAACGCAGCTGTCCTATTCTGAGGCCCAGCGGTGTGGTCCAGTGCACGTCGGATTGTCTGTGCAGCACCAGCATCTGTGTGTGTGTGTGTGTGTGTGTGTGTGTGTGTGTGTGTGTGTGTGTGTGTGTGTGTGTGTGTGTGTCGGAGCTGTGGAAGCTGATAAGACTAACTGAGCCCATGCCTAACCAGATCAGGTTGGATGAGAGGAGCTCAGAGAGAGAGAGCAAGAGAGAGAACATGGACAGAAGCTCCTGTAGGAAAGATCACAGTAAATCTGGTGTTTTCCATTTCACAGTCTTTGTAAATCCAGTTCTCTTTTGCAATCATCCAATTTGTTTTTCATTTTTTTTAACTTTTACTTGTTTGCTAAAGTTTATGTGATTCATTTATAACTCATTGTAAGTATAGTTATTTGCTGAAGCAGATACAGTAAAGTACAGTACTTTAGTCAGGCACTAAAGTGTTTATCTGGATGTTCAGCGCCAGCCTTTGAGCTCCTGACTGGTTGAGCTGTATTTTCATCAGTGATGGCCACTGATGTGCACCTGTCCTTCTCAAAGGTATGTCCAGGAAGGGGGATTCAAGATGGAGGCCCGAACACTGGCGGCTTTCCAGTGGATCTACTCACCGGCACAACACCGCGAGGTCCCACACAGGTGCTGCACATGCCCGTCCAAACCCGCACGCTCACACACAAAAGCACACACCATCAAACTACAGCCTCTCACAGTCATACATATACATCCAGTGACCTGCTGTCCAATGGAGGGGGACATGACTGGTCCCCCTTCTGCATCCCTGCTGGCCTGACTGACCACTCCATCACTGAACAGAGTGCAGCTGAGTCCTTTGCTCCTCATGTTGGAGATCGACAGAAAAACTGTGGCCCCACCTTCACTGCCGAGTGGCTTTTCAATGTATAAAATCACAAGTATCTATACCCCCATTTCTATGCAATTTACTCTTCAGTTGCTGCAAATGGGGGGTTCTGCTGTTGCCAGGGAAACGGCTGTTATAAAAATATGCTGGAGGCCAAAGGAGTCCTGCTAGGGTTCTGCTTAGTTGGAATTCTTGTTCCAGTATCCCCAGTTGTTGCTCCCTCCTTTACACCATAAACTGGTGTTGGTAACTGCAGGAGAAGACAGCTTTCTGTTGTGTGTAGTTGTGAATGTGATGTGCTGCATTTGGGGTGGGGGTGGGGGTGGGGGGCTGTGGGTGTGTTTACTGGGGATTTGTTCCCCCAGCTGTGTGATGAAGGATGCTGATCCCTCCCGGTGAGGTTAGTACATTGAACTCATTCTGTGCAGCAGCTGCTCGCAAAACAGCCTAAACTCCTTCAGCAGTATGAAGAGCCTTTCCCTTTAGACATTGCTCCCCAGTTCCAGCCCTGGTCCAGAACTCACCCCTCGTCTCACATTCCTGCCAATATCAGGCTGCATCAACTCAGACACTGACCCCCATCCATCAGTCTGTTCTTCTCTCCCACTGCTGTCCGGTTCTCACTCTCCTCTTCCTCACTCCGCCCACACTTGGGGCTGTGATGTTTCCCCCATTGGTTTCTCAGGACTCAACTTTGACCTTCACTGAAGCCAGGTGAGTCCGTATAGGAGTTTGCCTGGGTGTGCTTTGTGGGTCAGTGTTCCCCCATCTGAGGGCATTGCATTATAAAGATTTCCTGTGATTTGGCACCAGGAGGCAGAGTAGTTAAGGAGTATAATTCTATAAAATGAGGAAACAGTGGTGTAAACTCTGCCTAAACTCGCAGAGTTCAAAAGTGTCATTAAGTTAGTCATGACCCAACGTGAATAAAGGAGCAACATGTGAAGTTATGTAAATTTTAGTCGAGACAACTCAGCTCGTGTTGCAGGGGGAAGAGAGACACTCAGTGGGATCCTGTTTTTGGGGAATCACGGCATGAGAGTTTATTCTGTCATCCCTCCCTGCGTGTCTGTCTCCATCTGCTCATCTGCCCACCTGTTTGTACTGCTGCCAGGACCCTGGGCTCAGGCGGCCCTCACAACGTAGCTCCTACCCTCAGCGTAAACACCAGCTGAGCGCGAAACTAATTTGCTGGTACTTGGTGATATTTTCAGTGCTTGACCACCATGAGACCACAGAGCTTCTGGGTAGCTGAGTTTATGGCAACCAGGGTGATGTTCTAATCTGCAAATGTGTAATCGTGTCTGACTGTGGGATGTTATGTACTTTTGTGATTGTGTGTGTGTTTACTGCTCTAACTCTATTGTAATATAAAGATTCATCTCTTTTAGATGAAATATTACAACATCACCCCCCCTCATGCCCAGTCAACTGAAACTTTTTCCCAGGCCACTGACTTTCAACCCCCTGTCACCATCCTTGTCAGCTGCATCCTTCTCTGCCTTCATGCACAGTGACTGGGTAAACCAGTTACACTAATACTGTAAAACAGTACACACCACTGCTACAAAACTGTAATATGCACTACTACTGTAATACGTGTGTGTATGTGCATGGGGGGTAGTGATGTTATGAAGTGTGTGTTTGGCCTCTTCGTGTGTGTGTGTGTGTGTGTGTGTGTGTGTGTGTGTGTGTGTGTGTGTGTGTGTGTGTGTGTGTGTGTGTGTGCGTGCAGTGAGCAATGATGGAAAGTGAAGGGTCGACCATGGTGGAGGGCTCCAGATTGCAGCACCCAAGTAGCATCTCTGGGTGAAACTGTAAAGTGAATGTAAAGTCTCATCAGAGAAGTGCAGGAAAGGTTGTTGAGGAGTCAAGACTGTCACTTCAAGCAAGATCAGTGGCTTCACCTCCAAAGGTGCTGTGTTGAAGAAACAGATGGACAAGTGCTCAGCAGTGATTTCCATTCAGTCTCAGAATGATTATCCATCTCCTAAACATCACAACTGGCCATGTATGAATGTTTAAGTGCTTGTATTAAAAATAATGTGATAAAGAATCCATAGTTATAAAGGACTGCTGAGCATCTGAAGTTTGTGTGTGAGATCCTTCAGGCATAGAGCACCAAACCATTGGTTAGTGAGGCAGTGAAGCTTCTAATTATTCTACTAAGGTTAAGTTCCTCCCATTGGGCTCCAGCAATTGTTTCCCATCCCAGGATTTGAACCTCTACTGTATGTTTTCAGTCCAACTATCACTTCAGCTGCTTTCTATCTACACCTGACTGCACGGACAGCAAATGTTCATGTTTGTAGGTGCAGAATCTTCTCCTATAGTAATCATAAATAGAGCTTTTTGTATATAATCACATAATTCATCTATCAGTGTTCTGTTTCTTATTGGTGAGGATCCCTCTACTGAGCTCCATCACACACATACACACACACACCTGTGGTACAGTATATATCTTTGTAGCTCACACAAACAAAGAATTTTGTCTAAGGACTGGAACTGTACGCTCACTGCTTTGTTATCCCACAGACACCTTCCCTCTCTGTTTGCTGACTAGATGACAGGACTCTTGAGTAAAACTGTGCTTCTGGCCCACCAGTCCCTGATTTGTGGCTTATTTTCTGGTCCCTTTAGACCTGTGTGTTACACCAGTGCGCTGTGGTATATAAGTGATGACCGAAAGAGCTTTGAACTTCTCAGAATGAACCTTCTCCTTTTGTGGTGGACACCAAGAAAGCCCTCAGGTTGTGAGAATGGAAGGTGTGGTTTGTCTTCCTGTTTCTGGTTGCCTCCTTTAATTATTGCATCTGCCAAACTTGGGCCATAATTATTTTTTATTTTGTCTGGTTGTATGAGCGTGTCTTTCATTTTTGTTTCTCCATGCACCTGGATCTCTGTTAAAATAGTTCAGACTAATAGCTGTTCTTCAGGATACAACAGCATCTCGCTTCTCAGGAATGGTGTCTGATATCTCTAGGCTCTCGATCTGTAACCACGACCCAGGCAGCCTCACCCACAGCAGGTGGCACAGTGCTGAAGAAGTAGCTGTTGAATCTGGTGCATTTTCTCAGCGTTATCTTGAGAAACCCCCGTGGATTGTGGTCCACAGCGGCCCACACAGGAACCATCTGCTAATGCTGGCCATCTGATACCTTCTAGATTAAGAGGAGGTGCAAGGGCTGGTGGGAGAGAAGGTGGTGAACCTCACACTCCTCCTCTCACTGTCTCTTTCATTTTCCCCTGGGTGTGTGGAGCAGAAAATATTTCTCCCTTCCTCCTTTGCTCTAGTTGCCTTCCTCTGGGGGTGTGGAGTACAAAACTCAAGTGTATGTGTGTGAGAGAGTGAGAGAGAGAGAGCGAGAGTGAGAGCGAGAAAGAGAGAAGAGGTGTGCTAAATTTAAGCCCTGCTGGCAGGCAATTGAGAGGGAGAAAGAGAGAAGCATCCCAGGACCTCAAGACCCTTCACCATGATGAGGAGGAAAAGAAGTGTGTCTTTTGGTGGATTTGGATGGTAGGTCACCCTGCACCCTGTCACAGACCTCTTTCAGGGATTTGGGATGCAGGACTACATGCTCAGGTGTACAACCAACACACACACACACATGCACACACACACTTGACTATCTGTATAAGGATGTGTGGGAGCACATGTGTGCACCTGGGGTGGTCATTCATGTGAGTGTGTAGATATTTATTTGTGTGTATCTTTAGCCTCTGTGCACCTGTGTGTTATGTATATATTTGTGTTTATGTTTGCGTCTTTTGTGAGGAGAAGCACGAATTGAAATGACTGAAAGATTTTCCAAAATACGTTGAATACGTTGGTCACCGTGAGATTGGAGAACAAATCGGTTGCTTCTATCCAAAGTTAATATATGTGAATTAGTTACTGTATTCTTGTTGCTTATAGACACAATGTTCAGCAAACAGTGATAAGCAGGTGAAGGTTGAAAGGGAGAGCAACAGTCTGCTTTGCATCATGGGCTGTTGTTGCTGATGCTGACTGGGTCTTATTACATCCCTGTTTGTATTAATGCTCTTTGTTGGGCTTTCTTATTGATTGTACATTTAAGATGTCTGTGGAGGTGCACGCAAGTGTCTTCTTTTACTGCAGGTTGATGGGGCAGAAGTTGATGAGGAACACAGATGTTGTGGTTTATTCAGCATCCAGTCAAAAGACTTCTTACATGCAAATTTAGATTTTTTAGCGCACATCCCTCAGGGAGCACGGGCTACATGTGTCATTTTGTTTCCTGTGCTTTTGTCACTTTGTGCAGTCACAATTGTTACAGCTGATTTGGGTGTCAAAATAGAAGTCGCCGTTTTCTTGAATCAGTTTCTGAAATGCCCCGCCCTTGTTATCGGGTGTGAACCTCAGTTCCCAAAAACCACCTGATCACACTTCAGTTGTGCTGAGGCTGTTCTTTTATGATGATCGACGAAGCACCTCTTCATTCTATTCTTCGGAAACTGATTCATATCTGTGTGTGTTGACAGAAAGCCATTCTGCAATGGAGATGCACACCTGTGCTTTTACGATCCAGGTGTAACTGACCCCTCTGTACAAACACAGGAGCAGAAGTGTGGAACTTTCTGGACACATTGTATTATTGGTGTAGCAGTTACAGCTGCTGCTTGGCAGTCAAATAACCCCGGTCCAGATCCTACCTCCTGGCACTAAAGCCTTTTGTCCCAGATAAAAATGACCCACCTGGTGGTTTAAACTGGTAAATCACTGTTAATAGGGTTAGTAGTCACACTGTATGTCCCTTTGGAGAAAAGCATCAGCCAAATGAATAAATCTACATTTATAATAATAATAATAATAATAATAATAATTTTTTTGTTTCATTAACTGAAAGCATTGACCGAGGTAACATTAATTCTTAGGACTGTAAAATTCAAAAGCGCTTCTTTCGTTGTTTGTGAACCAATCATACGATGACACTTTGAGGTACTGCGGAACACAAGATGAACACAGGACTGAACAACTGGGTTGGATGGGGGTGAGCTGGACTAGACTGGACTAGACTGTGCTGGGTTGGACTGGATTGGACTGGACTAGATTGGGCTAGACTGGACTGTCGCTGCCTAGCTTCAGCTGTGATCAGGTGGCTGCGCTTGTAGCAGTGGTGTTTATACTTTAATGCAAAGAGCAGGTCCATTAGCTTCAAACAAAAAAACCCACTTGGACTCTAGAGAATGTAGATGCCTGACATTCTGTCCCTTACACGCTTTTACATGGACGCATGCAATCCCAGTATTACAGCTTTATAAATAATTTGAGAGCTTTGGGAAACTTACTGGAAGTAGCTGACTTGAGGACCATCTCTCTGCTCTGTTCACAAGGCTTTGTTCAAAACTCTGAGCTCATCGTCCCCTCAGTTTTGCTTTTGTGTTCCAGGCCCTGGCTGTGCTTCTGAGAGGGACATCCTAATGGTCTCTATTTGTGCTTGTGTGCACCTGTGTCAGAGCAGGTGAAGCATGGAAGATGTGTGTTCTTGCAGCTTTTCACGTTCGATTTATTGGTTACTCATGGTCTATTTATGAGAATGTAGAACACATGGGGGTTTTCTGTTCTTATACCCATACGTAGTATATTGGGGTCAGCCTCTGATGTTTTTTTTTTTTTAAAAACATTTCTTCAACTAAAGAAGAATGAACAGTTAACCTCCTATAACATAGTCATCATTTACAGCATGAGATGCTGCAAGTACCATGAGGTTGTAGCTTTTTTGTAAAATATATAAAGAAAAAATACATATTTCTCAGATGGACTTGGAGGTAAGATGAAGCACATTTATTTGTATTTGTCCAACCTATTGCATCCTGAGTTGTGGATAAACTGCTCTGTCCAATCTAATAACCATCAAGGACCTTTGAGGGCCCTGTTGCTGGGTAAAGTTGTGTGTGTGTGTGTGTGTGTAGTTCGTGCAAAATCCATCTCCCTCAACAGTAAAGATGGACACACACACACACACACAGGCCACTACAGATGACACTTGGTGTGAGTGGCAGGTGTAGGTGTAGGAATGAAGGAGTGTTTGCTGAAAGCAGGGCAGTGACCCACTCCAGGGACCAGGCCAGTGCCAGCCATGCATAGATGTTTACATTATATTTACATTAATTTATTCATTTATTCATTTATTTGTGCTCCTGTGTGGAGAATAAATTTCTGGGTTCTCAAGGAAAAAATACACCAAATACAATTATAACACTGAGGAATACAGAAGGAGCAAGAAGCTGAGCAAGGAAAGAGCTGTTAGAAATGTAGCAATTGCTCCAGTTACTGTTGTTCTGGGTGATATTTTCTACCTATAGCGCTGAGAAATGTGGTTAAAGCATCACCAGTCTTTAAAGGGCATAGCAGCACTTGCATCTTGAACTTCAAAATGACTCAGGCGGTTTGAGTCAAGATAGATCACTGTGTGCAGGGGGTGATGGGTGGGGTGGGCTGGGTGAGGATGTGGCTTCTGCAGGGTGGGGTGATCACACAGGAAGGGTGTTTGTTGTGCTGCTGCCTTGAATTCCAAGCTCTCTCTGTGTGTGTGTGTGTGTGTGTGTAGTGCAGTACAGATATGACTGATCCAGCACTATGACATCTCTTAGTTCGTCAGAACCTCACTTTGGTACCTGTCTCTGGAGATAGTTTATTCACGCAGTTACTGAACTACAGATGCACACTTTTTGCCCTTAATATGGCTTTATATTTACAGCCTACAATGTATTATTTTCAGGCCAGAATTGTAATAACAACAGAAACACTGAGCTGAGCTCTCAGACTTCCAGGCTTTTGACCGGAGGTCTGAGTGTGAGAAAGAGCAGAAAAGGTGAGAAAAAAATAATGTAGTTTATCAATACCATGAATCTTGCTACCTCCTCTACCACTGCTTAGCAATCACACTTTTTAACCCTTTGAGTAATTTATCATAATTCAACAAATCTTTCCAAAAAATTTCAAGGCACATTTTTGAACTCTTCCACAAAATCGACCATTTTCTGTACTTATTTGTGGTTATAAAAGATGTAATTCATCTGTTTTATATTATGTTGCACACACACAGATTTCAAGCTCCATTTTTGCAATATACTATATTGCAGTTCTTTTCAATTGCTCACAAGTGTTTTAAAACACTCACTGAATACAACCCTTCCGAGGAACAAGAGGTTTGGCACAACTGTTCATTCCATGTCCTGCAAACTGCCCTGCAAATAGTTTCAGAATAAAATAATCCTGTCGGCATCCGGCACTTTTCTCCTCCAGCCAGAAAACTTTGTCTATTGCATCATGCCTCCATATAGCAAATTCTGTAGCTTTGTACCCTCTAGTCTCTCCTTATCTTAAGTTTAAGCTTTTCTGTGCTTTTGTGCATGTTGTTTTTTTTGTTTTTTTTAACAAACCTTCCTGTAAATTCAGAATTGCACAGACAGTGCAATGCCAGAACACAGGCAGCACAAATAATGAAATACAAAAGGAAAGTGACAAAAATACCAAACTGTAGTGCAGAAATGTTGATGTACTTTATAGTAGTGAAAAACTGTAAAATAAGGGAACAGCAATCCTGGTTGTACATCAGTACATCCAGCTACCTTAACCCCTGTACTCAGTTACCTGCCAAATCACTGCTCTCTTGGCTAGGAAACAACAGGATGGTATGCCGGTCTATCACAGGGTGGCCACCCACACACACACACACACACACACACACACACACACACACACACACACTGTGGGCAGTTCAGAATGACTATTTAATCTGAAACACATGTCTTTGGACTGTGAGAGGAGAGTGGATCACCAAGAGGAAAGGTGCAAACTCCACACAACTTCAGTTGGACTGGAACCCAAACCCAAACAGTGCAGGTGCTGTGAGGCAGCAACACAACCCTCTGGTTGCAGCCACTTAGTCTGGAATTTGGCCATACAGTCACCCACATCACACCTTACATCCTCAATTTGCAAGCATGATCCATTCCAGGTAGTTGCTATGTCCAGGCATCCACCATCCAGGGACATCTGATTATTCACTTTTCACCTCCAGGAGGAAAGAATTCCTTCACAGGGTTTAGGAATAGTGGTCAAGGTGGAAGGAAAAGGGACACCATCATGGGACGAGCTGCACGCCAGTCGGACTGCATGGGGGTGGTGAAGGCTGGAGTGGGAAGTGAATCAAATGCATTTTGTGTCTAAGCAATAAAGCAAGCATTTGTAGTTTGGTCCATGGAAAGGAATGCTGGGTTAACTATGTGAAGAGTTTTGAAAAAGTGAGCTCAGTGGTGGAAAAGCAGATGTTTGCACTTGTAAGAAAAGCGCTGATGTCCTCTTACTGAGCTGTTTCATCAAAAGCTTCATTTCTGAAGGATGCATCTGGAACACTGATGAAGGTTTTATAGTATTAATCGATATACACTGCCTGGCCAAAAAAAGTCACACTCTAATATTTCGTTGGACTGCCTTTAACTTTGGTTACAGCACATATTCGTCATGGCATTGTTTCGATAAGCTTATGCAATGTCACAACATTTATTTCTGTCAAGAGTTGTATAAATTTTTCGCCAAGATCTTGTATTGATGGGAGAGTTGGACCGGCGCGTAAAGTCTTCTCCAGCACAAAATCCCCAAGATTCTCAATGGGGTTAAGGTCTGGATTCTGTCCATGTGTGAAAATGATGTCTCTCTCATGCTCCCTGAACAACTCTTTCACAATTTGAGCCCCATGAATCCTGCCATTATCCTCTTGGAAGAAAAAAATCCATTGATGGAAAAACCTGGTCATTCAGTCTATTCAGGTAGTCAGCTCACCTCATTTTTTGGGCACATAACGTTGCTGAATGTAGACCTGACCGACTGAAGCAACCCCACATCATAACACTACATTAAATCCGGGTGGTAACTTTTTTTCAGCCAGGCAGTGTATATAGCATATATAGCAACAAGCTGAGAAAAAACTTCACTTCCCTTTCTTGAACAACTTTCTGGTAAGAAAGGCAGCTAAGGTTTGTGGGGAAATAGAATCTGAAATTACTGTATTTGTGACAACATTGATATCAGTCTGGAGAAGTGTGTGCAGATCAGTGAGTACAGAAGTGTGTATAACAGTGTTTAGAGATGTGGCTTGGAATAACATATATGCAAATCAGTCAGCTGAGGTGTGTGTGTGTGTGTGTGTGTGTGTGTGTGTGTGTGTGTGTGTGTGTGTGTGTGTGTGTGTGTGTGTGTGTGTGTGTGGAACATAACACATCACTGATCCAGAGGTGCTGATTAAAATTTCATCCTATGGTTTGGCATCTTTGGAAGAAAACATGAGTCTGTGTTCTCTGCTATGCAGAAGTTGACTTATCCACCTTATTGCTCTTTTGTGTTCTTGTTCTCCTGCAGGATTGACAAGTCCACCATTAACGCCCTGAAGTCCAGGTGAGTAGTCAGGTCTCCACGGACCCCTGTACCCTTTCAGTTTGTGTCCTGCTGTGTGGTTCATCCTTCTTTCTCCAGTTTAATGATAATTCAGTCAGATGTTCCCTACGTTTAGCACCCCCCCCCCGCTCCCCCTGGGTTTGTGAGGCTGCTGTCCTGCTGTTGGAATGTGGATGAGGAGGCTGTGGAGATACAGCTGGTGTCCTAGTTGTGCTTCTATTGAAATGATAACAGAGAAAGGCCACATGGGTTGAACATTGGGTCCGAGTCACGGTCTCATGACTACCTGGCCACTCATTAGTTTTCACCTTCGTGGCAATGTTGCTATCAGAAGGTGCTGAACCGTAAGGTGAACTTCAACTTCATGTTATGCTGAGTCAGAACTGGAGTGGGGTTTGACATTACAATCGGCCATGTAGTCAATAGTCACACAATGACAAACTGAGACAGGTGACACCGCTGTGACGCTGTTGTTCTAACCCACAGCCATCGGAGGCGTTTACATCTCAGGCGATGATGACTCTTTGCTATTTGATGTGTATGTGTGTACGAAACGGCTCACACTTTAGGTGTGAACATAAACAAAAGAGCCTAACTAAACAGGGTGTGTCCCGCCAAGCCCATTTGTTCCACACCCATTTTAGAGCCATCAGGCTGTTTCCCACAGTGCTGCTGGGTGCCTGTGAAACGCGTAAAGAGGGGATTTCACATGTGTTGCACATAAGACTCCCATGCAGGTGTAAAAAAAGGCAGCAGCAGACTGTGGGTGACTTAATTCAGCAGCACGCTGCTCTGCACCTCCAGGTCAGTCAGTACAGATGTGCTGTATGTTTTCCAAGTTAGCAGGTGCAGCAGCTCACAGGTGTGATTTACAATTCTTCTGTTTCCCTCTTCCTCTCCCTTCAGCAGCTGTAGGCCACTCAAGTAGCTGCATGCATGTGTATGTGTGTGAGTGTGTGTTTCTTTGTGTCTGTAAGCTTCTGGTAAGTAGATCTTCAAAGGCCCATAACCAAGATGGCACCATATGAACAAGAGTTTCCTTAGAAACCACACACAGGCCTGTATGATGAGTGGCAACAATCACCAGGGCGTTTTGTCCTGTGTTTGTGCATGTTTGAGGACTGTGTCTGTGTACACCTCTCATCTATCTATCTATCTATCTATCTATCTAGCTGCGTGTTTTTCTACCTTGGATGTCTTTGGCCAAATTTTTGCTAAATTCTGACATCTCTCAACTGGAAACATGACAATTAAATATTACCAAGTTCGACACGGAGCCCAGTTTATGCTGTGCTACAGTGCTGCAGTACTGCAGTAAATCATTCTTCAAACAAATGAGATAACTTGCGTTGTACAAATATCATTAATTTATTATTGCCAACAAAAGGTCCCAAAAATGTCAGGTTTTCATGAGCAGGAGTTCTGGACCATTTATGTGCTGATCAAAGTTTAAGTTCTTCAAGCAGTGGTCATACATTCAGGCCCCCAGCAAGAGGCACAGTTGTGTCACTAACCTGCATGTGCAAACCATTGACCTCAAGGGCTCAGTGTATGGAGATGGAGTGGGGAGGTCAGTGTGTGTTTGTGTGTAGGTTTGTGTCCATGTATTAACTGTATTTGGTCACATTCACTAAGTTTTTTGCATGTTAGGATATGTATACTTCTACGTACCACAGTAAAAAATGCCAGAAGGTACAAGTGGCCACCTCAGCTCACCCCACCAACTCCATCTCACCTCTCTTCCCTTCCTTCCCTGGTACAGCAGTTCACTATGAACCTGTTGTATGAGCTTAAAACTGAATAATCAGAGACCTGTGTGTGTGTGTGTGTGTGTGTGTGTGTGTGTGTGTGTGTGTGTGTGTGTGTGTGTGCGTGGAAAGGTCATGCGTTGAATATCCCTCTGATCTTAATGAGACCGGGCTAATAAGAACATCGCTCTCACTCCAGCTGGGAACGATGCCTCGCAAGCTGTGGTGAGTCCAGCTGTCACTCTCAGAATGTGTGTGTGTGTGTGTGTGTGTGTGTGTGTGTGTGTGCATGTTTTCCTACTCTTGCAGAGACAATTTTAAAGAAAATACATGGTTTTTTATTTTTATTTTTTATGTCCATTATCATTTTTATAAACCCCCTTGTGTCATTATCATATGACATTGTGGTGCATGAAGCTGTGTCAGTTTGCTCATCACTACGCAGACAAATCTGTGTGTGTGTGTGTGTGTGTGTGTGTGTGTGTGTGTGTATGTATCTGTTGGCTGTATATTTGTGTTTTTCCAAAGCACCTTCTGCAGAATGCAATTCACCTTTCTGCAAGGATTTGGATTTGGGGTGAAGTTCGCCAGGTTCTTAGGCGAGGAGGCTCCTCACAGGGCAGAGCGAAGGTTCCATAAAAGTTGTCTGTGGACCGTTAAAGGTTTTTACTACAACAGGTGCATTTAGCTCAACCTAGAATGGATCTTCTACGCGGACGTTTCTCGGCAAACAGCCAAGAGCAATGACCAGCCACCACTGTCACTCGCAAGTCTTTGTCACTAGGGGGCGCCAGGCGGACACTGGAACTGCCTGTTAGCTTGAGCTCAGTACCAGACTCAAGTGTTTACAGCAGCTCATTTACTTTGTCTCGGTGTTTATTTAATTTCTAAGCAAATGTGCAACATTTTAATAAAGTAGTAACCTTGGTATTTGTATATGGTTTGTGTAAAAGTAAAAGAGGCACAATGGCATTTCTCAGATAGACCTCAAACTGTACAATTTTTTGGAGCTTTGATACTTCTGGCCAAAACCATGTCTGAGACAGTGGGACAATAGCACCTTTGTGGGGTCCACATGTATGGTCTAAAGGCTGTTACTATGACCACAGTGACCTGGACTGTCAAAGGTCTCACTTGGGTGACTTAAGAAGTGTCAGGGCATCTTTTACAGCTTGTGGCTGCAGCAGGGCCTTCGGGGTAGAGTGTGGATGGGGGTAACACCATAGCAACGTAGCACTTTTCCCTGCCTTTGTTGCTATGGGTGGTGAGCGTAGAAGTGTGGCACATTGAGGGGAAGAAGAGGAGCGAGGCCACAGGAAAAAAAAGCATAGAATATACACTATACACCATATATCTGTTCTATAATTTTTACCCTTATCAGTTGCACTCATTTTAAATATCTGTCCCACATTAAACCTTTTTGGTGATCTATAGCCTTTTTGGATCAGAACCCATTCTGTAGTTCATCAGCACATGATTTGGAGGAGGAGGAGGTGGGATGCACACATCACACTGCAAGATGAGGAGCACATCTAGGGCAGGTATGGGACACACTGGTCATGCATGTTGCACCAGTGGGCATGTAGATCATTCCTCCCCTCCAGGGGAATTCCATGGCCTGAGGCTTCTTGCTTTTCGTCCTGATTCTACTCCACTCAGGCACTCAGGCCCACAGGGGCTCCATCTGGATGTCTCCAGGCATCAACCAACCGCTTCCAGTCTGTGTGGACAGGCTGTGATCATGTGGGTGGGGAGGCGGGAGAGATAAATCCCCACAGACATCCAGAGTTCAGACCCGAATCTTCTGAGCTGCTGTAAGATGTGGACACATTCATATGCACATTCATATTTCTAACCCCCGTTATCAGGTAAACTTTTAACTTCTGTAGCTGAACTCTTCTTTCCAACTTCCCTAACATAAGCATTTTTGTCACATCTGACATTTTAAGACAAAACTGTCTACATTTCTACGTTTGAAATGCTGTCTATAGAGCAAAAAAGTGAAGAATCCAAAAGTTTAATCTTTAGATTACATTGCCTTTGAAGAGGAACTTTGTTGCGTTTTGCTGCACGGAGGCAGCGATAAAGTCAAAATAAAGCCTGCATGTTTACTCCTGAAGGCCTGCACTGTGCACAGTTTTCATTCACAATGGGTGCTTAAGCCCATTACGCAGCTTAAATTTTCCCTATATGCAATATTTTAATGATATAAAGTTTAGCAATATAAACAAACATTGCTAAGAAATGTGAGTGCATAACAGTCCTTCAGGTCCAGCGGTGTCCGTGAAACTGACATTAAAGCCCTTGGCTGCCCCCCGCATGGACCTCCTCTTTGAACGTTTGAGAAGGTAGCAGACATTTCGTAACATGTGTCTCAAAAACCAGTTAGTCCATCTTTTATGAAGGCGTGCGGGGGATTATCATTTGAACAGACACCTACGTGTGTGTGGGTCAGTGCGTGAACAGTTGGAAACTGAGCTGAGCCAAAGTCGACCCAAGAACCTGGTCAAATCAACGGCAAAAATCCCGATTTTCCTAACAGAATTGTTAATATATTATTTATTTTTGGTGTGGCTGTTTTCCTAAGTGTTTCCGCTTTTCTTGTGTTTTTCCCATCCATTAGTGTACGTTGGCCTTGGTTTGGCTTCTGCAGATGTCAGAAACAGAAAGAAGAGCATTTAAAGGACAGTCAAAGCCATGGTGGTGTGGAATCGATTTTATTGGCACGACTGAAGGCTTAAAATGAGAAATGAAGAGATTCTGCTTTTGAAGCAGCAGAGCACACGTGTGTATATCCCAGCCTGGGGTTTTCAGTAACTCGCTTCTTGTGTAATTGTGTGTGAGTGAGAAAAATGATGAAAATACCACTTTTAGCTACAAGAAATGGTGATTTTTTTCTAATAAATGTACAACCGCCTGAGAAGCAGCGCATCTCTCTCCCAATCTGCCAGACAGTCTGTTTCTATAATTTGGCAAACCTGGGAAGTTGCTTAGGACAGCAGAAATGTTTGGGGCTAATACCAAAAATAAGTTGTAAGCTTATGGAAAAAATATTATTTTTAAAATCTTGATAATAAGGTCTTCCTGTTATCTGAACTGAAGAAGATCTGTTGCCTCATTTATTATGCAAACATATTATGATGCATTACCTCCCTGTAAGTGTTTCAACTCTGTAGGCAGCATTTTTATAAAAGTTTGCATCATAAATGATATATATCTGTTTTTCCCCTTAATAAATATTATTCTTAGTTTTCAGGTGATTTTCAGTGGTTTAAGTGTAAATGTGTGTTCTTTGCATATATAATGTTCACATACATGTTGTCATCAAAACTTAAACAGAAAATAACATTTTATTTATAAATTCAAAATGGATTTCCTATCCTTCATGACCTAATATTTTTGTTATATGTTTATCTACATTTTTGTTAATTTAGAGAGCAGTTGTTAGGGGAGCAGGACTGATTCCTGCCTATTGGTGCCCAAAGCTCTAGTGGCCCTGGTGTCACAATGGTTCACTTATATGAAACCCTTATCACTAGACTGCACACACGCACACACACACACACACACACACACACACACACACACACACACACACAGAGCCAGTACCAGGTCTTGGAAAGAATGTGCTTAAGCCACCTCAGTTACCAGCACTGCAGGGGGTACAGATGCTCGCAACCCAGCGCCACACAGACTGCCTTTGGGACATGAATAATCCATACCCTGGCATTCACATACAGAAGCAGTTTCTCAGGCTCATGTCTGAAATTTGCTTGTCTTTTGTCCCGTTTCCATTTTCACCCCACCCATGATGCCCCAGACGTATAAGACATTCCATTTTTCCTGCATGTGGACATATGAGGTTCCGAATCATAAGGGGGAGAACAATGATGAGCAACAGCTACAGATATGAGCTGCCAGGGTTTGCCATTACAGGAATGGCCTAAAAGTATAGATGTGACCAAGCTCATCACAGTGGTGACCAAGATGTCAATGAAGGGGTGTGTGGTAAGAAAGGAACCTCGCAGGTTTCAGTCTGTCATCTGAGGAAAGGCAGGGAAAATGGTTGCAATAGAATCCATGATTGTAAAAGACTCTACAGCTGCAAGTTTAGGGGCTGACTGGTCCCACAGAATAAGATGGAAAAGGTGTTAGAACCCTAGAGACCTACCTGTCTACACCTGTACCGTGTTTCAGCAGATGTACATTAGGCTTAACCGTGATCCCAAAGGAGATCCTGCTGATACAGCTGTGGTGGTCAGGGGTTGTTCTGCTTCACTGATAGAAAAATTAATGTCTAATATATGACTTACAAACTCACTACCACTTTCATTTCTCTGTTCCCTTTACTATTTTGTTACTTATTTATTTCAGAAGCTGTTCTGGTCCTGAACTGATTACACAAATTTACACTACAGTACTCTATTTTGGCCATAGTGCAGCTTTGCAAAGTACCTTCCTGTAGCCCTGCAGGAGTTCATGTGCCCTAGGATCAGAACCCATAAGACTAGTTCAATAAGGGCTGCATTTCCCTCTGTTCTATTTGTTTCTCACTCCTTGTCATGTCCCTCTTATACCCTCCCCACAGTTCTCAGGTCTCTTATTCAGTCTGTTTGAAGGTCTTTAATAATTTCTCACTGATTCCATGGCGATTTATGATTTTACAGTAATTTGTCATTTCATAATGACCATAGTGATGGCAACAAAGGGCTTTAGTCAAGAAAGATGGCTGCTGAGATGCAGGGCAGTGTCTCGGAGCAGATGATGGGTGGCCAGAAGAGCAGCTGGTTGGATAGTCTTTTTCTCATAGGAGACCGGCAAACGTGAGCGGGAGACAGAAGTAGGCAGGGTGCAGAGAAGAAGTTCCGCAGTGAGCAGGAGATGAAGTCAGATGGAGGTGTTGATACTGGACAGAGGTTGTGTGGGTGTGTGTATAAGGAGTGCTGAGAATGTAGAGGGGTGTGTTTGGCAACTTGGCCACAAGTGCTGCAGAAAACACACTGGCAGGCCTTCTCTTGTCTCTTCTCTTGTGTGTGTGTGTGCGTGCGTGTGCGCGCACGTGCGTCTGCGTGTCTATAACATCTACATGCCCCTAAATTCAATTTGGCTTTAATTTATCACTGTTTACTCTGATGCCACAAGGTATTTTTTCTGTAGAAAGAGTTCCTGTAGATCTACACACAGTAACACCATAAGCAGCAACGCACAAATGGTGTACGTACAGTGGTGTACAATGCAGGTGTACAATATCAGTGTGCAACGGGAATGGAGGCTGTGAGTTAACATGGGTATAAATGATGGGAATGAATGATGGTGTAAAGGATCTTTGGAGAACACAAGGGCGTCCATATGGATCACTGTGTTGCCTGCAGTGCCGCCGTGGCGCTAAACCCCCCCCAAAGTTGGGCTGCAAGGCGTTGTGTTGCGGATCTATGCGTAACCAACGGCTGTCCTCAAACTGCTTCCGAAATGTGTGGTGCGGAACCCCTGAGGTCACCACAGCTGCCCAGCCTAGACCTGCGAGCCATTAAACCTTACTGTACAGTATATAGTGTGTCTGCAGGATGAAAGTGTCCTACCAAAGTACTGAAGCAAGCAGCAGAATAATTGCAGGATTGATCAGGCGTGGAAATTACAGAAGTGAAATCAGAAACCATGCGGCAAAGATTGAGGTGGAGAAAATCATCCTCGCACTTAAGGAGAAGATAAATGTGGACTGAAACTGGGGACCAGTTAGAAAGAGGAGGAGCCGCCGCAGAGAAGCGCCACTCAGAAGCAGACAGACAGGGAAGGCGGGAGTGAGAGACGGTGTGACAGAGGGAGCCAGCGAGAGAGAGGGGAAGGAGAGCGACGACGGTGTCAAAGACAGCGACATGCTCATATACACTCTCACACGTTCGCCCTGCCGAAGCCGGAGAGACAGGCGGCTGCGGCATCGTTGAGACACACTGGGTCCCTGCAGAGTGGATCCGAGGCCAAACGCAGCACCATGTCCAGCTCTGCCAGCAGGGTGAGTTCCAGGAGGGCTGGCATCCGGGCGGCTGCGGTGCTCATTGGACTCCTGCATAAGTCGCGGAAACGTAGAGAGAGGGAGAAGGAAGCCAGAGAGCATGAGGAACAGTGGTAGGTGACCTCAGAATTCTCTTACGGGGATGGGGTGGTCAGGGGGTCATGTGGGTTCAGTAAACGTTGTTCATTTTCTCAAGGTGCAGAAAATTCACATCTGGGGCTCCGGGTTCATCAGCACAAACATCAGCACTTGTTTGCTTCTGGATGTTCTTGAATGTGTGCGTGTGCATGCATGGTTATCTGTCTGTTTGCCAGTCTGTATGTGTGTGTGTGAGAGAGCGAGAGAGAGAGAGAAATACAGGTTCTTCTGTCACCTGCCATCATTTTCTCACTTCAGCAAACTGAATATGTAATTCAAGGTCACAGTTTATTGAAGTGGACATTTTGCTGAAGTAATTCAGAAGCTCCTCAAAGGTACAGTGGCAGAGCTCCATGTAGAAGCAGTCAGAAACACACCAGGGGTATGAATGTGCAGCTCATGCTCTTGACTGCAAGGTTGTAGGTTCCAGGTTAGTGGTGCCATCTCACTTTAGAGCAGTAATAAAGTTTTACTATACAGTATGGTACCATATAAACACGCAAATGAAAACAATTCCTTGTGTTAATGTTAGGGCGAAGCTCCCAGATGTACAGTTTAGCACCCAACAGACAGCAGGACAGCTGTAGTGTGACAGGGAAAGTGTTTACTGCGGTATAAAATACGTGATTCTTATGCAATCGGATTAACTTATTTTGCTGAATAAAGTTTTTGTGAAGGTCACCCGACACACTAGCATTTTTGCTGGAATCTCACTGAAGATCCCAGCTCCCAGAACCCAACAAAACCCTTCTAGAAAGAGTTTTTAAAAACGGAGTACTAAATATTTTCTCATCAACAATCATGTTTTTATACATATTCCCATGACACAGTATTTTTAACATTTATCTTTTTCATTTTTGAATAAAACACATACCTTTTACAATGGTGGATAGTGTTTAAAATATATTAAATATGACCCATCCGTCTTTGCTAACTGCTTATCCTGAGCAGATTCATGGTGGTCTTGAGCCCAGAATCACTGGGCACCAGGACGTGACACTGCCCCAGTATGGGACACCAGTGAGGAATTATCCTGAAACACATGTTTTGAGACTGTGGGAGGAAACCAGAGCACATAGAGAAAACTCACAGGCACGGGGAGGACATGCAAACTCCACACAGACTGGTCTGGATTCACATCCGCAGCCAAACAGCCAAGGTGCTGTGAGGCAGCAGCACTGATCACTGAGCCACAGTGAGATAAAACATAATATTTGTGGAGTTTTTAGAGAAAATATTGTTTTTCATGCCATAAAAAATGGCAGGTGATATATTTTGGATTTCATTTCTAAATTCAGTATATCCAAGTTAGGCAAAATCACAGATTTTTTTTTCTGCAAGCAGCCGAACGGTTTAAATTTGTTGATCAGTGTTATTAGTTGCTGCTGAGCGTCCAGCTCTTATCTGTGCATCATGCAGCTTCACTACACTTCCTCCTGTCTTCCCTTCACTCTGCTCCTTTACTTTCGCTATCTCACTCCTTTCCCCCATTCCTCCCTTCTATGCTCCCAGTCACCCGTTTTATGTCCCTCTGTGGGGACCAACTGTGCTTACTCCCCACTGCACAGCATTGCACAGCACTGCACAACACAGCACTGCGCAGCACAACAGTCACACATGCTGAGTCAGATGTCCTGTCCTTCACCAAGTCCTAGTTTGTTGCCAAAAACTCAAATTGTATGCAGTGTTTGGTTGGACCACCAGTCTCTCAGCTTAGACACACAGTTAGCAGGCCATTAACATGCGCTTAACAGACAGTTGGCAGGCAGTCAGCAGACAGTTAACAGATAGTTAGCAGGTGATCTGCAAGCAGTTAACAGACAGTTGGCAGGCAGTCAGCAGACAGTTAACAGATAGTTAACAGGTGATCTGCAAGCAGTTAACAGACAGTTAGCAGGTAGTCGGCAGACAGTTAGCAGACAGTTATTTCTGACTCAGAGGAAGTTTGCTGGATCCCAGTGGCACTTGGGCTGTTGTCTGTGGGAACAGGTGGAGGGACGAGTGAGTAGGCAGATGGACTGGCAGGGCCTGGACTCACATACACACACATACACAAACACACACAAACAAACACACACTCCTCCATTAATTTGCATTGTTCAGCACCTTGCTTAATGTCTTTATGTAAAACTACTCAGGCTGCTTACCAGTTTTCACCCCCTTAGAGATGAAGGTTGTTTGTGGAAGCAGTTGGGTAAATGAGTGTGTGTTTGTGCAGCTGTTTATGGCCTTTTCATAAGCATTTGTACAGATGGATGAGAGTGTGTGTGTGTGTGTGTGTGTGTGTGTGTGTGTGTGTGTGTGTGTGTGTGTGTGTACCCTGATACACGCTTGCTTTAGTGTGTAATGCAGTCTAGGCTCTACCAGCCTCTGTGCTCAGATGCTCTTATGGTAGTCATGGAACCTGTTTACACATGAAATGGTGGGTGGGATTCAGGCTGTATTTTTAGACGTTGCATTTAATTTTCTTTTACCTGTTTGGTCTTCCATCTCCACCACCACCCACCCTCTTTCCTTGTTTCACTTTAATCGCCTCTATCTGTCTGTGGGGTAAACACAAGACAGACAGGCTGAGCCTCTCCAGACCTTCAGAGGGAAGTCAATTGGCTTCTCTCACAGGCCCACTGTTCTGAGGAACAACTGCACAGCACGGCAGTTTGGTGGGAATGAGAACCCCAAGTCAGTCCTTTTTAGCAGCCATTTAACCTTCCATTGACATTTACATTTGTTCATTAGTTTTCTTCAAAGCAGCACTCAAGTCAGTAAACAGGCGTGCATTTCACAACCCTAACTTGCCTCAATAAAATGTCGAGCCATCACTTTAACCGAAAATGCGGAAGTACAAACCGGCCGCAAAGCACAGTAACTAAGTGAACGTTTGTGAGGTGTGATTCAGTGCCACTTGACTGTGGCCAATGGCTCAGGCTGTTTCACAAAGTGGGAGTGCATTTGCTTTCATAAGCGCTCAACTGGCTGAGAAAATGGAAGAGAAACCAGGGTGAGGGATGTGTGAATAAAAAGTGAATGAGAGCTCTGCTGCTTCTACTGTGTGTGACACAGCACTTTTATACACACCAGCTCTGTTTTTTAGGAATTTTTATTGATAAATCTCAGCCCAAAAGACAGGAGGCAGAGCTAGAGGTGGCCAAAAGACAGGAGGCAGAGCTAGAGGTGGCAGAGTTAAAGATGTTAAGGTTTGCATTGGGTGTGACGAGGATGGACAGGATTAGGAATGAGTATATTAGAAGGTTAGCACAGGTTAGACGGTTTAGAGACAAAGTCAGAGAGGCGAGATTGCGTTGCTTTGGACATGTGCAGAGGAGAGATTCTGGATATATTGGGAGAAGGATGCTAGGGATGGAGCTGCCAGGTAAGAGGAAGAGAGGAAGGCCTAAGAGGAGATTTATGAATGTGGTGAAGGAGGACATGCAGGTGGTGGGTGTGACGGAGAGAGATGCAGAGGACAGGAGGAAGTGGAAGCTTTTGATCCGCTGTGGCGACCCCTAACCGGAACGGCCGAAAGAAGAAGAAGAGGATTGATAAATCTCAGCAACCCGCAGTTGCTATTACACTGCCCCATACAGCAGACATGAAAAGCTGCCACAACCCAGTGACCAGTTGGAAAGCAAGTGGAGATAGAAACTGCCAAGGAGTTTGACACATCTGGGCCATCAAAATATCATGGAAAAATGTGTGACTGTGTCCTTCAGAAAGGGCAGTGGCAACAGTCTTAATGAAATTTTAATCCCAGCAGTCAACTCTAGGCCTTGCAAGAAAAGGGCAGGAGAAAAATTGTTTTATTCAGTATAATTGTCTCTACATGCAGCTTTGATTCATCAATGAGTTCTTTATAGCAGGATAATAAGCAGGGCCTAAATGTGCGGTGTCATCTGGAGGTTTCACTAAAAACCTCACTTTGAAGACATTGAGACACAATCAGCAACTTTATCATTGAATTGCCAGCAAAAGAATCAGTTTTTATCAGAAACTCTATAGGTTTTAATTTTTTTTTCCCCCAAGATTTATGTTGGTTTTGGTTTTTGATTGGGGGTGTATGAATTTCTTTCTGTGATTTCCTCCATGTCCTTCCTTAGCACAAGGATTTATAGACACCGTCTTGTCTGGCTGCTCACTCTGTGTTCATCTCTAGGGTGGTATGGGATTTGTTTTGCTGCGTTTGTGCCCCAGCTGCCTTATATAAGTAACTCTTAATCGTACTAGTAAATGAAGGCAGCTTGTCAGCGTTGCTTGCGTGTGAGAGAGCCAGAGCAGGCAACAGTTTCTGATGCCATCAAACAAGTCAAAACTCTCACATTACACTGTATATGGTCAAAGGTGATGATACTTTACTTAACTTAGCAAATGTTTTCGTTCTCAACAGCAGTCTGTCATGCCTATTTAAATAGTTGTATAGATACATATACTATATGGCCAAAAGTATGTGGACACCTGAGCATCACCTCATATGCGTTTGCTGAACATCCCATTCCAAACCCATGGGCATTAATGTGGAGTTGTTCCCTCTTTGTTGCTATAACAACCTTCACTCCTTTGGATAGGCCTTCCATCAAATTCTGAAGTGTGGTTGTGGGAATTTGTGCCAATTTGGCCACAACAGTGTCAGTGAGGTTGGGTGAGAAGGCCAGGCTTGCAGCCAGTGTTCCAGTTCATCCCAAAGGTGTTCAGTGGGGTTGAGGTCAGGGCTCTGTGTAGCCACTCAAGTTCTTCCACACTAACCTCGGCAAACCATGTGTTTACGAAGCTCAGTTGGTGCATGGGGGCGCACAGTCGTGTTGGCGCAGGAAAGGAGCTTCCGCAAACTGTGGCCACAAAGCTGGAAGCACACGACTGTGTAGAATGTTCTTGTATGCTGTGTGGGCGTGGCTGAAACAGCTCAACGCCGTCATTGGCAGGGTTTCCACATACTTTTGGCCACACGGTATATCTATTCAGTATTTAATATATTAAATCAGTTCACCTGAAGAAGCTCACGGTAAGTCTGCCGCTGAAGCCCCTCCCTTGTCAGCAGCTCCTGCATGTTTGGTTGCAACTTCACTTTCATCGCGTAAGCTGTTCTGATAATGAAGATGCCAACTGTAATTCTATTTGTTGCCACACAGCCACAATGTATTGGGCTGGAAATGGTGGCGCTTATTAATTTCGATTACACTTAATGCTCCTGCTGCTGATCCATGACACACGAGATGTACTCTGTTCATGAGGTCAGCTAATGGAAAAAAAAAATCTGAAAATAACCAGATAACCATGAGAATGAGAACTATAGGATGAGAACTGCTGCACACACAGTATTCTGAGTTTAGTTATGCAAGGGAAATTGTGACCGGAAGGTTACAGCTTCAGACCCAGTTCGTAGGGTTGAGTGTGTCAGTAAAGTATCCATACTTTGCTTTTGTCTCATAAAAGCTTTCATCATATAGTTATTTGCCTTTAATAATAATAAAATTGACACTGAAGCAATACAGAAATTTGGACAGCTTAGCGCAAATAAGCGCACAATATTACTTCCACATCTCTTTAAAGAAAATTTATTCTTAAAGATGCAATTTACAAAGCAGTTAATATTGCCAGACTGAAAACTTGCAAATGTTGAGTACTGGAGTATTAAGTACTGAAGTACAGAGTACAAACCAATGAGCTGAAAGTTGGGTAACCCAAAGTGAAGACTGCCCGACTGTTAAGAAAGATCCCCGACGGTGTGTGAGTCCGTGGGTAGGGGAGCAAGAGCACATATGTGTTTGGGTGTGTTTGTCCATCTGTGAGCGGTGGAGGCTGCATGAGTGGGATGTATGACATCTGCATTCACAAATAGAGACCGTTCAAGACCAAGATGCTGTAATGCGCAGGATGAGGACACGGGAGTCTGTTGTTGTTCGGCTTTACGTTAACTGGAATATTTGTTTGTGAAACTTTAGCTTACTTCCTGACCTCTTCTGGAAGAAGATGGCAGCATTTTGCAAGCACAAATGTCCCATATTTCGCCAAAGGTGGACAAAGTTTGGGGACACTGCCACACGTGAAGACACCACTAGATCCTTTTCAGGACTTCCAGCGACACGAGAGCAAGGAACTGTGGGAAATTTTCTATAGTTCCCAAGTCTCGGGCAGAGCCAGGGATGCGGGTGCTGAGATTTTTTCACAGAGACTGAAGTCGAGGATTAATCTCCCCCTCATTTCCTCAGATGAGACCGCATGAATTATTTAAGACGTGCAGAAGTCATTATAATTGTTAATGGAAGGAGCTATTTATATCGTTCATCTATTCATCTATCATCCATCCATCCACCTTCATATATATGTATATTTTATTTAATTGCAACAAGAGTGCGGCATGAAAATGAAACTGCGTTTCAGAGAAGAGAAAGAAGCAGATTTTTTGCAAAAATGAAGCATTTATTTCTTTTTCAGTGCAAAATTAGCCTTTTCTTAGTAGATTAAGTTTCGAAAGAGCTTGAACTCCACTAAGGACTCATAAGAGCAGCGCACCTGGCCCATGGTCACACATTCGAGGTGTCAATAGGTTAGCGCTGCTTACAGTATAATCGCCCCCATTTCCTTTGGGGGTGAAGGTGTTCCTGTTGGTTTGATATGTACCGCCCATTATGTCACAACCCTTATGTTTGTGTTGTCATGTGATCTCTACTGTTTATACTCTGTGTTGCTCTGGTGTCCAGATTCCATATCTCTCGCTGTCTGATAGAGTTTCTACACACTCTGAGCAGCAAGACCTTTCTGTTTGCTTCGTAGGAAGCAGGAGATGCTGAACATCTCCAGTGTCCCCCTGGGAGACTGTCCTCCCTCACCCCCTCGCACTGCCCCAGCCACTATGAAGGTAAGTGTGCAGAATGTAGTTATTCACTGTGCTCCTTAAATCAATCCGCTTAGCCAGGGTTTTCGGAGGTGTGCGTTTGGGGAACTCAGTGTGTGTTCATGCGCACGGAGAATGTCACGTTGTAGTGTGGCCACGGTGAGAGCAGCTGGATGACAACCATGGACAGCAGATTGAGAGAACAGCGCAGAGTGTGTGACAGACCTTCGTGCGAGCTGAATGTCCATATTTGACTCTATAACCATGGGGACGTGTGTGTGCATGTCAGTTACTTTTTTATGAATTTGCATTAATACATGAATGAAAGTCACACATACAGTACACACACAACAGAGTCAAATACAGTGATGAAAAAGGAGATAAGTTGGTAAATGAATGACTGAAAAAAGGAATGAGTAAATAATTAGGCAAGCATATTTTATACATCATTTTTCCATAAAGGGGGGTGTGGGTCCACCTAGGTTCCTAAAAGTTTTTAAATGTGTACGTGTACGTGTCAAGTCAAGTCAAGGTTTATTTGTCATGGGTGAACACTCTGCAAAGAGTGGTCAAGACAGCACAGACCATTACCAGGACTGATCTGCCAGCCCTGCAGGACCTCCACACCCAGCACGTGTGCGTGTGTGCGCGTGTGTGTGTGTGAGAGAGAGAAAGCGGGGAGGGTGTATGTATAGTTTTGAGGATGTGCTGATGGGCAGGGTGGAAAAATTAATGTGAAAGTCACCCCTCCTATTTTAGCTTTTGTCTTGAAAATGACAAGAACAGAAGGAGGAGGAAGTTGTATGCTGTGTTTCTCATGCTGGGGGTAGAGATTCTGTACGGCACAGTATGTGCAGGTCTACAGAGAGTGTGAGGAAATGTGCATTGCAGCTGCAAGTGTGAAGCTCTCCGAGGAGATGATGACGACTCTGGTCTTCTCATGTGTACAAATGTGTGCTCATGTCTGTACTCATATGAGCGTGTGTGTTCGCTTTGCTGTGCCACAAACATGATGTGTCTGCAAGAACTTCCAAGGAGCAGCACAATACACACAAACTCAAGCTCAGGGCATCTTGGTGATGTTTAAAACAAATTGCACAATTTGTTTTAAACATCACCAAGATGCCCTGAGCTTGAGATTTGTGTGTTTGTTTGAACCCCAACAGAATTTTCTAAAATTGGGAATATAATTTTAGCCAGACCCTAAGTATAATTAACTTTGGAGGAGGTTTGAGGAGAGCATTACAGTCCTGTTTTCGGACAGCTTTCGCCAAACATTCTCTGCTGTCCCAAGGGGGCCTGAGAGGAGTTGAAGTACATGTCTCACTTAAATGTCATTTTCTGAAAATTTTATATCACCTGGTAGGAGATCTTCACTGCCAGGGGTCCTCAGAAATGCAGTAAGTGCCTGCAGTTCCCTGTCAGTGTACGTTTCACAATGACTGTGATCAGATCACACCAGCAGTCATTGGAGGCCTCGGGTGTTGAGTTGTAGTCCAGATTCTTCTCACACAGGCAGCTCTGCATGCTCCGATCTGGGTTGAGTGAAACCAAGAACCTCTCAGCCCCAGTATAAAAGATTCAAGCAAGTATTTTGCAGCAAAGCTGATTTTTCAAAATGCCGATTTAGAGTTTTGAAAATGTTTGCCATAAATAATAAAATACAGCAACTAATAACTCTGTGAAAAAAGAGTCCAATGAGGCGGCCAAATGCTGCTAATTCATACCAAACATAAAGCCTGAAACACAATATGAATAATTTGTATGTAAAGCGGCATCATGGACTCGATCAGTGAGTCAGCATGCAGTCAGTTGCTGTAAAAAGAAGGTAGTTAGAAGACTTTGCATATTTTTTATTTAAGTTTTGGATCATTTCTGTATCATCTTCTGTGTTGTACTGTGGGACTTCAGCCTTGTTCTGGACTGGTGTGTCTGATCAATTTTACTGAAGCCGTCTGAGAGTCACGCTGTAGTGGCAGAAAGCCGTCTTATCAGTGCGCATATGGGCAGCTTGGAGCTTTGAGTTGTCCGATAAGATATTACCATCATCACGGGACTTCCGAGGGCTGCAGCAGAGCTGTCCTTCCAGACAAAGGTGGAGTCCTGCAGTTCCCAGCGATAGGAAGGGCTGTAATGCACAGGTCTCTCTATCTAAAAACATCTGTTTAAAAGATGCATACATTAATTTGGTTATCATTACATTGCAGTATATGTGTTGCATTTCTGTTCCGTATTGAGGAAGTGAGGTGTACGTGAGCAGCACTAACACTGTGAGACATGGTCCAGACACTCAGCTGAGCTCTGAGCTGTAACCTCTCTGACTTCTCTTCTCTTTTTACTTCTCAGTCAGCCGAATTCTTTGATGGAGTGGAAAAGATGCAGGTAGGATTGCGTTTTTATGATCCTGTGTCATGATGTGAAAGAGGTCAGTTGTCATTCTTAACCTCCTTTTGGTCTGGGGTGATTTTATATTGATTCCTTGTGATAATTTATTAAGATTAAATTATAGTTGCTACTGCATGTTAATACTTGTATTCATTTGCCCATGTGTCCGGTTTGTGTTTGAATGATGTTGACTGAAACAAAATTTACAAAAGATGTTGAGAATCTACTTTTGCATATGATGTGGGTTCAGTACTTCACCCACTTTGAGAGTAAAATGACTTCAAAGGTCCTGTGTCACCAATCCTTGATGTGAAGACAATAAGTGCTGGTGCTCTCCTTACTGGCTTGTTATCTTATGTGGGTATCAGCAAAACAATAAGTATTAAATTTTTAACTTCTGTTGTGAATAAAAGATATTAGGACATACTACTGATGTTAAAAACGTATATTTATTTAAGGAAAGGAACTCAGATTTCAAACATGGAAGGCAGACATGAGCCGACTTACAGCATAACTTAATGCACCCTGGCTAACAAAATGTAGCTATGAGGGCTATCAGCTATCAGGTTGACCCAGGGGTGGAAAATAGCACCGAGAGCTTATGAGAAAGAAGCCAGTTAAAGTCTTTAGACACAGAATTGCCATGGCTGCATATTCTCAAGCCCTGGCCCCCCCACGCACTGCATTGCACTTCATTACAAAACCACAGATGCAGTCTGAAAGGCGATGAAGGATGCATAATAAAAAAGGGCAGCGTAACCACAGGCCTGAGGTTGAGGTTGGGGCAAACGGCCTGCAGTGTTTCCCTGAGCTCTGACCTTTAACCCCTGAAACGTGATGCTCGAGCAGTTCCTCACATTTGATGCCCACAGAGACACAAGGTCTCATCCCATTGTATTGACAGATGTCCGAGCTTGTTGCCATGTTGCCTTAGGTGTGTTCTCTGCTCAGGTGTGTTGCGTACCCTTTCTAGCCCCAGGCCTTATCTCAATGTGGAGTCATGGGTTCATTTGCTTTGGCACTCATCTCTTCATACATCCATCATCAAACTTAATCGCTCCTGGATAATTTATATAGAACCAAGTACCGAACTTGTAAATGACAAAGATTTCAAAGGTCTCAAGTGAATTTCACAGAGATGGAAGTATGGTTAGGGTAGGGTTAAGTTGGATGGGTTCAGAGTCATTCCATCCCCTTTGTGTTCAAGTTCATTTTTTTCTTTTTATTTTCGACATGCATATTTTTTAAGGTTTTTATGGCCTTCTTATTGCATTAAGATCAATTTCACGTAGAGCTTTGGTATTGAAGTATTGTTGTTTTAGGCATTTTCTAAGGACCTTGAATATTTTGTTTTAGTGTTTATGTTTGTAGATGTGTACTGTATATGTTGTCATGTCTCCCAGCCAACACAACGCATCTCTCTGTGTTTCCTGCAGGACAGCATCGCCCCCAACCCCAGGATAGAGGAGGTAAAGGCAGACCAAGGAACCTGTTCCCTCCCCAGTTTCCTCACACAGCAGATAACAGCCCAGCTTCTTCATTGAGCTTCATGTGTAGTTCTACACCATTTCTAGTGACCTTTGTTACCACTGCTATTATTAATGTTGCACAAAATAATTCTACCATGTGTGCCAATATGGTTATTATTATTTTTACCATTATTGTTAATAAATTTTGACAGTTCTACCACTGCTGTCATTGTTCCAGCCACATCTATTTTTAGTGTTCAGAACCTTCATAGATGCCAGAGTGATATGACTGTTTGGTATTACGTGACCTATGTGGTAATCTATGTCATCCTCTGCCAGGTCCTGGAGAAAGGTGATCCATACCCTCAGGTGATTCTGCCGCAGTTTGGGGGGTACTGGATAGAGGATGCAGAGGCCACAGTCATCACCCCGACCTCCGCTGACAGCAGTTTCTATGAGGAAGATGATGGCGATGGCCTGTTTCCTGAGGGCAGCAGGGGCTTCAGGCTGGAGGACAACAGTGCAGCAAAGGCCTTTCGCAAGCACTTCCTGGGCAGGGTGAATAAAGGCTCAAATCCTGATCTCACTTGGAGTCTTTTACCTCAGCTAACATATAACAGATGTGTAATGTCAAATCAGTAGTTAAGGCTTGAAAGCAGCCATCTTGTTTCAGTAGTCTGCACTATAATTGTCTTTTAAAAGCACCCTACCTTAAGTTTGCACCTACATTTTTTTGCTACTAACTCCTGTTTACTTTACCGTGTTACAATTTTAATTCCGACATCTCTATGACTTTTGACTTCAGGAGCACCAAAACTTTTATGGCATGTCTAGCAGCCTGGGGAACCTGGTCCTGTCCATGAAGCATGAAGAGTCCGAGGGCCAGGAGCACCTGCGCATCATACTCAGGTGTGCTCTACAAGAAGTCTTTGCAGCTGCCCATGACATCTTAGTAGAACTGCCAGGCAGGTTTGCACTCCTGACACTGATGTGTGAAATTCCCCAAAAACAACTGCCTGTCTACCTTAGGTCCCGGATGAAGACTCTTCACGACAGAATCTCTCTGGCAGGACTGACGCAGTTGCCCAGCATCCCAGATATTGCTAAGGTGCCCATACCTGTGTTCTGCACACAGACTATAAACCCAGTCAGAAATTGGCATTTATTTTCATACTAAATAAAGCCCTCTACCTATATGATGATAAATTTGTTTGTATGTTTTTCTTTCAGCTGCTGTGTGATGATGCAACAGGACTAAAGTTTCATCCAGTCCTGTATCCCAAGGTGAGTCCAGGCTGAAGGTGAAATTTCATCTATTGCCCTCTTCTTCATTACCACTGCTTATTTTGATGCAGTTCTGTTATAAATGAATAGTGGCACAGTGGTGCACTGGTAGTGCTGTCACTTCATAGTGCCTGGGCTGTTTAGCTATAAGTTTGAATGTGTCTCAGTCTGTGTGGAGTTTGCATGTCCTTCCTATGTCTTTCGGGGGTTTCCTATGGATGCTCTGCTTTCCTCCCAAAGGCTAAAGGGATGTAATGTCTGTTGCTTGTGTGTGTGTGTGTGTGTGTGTGTGTGTGTGTGTGTGTGTGTGTGTGTGTGTGTGTGTGCACGCGCGCATGCACCTTACAATGGACTGGAGTCCCATCCAGGCTGAACCCTCCTGGCCAGGTGCCCAATGATCCTTGCTGCTATCCCAACCAGGACAAGCAGTTAATGAAACTGGATGTATTATTAATGATTTTATTTATCAGGGTTAATATTTTCTTAATCATTTTGCATTATAGTTGTTACATTTAGTTTAATTGTTCCCTAGGGTTCCCAGTTGATTGTGAACTACGATGAACATGAAGTCAGCAACACTTTCAAGTTTGGTGTCATTTACCAGAAGTTTAGTCAGGTGATAAATTACTTCCATACTCCATCCAAACCCCCCCCCCCAACACTAAAATCCTTCCCTGTTGTGTTGTGTCGCATCATTCAGATCTGTCTCTGTGCTACCAGATTTCAGAGGAAGAGCTGTTTGGGAACAATGAGGAGACACCTGCCTTCCAGGAGTTCCTGGAGCTTCTTGGTGACTGTATTGAGCTTCAAGATTTTAAAGGGTAGGAGGAATTTTTCCCTCTAAATAAATAATTTAATTACTCAACCATTCTTTAATTTAGTCATCACTGATGCCCCTCTGGTCACCTCCCTCTTCCTTTTTCTTTTTCTTTTTCTAGCTTCCGAGGGGGTCTTGACATCTCCCATGGTCAGACAGGTTCACATTCTATCTACACAGTCTTCCGGGAGAGAGAGATCATGTTCCATGTCTCAACAAAACTGCCATTTACGGAAGGAGACACACAGCAGGTAGCTGACATAGACAAACTAATGGGGAGGAGGTGAAACAACCTAATATTACGGAGAGCTCATTTCTCACCCTCAGGAAGTCTCTGCCAACTTTGACACTGATAGATCAGGGTCATTGCTGTGGTCATCTATTGCATTAATTATGTTTATATACACCTGTACCCTGGTATTTGAGATGCTGATATAAGGAATGATATTTGTTAAGCCCATCACCAAATCACACTTTATTGTTATTGCAATTTTATATTAATTTCTTATTTTTTGTATTAATTTGACTATTACATTTTGTTGCAAGTACTAAGTAAAGCATAATGTATGGTGACTAAATTAAAAATTAACTGCATGTAAGCACATAAATGCATGTTAACAACCATGTTATCTGTTTAGTAATTGGTGTTTAAAGTGTTATCACAATGAAATAGGTATTTTAGAGTGTTAGGAATGTTTTGGGTAAAATAGTTGGAGTTTCTCAGATGAACCTGGAATGAATCATAATTTTCCCAATAAGAAATAATGGACATGGCTTCCTGATATTCAAGTGATTGCTCAGAATTGAATGCACCCGGACAACAGGGTACAGGTGTATTTAGTATATTGAAGCGGGACTGCAGTGGTGCCATACAGTGGTTGAGCTGCCAAGGAAGCACTTGTGCAGCTTATTTTTCATTATTTCACTAACTGTTCTTCCCCCATCTCTTCCTCCTCTTGTACCTTTTTGCATCCACTTCCCTTTTCATTTTCAAAAATTTTCTCGGCTTCCTGCTTCATCTCTCTCAGCTTCAGAGGAAGCGACACATTGGAAACGATATTGTTGCAGTCGTCTTTCAGGAAAAGGCCACACCTTTTGTCCCCGACATGATTGCCTCCAACTTCCTTCATGCCTACATCTTAGTGCAAGTGGAGCATCATGGCACAGACCACACTGCATACAAGGTCCCCGGCGGCTACCATACCTACACCTATGTCCAATATTCAGCTTTAATAGAGGTCGGCTCACGCTTACAGCAGTTTTAGATGCCTGTTCCATGTGCAAATGCCACAGTGTGAGCTTTTCATTTGGAAACCACAAACTTTAAAAAAATACATCAGTGAACAAGTTTATACAATTTTTAAAATTGTCCAGAAATTATGCATATATGAGTGACATATGGAACCAGCCAACAGACAAATTTTGTGTCATATATTACAATAAGGCAATTTTTTCCATTTTTAATTGTAAAGCTGATCTGTTTTAGGTGTCTGTCACAGCACGAGAGGATGTCCCTACCTTTGGTCCCCCTCTCCCGAACCCTTCTGTTTTCAAGAAGGTAAGCTGTGATGGAGTTGTAGAACACTAGGAGTTGGCATCAGAATGTTCTCTCCTACCCTTTCTGGAAGTCCAAGTTTGAGGATCTTCCCTGTGATGCTGCTGATTCGTGACAGATTGACTTTCCCTTTATACCCCAGGGTCCAGAGTTTCGGGAATTCCTCCTGACCAAACTGATCAACGCAGAGGTAGCTTGCTACAAGGCAGACCGCTTTGCTAAGTTGGAGGTAAGCGAGGAAATTGTCCGAGTGTTGTGGTGAGGACTTAGCACACACAATGGTTAAAGCACCATTTGATGAGAAAGAGTCTGTGTGTTGGATATGACAGGGGAGGACACGTGCAGCACTTCTAGACAACCTTCATAATGAACTACACAAGCAGACGCAGGCCATGTTGGGGGTAGGGACAGGGTCTGGCTTAGATGATGACAAGCTGGAGAATGGGACCCATGGAGGCCTGCTTGAGTCCTTCAAGGTAGTGGTAACAGCAGCACTCGATCGCCTTAAACACCTAAGCCCCACCAGCCACAATGTGACATGCTTTTTTTAGCACACGTTCTTCACATTTTAACCCCCCACTTAACATTTTTTTTACTTCTTCTCTACCCTCTCCACCTCTTTCTTCATGTCATCCCACCAGCGAGCAATGCGGGTGCGGAGTCACTCCATGGAGGCTGTGGGTGTCTCGCATCGTCACCGGAGCCCTGCAGGAGTCCCCTCAAGTCTGAGTGGAGGAGTCCTCCCCCACAACAGTGGTGATGGTACCAAGAGCACGTCCATGGTGAGAAGGTTGAATGAAGGGCTGGGGGGCACCTGAAGGACATGTTGAGCAATGACACTATATGAAGGGCCTGGGAGCTCAGAATAAGAGATAAAAAGAGAATGAAAGTTTCATGTACATCTATTCTCTTCTTCCCTCCTTCTGCTTTACTTCCCACTCTCATCCTCCAGACCCCAGGAGCAGCAAAGTCTCCACTGAAAAGCCCAGTGAAGCGGCGATCAGGATTCTTCCGTCTTCACTCAAGCACAGACGCACAGGCTGACAGACAGCTGCGCAGGTCAGCCAATCGCACAGAGGTGCTATTGCAAGTCAACCAATCACACAGAGGTGCTGTTGCAAGTCAGCCAATCACACAGAGGTGCTGTTGCAAGTCAGCCAATCAGACAGTAAGAATTGGGCAGCCACAAGTCACACATACAGAGCTCAAGTAAGTGTCAGGCACACATCAATGCACACAAACACAGAGAGATGCCCACACGCCATGTTTAGATTCCACTAACATCACAGTGTCCAACACCATCTACCAACAAGATGGCCTCTAGGAGGTTATGGCTGCCATTTTGCCTGTTTGTCCACTGGCCCCCCTGACCATGATGACTGCGCACTGTCTCTTGCTCATGACACCACTTATTTCTATGTGTTTACAGTGACCCAAAGACTTCAGAAAGCAGCAGCCTTTCTCAGGAAGTGAAATCGGAGATGCTGTCCAATCCAAGCTCTCCCGAGATCTGCCCCAGCAAAGAGAGGTGAGGCCGAAGGCAGGACAGGTGGACTTGCATATAGGTGAATGAACTCCCTTCTGGTGCTTGTGCTCATGGGGGGATGGGGGTGTTCCCACTCTCTGCAGACTCTGCAATAAGCTGAGAGACAGTAGCTGTGGTGGTGGTGCTGAGCTCAGCATCTCCCGCTCCTCCTCCAGCACCAGCAGCTTCAGCAGCACCGCTGGGGAAGGAGAGACACTGGCAGAGCTGGACATGGTAATTTCTTTGGTTGGATGAGGCTTCAAGCTCATTGAGAATTAGGGAAAGGCCTGAAGCTAAACAAACAGGCTGGGAACAATTACAATTCTATTTAAATCAAGTTACTGTAGATTATTACCAGGATAAACCTCTGCATGACTGCAAATAATATACATGACCAAACATGAACTAGAATGAGGACAAAAGATGTCAATTCTGTTAGAGCTATTAAATTGTTTTATGGACATTACCACACTTGTGGCTGCCCGATAGTAGCAGCAATAATTATTTTCTGTCTCAGCAGGGCTTTCAGTCTTACCCTCAAGTATACAGCCCCACCTTCAATGCAGAGGGGCAGAGTTGTGGGACGCCTATCATCATGTGTCGCAGCCCCACAGGTAAAATCCCCCACTCCCCAGTCCACATAGCCACCTGCTTCCATTCAAAGGCACCGTTGCGTTGTGTTGCTCAAAAGTAACATTTTTCTGCTCACTTTTTGTCTCAAAACCCAATGAAAAGATGGGAAGAACAGGACATCCCCGTCCTCCAGGTGCAGCCTGAAGTTCCGTTTTGACAAGCTGAACCCCTCCCCTGCAGTAAGTGGTGCTGTGGGTGGAGAGCTGCTGCCCTTGTGTTTGGCACCATGTAATCTACTGTCCTCCTGTCAGGTGTGCCTCCTGATCCAAACATAAATTCAATCCATTCAATGTGGTGCCATCCTCCATAGAACAGCCTTTACAGAGGCCGGCAATGTGATCACGACTGAACTAGCAATGTTTTCTCCTTTTTATGCACGTTATTTAGATTTTTTTTTTCTATATCAAAATGAGGGTATAGTGCCACCTACTGATATAATGAATGCAGGCATCACACACAGTACAGAAAAAGTGATGGAATATGAATGGGAACATACAAAGTGCAAATTTTAAGAGTACAGACGTAACTGTAAGAGAGTGCAGGGTCAGAGTACACTGCTGACATTCTGTTGTTTGCTGTGCAGGGACACTAGTGAGGCCAAAGGGATCCCAATTGGGCAGGACAAGGGCACCAGCAGGTAATGTGGTGTTTCTTATTAAACCCTATTAATCCCCAAACTGAAAGCTGCTATTTTCTTTCTTTCTTTCTTTCTTTCTTTCTGTTTGAACTTATTCATTTTATATTTTTAATTATTTTCTTGCAAAGTATGACAGCATGTTCTTCTTATTGTCTTACCTAGGAACACCATGTGAAGGTTAAGCAGGATGACTCTACAGTGGTAGACATGAGAGAAGAGAAGAGAGTAGAAAGGAAATATTCACCTTCTGTATACCATCACTCTCAATATAACTTTTCTAGTCTGAATCAGACTTGCAGTGGAAAATGTCTTGAAACAAAATGTGTCATAGTGGGGACAGGAAAGTGAAAACTCTTCTTAATATGAGATAAATCTTTGTGGAGGGAAATAGCATACAGGATAAAAGGGACAATGATTCTCTGGTCTTTGTGTCTGTAGAACACGGCCCACATTGTATCTCATTGCACACAGTCAATAAAATACAGACACATGAAAATGTAGAAGCACAACAATTCACAAAGCTAAAAGATTCTCCATGTATTGGGTGAAAATGCTCTCAGTCACTAGACTACAATGATTGGGAAACACTGGTGCAGAGGGAGTGGTTCCTCAAAGTGCAATGGCCACTGAACACATTGACTTTCTCAGTGGGACAAACACAGTAGTGTGATTCCCTGTGTAAACAGGAACACAATGGCCTTAGTGGTAGTTTACATGTTTTAGACAGGTGTATGTGGGCTGACATGGTTAAAGCTAATACAGGTTCTTTTCTAAAGCATCCATTATATGATTGGTTATCACACTGAAAAAGCTAATCGATTAGTTATGTGCAGCTTGAGTTTCTTTAAGATAAACATACTGTATGTATTTATTGATACAGGGTTTTTAGTTTTGAACCTTATTACATCTGCCACAAGAATACAGCTGAAAGTTCAAAATATTTGCCATTAAATATACTTAAAAATGACAAAAAAGATCTAAGTAGATCATGCAAATCTGGCTTTACTAAAATGCATGTGCGGTACTGTTTTATACAGGCAACCTTCAGATGGTGATGGTATTTTTGGCTCAGACTACTGCTTCTTAGTGGGCTTACAAGCAGTGCAAACCATTCTACTATGTTGGGTCAAAAATGTTCTTAAAATCCTAGATAGGTTAGACATGTACAAGATAAAAATATCTTTGTGTCTTATAGTTCAGTTTCAGGCCCAAAATCCTACATTTATGTTTTTGAGTCATGTAGCCTAATTTATTGCCACTTTAGCAAAAAGCGTTTATGTTTTGTCATGAGAAAATGGACTAATAGAGTAAATGAAGAAATAATTTCACTATTTAAAATGAGATGAAATATTGCATATGTATATTTGGATGTTATGTGTAATTAAGAATTTGGTAAATAAAATGTATTTTGTGTCAAGAATCTTGAAGTATACAGTCTTGTAAACAATTTTCATTTACTTTTTACCAGAATGTAGATTCCTGCACGGTTTCAAGTTTTGGCTACATTTTTAAAAATTTTAATATTTTTGCCATCATTTACTTACAAGCATACGCTTCAATCTGAAATTAAGAATCAAGAAAATGATACAAAAATTTTCCATAGATACACACAATAGGCAACAAAAAGTGAAAAGACTAAGAAAAGACTAAAAAGACACGACAGAACAAAATACATGTACAAAATTTACTAAGAGATTATGGTGAAGCTTAGTGTGGCTTTCACTGTTGCACTCACGTGTGTATACGTGCATACACAAATATACAAGATACATTCGCCTTGATATAAACTATAATAATCACTGCTCACAGTGATATTATCAACAACAAAAATACACAAGTATTGAACTTTTTAAAAAACCTTTTAATGGTTTGAAGGTAAAATTTTTATTTTTGTCATTAAAAACATCCAGATAGTCCACCCCAAAGAAAACTGCCATTCATCAATGACCTTAAGCCCTCGCACTACCCGAGCTCCTCATTGGTAGAAATTATGCGTGTCTTACGTCGTGTGGCGCGGTAAGCGTGTGACGCAAAACGCAGTCGACGGAGTCTGACGATTACGTCATTCAACTGCCGTATAAAAGCGGGTGTTCAAGCGGCGCTCATTCTTTTCTGGAGATGTACGGTTGTGTGTTCTTTAATGCTAGTATGTCTTTGACTTTAATTCGATTCTATAGGGTAGGTGTTAGTGTTAAACGTACTCGTATAGCTTCTCTTAGAAGTGCAGTTAGGTAGTTTACAATGAAATGCGCATTGGACATAGTTTAGCTGGCGTTCTGCTAACCATGCAGACTCCCGTGCACCACGTGGTCGGAGC
Organism: Heterotis niloticus; assembly: GCA_018136845.1. Taxonomy (NCBI): domain Eukaryota; kingdom Metazoa; phylum Chordata; class Actinopteri; order Osteoglossiformes; family Osteoglossidae; genus Heterotis; species Heterotis niloticus. Next base: position 5,950,514 of record CM030899.1, on the reverse strand, counting down.
GGCCTTTTAGTAGCCTTACGGAGAACCCGGTAAGTACGTATTTCTGTTAATAGTTGTAATATCCTAAATGATCTATTTTATCTGTTAGAGAAATTCTGTCTGTACTGTTTATATTGTGGTGGTAACTGGTGAAAATCGCCTTCCTCAACTGTCTTAAGTTAATGTCAGTTTTTATGAAGCCATGTACCTATGATGATAACCTGGAATAGGAAGTGCCGTCCGATGCGACAACTGACGACTTATTTTTAATCATTCTGAGACATGGCGTTACAGAATAATCCATTAATGTGAGGGATCCCGGCCTGTCGCTTACAAGCTGTGTTTTACAGGTCCACGTCGAAGCCGCTGATGTTCCGTGGGATACCGTGGTCTGTTGAAGGTATGTTTCTATCAGGGAAATATGAACATTTTAGTGGTACTTTTGGCTTCCTCAAGTCAGTGTGATGAAACCTAAACTGAAAACAGCTGGAATTACCGGCAGATTTTTTCAGTGGTGACTAATCGGTTTTCTGATGCTTTTGGTATCCTTGTTCATTCTCGGTGCATTTTCTTTTTGCCGCTTGAGTGATCATTCTTTGCTTTTTTTTTTTTTTCAGGTGGCTTAAAGTTGACTGCCTTCAAAGGAGGTAAATATTGTCCTCCTGCATTGAGTGTTTAACCGTTTCTTGAAAACATTGAAATGGTATCACTCGAGTTCTAATGTTCTGATCTTTTCCAGGTCTACCTTCAGCTGGAGGTCTGGTCTTCCAACTGCATGGAAGTGCGATGCACATGACTTGATCAAATGTTTTGCAATAAAGTTAACATACAACTTGGTGTTTCTGTGTGTTCTTAACAGTTGCATGCTGAAAGGGTAAACTGATGGGTTACGTCTTTAATGCTTTAACTTACCATAGGTAGTAATGGCTCTTTCTGGAGAGTGGAAAAGGTGGTATGTGTTCTCATACATGGGGGGGTGCCTATAGTTGGGCTGTGAGTTTGCTCCATTGCGTTTTCACTTCAAACTGGTGGTAGCTGCATGTCTGAGTGACAACGGCAGTAACTTGGCTACAGGGCAAATGTCTTATTGGACACAATTATGCTTGTATTAAACTCATTTAGTCTTATGTATATTTGGATGTAGTTTATAATAAGTGAGCAAGGCTCATATCTTTGCTTTGCGATGAGCAGAAAGTGCAGGGACCTTGGACCACTAAACACCCAAGACGGCACAAGAATCTGTAGTGATGACCGTGAGATGCAGATTTTAAAAGGTGGGTATTTCCCGTAAATGACGCGGAAGTATAAATCTGTCTACTGTACAGAGCAGCGGGTATTTCTATATTTTTACTCTGCAGCCGTACCGTTACGTTTACTTACTGGCACGTCTCATAAGGTCCCGGTGCTCCTTTTTCGTCCCCAACTGGCAAGTTTCTGTGATTCGTGGCCATTTTCCACCTCAGTCCTCAGCCCCAGGGTGCACAAGGCTGCCCTGCACGTCGGCTTTCCTTCCAAATTCCCCCAACTTAAAAAAAAAAAAAAAAAAAAAATCTATATATATAGGTAGCAGCAGGCACACCTCTCGTATGTTTAATCCTCTCCCAAAACTCGAAACGTAACACTTTATAGCTTCCTGACACCAACGGGGACGATTCTTTCTCACCGTTTCAAATTTCCCGCCAACGGGCGCGAGGTGGATTTTAGCGAATTTATTTTCCGCGCCGCGTTTTCGTCTGCGGAGCTGAGCGCTGCGTTGCGTGTCCGCCGAGCGCGGTAGTTTCCTGCGGTACCGAGCGAGCAGCAAGCACGACCGCAGCTCCGGGTCCGACGCACCCGCACCACTCGGCACTCGCACCTATTTCCTGTTTCCGGGACAAGAGTCGGACCGAGTGAGTCGGCAGCGAGACCGTAAACAAAGAGCGCACTGTCCCGAATCCGGCACCCTTTTCATCGCAGAGCCCAGTTTAACTCCCGCAGCCATGGACACCGGTACGAAACTGCGTCCCTCCCGCACACTCTCGCCGCGAACTTCACCTCACGCTTCCCTCATTTGTTGATATGACTGGCGCGGCGTTTTTGAGTCGCCGGACCGCAGTAGCTTTAACGCTTAACTTCACCCGAACGACTTCGTTCGCGTTTCGACGCGTAATGTTAGGTGGCCGCTGTGAGCGACTTGCGCCGATTCGGTTGAAAATGCTCGGTTTTGCTGCGCTCCAGCTAACGGTGGCTGCTGACAGCGCGACGTTACAGCACCGGCCAGGGAGCGCCTGACCACATTTCACCAGCGCCGGTGTCTTCGCGTGTGCGCATAGACGTGGACGGAGCTCTTTGAAGAAGATGGATTTGGAGACCATTTCGATACCCGTAGAGGCTCGCGCTCGCGGGCCGCTTAGACTTTGATCTCATTTTCGGATAACAACGAGCAACGCGGTTGATCGCTGCAATGGTTTATGACAGTGTTCTTCGGACAGCTGCTGAGTGGCTCCATGTCAAGTGGCTCCTTGCGACACACGAGGAGGGCCATCTCGTCCACGGTGATGTCATCCGCTGAGCTGAGCTGAGCTGAGCGGGGCTGTCATCCCTGTTCACGTAAACAGCAGAGGCATGTGAACCTGGTGTCTTCCTGTAGGACTAGCCCACACCATGAATAGATGCAGCAGGACAGTTGACATGCATGAATGGGCAATGAAGCGCCGAATATTTGCTGGAGTAACTTGTTTGAACGCTCGCCCGGTCCGTTGCTGAGCTTTGACCTCGTCCCCTGTTTGCTTGTTAACTATCCACAATTCTGCCGGCTTTTATTTTCCCCACGTCTTTCAAAATAAGGTTATTAACTCTAGTCCTACTAAGCCTGGATGGACTTATGTGTCCCCTCATCCTAACCCTGCAAGTATTTGCATCCTTGTGTCCACCTAGGACTGAGCCAGGAGAAGATCGCTTCCTTCACCAAGCGTCTGCGAGCAGAGCCCCGCTACCTGCTGGCCCAGAATGTCTCCACCTGCATTGACCCACTGGAGGTGTGCTTGCACCGGCAAACAGTTCAGGACACTGTGCATGTGTTCCAGCATTCCATCCCCACCGAGGGCAAACCTGTCACCAACCAGAAGAGCTCAGGTATGACCCTGGATACGATTTAGAGATAACATGGAGTTATTCGATCATATACTGTATATGTCTGGGAGATGTCCTGCAGATGGTCTGTCAGTTTTTAGAATAAATCTCTGCGCTTGCACTACATTATCATTCTTAACATTTGTTACATAATTACTTATAATAATGGTTTAATAAAAAAAATTGTACTTTTGATGCGGTGGTATTGGACTATCTGTGACCATACTTTGAGAATCGTGTGTCTGCTTCTGTATCTCCCCAACCTGCTGGTGAAATGCACTTTTATACCCTGTGAGGTGTGCATCACATTATGAGAATTGAGTCTGCCATATGAATAAAAGTAAATTGTCTCCTGACCGTAGTTATACAGCATATTTCTCATTTTGACATGTTTTGTTATGTTTGTAAATCACAGTGAAAAGTTGAGAGTAGCAGAGTGTAATACCACTCAGACTGTAAGGTACAGCACTAACAAAAGATATGCACGATGGACTGCAAAAAAAAAACCACGTAGGTGTTCTGATATCACAGGACACTTTAAAGCATCTATAAAGATAAAATTTGGATTCAAGTACAGTAAACTAGTTTGTGAGTAGAACTAAAATATGTTAGGTAGTAATTACAGAGAAATGAATTGAAATTTATTACATAAATTTTAATAACTTTACCACATGAAAAAAATAATGATTGAAAAACACCAACATATGAGGAGTACTTAAAAAGCAAGGCAGGAATCACATGAATACTTAACTCCTGTATACCAACATACATAAATGTCGCACAAGATGACAAAGAGTCACGGATGCACAGATATGCAAAATCAAGCAGAAAATACTGTTGTAATGTTGGCTTAAACAGACCTGTCCCCAATACACATATATACAGAACAATTTTACACTGTAAAAGTTATGTATAATTGCCCTGTATGCCATAATCCCTTGGTATCGAAACTCTCTATATGCAAATTTTGGCCATAAAGGGTCTTGAAAAGTACTACCATCTAGATATTGGTGTCTGAAGGGAAACCCTGCTGTAACATATTTTTATCTGAAGCTTATCACAAATACAATAATCAAAGTGCAAATAAAAGCTGTAAATACATTTTTAAAATCTAATACAGTGTACTGTAATTAAAAAATACAGTAAGAATTGCAGTAAACTGTACTGTGAACTCTAGTTAGGTAACTGGTGTTTAAAGTAGTTCATAATTCTGAACTCAGGTTGATGTTTATATGAGGTGGGTGTACTTGAAATTTTGGCATCTGACCCATTTCCAGCAACAAATTAGATTCGGATACCAAGGAATTATTGTATTCATTCACGTTTGTTCATTTAACTGATTTTTTTTTCTCAGAGGGACTTGCAGTGTTAACCTACATTGCATACAGTTATTTACCACTTTATGTAGTTGTATCATTTTTCCTGAATCAATTTTAGAGCAAGCATCTTGCTTAAGAGTGCTACATCAGCAGGGATCTGAACCTCAGTTGCTCACAAATACAAAAATATGTATACACACATGCACCTTCAGCCTGTATCTCCTTCTACAGGGAGGTGCTGGATCTTCTCCTGTCTGAATGTGTTGCGTCTTCCTTTTATGAAGAAGTTTAACATCGAAGAGTTTGAGTTCAGTCAATCATACCTCTTCTTCTGGGACAAGGTGAGAACTTATAAAACCAGGTGCTGTGACCAAAGATTATAGCTTCAAATCCCAGAAGAACCTGTGACACGGGCATCTAATCTGAATTTAAGGCATCTGTATAAATTAAGTGTTAAAGTTATGACACATTGTTTGGGAAGATTCACTGCTAGGTGGATAGTTGCGGTGGATAAATGACACAGTTATAAAAAGAAGTGATATATTTTATATAGTTGCACCCATTCATTTAGGGAATGAAAAAACAAACAAATAAGGTGTTATTGTTTTCCAGATGGCAGTCACAGCCAGTGTTGGTCACCATTTTTCCTCTTCTGCTCTTGTCTGTCTCCTATGTTCCCTACCAGTTGGAACGCTGCAATTACTTCCTCCATGCATATGTGGAAACTGCCTTCCGTGATGAACCTGTGGATGGGCGGCTTGTCCAGTTCTTGCTGTCCAACCCCACTAATGATGGAGGCCAGTGGGACATGTTAGTCAACCTCATCGGTGAGCAGCACATCTTTGGACGCCTACAAAACCACTCCCTTCCCCGCATATAATTCCACAGTTGCAGTGTACTCTCTTTATTCTGTTTTGCAGAAAAATATGGAGTTGTGCCAAAGAAGTGTTTCCCAGAGTCACACAGCTCTGAGGCATCTCGGAGGATGAATGACATTCTAAATCACAAGGTGGGTATTGGAGTGGTCCCTTGTTTATAGTTTTGGGACTAGAGAGAAAACTGCTTCCAGATCAGGAACATTAATGCCACTCAAGCTTGAAGTATTAAACGGCATTTGAACATGAGCTATCCTGTGCCTTGTATGTTTCAGCTGAGGGAGTACTGTTTGCGATTGAGGAACATGGAGGCCAGCAACTACAGTAAAGCAGAGTTGTCTGTTGCTATAGACACCATGATTGAGGAGGTGAGTTTTTCCCATTTGGCCTTGATATGGAAAACAAAAATATTGCTGTATGTTATTAATGAAACAAAATGTCTGTTTTTAATGCATATGTCTCCTTTTTGATGGATTTTGGTCTTACTTGAGCATACATGGGTTTGACTTTGTGAGCTTAGGAAAACTTAAAAACCTTTCTCGCTGAAATTACTTGTAATTGCATCTCTAAGAGATCGGGTCATCTTACGGGCTGATTTTCAGGAACACGTTCGGCTTCTTAGTAGGAGTATTCCTGTGATAACTTTGCTGGTCTTCTATGGATTTTACTCAGTTCTATTGTTTTACACTTAACTTTGTCCTTTTCCTTCTTTCCACGGTGCATTATTAAAATGTAAAAATTCTGTATTTTATAGGATTTTTAGGAACTTGCCTAAGCATGTGGTATTACAGTATTTAAAATGCATAGAATGTCCTGTCATAGGACTAGAGATTGCAGCATGTGGGCACTTTAGCAGAAACATTTAAAATACCCTCTTGAAGGACAAAATTTAATTACTGAGAAGGGTTCTGAAGAAGACCAATATGTGTTCCCTAGTGTTGGCTATAATGACTGTTGATAAAATGTCCTTCCTTTCTCGATGATTTCCATATGTTTTCTTCAAGATTCATAACTGCCAAAAATAATTTTAAATTCACACTCTTGAGAGGAGACATGCTTATTTGAACTTAAAAGATGAACAGAATATGTTTTTCAGAAGTCAAAACACAGAGGGTTGTGTGTCGGTCTGGGTGATGAAGGTGTACAACAGAGACGTCTCTTATCCCATGGACCACTCAAGACACTTGAGAACGTTTACCTTAACGTGGTTCATTTAAGAAGGTTTGCACAAAAAATTCCAGACATTGGTGGGTCAGACTTGGCGTCAGTGGAAGATTTCTGTCAAAAACAGCAGCACGGAGGGTCTGAAATTCAGGGCTGGAGGGTCTTCCAGCTCATTTGCCAGCAGTCCTTTCAGCACCCCTGCACAAGCACCCAGTTTCCGTGCTGCCTGCCTGTTAACCTGTTTAGTGCTCATATACGGTGTTTGTGTCCAGGTGTTTCGCGTCGTCAGCGTGTGTCTGGGCACCCCACCCGACACCATCTGTTGGGAATACCGAGATAAGGAAAAGAACTTCCACCGCATGGGCCCTCTGACACCACAGGAGTTCTATTCTAAACATGTCAAGCCCCTCTACAACCTACAGGAAAAGGTGCTGTACTTAGACATACACTTCACTGCTTTAATTGAGTGATTTGTTCACAAAACCAACACCATATGCAATTTTTACAATTTATTTTTATATAGCTGGAGAATTTTCTACAAGTATCGTCCTCACTGTTAATGTAGCAGAAATCTTCTTTGGGTTTTCCTTTCCCATTCAACCAGCTGCTTTCATCTGCTGACCCACTGTGAGCTACAGTACCTCCATGGCCTCCATGTGTACCTCAATCCTTCCTGTAGGTGTGCCTTGTGAATGACCCTCGGCCCCGGAACCCTTATGGGAAGATGTATACTGTGGAGTTCCTGGGTAACATGGTGGGTGGGAGGAAGACCCTCTACAATAACCAACCCATCCATGTTCTCAAGAATGCTGCTGCCGCATCCATCAAGGACGGGGAGGTACACTTTTTAAAACAAAAAAACCCCAAAGCGTATTTTTTTTGTAAATAAACTTTATTTTCATTAAAACATTATAAATTAATTTGTTTGTTTTATTGCAGTGAGTGTGCCTTTCTGAAATTTTGACTTGTGCTCCTGCATTAGGCTGTGTGGTTTGGGTGTGATGTGGGGAAGCACTTCCATGGCAAGCTGGGCATAAATGACATGAATGTGTGAGTATTTCCCAAGGGTTAGTGATCCAGGACCAGGTCACCTCTGCAAGACAATTTGCCTGTATGGGGCATTATTTCTCTCTAAGTATCTCCTACCCCTCCCCCAATGCTTATTGCTTATCTGCACAGGTTCAACCATGAGCTGGTGTTTGGCATCTCTGTGAAGAACCTTACCAAGGCAGAGAGGCTAATCTATGGAGATTCCCTCATGACCCATGCCATGATTCTCACTGCCGTCACTGACAAGGTACCGATACCACATACGCACGCCGGGCAGTGAGCACACACGTGCACACACACTCAAGAGTACCTTCATGCATACGCTGGGTGGAGAACAGTCAAAAACAAACATGCAAAAATCGCAAAATAAGTATTACTACTCATTTCAGTAGCCTGTTGTCCAAATAATAAAATGTATGTTTGAAATACTAACCTTTTGGTTCAGTACCTTGGTTTTTGGTGGTTTAATTAAAACGAGAATATCCGCACATGCAGATGTTTATTAAGAATCTATTTGTTTTATACCAGCATTATTTATGGCAAATAACAGCAGTGTGAAACTACATATGAAACATTTAAAAATTTAAATAGTTGAGTAGTTGTATTAATGGTAGATAAGGAAATCTAATGTTAAGAACATTTAATGAACAAATTAGAATATGTTTTAATAAGTTTTAATGAACAATAGTTTAAAAATAGGTTTCTTCAGGTTATGGCTGCTGTTGCTCCTTCTCTTTTAAAGATTATAAAATTTACAATCTTTGTTTGTTGATATTGCTAACAGAGAGTGTGCCTAAATATTTTCTCTGTCTGCAGGAAAGGGAGGGAGAGTATGAGAAGTGGCGTGTGGAAAACTCCTGGGGTGACGACCGTGGGAACAAAGGTGAGATGCAGTGTTTGGATTCATCAGTGCTGGATTTTGTGTAGAACGTGCACTTCCCAGCCAAGAAAAAGTCACACACTCTAAGATCTTGTATTGATGACGGGGGAGTTGGAGCGCTGCGTAAAGTCTTCTCCAGCACATCCCAAAAATTCTCAATGGGGTTAAGGTCTGGACTCTGCGGTGGCCAATCCATGTGTGAAAATGATGTCTCTCTCATGCTCCCTCAAGCACTCTTTCAAAATTTGAGCCCGATGAATTCTGGCATTGTCATGTTGGAATATGAAGAAAAAATCCATTGATGGAAAAACCTGCTCATTCAGTATATTCGGGTAGTCAGCTGAGCTCATTTGTTGGGCAAATAACATTGCTGAACCTAGACCTGACCAACTGAAGCAACCCCACATCATAACACTAAGTTAAATCCAGGTGGTGACTTTTTCTTTGGCCAGGCAGTGTATGAATTGACCACTTAAATGGATTGCTGGCCAGCATACCACTGAGCTAACAGCCGGGACAAATGAGGGAGATCGGGTCTAATTTTTACCGTGCATTAGGGTTAACTGGGAAAGCCTTACTCACCTGTTTTACCTGCTAACAGCTGGCTCAACGTGGGGAGTATCTGAGCTTGTGTGTATCTCCACTACTGATCCAATCTCATAATCACTATGCCTTCTGCTGCACATCTGACAGCTCATCGTTTATTGTGCAGGTTACCTTATCATGACGGATGAGTGGTTCTCGGAGTACGTGTACGAAATTGTGGTGGACAAGCGCTTTGTGACTCCGGAGGTCTTGGATGTGATGAAGGAGGAGCCCATTGTACTTCCTGCCTGGGATCCAATGGGAGCCCTCGCATAACCGCAGACACCCAGAGGGACATGGTCTCCATCTGTTGCCACTCGTCGCCCTGGTCTGTGTGACTCCACCTCCACCATGTCGCCCTCCGACCCGTCCAAACAATTCCATACAGTGCACCCTTCTAGACAAACAAGTTTTTTTCTTTTGAATTTGAAGTCTTTTTCATTCTCTCTTTTAATTCTTTTATGCATTTTATCTCCTCTATTCTGTTTCTTAAGTATTTTAAAATGCTTGAATCATAAATTTTATTTATGATTCAGAAAGTTTTATTTGGAATCCTGCTCAGCTCTCCATTTTGCACCATGCACTGCCTGTCCTACTGGTCATGCAGCTCATGTCCTGCCTCGTCTTCTCTTCTCCTCTTCTGTTGTGGCAGAACAGCCTTCAGGGATCACAGACTGTAAGTGCTATACACTCTATTCCAGGATCCCTGGAATAGAGTGTATAGCACTTACAGTCCGTGATCGCTGGAGGCTGTCCTGCCTCGTCTTCTCTTCTCCTCTTCTGTTGTGGCAGAACAGCCTCCAGGGATCACGGACTATAAGTGCTATACGCTCTATTCCAGGGATTGACAGAAGACAACAGTTTTATTGTTCCTTGGGGGTTCAGTTTTCTTTTTCTTTCTTTCTTTCTTTCTTCATATAATACTTCAGATTTATATGGTATCCAGCACACTACAGGTGTTACTGCCCCTTTGTTTCATTCTAGAAGATGCACCAATCTGACCAGGCTTTGTTGGATATGATTATGATAACAACAAATATGGCAGTAATACTCTGTAGGAGGTTCATTATTTCTGAATTTCTTTCAAGAGGTGATGGCAGAACTTCAGTACACTGGGTTTTACTCACGACTTCCACCTTTTGCGGTGTGTCACATTAGCACCGTACAGATCAAACATACTGACGGGGTAGCAGATCTGGAGGTGCGACTGCATTGGACACATAGACACAGAGCACGTAGAGTGGCTCTGTGTGCTGAAAGCCACAGTCAAATGTATGCCAGAGCACTCCCTATAAAATAATTTGCATATAAGATCTTTTTCTTAAATGGTATGTAGTATTTCCTCTCCAAACCAAATCTTAAGTATCAATTACAAATGGAACATTCAGTAAACCTAGAGATTGGTTGTCTTATGTCAAATTCTTTCCCTCATGATTATCCTTCCTATGACAGTTTGTGGAAAAGATTAATACGGAGAACCAGATAAAACTCTTTTGTAATTTCCATGTGTTTGGGTCTTCATTGCTTGGGAAGTTTTTACTTTTGGTTATGAATATGTTCCTTAGAATCTAACAATGTATAAATGTGTAAATTCAGATTTTTTCCATGCAATACTGATATGTGAATGTGATAAACTTTTAATGGGGTTTGATTTTTGTTTTATTCTTTAGCTCAGTAAGGTGGGGAAGGGACTGGAATTGTGTATTTTGATAGTCTGCACACTTTCCGTAACCTGGGAGGAGGGGAGTAGGAACACACTGATGGGACATTGTAAAGGAATATTTCTCCTTAACTTTCACACAGGAAGGTGACTATGTAGAAGGAAGAGTGTAATTCAAGCAAAATGTTTCAAAGGTGCGACTCTAATTTCTAAGTGTAACTTCCTGTTTTCCTGAACATGTACTTCTACTGTGTATCTACACTTTCAAACACACAAACACCAATACTTTGTCTGAAGTAGCGCAAGTGCTCCAAAACCAATTATATCCTTAGGCCCACAGTAGCCCTGCCTGCCAACGGGAGGCACTCTCCCTGTCAAGTTTCATCGTAGGCACAGAAGAACTTATTCCTTCATCGTCAAGTCAAGGCGAGTATGAAAACTGTGGCAGACCCCAAGTTATTGCTTCAATTTGTTACCTAGGGAGGTAGATTAAATAAAAAACAAGGTTAATTATGTAAAATTGTCATTCAGATCAAAAACATTAATTTTATTACTAGAATGTTATAAATCCAGATTTTTGTAATCAGTATTTGTTCATGGTCTGTAAAAATAGTAATATTTCAGTTTTCATTTTATGCACACTGAAAAGCAAGTAACTACCAGTATGAATTGCAGAATTGAGTCAGTAATGATATCTGATTTTGTGTGTGTGTGTCTGTGTGTGTGAGAGAGAGAGAGCGAGAGAGAGAGAAAGTCTTCATAAGCTGCTGTTGGGAAGGTGAAGTTCCATTGCCTGTTTGGAGCTTTTTTCACTCAGGAGAACAAGGACTTCATCAAGGAGACATCAATCTGGGTCCTCTATTTTGTTTTCAGCAGAAAGGTAAAAAGAAAGAGTACGACAAAGTGATACAGTAGGTTGGGGTGGCAGTGTGTGTGAGAGAGAGTGAGACAGACCAAATGAGAGGATTCACAGGTACCACAGCACGGTCCATCGTGGATGGTGGGGGTTACGCGTGCGGTACGTATGTGAGAGTGATTCCGAAAAATTGATGCCGTTTCCTCAATGCTGACATCCGGTAACCAAGTTGATGTATAATTTCGTGACCAGATGAAAGGTAAGATGTTATGGGTGTGAAGTTTTGCTTAATTTTCATTTCACCACATGCCGGTTTATGTTTTTGTTACATGTGCTAAAGGTGTGAAGTTATTAGGTTGAAAATGGTTGGTAAAAATTTCTCCGCTTGGTTTTGAGTTCCATCTCAAGACGGAGATAAATATAATAAAATATCTTAAAAACGACTCGTCAGAGAGTGCCGCAGCTATAAAAATATTTGGATTATCTTGCTGAGTCTGCTGAATTTACTTTGCATTTTTTGTGATTTATTAGTAAGCAAGACAGGTTGCCACCTTAATACACCTGTTGCGATGTTTAGTATTGCAGCTGATTTTGTATTTGTTGCAGTGGTTGTGCGCAAATATTATTTAACTGTTGATACAGGGTTTTGAAAGCGAATACAATTGCTATTAGACTGAAAAATGCCAAACTGGGGGGACAGTCAAAGCTGGCTTGTGCCTGCAACGTAGTTCTGCGTATCTGTGGTCTTGAACTGTTACTGCACTGTCACTTTTAAAAGTTATACAGTAAGTTGTAAATAATGAAATTAATTTTGATAAATTAATTTGTAAATCAGTCAAGTGTTTTTTTTATACTTCACCAAAGTCAACTTAGGCAGCATAGCAGCTACTGCTGGTCTTAGCACCTGCTTTGTCTTGGTGTAAGTTTGAATCCAGCTCAGTCTGTGGAGTTTTATGTGTTTTCCACAGGATGGGTTTCTCCAGGTGCTCAGCAATTCCTTCCACAGCCTAAAGACATGTGTTTCAGGTGAACTGATGACTCTAAATTGCCCAGAGAGTGCTTATGGGTAGCTCTGTCCTGGGAGGGTGTGGTATCCCATCCTCTATGTGGCCTGACCAGTGCCTGCACAACAGGGTCTGGACCACTGTAACCCTGACTTGGACATTGCTTGTTCTTGGTTACTGATGGTGAGTGAGTCAGATTCATTTAGAAAAATCTTGAAATAACTATTTGCGTGGAGAGAAGCTGAGACTCTTAGTATAATCTGTCGAGTGTGAAATGTCCTCCCGCTTTTCTGAAATAATTTGGAACCTGTTTTCCAGTCCATAAGTCATTCAGCGATAGGTTTTTGAACCTTTTTTAGACCCTGTGACAGGCTTTTCTACCAGAATTTTCATTTGAATCAAGGCAACAACAGTCAAACCATATCAGGCTCAATAATCCAACACTTTGACCAATTTTTCCATGTACATAAAACCACCCGTGAACCTCTTATCGGTATTTACTGTTGCATAGTAATGCCGTATTTCCTTGTGGAGAATTAAATATATAAGCATTCTCGTAACTGTGGGTAAAATGCAGATGTTTCATGTGTTAAAGTCGGGCAAAAACACAAGTTAAATTGCTTTAAAGCCAACAGCAGATTTTCACTCTGAACAATTATTTCCAAGTTTCAGAAATTCAAAATAAAGCTTGTTCATAAATAACTTCCATAGAATTGGGTCTTTCGTGTTGGACTGCAAAGTTCTAGATGACACTGAAACTTAGCATTGCTGCTGACAACACACCCTCATCTCTGTCTGCTCCATAGACAAGAAAAGAGATGGAGGAAGACTGTATGAGAGAAGGAGAAAGAAGGCAAGAATTCCATGAGAACAGCAGACAAAGAATGAGTGTGAGTCAGGCAGACTCTGTCCCAAATGGTAACTACACGTCTCCAGCTCATATCCCCAGCGAGAGTGAAGCCAACCGGGGGTCCGGAGGTCATGATCTCAGGGGTGCCAGGATGCTGTTGGTACAGCAGGCCAATATGGACCAGTCCAGGGAGACTTGGAGGAAGAAGATGGACTTCCTGCTGTCAGTTGTCGGTTATGCTGTTGACCTGGGGAATGTGTGGCGTTTCCCTTACGTCTGCTACCAGAATGGAGGAGGTAAGACGTACAAGATGAAAGAGAGAGAGAGATGGACTGTCAGTGACTCATTCACGGCCAGTAAATCTCATTGATTTTAAGGCCCGACAAATAGGGCACCTGCCTCAACTTCCTGCTTCCTTTCAGACATTTCGGTGTTGGAAGACTGAAGGGTTGCAAGTCAGTATGGGTGAATTGATGCCTTAAAGATTAAAAAAAAAAAAAATTATAAAAAAAAATCTATTATTGCGTGTTGTTATTTTGATTTACTGTTTAGGTGAAATTGCCTTGATAAGTGTTTTACCTTTTCGATGTTTATTTGGATGGTCTGCAATCTAAAATACCGGAGCTAAAAAGGGTTGCCTATAGAAACATATGTGTCAGAGTGTCCAGCCATCACACAAAAATGTTCCATTAGGTGCCTTTCTCTTGCCCTACTTGGTGATGGCGCTGTTCGGTGGCGTGCCCCTGTTCTACATGGAGCTGGCGTTGGGGCAGTTCCACCGCACTGGCTGCATCTCTGTCTGGAAGCATGTTTGCCCCATCTTCAAGGGTAAGCTGGAGGAGGGGGGTAATAGAACATGCCAGAAAAAGTGTTTCTATTTCCCTGCTCAATATGGCAACGATTTACTGCATCTCATCCCGCTGGACAGGTATTGGCTTCTCCATCTGCATCACTGGCCTTTACATTGCCTTTTACTACAACACAGTAATGGCCTGGGCTGTGTACTACCTGCTATCCTCCTTTCGGACCACCTTGCCTTGGGCCACTTGTTTCAACAGCTGGAACACCCCCAACTGCACCTATCTTTCAGCTGCCAATCCCAACACCTCATGGACAAACACCTCCACCTCCCCTGCAGAGGAGTTTTACACGTAAGTGTGTGGCACTAAGTGGGCGGGACAGTGCCAACCCAAGGTGGCAGATGGGCACAGAGGTGGAAGCAGAAAGAGAAATGGAGGGGCATGCACATGGGGGCTGTTGGCATGAAAATGTTGGTGTGAGGATGTCGGCCAGGAGTAGAACAGCTAGATGGTGGGGAGGCATCACATGACATGTTAGAGTTTATGCATATTTCTTATGCACCAAAAAATATTTTCTTTCTCTGCACTGAGATTTGCTCTTGTTAAAAAAGATTCTCACGTTATAATTTCACTTTTGATGAGATTTATTAGGTTTTGGCTACTTTTTCTGGAAGGGCTTGAATCACTGCTCTCATCTTCTGTGGCGCCAGGGTTTCCTGTTTTCATTAAACTACTCGTGTTTTCATTTGTCTCCAGGGTGTTCTTCACCTTTCCATCCTGTGTTTTTGTTCCCCTCTCTCTGCCGTTCCTTTTATCTTCAATATTATTGCTCTGTGAAAATGTCAGGCACGGTTTATTTAATCCCTCCTTTTCTGTGTCTTCCTCTTCCTTATCTCCTATTTTTTGTCATCCTTTGCTCCTATAACCTTTCTGATCTTTTCTTCTTCATTTTTCCTCCAACATACAACCCTGTTTCCTTTGACATTTCTTTTGTTTGTACCCCTGCCCTTTCACTGTCTTGCCTCCTTCTGCTCCCACTTCTACCTACATTCCCATCCCTCCTTCTTACCTGTTCTGGTCTCCCCTCTCGTATGCGTACATTTCAGACGCCACATCCTGCAGCTGCACCTGTCCCCAGGGCTCCACCATGTAGGGGCAATGAGCTGGCAGCTGGCCCTGTGTCTCCTCTTCATCTTCACCATTGTCTACCTTAGCATCTGGAAGGGGGTGAAAACCTCAGGCAAGGTGGGCAGCAAAGTGGTAGAAAGCCATTAAATATGTTTGTAGATGAGAGGGTAGGTAGGGTTAAGGCCAGAAGCCCCAGGTTAGAATTCCATTAACAATGGTCACAAAGAGACTAGATCGGAAGCAGAGCTTCTCATACTACATGAGCAAAGACATCATGATCTGTAATGGATTTGAAACCAACTACAGTTGCGGCATTCCTCAGTATTTATGTGACCCCTCTGGCATTTTTGCTTCCATTTGGCTTTGACTTGTGGGCTGATACAAGGGGGACGCTGGCGATTTTTAGACTAAAGCTTTCAGCGACTGGCTGTCCTGGAAGGTGGGGCTGAAATGTACAAGGATCACGCAGTGCCATTTGTAATAGATATATATAAAAATGGGGCCTTTTCAATATTGCAACACTTTGGCTTTTTTGTGGCATGTTGATCAGTGACTGATGCCATGCAACTCTCCCACAGGTGGTATGGCTGACAGCCACCTTCCCCTATTTTGTTCTTCTGGCACTGCTTATTCGTGGTGCCACCCTTCCTGGAGCATGGAGAGGTGTGGTGTATTACCTCACACCTGACTGGTGGAAACTGCTCAATACTACAGTAAGAGATACAGTTAGGCCTCGAATTTGTTTTGTGCAACAAGTTCTCAAACTTACGAACTTTCAGTTTCCAAATTTTCTGAGATGCCAACCAACTTGGCTGTGTGCACAGGTTCAGTCGCATAATTATAAATGGTCTTTTCTACTGATGCCACCATTCCTGGTGTTTTGCAGCATTTCAAACAGAGCAGCTGCAAACGTTGTTACAGTTTTTCTGTTTGTGTCATTATGTCCAATAAATAAATGCAAAACAATAAAATAATTGAGAATAAGGAGGGAACTTTATCAAAGTGGAAATGATTAGATAAGAAATGGTATAAAATGTAGCATCTGCCACATAAAATTCTTGTATGTTCTAATGTACTTGGCCACTAAAGTGTTATCTTATCCAAGTTAAGTGTTTATATCATATTTTTTGGCTCTATGTAGCATCAGCTCACTCATTATTTTTGTGTTGCTTTATGTTTTTATAATAAACTGCGGTTTTTATACAACATGACCACACTTTTTTTTTACTTCATCTGTTTATTCATTTCAAGTTATTTTAAAAACTGAAAAAAAACAAATCTAAAGCAGAAAAGATGAGAATTTAAACAGTCACTGAATTACATCACATCTCCATATTATTGATGATGTCTTTTCCATTATTTGGAAAATATAACAGGAAAAAGCGATAAACCTGGCATTGTTGTCTAAGCTTTTGATGTGAATATTATGGCTTTATTCTGTAATTTACACATTCAAACAATAAGTCATTTTTTAGTTCTGATCTTCAGTCTGGATGATGTTCATAAGTTGAGGACTTGCTTCATCCTGAAGTGAGCAGCAATGCACTTTGTTGATATAATTCATATAATCCAGAGTTTTTGTAAAAAAAACAATTGTACAGTAAGCTACTTTCATTTAGCCAGTGCTCATACTTCTAACGTTTCCTTCTTTCCTGTTCTCACTCAGGTCTGGGTAGATGCTGCTGTGCAGATATTCTTCTCTCTGGGGCCTGGTTTTGGTGCCCTGCTGGCGCTGGCCAGTTACAATCCCTTTCACAACAACTGTTACAAGTGCGTTTGCAGTATTTGCTCAAAACGAGAAGGCAATAATCCAAACAGATGCAAACAAAACATACTTTTGTCTCTTTTAACTCTGCTTGTTTTCTGCTTCTTGTCTGCTGTGCTCTCCCAGGGATGCCTTGGTGAGCAGCTTCATTAACTGCCTGACCAGCATGCTGTCTGGCTTGGTCATATTTACCGTTTTGGGTTACATGGCAGAAGTGCGACAACAAGGTGTGGATGCTGTGGTCAGGGATGCAGGTGAGAAGCATTAATACAACTAAATTCCGTAATTCCATATCAGTGCACTAATAGCATTGAAATGACAAGGGCTAATAAATATGTAAATGTATTCATTATTAAGAAAAACTAAATTTTTCAATTTGCTTTCTGTTTAAGGACCAAGTTTGCTTTTCATCATCTGTGCCGAGGCCATCGCCAGCATGCCTGCTGCCAGCTTCTTCGCCATCATATTCTTCCTCATGGTCATCACTCTGGGACTCGACAGCACGGTCAGCATCTGCACACAGCCGCCCTCAGATGGTCATCCCACACTTGTTACCCCATTACACAGGATCTATCGATGTGAAGTTCTGTCTTCTTCAGGAAACAGACTGAAGCCTTTTTGAAATTCTTTTTCACTTTCGCCTCGTGGTTAATTTTTCTTTTTATCTCTCAGTCTTGTTTTGATAACCAAGGTGTACAACCTAGTTAATCCATTATCTCACATTCTGTGTGTGTGTCTGTGTGTTTATGACACCATCCCAGGTGTTGTATCTGCATGCACATGTATTACTACCTGTATTTTCATTAGCTGCTCTTTGTGAAAGGCACGTCTGCTGCTGAAACCGTGTCCCATCTCTGCTCTCCATGCATCTACATCCCTCTTCCCATGTGTGATACTGTAGGTCTTGAGTGAGAACTATAAACAACTGGCTCATTCTTGGTTTTACCTTTGTCACCTCTTCCTTATCCTCTCTTTTTCCTGTTTGGTGTCTTTTCTCCTGCTGTTCCCCGTCTTCATTACTGCTTCCAGTTTGCAGGGCTGGAGGGGCTCATCACTGCCATACTAGACGAGTTCCCCCAGGCCCTGGCAAGTAGGAGGGAGTGGGTGGTGCTGGGCCTGGTGTGTGTGTGCTACTTGGGAGCCCTCTCCACGGTGTGCTATGTAAGTGTGTCTGCTATTGGGACCTTCTCCACTGTGGACTGTCTATGTCTATAACTATGTTCAATGTGAGCCAGTGGACAGCTAATAGATACACCTGGCATCTAAAGATTACCAGGGATCAGTTTTTTTCTAAAAATACTGAATTAATTTTACCTGTTTCAGACACACACAAATACAACCATGAATACACAGCAAATCAACCTTCTTCCCTCCTCCTCTGGTGCTTCCTGCGCAGGGTGGAGTGTATATTGTGAAGCTTCTGGAGGAATATGCTACTGGCCCTGCTGTTATTGCTGTGGTCTTTCTGGAGATTGTCGCTGTGTCCTGGTTCTACGGTAAACTGCATCATAACAAACACACTGTGTTAAACTGTGGGCCTTATGTTTCTTTGTTAATTAGGCATAACTTGTCTTCTCACTTCAGGTACCTCCCGGTTCTGCAGAGATGTGCAGGTGATGCTGGGTTTCCTGCCAGGCCGCTTCTGGAGGGTGTGCTGGAGGGCCATCTGCCCCTGTTTTCTCCTGGTGAGAGGTTTTTTAGGACAGGTGTCAGAGTACTTTGGCTAAGGGATGTAGGTGACTAGACTTAAGGTGCAAAGGGGGTTACAAATAATTTATACATTTAAAGAAACATCAATGGCAGCAAGAAAGTTAACTGGGTTAACTCACTCTTCAGGTTTACCTTCAGCACCTTCTGCCTTAAGCAATTCCTCCTGTACATTACTGTACAAATGCATGCACATGAGTTTTTTTTATTTGCTAAGGTACCTAAGGGAATATATCAGCCACTGATTGATGATCTTCTGTCTGACAGTTCATCATGGGCAGCTTCCTGACTTCTCCCCTGGAAATAAAACTTTTTGGTTACCTATACCCCCCATGGAGTGCCATTCTTGGTTATGTCATTAGTGTCTCCCCGCTCATATGTGTGCCCTGCTACATGGCCTATTACTTGCTGTCTACAACAGGGACCCTCAGACAGGTGAGGAAAAATGATGACAGTGAAAGCCTGGAGCAGTACAGAACTGAAATAATGTTTAGAGTATTTGATATTTCTTTCACTAATAAAAGATGGCTACACTGTCTTTGTACCTCATACACTGCAGCGTCTTTTAAAGAGCATCACTCCCGAACCTGTGGGGGACCTGCATGTCCACCGCGTTACCAGGAGCATCAGCCCTGTGTGAAGGAGGATGCGGTGATCCTCTGCTGGACCACTAGGTCTTTTGCAGGAAGTGGAGGTTGAGTGGGTTATGTTGGGCTTGTGGTAACTTTTCCAGTGTCAGTCAGTCACAGCAAATTTAAACTGTAGACTGTAACATCATTACTGATTTCATTTTATTATTGATATATAACCACTGTAATTGGTATGTTTGTTACATCATCGATGTACAACTAATTGTTTGTGCTATGAATGTTAACGCTTGTAGTCTTGTTTTAAGTAACAACATAAGACGGACATATTATTCGGTATTCACGCTTAAATCTTCCTTGGTCGCACAGAAATAAACCTTCAGTTAACTGTTAAACTGCTTAATGACTTTTCTGATTGTGTTTTGCGCCCAAGTTTTCCAACTCTTCTGCCAAGGTTCGAACATTAATTTATGAAAGTAAACGCACTTTAATTAATGTTCTACATAATGTAAGTTTACTTACAATGGACAGAAATACCCCATTTGTCTTCATCTTGACAAATTAGGTATGCATCACTAATGTGTGTAACACCGTTTGTGTGCTTCAAACAAAAGACAAGATTATAACATTTGTGGCTTTTATTTTCATAACATATACACACCCTTATAAACAATTCACTAAATGTTTCTGTACATCATGAAAAAGCTGACAGCAGAAGACAAGAGTGCTGACAGTCCTGTTGGATGAACAACTGTGTAGCTTTGTTACCCTTTTTCTCCCTCTCACAGTGTGCTGACTGACTGCAGCTGGACTTCCACCTTTAGGTATGAATGGCAAATTAAACCCTTCATCCCTGCAGTTTACTTCCGGGAAGTCAGTCTTCATCCTTCTCAATGTAGGTCTTTGCTGCAGAGCGCGCAAGTTGCCTGGCCAGGTACCTCTCCCTAGCAGAGGTCACGGTCACATCACTACTGCGCTTGGCAAACTTGCTGGGCTTGGGGCCAGGATCAGCACTGCTGCTTTGCTCTCCATCTCCATCTTTAGTTTTCTCCTGCTCCTCCCGCGGACGTGGTTTTTCATCCTCCACCTTATTCCGGTCCTTCTCACTATCTCTGCTCTTCCTCTCTTTCTCCTTATCTTTCTCTCTCTCATGGTCCCTTTCCTTTACCCTGTCACGTTCTCTATCTCTGCCCCTGTCTCTTTCTTTCATATCATTTCTCTCCCTCCCTCTGTCTCTTGGACTGCTGTCCCGCCTTTCCCTCCTGTCTGACCTCTCTTCCCTATCTCTCCACCCTCTGCTCCTCTCTTCCTCCCTGTCTCTCCTCCCTCTGCTCCTATCCTCCTCCCTGTGCTTCCTCTGATCTCTATCTTCTCTTCGGCTGCCGTTCCTGTCATCATGCTCTCTGTCCCTATCCTTGTGGCTTCTTCTGTCCCTACGCCTTTCCTCCTCTCTCATTCTTCCCCTTTCCTCTCTCGAATCTTCCTTCTCCTCCACACTGTCAGAGGAGGGGGACCGGTGCCTGTAATGCCGCTTAGAGTGGGAACTGTTGGAGGGGGGCTTGCTGAACTCTGTCTTTTGATCACAGCTTACCTCGGTGTCACTATGACTGTCTGACTCTTGTGAAATTTTAGGACCTGGACAAAGAGATGGAGCTTTGTCTGTTGCAGGAATGTCTGCCGTTTTCTGTTCCCTGTTATGAGGGATATAACAATATTTATGAATCAAAAATTAAAATGCAGAATGCCCTTCCCTACCTCTCATTCACCTATGGTGGGACAATGTGATTCAGTATATAGAGCTGAACTGTTCTGCTGAACGAGCTTCTATTCAGGGACCTCACCTGTGTGTTGACGGTTCAGGTCGGCTCTCCTCTCCTACTGTCTGATTTAGCAGATGTCTATAGAACCCACTCAGATCTTTCTGCTTCTTTACATCCAAAGCAGCTGCAAAATTCACATGAAAACAGCACAATATTTACACAAAGAAAGCCATATATACATACAACACAATGTCTTAAGATAAAAAAAAAACCTTGTATTTTATCACTTTCAGGGTAATTACAGGATGCCACCACTCGTACCACTCCCAACCCCTCACCTTCCAGTGCAGCCTCACGTCTCTCCCTCTCCTCCTCCTCCTCCCTCTCCTGGAGCTTCTGCCTATAGGCTGTGGTTACAAAGGCTTCCTTGTCCTTAAACTCCTCTCCTTCCTGTTCTCTTTCCTTCTGAATTTTCCTCTCTTCTCGTCGTTCCTGCTCCTTCTTCCTCACCTCCACAGCACGCATCAGCTGTGTGATGTACTTTGGCTGGCCACCATGAGGCAGAGAAAGGCCAATTAAATAATAGTTAAGACGCTAACATTTTGACCAGGTGGTCACAGGTTCTAACAACAGAAAAATCAGAGCCACTCTACATAAAAGCACTTTTAGAGATGTGTAGTAAGTTCCCAGCACTATGCACTATTTGACTGTGTCTGCACCTCCACCTGTTCATCGGTTCCCTAATAATTGTCTGCTTACCTTCTTATCTGCACTGCTTAGTAGTTTCTTGCTGCTCTCCTCCTTCTGTTTTTGAATGTCATCATACACACTGTCATACTCATATACGCTGCTGTCCTGATCCAGAGCCTTCTGCATCTCCAGGCGTGTCTGAGGAAAGGAGTCACCAACTAGTTAACCTGTTCCTTCTTTATCACAAGGATGTCCTTGATCCTGTCCTCCACATCAGTAATAAATAATTCCACTTTCCTCTGCTCCTCCACTTAAATGTTACCTGTTTCATCATTTTCTTCTTTGCTGCCTCCTTCTGCAAACTCTCACCAACAGTTATCTGAGGGAAGAGAGTTATAAGCAGTCAAAAAAATTAAAATCCCTTGACTGTGACATAAAACAGATCTTAAGATAGATACACTTACAGGTGGCTAGTGAATGAAAGCTGTATCAATTCAGACCCTGTTAACATGGCAGGCTTTGTATGGTTTATTTGATATAAATGTACTGTCATCACATCACAAAACAGAAAGTAGGTGGGACGAAGTAAATGGGATTCGTTTGCTTACTTCATCGTCAGAATCATCCCTGAAGACAGAGGGCCGAGGTAGAGCAGCATCCTTTGAAGCACCTTTACGGGGCAAGATCAGACCATACCTAGAGACAAGATGAAACATCAGTTAAATGAAGATCTCACAAATACACTACAAACTGTTTAAGTTGCCCTGGGCAAAGGCATCTGTTGGATAAGAACAAATAATAATGCATGTGTGGCTCATTCTAACAAGTGTTCTGTAAAGCCCAGAACTTCAAGTGATAAGTAACTGCGAAGTTTAAGAGGCTCGAACCAACCAGATCCTGGTACCGGCAGTGCTTAAATCATAAGGTGAACCGGTACCCAGGCTCCGCGGCATATTAAATTACATTCATTGGATTTCATTCGATTAGCACAGTTCTTAAAATATAAGCAATAAATGACACCTAGTGATGACCTTACTGCAAATAATGACCGCAAAAGAAAATGATTTCAGGGACCTATAATTCAGCTCAGATCTGCTAGATCTACCGTGAAAGATGGCTGTTAGAACTGCTTCAACTTCAGAGCAACTGCTGTGTGCAAACAGAGCAGTAAATGGTCCAGATAAAATACAGCACGACGCGGTTATATTCTATAAATGTTTTCATGTAATTATTTTATTTTCACGTTGATTTATTGCCAAGTACAATATAAAAAGGAAGAAACTAAACATTACTTACTGTTTACCAGGAGCCGCCATCTTTGATTTTATTAAAGTTATGCTTCAGCTCATTCAACAATGTAATCAACGAACTAAAATATTTCATATAGTAAATTTATATTGACGTAAAATTTCTGAAAATGTCTGTAATTTCTAGGGGAATATATATTTAGAGGTTTAAAATTTTATTTTATAAATAGCGAAAGTGGGATAGCAAATGTGCAGTGGGACGGTAGCGCGTATTGTTGGATGACGTAATCTGCGTTAAAAAAAGCGTCGTGTGGTCATTCGTTCAGAATAATGGGGCGATATCATTGAAACATATTAATTTAAAATTATATAAATTTTGATCCTATAACTAAAATAATAGACGCACAGCGAGGACTTTCTTGAAATGAAATAATGTAGACATTCAGCAAAACTCCCTGTATTTTCTGTAAATATTTGAATGAAGCAAGGTTCATTCTGATCTTAAACCTGCCAGTACCGTTTAAAGGTTAGTAAACCTAACTAAATTCTACATTTCATACACACATTTTGTTAACGTGACAGAAAAAAATGTCACAAGTGAAAAATTAGCTCAGTGTCCTTATGGAGTGCATTTTAGGATAAGAAAACCTTCCTTTAATTTGAAAAACTTGCTTATGGGCTAGGAGGCCTGCACTGGACAAGTGGTTATGATCGGTTTGGTTGGCCAGTCTAAGTTGAACCCATACCTTACAGCTTTATGTTTTCAATAAAATCCGTAGACGCTCACATTTAATAAAAATATAGTCATTGAAAGTCATTAAAATATTTTCTTTAATTTGTGCACTGTATTAAGATATGCATTTTTTAATAGTTTTTCTTTCAGCTTGATTTTCTTAGCTTAATAGATCTCTCATATTTAAGGACTTTAGCATTCACTTTGATGCTAATCTAGGGAGAGATGCTGTAGAAAAAATGTTTTTTACTCTTGGATTTAGTAGGGTTTCAGCATCTTGGTAGTGGTCCAACAAACTTGCATAACTACATTTATAATGGAGCTAAATTGTATGTACTCCAGGGCCATCCTTACATTGCCACCCCCCCAGCCTCAATAAATTGTGTAGCAAAATTATGTATAGTAGTAATATATGTAACACCTATTATAATGAATGTAGGCAAAAACAAATGCAGTCTTACATTATGTTGGGATTTTTTTACAGAAAAAGTACAGTTAACAAATTAGATTTGCATTTTTAATTTTATTAATATACATTATTTTACAAAAGTCCCTGCCTGGCTAGCTTAGTTGATGGAGCATGTGACTCATAATCTCAGGCTCGTGGGTTTGAGCCCCACATTGGGCATCAATACAAACCCAGCCACAAGGGGGTGCACCTCTGTGCCAGTCCCAAGCCCAGACAAAATGGAGGGTTGTGTCAGGAAGGGCATCCGGTGTAAAAATCTGCCAAACCAAATATGCAGACAAACCGATCCGCTGTGGCGACCCCTAACAGGAGCAGCTGAAAGTTGGTGCATTATTTTACAAAAAAGAAAATTAATTTATACTTTCTTGTTTTTGTTCTGAAGACCTGTATTAGCCTGTCTGTAAATAAGTGGAAGTAATATTTTTCATATGTAGATAATTGTTTTCTGTAGGCCTATGTGCAGATTTCTGGGAGCTGTACCACACTCTGGGTGTCTGATGTTTTATCTGGAGTTCCTCAGACTTCCTCAGGGCTGAGAGAAATTCTGTTCTCATTATTTGTTACCATTCATACAAATCAGAATTTCAGTATTTTAACACAAAAATCATTTAATGCAAACACTACTAAGCAGCAAAGTACAACTCTGTACAAGTTCGCTGGGTTCTTGACAATAATTTACTACACTGGTCCAAAATTGTCATTTCATATCACTTCATCTCACACTAATACTGGTAGTTCAAGGTGCCAATCATGTTGCAAAGGTGAACAATATTTAAGTCTTCTTTGAAGATTCTCTGGAATATTATTATCCAGAGTAGGATTGTAATTATTTATTTGTATAAATTAAAAACATGTTAGATTCAATGAGTGGTCAGTCAATTTGTGCAGGTTAAAGTTTAAACTGGTCATGGTATCCCAGACACATGGGGTATAGTCCATGGCAAACCAGATGTTTCCATAGCAACTGAATGTGTTGCTTTACAGATGACTGAATTAATCTGTGGCCTCACAGTACCAGTCATAACAATGGAGTGAAGATCAAAACTTTTCCCATTCTGAAGGTGTCACTAATTCTGATCATATTACCCGACCTGAAGCATTCACTTTCTGTAGAACTTTCATAATCACCTTAAAAATTATTCTCACCCAGTATTTCTGCTTGAATCACAGTTGCAGTTTCAGAGCAATGTCTCTTCTTTTGTCGTCTGTGATTATATTAAGCACTATTATTTCCTCTATAATCCTCGTCCCACCTCAGACCTTTCCACAAATCCTCTCATAGACAGTGAAACAAACTCACCAAAGCTTGTGTATTCATACATCACAATCCCTGCTCATCAACCCTTTCTCACTGTTTCTCTTTCATGTCTTTCTGTTTCTATTGCTGCTGGAGTTAATTTGCAGGAGTGTGTCTGTGCATGTCTCAGATCTCGTCTTTTGGACTAATGTCTGCATTTTAACGGCCAGTACTTGAGCTCAGGTCAGGAGAGGTGGGTGGGTAGTGATTTAGAACTGATGAGACGTAATGGCTCTCTATGGACTTGACAATCATGCTCAGCCACACCGCAGTACCGGGATAAACATGCAGCAGAACACATGCAACAGCAACATTTAATATACAGTAGAAACAGGCTTCAGTCAGGTGTTGTGTGTAGTTTGGGTCCAAACAAAACTGAAATTCATCAGAGCATTTTTAATAGCATACTTTTATTGTGCTTTGCTTTTATTTGACAGTCTTGTATTGGGCAATGGAAAAAGCTATAGCTTAATCTCATAGTATAAATATTTACACTTTTCTCAGCCCAGACAGAATTTCCCTTACCAGTACTGTCCATCTGTGGTTGAAATCTGGCCTTCTAATATTACTAGCACTTAATGAGTAGCTACAGAACATCATACACACCCAGTGGAAAACACAGGCTCACACTGGAAATATATTTGTATAATTTATGTATAGTTTCGGCACACTTGAAAAACCAGGGCAAAACTTGTATGGAATAGATACATAATGTCATGTCTTTTACAGATGAACTTTTGGGTTGTTAAACTCTCATTCTGCAGTTATTTGTGTCCGTAACCGTGGGAAACAGGAAGATGACTCTCTGCCTAAACACACTGAGGGACAAGGGGACGGGGGGATGGGGAGGGAAGGAGGGAGGGGCACATAATGGCAGTGTACCAGTGTAAGAAGCAGACAATGTTCTCATGACCCAAGACTAACCTGCTAACACATCTTGTGGTGGATTCAGGATGATCCAAACTCTCATGAAAGCACAGAGAAAGTCTTGCCTGGCGGAATTAAAGACTTGCTTCAGGTTTATAGGCAGTTTGTGTGTACGGATGTTATCAAAAGGTGTAACTTTATTTCTTGTTCTATTGATTGAAAATTTCAGGAAGTAACACTGCAGTTTTTCACATTGAGAAAGGTTGTGCTGGAAGGTGTACAATCGGTTTGCTTTGCTCCAGCCAAACTGTTACTGTCCTCAGTCTTTAGTTGCTTGATGGTCTTATACACAAGAGGTCTAAAATCAAAACCATGTAAGTTGTCTGTTCTGGATCCATTGTGGTGGAATGAGCTCCCTCTCTCATCATTCAGGAAGGGTTTCAAAACATATCTTTCTCACCCACACTTCTGATTGTCCGTCTGCTCCATTAACTTTCACCACATTATCTGTTTTAAAAACACACTCTCTTAACAAATCTATCTGCCAAATTCCTCTTGCACAATGGTATCAGGCTGCTGTGCCTGTATGCTGAGAACTGTGTGCTGGCATTTCTCTCTCCATCTGCTGGCAAAACGCACTTTTGTTATCTCAGAGTCGCACTTCATTTTGGAGAAAAGGATCTGCTAAATGGAAAAATGCAAACATTTACCGCTCCCTCTGAAAATAAATGGGGTTGGAAAAGGAAAAGCTTATATTTCCTGTCAACAAAACATGACGTGGGTGGCTGTTGTGTGACTGAGAGGTGTGTGCTAAGCCATCAATTGTGAGATTTGTGAGTTTTTTTTTTTATTCAAGTCCTCCCTGAAACTCTTGGCTCTAAATCTGGCTGCATAGCCATTGGAGGCTATTCAAAAGTGTTATTAAGGGCGTTTTTACTTTGTTCTGTATTGTTTTCATTGTGATTTTCATCCTTGAAGTATATTTACATACATTTGTGTGTGTGTCACACAGGTATTTTTTTAACACTCCATCGTATCACTTCCTGGCTTCTTTAATTGCTGCCGGCGCACACAGGGTTAACGGAGCTGCGGCTTTGACAGCTGCCGGCAACTGCGCCTGCGCCGACGTCTCGAATAGGGGGAAGAGCAGCGAGCGAGCAGCCCAGGAGCCGCGGCTGCCGATTCTGTTCCAACAATTATGCCCGTGTCGCCGACGCCGCTCTCCCTGAGGTCTCCGTTCGCTAGACCTTGAATGGCGCTGGTCACCGTACAGCGGTCGCCGACCCCAAGCGTTACGTCCAGTCCTTGTGTGTCGGTAGGTAAACCCGAATTCGGATTTCAGGAGCCGTCGCTTATTCGCCGCTACGTTTTGGGTTTATTTCCGCTGTTTTTACGTCTCCCGACGAGCCATTCGCCAGGCTGTGCCGCGCATGCGCCGGTCGCCCGCCGTTTGAAACGCTCTTCGCCGGGGTGCAGCGGGGCAGAGTGGGAGGGAGTGCGTGTGGTGAACCTCATCCTCCCGAGCTGCCGCAGCCCCGCTTATTCAGACGCGCTTTTCCGTGAGCGTCGTTAGCCGCCACATACCTGCCTCAAACGAATAATTCATAAATGGTTGCCCGGCGTACACGTTTGACCGGCGCTTTCGCGGTTAACAAAGCGGGGCTTTGGATGGCGCGAGCACGCGTCCCGTTGTGACACAACTTGACTTCGCCTCAGTCGTCGCGAGTTGCCGCAGGAGCTCGCCGTTTATTGCGTAACCGAAACACCGACCAGCCAGTTTCGAATATTTCTGTCGCAAATGGTGGCCCGGAGTGGGACAGAATGATCTGAATGCGGGGTCGTCAGCGCTTGGGAGTGACAGTAATGGCAGTTTTATTTGCCTTTTTTTTTTTTTAGGTCATACGATTTGGCGAACTTGCTCTGGAAGCACGTGAGCTCGCATAGCTGCTGTCCTTTTCTTATTTTTGAATCGTCGTTGTCGTCGTCAACCATAGGGGCGACAGCAGGCGGGGAGCGCGAGCTCGGGCTTCCGGTGTCCCGTGCAGAGCGCGGGCCTGCCCTCGTGGACGCGCGTGCGGGGACAGGGACCGGAGCGGCGAGCTGCTCCCGTGCGCCACGTATTCATCGACGGTTCTAGACGGACGCGGCCACCGACGACCAGTCCTCCCCGGCCTGATCAACTATTAGAATAAATACTTAGTTATGATATTCGATTAATTTCATTCCGTGCTCTTGCAGTGTTCTAGTGGTTTCTGCTGCCCTGGAAGTCCTGATCGACCGTGTTTCATAATTCATAAGAATGAGCAGCATGCAAAGAGACAGCTGCAGTTTGAAAAGGAGGGGTGGCTGTCTTTCCCAGGCTTGCAGTATGGAGGGTGAAACGGGGGAAGGTAGGTAGGTGGGTGTGTGTGTGTGCCTCTGTCCCATTTACACTACTTGGAACCATACTGTATTTTCCAGACCACATGAGCATCCACTCAGTGACATTGAGCCAGACCTGCAGATATGTGGGGTATTTCCAGTATGAATGCACGAATATCCAGTTCCTGTGCTTTGTAGAACTGCACATCATGTTTGTGGATCTGGATCCGATTTTACTGAGTCAGCCAAAGGGTCAGAAATTGAGAAAGACAGTCCCCAGAGGAAATATGATTCCTTTCAAGTGAAAAGGCTTGTTCACGCTTAGTCTTGGAGACTCTGCTTAAAGCTCACAGACTAGCAAACATCAGATGGAAGTGAAACCTGTGTGTAGGTCTCCAGTCAGCGTTGGGTGTGGTGGAGCAGCATAAGCTTAGGTTGCTGTGTTCTTGTAGCTCTTGAAATGGAGCTCTCATCCACAACCAGAACCATCCCTTTGTTGTTCCAGGAACAAAATGGCAAAATCAGGTTATGTTAGTGAGATGGGCTGACATCCTCTGGGGTCCTCAGGGCAAAAGCTGCCTATCATATGACAACCCATGTGAGTTGTCTTGTGAGATGCCAGAAGTGTTAGGGTGTATGTTTGTATTTCTATAAAATGGCTTGAGTTTACCTTGTGGTCTTTGCTGGAATCGTGATAGCTGTCTGTCAAGGAAATATTCATTTATGGTTTATATGCAACTGCTAATTCCAGAATTTAATATTTATTATAAATTAACTCTGTCTGCAGAGTGTGTAAACTAACTGAAAATGTCTCATGTTGAGTTTTGCATTAGAGCCATATTACCATTTTTGGAAAATTTTGAAAAGGAGTGATCTTTTTATTACCTTTTTCAATTAAAAATTAAATCATTAGAAATGGTGGAAATGATTTTATCATTTATTAATTTTGACATTCAGACCCTTTGACATGTAAAATGTATAATCATTATAACAGTATTGGGTACTTAGATTTTTAACCTAAGTTTCAATATTCAGTTGAACAAGATCAGTTTTTAAAGTTTTTTTTAATCTTTTAAATTAAACATTATTAGGCTTCCTTAATATATAGATATATATGGAACTAAATCAACAGGTTGCAGGCTCTAAACTCAGAAAATGAACTGGTGTAGCAGGAATACATGGGGTTTGAGGGGAAGCACAGGTAACATCCAGACAGTGTAACTCTGTAAGGAGGTGGGTGAAGATCTGGCATGAAATGGACTGCTGGGACATTGTTAAAATACACACTTACTCTGATTAGATCTGATGCTATAGAATTTGCTTCTTTTAAGAAGGGGATGAAGAAGCATGCAGGTTGCTCAAGCAGCGCAAACACATTCATCTTTGAATAATTAAACTGGCCACTTGGTACAACTCAATGCCTGTGATCAGTCATCACCGCTATTGAATAGATGAAGTGCTTGGAATTTACCAAAATACACACTGAAAGCTGTTTGAACTGTCACCTGCAGGATTGTAAGCCTGTTTGCATAGTTACCATGGAAATCCTCCTGCACATACAGCTACATTCACCCTGAGAAGCCTAAGTATTAGCACAGTGAAGTAAAAATTAGCTATTTTTGTTGGATACTTGTGAAATGAGTATTTCTGAATAAAGATAAATATGAAGCTAAAGTACAGAATGTCTGCTTGCATTTCTGGATTTTCTTTTATATATGTGTGTGTGTGTGTGTGTTAATCCATCTTGGTGCGATTTATATTTTTTATTTTTGTATTTAAACCCCAGTTGTAGCAGAGCATTTTGTAAATATTGGGACAAATTTTAAAGCAAACAGGTTATGTATAATATTTAGTGACATATCCTTTAGAAGATGACATGCACATTCTGTTTTGTGTTTCTTCTCAACTGGATTTAAATAGAGACTGACATGGCCAGTTTAAAATTTTCCACTGTTTTCTTTCTGATGGACTCCTTAGTGAAGTGCGTGGTACTTTTTGGACTGTTGTCTTGCTGCACTTGAACTTGTGCACAATGAGTCTGGAATCATTTTTGGACATCAGGAAAAGATGTTTCTGTATACTTTATGATTCATACAGCTGGTATTGTCGTCATTGTCATCATCAGTGAAGACCAGTGAGAGCCATACATTCCCAAACTAAGGCACTGCTTCTTGTGTATTTGATGGGTGAGCTGGTGTGCTGACCATCTTTTGCGGTCTTTCTTTTTTCCATTACTTTGATAAAGATTTCTCTCCATCTCATCTTACCGTATAACTTTGTTCCATAAGTTGTCTTTACAAACCCCGGCCTGTCCTTCATGTTCTTGCTGCTGAGATGTAGCTTGCAGTTTGGGTTCTGTATTTCTCACCTGTTTTCTGTGAACCACGTATTTTCACCCCTGCGCTCGGCAGATTCTCCAAATTTTTTTTTGGCCGCTATTTTGGCATTTTCTTTTAACAACTCTCTTCCTTCTGTCTTTTGCTATGGTCTTCCTTGGACAATCTCTTCATCTCCAGTTGCTCACTTCTCTCTCACTTTCTTTCTCTTTCATGATATTCCATATTGTTGATTTTGTGATGTCCTACTGTTCTGTGATGGTTGTAACTGGCGTTTGCCTTAATGTCATCGTGTTTGCTTTTTTGTCTTAATCAGTTCTCTCTCTTTTTTTTTTTTTTTTAAACCTTGGTTTATACTTTTCACTTCAAGACCGGACTCAAAAGGTTAATCTCCAATGGCTGCAACTAATCCTACTCATTCATAACCCCTTCATGTGTGCACAGGTAAAAGAACGTGGAATGCATGAGCGATTAGACACGCCTGTCACCCTTTTGTCCCAGTATTTCTGTATGCTCGGCTGAAATTAGGGGCAGTAGCCAAATGACACTTCTTGAATTTGGTTTTGAATGTATGAAAAACACTACCCAGAAATAAAAGCTGACCTTCTGTACTTTTGATCTGAAATACAAATTTGACCAGTATTACTTCAAATTCTTGCCCAGAAAACTTGGATTCTGATTCTGTCTCGGTGCTTTCTCTTTTCACTGTATGTGAATGACAAGGGTGAGCCGGGCTGTTTGAGTCGTACTGTCCGTGGCTTGAATTATGTATGCAAACAAGCATTTGTGCCCAAGTGTGCTTATTTGTATGGATGCCTCCAGCTGACCACGCCTTAGCCATGGACTGAGGTAATTTCTCGAGGGAATGTGCAGATTGAAACCAGGTGCTGAGCGGACGGGTGGTTCCTGAGAGGCTGCCGCGTCTTTCTTATTGCTTATCATCGGGTTGTTTAAGTGACTAATGTGAATCCCACAGTCCACAGCTGGGCCTTCCTATCTGGTTGCCAGATCTGGTACTATTGGGGTGAATGGTTCTTTGTGTGTGCTTGGCTTGTTGAGTCACTTGAGGCTCTGAGCACATGAAGTCTGGCAAGATGCTCTACCTTGTGCTTTCTGATTCGCTGTGTTTTTGCAGAGGTCATGTTGATGAAGTGTCCACTTAGAGACCGTTTGTGAGAGTTATTGTGATGTATCAACAAAGATTGCAGACAGCATCTGCATGTGTATGGAAACTGATGGGGATGTTTTGTACTAAATATTTCTTCTCCATGGATCTTGTCTTCACGGTTTCATTCTTTGATTTGGCACGTTTGTGAAATATCCCACTGCCATGATGAGTTTATGGGGGCTTGCACTCCTTCAGAGGTTTTGTTTTATATGGCAGCCAGCATCTATAAGCATTAATCACGGCGTATTTTACCATTTAATTAGCTCTCATATGGCTGCACCGCCTCACGTGGTCACTTTAGGTACCACAAATGCTGGTCATTTGGTCACAGTTCTTAGTTTAAAAACATTAATATTTGCTACTGAACATTGCAAAGCTGCTACTAATATACAAAGAACTGTTACCTTGACAAAAATACTGTATAGTCTAAAAATAATATTCTTTAGATGGGTTGCATGATGGCATAGTGAGTAAAGCTGTTGTCTCACAGCAGTTGGGGTGGGGGGGGGGGGGTGAGAGGAAGTAGGTTTGACTCCAGCTGTCTGTGTGGAGTTTGCATGTTGTTCTTGTATTCATGTGGGTTTCCTCTGGGCACTACAGTCTCCCACAGTCCAAAGATCTGTTTCAG
The DNA here is from genome assembly GCA_018136845.1 of Heterotis niloticus. Taxonomy (NCBI): domain Eukaryota; kingdom Metazoa; phylum Chordata; class Actinopteri; order Osteoglossiformes; family Osteoglossidae; genus Heterotis; species Heterotis niloticus. Next base: position 5,917,638 of record CM030899.1, on the reverse strand, counting down.
GTAATCTGGTGACTCTCAGTTGCCCCTTACTGTGTGTATGTGTGTTCGAGTGTGTTGGTCTGGTGTATATATGACTTCAGTAGTACATACAACACTGTAAGGTCACATTTGCTTAAAAAGGTGTTATTCAAGTACTACATAATATTCTTTGTAAGGCACTTTATGGAGTGACTGCTAAATGAGTAAATGCACATTTCTGTTTTTTAAACAAATTTTATGGTACATGCTGAGAAAATATTGTAGTTTCATTAGTATTTGCTAACTCTTGTTCTCTTTGCATGTAAAGATGGCATTTCCATTTAAGACATTAGAGACATAGACATTCTGTTTCATGTTATGACCACTCATGATATTTGTAGGACTTCTGACCAAAAACAAAAATGCTTTCCAGATTGACCAATAAATGATGGCATTTCTAAGGCATCTGGCAGTGCTATAAATTGGCTGTTTTTAAAGGATAGTGCATATGCAGATTTGTATCGCATATCACTGCATATCTCTTTAATGAATGGTAACATGTGTTTCTTTCCTGGTATTGTCTGGCACACAGTTCAAGTTTGACAGGAAAGCGTGGATTTTTATTTCACAATTGGCATGTCTCCAAGGACGCGTCATGAGACTTCCACTGAGAATGAAATGGTTATTGTACAACAGCTGAATCAAAATCCCTCATGGCATCAGACTGATTGACAGCAACCTGTGTTTCTGTATGCAGGAGGCTGACAGCGGGGAGGATGACCATCGCTCTCAGCACCGGAGGTAAGTCAGATGGGTGTGACTGTGTCTGCAGCTGTTTTGCACAGGTGAACCTGTACTATGTGCCTCATTGGGCTGCAGTAATTGTACAGGCTGTTTCATTGCACAGTTGTGCCTGCACTGCTTGCCCCCCCCCCCCCCCCCGCGCCACTGAGATAGTGTTGCTGAACTGAGTTGTTGAACCGGTTCAACCTGCTGCGTATATTTGCCCACAGCCAGGTACTGCTGGTTTCCTACTTTTCGCCTCATTTCTTTGTAAGGCACAGGTCTTGAGGAGTCATTATAGTAAAAACACCTCAGAAATTTGCACAGTTGCTGTCTTTCCCGCAGGCAACTCAAAATGCTCAGACTTTGTTTTGCATGGCATGTTTTTAAATTTAATTCCATTTGAATTAGGAATACAGCACACTGCTGCCTAAAAATAAAAAATAAAATAAAATCACTGCCCAGACATATTTTTGTGTTCACCTCTGCGTCAACCCCTTGGCATTTTGCTAAAATTTAAGACAAAGTTTATAAAAGTAATAATGAAACCAGTTTCAGAAATCAGTTCAAGTCGAGCAGTCCACTAGGGGGCAAATGTTAACACTCATACTAAAGTGTTGTTGTAAGGACTTGGTTAAGTTTGGTGCTTTTATCTAATGAATGATTATACATGTATATACTACCTTTCTTACTGTAATATAATCCCGGTGTTCTGTCTCACACTAAAAACAAAAAAACCTAATAACAGTTGCTTGACTATAAATGCTGACGTATAATATGAAAGTTTGCATTACATTGAAAAGTAACTGTCGTAAATGGTTAAGGACTGTATTGTTATCATTTTTATCTCCATTTTCATTAACTTTGTCTTGCGCAGGGCTGCTGTGGTCCACAGCCTATAATTTAAATGTAAGGCATCAGGCAGGGTACAGCTTGAATGGGTACAAGTCCATTGCAGTCATTTCACTCAGACCCAGAGGCCAGTTTGTGGTCCCCAGTTCATCTGAAATGTGTCTTTGAACTATGAGAGCAAACTGGAGCACCCAGGTAGAAGCTATGCAAACTCCACAGTCTGAGCCCAATTCAAACCTGCATTTAAATATGAGGCATCAGCACTGCCTACTGTGCTGGTTATTTTTGTTGAAACAACTCCCTTAGCTACCACTTCCATCCAGAATGATTTTTGAGCAAGTGATACATTTATACAGCTGGGTATTTCTTCAGAGCCTCCTGTTTGTGATAGTTGAATGTCCACTCCCTGCTACTGCTATCAGCCTCAAGTTACCAGTCCCTGTTGTTGACCTTTGCAGTACCAGCTCCTTTAAATATGATACACATTAATATTATATTATATATCTTGTTAGTATTTACAGCTATCGAGTTTTTTTTCCTTACAGGAAACAAGTAATTCTATAACAAAGATATATAAGCATACATTTAACTTTGAGTTTAATCATTCACTAGATGAAAGCATCAGCTTTGCCAAGTCTTATTAGGTGTGCTTGTATGAGTGTCATATGGCAGTGAATACTATCTTTGTTTGTTCTGTTTTATTACTGACTGGTTTGTGTGAGATATCCGAGCAGTCAGATGAGACCCAGAAGCAAACAACATAGCAAAACTCTCGTCACGAACAGCATTTGCATATGCTTAATGTGTCCCGGCTTGGTAATATCCGAAGGTGCCACGTAAGAGGATTGTTGACTTAGCTGTTGTTTTTTCCATAATCTCATGATTACTGTCACGATTTAAAAAATATGGCTAATTTTAGTGCGCCTTTTTGCTTAAGATTGTCACTGTGGAAATTAGTTTCTTTATTATGACATTTTGTCTGTTTTTATTATTATTATTATTATTATTATTATTATTGTGAAAGTTGCTGGTAGAACTGTTGCTCCCGTCTTTGCCCCTCTTAAGTGACGTTATCTTGCCTGCAGTAACCCAGAGGAGGGCAAGTGTGTGCAGCAGATCAGCGTTGAGTGTGTGCGATAAAGGGGCTGTGATGGGTGCCGCCAGGGTCAGGAAAGTAGCTTAATTTTGCTGGGGGACAAAATAGGCCTAGTAAGTTTGGTGTGATAGACGCAAGCTAATTTGCATCAAAAACACCAAGTGTGCAGGCATGACATCCATCTGACGCAGGTGTGTTTGCTGAATTGTATCTGTGGTCAGAAGGTTGCTGACTCTACTCCCCACAGACTAGCTTCTGTTCCTGTATGCTTGAATTCCTCAATCTGTCTGTCTGATATGCACATATGCGGAAACCTGCAAAAAGAGTTTTGTCATGTTGTTTTGTTGTTCTTCTCCATCAACCATGTACAGGGTCACAGACCTCCTTCTCCAGCCTGTCCACACTTAGCAGTGTTGTTCCAAATTCATTTGATTGCTTAATGGGTGGGTTGTTTTACTTGTCATAAGATTTTGTTTGAAGCCGGTGATCACAATTTGTGTGTTTGTTTTTGTCCTTTCCAACCCCCACTTCCTTTTCCATGTGTGGGGAAACAGCTGGATTGACTGCTGGAGGTTACTGGGGGGTAGGGTACTGTGAAGTGTGGTGCACTCCTTGTCCTTTCCAAGAAAAAAAAAACTTTTACAAGGCAACGGACATTATGAAACAGGAACTAAAAATAAGTCAGTCACAACAACATAAAAAAAAAAACAAGGATTGCTAGTGCGGCTATACAAAAAGTATGCAAGAAAATGGAAATATAGCTTCAGGGTTTCCTAATATTTGTGTTTTTCATATTTCTGTTACGCATTATTTACAAACAACTGCTGTTTGAGGAAGGGTTGGATTCACAATCACACTGGACTCAAAAGTGGAGCTGAGCTGCTGCTTATAGTTGTTTCTTAAATCACTGGGACTCAATATTTAAAACCATTTATAGGGGCTGATTTGAATAATTTTGGTTTTGTGAAGCAGAATTAATTACTACAACGCGATTGGGGTACAGCTATGATCACCTGGTGTAAGCTGTGGCGCTCACTGGAACGGACTGTACGCTACCTCTGCTAATGTGAACTTGCGTGGCCAGATCCCTGGATGGTGTCCCTACTCAGGGCTCCTGGGTAGAATGCTGTGACTTGGTGTTGTGGTGCTTAGACTGTCAACAGTCTTGGGCAACCCTCCATGTGACTGCAGCAAACTGAGCCCAGTGTTGACCTTCCATTTTCTCACCGATGCGGGGTCTCTGTAGGCATGTAGTCCACATTGCGGCCGGATGCTGTAACTGTTTTCAACCTTGGACCCTTTATCTGTCTGGTGCTGCTATGAATGAATGATCAGGCTTTCCTTACCTTAGATCGATACCTGTGTGTGGTGTTGTTGTTGACGATGATGTAGTCTGGTTTGTTTGCAGCCGAAAACTAAAGGAGAACTTTGCGTTTGTTTGAGTTTGATATAAACTGCTCACATATATGCATGTTTATTTGAAATGGAACATTTTTCGGATTCGAAATCTTTCCAAATGTACTCAAAATATTGACTCATTGTGTTCCCCACAGATAAATTTTATGAAAATAATAGTCAGCTTTGTTGCCGGATTTAACTTGTATGATTAAAATTTATTGTTTAATATATATCAAGAAGCTCAGCGGGTTGCAGACGGAACAGTCGAAAGAGGTGACGTCGTATGGCGTTGAATATTGACGTAAAAGGTTAATGTGCTGTACTTTAAAAAAAAAAAAAAAAAACTTTACTAAAGAATACGTTATTGAATTATATAATAATGGTATGGATAGTATACTATGCTGTAGCCAGAAATAAAAAAATGGGTCAAAAACAAGAAGGTACTGTATAGTGGAGCACAGGTTTAGAAATAATCACTGTGTCACGAGTACGGTCTGACCGATGCGACTTATGACCCAGCAGTCGTAAGATGGCAGTCTGTACGTTGCTGCATTTATTGCTCTAAATTGTTATAGAAGTGTAAAAGTAGCCCCGAGCTGTTCAAAACGGTCAACAGTCCTGTCACATTCGTTAAAGCACGGTGCTGGATACATATTGATAAGTTGACTGAGGTACGAAACTAGCGGAGAGGAGGCTCTTTTCTGAAAGTACTGCGCTCTGTGGGTAAAACCTTGTCGCCCAGTCTGAGAAGCTCGGACCCTTGCGTGTTTCAGAGAATTCTGCTCATTTCAGGACCCAACTTCGGCTCGGGAGGATGGATGGCGGGCGAGCGAGCGAGGGCGTGCGGATCGCCGTGTGGTGCGGTGCGGTGGAGCGCGTGTGATGTTGGTGCAACCCACAAGCCAACAGACTACGGACTTGGATAGCGTGATGTCCCCTCTGTTGTCCACCTCACATGTGTGTCGTTGCTTAAGAAGCTCCCGGTGTCTCAAGACGCTCGCCGGCGCGCTCTCGTGTGCGGCAACCGCCCGGTGGGAGCACGTGCCACCAGGCCCCTCCTCCTTGGTTTAAGCTTCGAGCGGCGCTGCGGTCGGGCTCAGTGCTTTGAGAGGGAGGGCGGTAGTCGTTTACTGGCACGCAGTTTCGTCTACAAAGAGTATAAAGCAGAGTTTTTGTTAAAGAAGTCGCACAGCGGCTCGTTTCGGTTTAACTGAGCTGACTGTTCAGTTCATGCGTTAAATTGCAAACTGAAGAAATGGAGTCGCAGAGCAGGAAGACGGACCCGTCGGAATGACCCGCGGTGTGTCTGTCTGTCAGAACCCTGTAATTCATCCCGAACTCGGTCTGTAGACTCAAGCCGGTTGCTTAGTGGAGCGCCGGCCCCACTGGGGCTGAGAGCGAACCCCGAGGCGTGCTCAGCATGACTCCGCATTTCCAGAAGAACGCCGTTCTGTCCCAGGACCAGATCATTCAGCTGTAAGTGTCTTTCTTTTACACACAGCAAGAGCCACTGGACACACAATTGCTCACACGCTGTACAGGCACCACAGCCCTTCACACACCCGCTCTTGGCCACCATCCTGTCTGGCTGCATGTGTGTGTTTCCGCACTGGTCCAGGTGTCTCTGCTGACGGCAGGCACACACCATGTCTCTGTGCGCAGCTCAAAGTGCAGTGTGTTAACTGAGCCAGCTGCTGTTCCAAGTGCCTGTTTGCAGTGTGTTGGGGGAATCCCACGGTCAGTGCTACCTAGTGATGTCCTTACTGTGAACAAGGGCACACATGCTGATGCCTTGTTTGGCTGCCTCATTCAACTCTTCTCTAAAAGCACCACTCAGCGTTGGACCTGGTCAGCATTTTCCTCAAGTCTCCCTTACCTGGCACTCACACCGTTTATGGGTATCCATGTGTGTCCTGTGTGGGGCTTCGCCCAAGAAACTCCTGTTTCCTAGCCAGGCTGTTTTTTCCGTGTGGCCTTTGCAGCTCTCCGTTGAGTGACCGGAACCCAAGAAGCACACACCAAATCATTTTGTTAGAAGCTTCTTCGACAGTCACTCTCAGGAGAACTATGACACTGTCACTTTTTTTATTTTTTTTTTAGTTCTTGGGCAGTCATCCTTGTTCCAGCCAACTTAAATGGGTTACAGTTTTCTATTTATATCCGTGGACATGCAGACTTTTCAATTTAGGTTATGTACTGTACTCTGTTCACATACATATAGAACAGCAGTGTCCTTTTGGAACTTGCACCTGTGAATTTTCCTAACTTTATTTATTAATTAATCTTGAAAGTGAATTTTAAAAAGAATGCTTGTTTAAAAAAAAAAAAAAAAAGGTATTTTTGGATTGTAGCCTGCTTCCTATTGTAGCTCATGCTCTGATATTGTTACCAGTAGTTATATTTAGCAGCTGTTTCCTTGCTGAATGTTGTAGCTGTAACAGAAATGTCATTAAAAAATTATCTGGCTGCCACCACCATGGTGCTGCAGTGTGTTGACTTGGTCGCGTTTCATGGTACTGTAGCAGTCAGGCCTGGCAGAGTGTTATGAGTGTGTTGCAGCCCTCGGCAAGGGACCACACTGCTAAGTGGGGAACTGCAACTGCTGTGCCACCTGAGATGGAGCCCTGGTGGGGCAGATAAATTCAGAATAAGCGCACATGGCTCTTGGTGCTGACGGAAAGCACATGTCCACTAGGGTTTTGGGCTTCATATCCCTGGAGGTCCAGAGTCCAACTTCTGACTCACTTGGTTATTGTTTTTATGGACTGAGCACTTAGCGGTGCCTGGAAGAGTGTGTGTGTGTGTGTTTACTCACGTGGACTTGTAGGTGACTGTTATGAAGGAAATCGACTTGCAGTAAAGAACTCTGAGACATTTCCTGCAAACCATTTGGCTCAAGTTGGTGTGCAGATGGGTGTGTCAGGATGTTGCAGTGCAGAGTGCTGAAAGTGAGATGTAGAATTTATATTATAGCAACATGGGTTCCTCAACTTTTAATAATGAATTCTGGGAATGGTACATTAGGTGTGGGGTTGATGGTATGTCTTTCAACTGGTTTTGATGCCTGAAGTGAAGCAGAAGAGCTGTACCTGAAACCTGTGTGTGCGTCACCACCTGGCTAATTTGTAACTGAGGTTTTGAGTAATGGCAGCTCTGTGGTGTTTTCAAGAAGCAGCACCTGTGAGCCAAAGAGAGGAGGATTGTTTTCACTGCATCCGAAACTATCCATTTCTGTCCCCTCTTCTCTTGACACACATACACACCCTGATCAGACTGATTTGGACCTTGGGGTTGTATGCATTCATGTGTGGCAAATTCAAAGCTTATTAAATCACTCTTAAGGTTCTAAAACAAAACTGTGTGTGTCTGTGAGCGAGAAGAGCCAGACAGACCATTAGTCACTTGGATACGTATATTCTAAATCATTATCATAAGTGCCTTTTTATCATCAATTTATAAATCAAGTCTTTAATGCTTATGTTCATTTTGAATTTAAAAAAAAAAACAACTGAGAAACCAGTGGAAATGGCGTTCATGTGGAGGTCATATTTAACTTGCTGTGTGTGGAGATGTGTAGGTTTTGAAGGACTGATTTACATGTATAGGAAAGGTACTTGCGTATTTATTTTTTGTCGCCTGTGATCTCTGTTGACCTCTGGAAAGTGCCCAGGTCTGCTGTTGTAGGGTTTATATTTACTTCTTGCTTGTTTAAGGAGAGCAGTACCACAGCCCGGGAAGTTCCTTCTGCCTTTTAGAATAGCCATGGCCACTGACTTTGGCCAGCCAGCCAGCCTTTTAGCCAACCCCATGGTGGCCTGCGGAGGGTGCTCCACTTTTGGGCAGGCCACCCCACTTCTCAGCTGGGACCTTTAAGAATCACATTTTCTTTGGCTCATGACTGACTCTACTGCATTTTTTTTTCTTTCCAGATCAGTCAAGACTTTTTTCATTATCTGCTGTCATTTTATTTTTCCCTGTTTTTTTTTTTTTTTTTTTAAAGCTTTATTAATGCCTTTTATGCATTCCGAGGTTTTACTGTTATCTTGTCTACACTTTCACTGTACCAACTCATTCAACTAAAGTGACTTAACTCCCCATTTCTGTCTTGATGTCTGGTTTGAGGTGCATCAGTATGGATGACAGTTTATAAGTTGCTCTGCCTCTTCCTGCTTTTCCCTTAACTAAAAAGGCTTTCCATGCAGCCTGGCACTATATTTATCTCCTCCTTGTCCAAGAAAGACTAATATGGACAGGGGTGAGTGTCGAGGCCACTGGGTTTTACATGTCTCTTTGGTAGCAAGACATGGTTTACAGGGTGAAGGGGGGGGGTGTACTTGGTGACCCTGTTGTAACGCTATGAGGGGGAGCTTTGCAGTTGACACAGAGGGTTAATGGTTAAGCAGGACGGTGCATCCTGGGGCTGCAGTAGGGTGCACGTGGCTCACATGGCACCTGTGTTGCTTAGGCTCACCACATTGCTGTGAAGGTATTGCAGTAACCAGCTGTGCGTGAGTAGAAACACCTTTGGGCTGAAGAAGACGGCATTGTGTGGGAATTACGGTGTGACTGCTTCTATTTAGTGCTTTCTCTTCCTGCTGTTTGCTGCATGGGTTACTTGCTTGGTGCTCGGAAGCAGGAGGGAATCAGTTTGCCACTCCAGTAAAATGAAAGATGGGTACTTTTATTTAAAAATTAAGAATGAGGTGCCAAGTTTCTGGTTTGTCTAGACATATTTTCCTGAAAAGATGTATAGTTTCTGCTTGAAAGATGTGTTAAAAAAGTCCAAAAGATTCAACTTGGTCCACCATGTATCAGTGTTTCCACAAGTTAAACTTGGCAACACTGCCATGCCACATGAGAATTTACCACAGTGATTTTTGTCTGTTTCTGATCGTCAGTTTTTAAATTAAACGTTTTCCATTTGTCCTCTGTCTCAGCATTAGCGAGAGTTTCCTGACCGTGAAGGGTGCTGCCCTTTTCTTGCCCTGTGGAAATGGCTCCTCCTCTTCTCCCGCCCCCCGTGCAACCCCGAGGCGCAGCAAGCATGCAGGTATGTACCGGGGACATGCCCACATCGCTATCCACGTACACACCTGCAGTGAGTGCCTGACTACTTCCTGATTAATGGGAAGTTTGTCTGGATTTTCCATGGGTGTATTTGTGAACACAAGCCAGAATGTTTGTGTGCAAACAGGCACCACTTAATCGGTCTTTACAGCCTGGGAGAAGGGGGGGGGGTCACACTGACTCACAGACTCCTTTCCAGCAGCTGATCATGTCGGTGTTGTATAAAATTCTCCCCCTCTCACTTTGCCATGATGCACCTGTACTGTTTCGTAGGTGACCTCCAGCAGCACCTGCAGACCATGTTTACACTGCTCCGACCAGAGGATAGCATCCGCCTGGTGAGTCTGTTTGTCTCCCCATCAGTGCTCAGGTTTACCTCATTTCAGCTGTCCTTAACCCTCCACATATCTTTGTACCCTTGGCCAGGCGGTGTGTTTGGAGAGCTCGCACCCCCAAAATACACGGTACATGGTGGTGGTCTCCACCGTTGGTCGGCAGGACACAGAAGAAAGCGTGGTGTTGGGCATAGACTTCGTCTCTGATTGGTCAGTATCACTCACAGTAGTGCTGGGCTTTGTACTTTCAGTAAGGTTGTGTTTGGGCATTTCCTCATGGATGTATTCCCTGAAGAAGTTTGTGTGTAACTCCTATGCTGGAGGCTGTGTCAATGAGTGTATGTAATGCATTATGTGCATGTTCTGCAGCTCTTGCTCAGTGGGCTTGGTGCTTCCTCTGTGGAGTGACACTCGCATACACCTGGATGGAGATGGGTATGTCTCCCTCCTGCCTCTGAGACCCGTTTGCGTTTCTGAGCCATTATTCCAGAGTCTCTCTGTGACCTCTGTTTACTTTTTATTTGCACAGGGGCTTCAGTGTGTCCACTGCCAACAGGGTCCACGTCTTCAAACCTGTTTCTGTGCAGGCCATGTGGTGAGTGAGGGTTTCCCTGTTTTACTTTGCTTGCAATTTTTCTCTCTCTCTCTCTGCTCATCTCACACATTGTCTTTCTCTCTTCCTCCCATTTCTCTGTCCTACTATTGTCCTGTCCTCCTATCGCCAGGTCAGCGCTGCAGTCCTTGCACAAGGCCTGTGAAGTGGCTCGCATCCAGAACTACTACCCAGGCAGCCTCTTCCTCACCTGGGTCAGTTACTACCAGAGCCAGGTGTCTTCCGACCAGACCTGCATCAATGAGTGGAACGCAATGCAGGATGTACAGTCTCACCGCGCTGATTCACCTGTGCTCTTTACTGACGTGTGAGTCATGTTCTCCCTCTGCATGCTTGTAAACAAGATCACATCTCACATACATGAGTGTAGCACTTCTGTGCAGTGCAACAGTCTGTACACCAGCTTGTTTTATGTGCACAGTGCAGTCAGAATAGGATCACTTGACCTGTCTGGATATGGATTCACATGGAGTGCAGTTACCTGGTATTATGGTTATCTGTCTGGGTTGAGATTCTGAGCTGCAACTCTCCTCTCAGAATGTCAATAAGTTTTGTATATAAACACCCCCATAGCCCAAAAGTATCCACATGGCCTGAGTGCTGAGCACAGAGAGCAAGAAGCTTCAGCAGCAAAGAGGTGCTGAAGCCATTTGTTGCCATAGAAACTTTTTTTTTAATTTAATAAATTTTTTTTTTTATTTTTTAAAGTGTATCCCCTAAAGTGTTGCTGTTTTGGAAAATCAGTCTCTGGCACAGCAATTTACAGCACTGCATCATGACAGAAAGTAGCATTTTGGATGGACGCTAAAAGCCCGTTCTTTGCTTCTGTTCTGGCAACAGAAAAAGTCCAATTTTGTGTATCAGCAAAAGCAAGCAATGCTGAACAAATCACTGCGTTACAAATACTTCTTGGTCCTAAGCAGCCTTGCTGTATGATTTTTAAACTGCAGAAGTGGAACGTGTTTTTCAGACATCCAGTTGACTTTGCATTCATTTACACATTGGGGAAGCTTTCATTTTAGGTTCTGTGTTTCCGCCTTAGGCCAACAGAGCGTGAACGTACGGAGAGGCTAATCAAGGCCCGTCTCAGGGAGATCATGATGCAGAAAGACCTTGAGAATGTCACCTCCAAAGAGGTGGGTGTCAGCCCAGTGTATTTACAATAATGTTTTCCTTCCATAAATGTCTACGTGGGCATGATGTTTGTCACACCTCACTTGGTCCAAAGAGTATGGGTACCAGTCCCATTTAGAATGCCACATCCTACACCTGTGTACACATTCTCCTTGTTCATTCCCTTGTCGGTGTCTTACGTAAGTAACTCCGCTGTGTTTGTCTTCATGTGTTTGTACCGTTCTTCCCATTGGCTCCTTAGCATTTGCAGATAAAAATAAAACTTCAACAAGTACTGCATGTATGATGAGATTGGTATCTTTTGGCTAAGGACTCTTTTAACCTCTGACTCGCTGTTGGGGCCCCCCAGATTCGCACAGAGCTTGAGATACAGATGGTGTGCAACTTGCGGGAGTTTAAGGAATTCATCGACAATGAGATGATTGTCATCCTCGGCCAAATGGACAGTCCCACGGAAATCTTTGATCATGTGTACCTGGTCAGTACGAGTGTACTTGTTTTCAGCTAAACTAAGGGTGTTGAGTTTTGTGTTTGTTTTGTTGTCTGAGTTCTAGTGAAGTAGTTTATTGCAGATGGGAGAACAGCCCTCTGTGTAGCACTTGGGCACCACACGTGAGTGGCTGCATGATATCTTTGTTTGCCCTCCCTTTTTGGCCAGGGCTCTGAGTGGAATGCGTCCAACCTGGAAGAACTTCAGAACAGCGGGTAAGAACTGCTTATTTCACCCTTATCTCTCACACTGCTGTTTGCACCAATCTAAATCCTGGTGGGGTTTATTTTTAGTAATTTACAGGTTAGACTTAACCTGAACTGCCGTAGAACAAATTTACCAAGGCAAACACGTGAAGTTCTATGGTGACGGATACTGTAGCAGTTCCTTTTGCAGGGCTTTGTGTCCCAAGTCAAGGCGCAAAGCTGTGCCAACTAACCACAGTGGATGATGATCTGTCTCCCTTCTCTCTGTGTCTGGGCCTTAGGGTGAGGTTCATCCTGAATGTGACACGGGAGATAGACAACTTCTTCCCTGGCCTTTTTGAATACCATAACATTCGTGTATACGACGAGGAAGCAACAGACCTGCTGGCCTACTGGAACGACACATACAAGTTCATCTCCAAAGCCAAGTGAGGACTGGAAGAATGTGTGTGTGTGTCTGTCTTTCAAATCAAATCTTCTCAAATGCCATGTTAAAAATATGCATTTCAGAGGTCTTGTATGACTGTGTGTTTGCAACATTGTCTTTGATTCGGGGAACAACGTTAAACTGAATTTAAAAATAGTGCTAAATACTTGTGTCCTTACAGTATTAGCTGCTTTTCTGTTTAAATGGGATGTGAGTTTTTTTTTTTTTTTTTTTTTTTTTTTTTGGGTTGTTCTTAACACTCCCACTCACTTCCTCCACTTCAGGAAGGCTGGGGCCAAATGCCTGGTGCACTGCAAGATGGGGGTGAGTCGGTCAGCCTCCACAGTGATAGCCTATGCCATGAAGGAGTATGGCTGGGACCTGGAGCGAGCCTTTGACCATGTCAAGGAGCGTCGAGCTGTCGCCAAGCCCAACCCGTCATTCATGCGCCAGCTTGAGGAATACCAGGGCATCCTGCTGGCCAGGTGAATCTCTGTGTCTGCTAGCAAAAGCTTCTTTTGTTGTGTTATGGAGCAAAAATCAGTATTTTAGAATAGAATACCTTGTAGGCAGCATTTTGGGGGGGGGACCTGTGTTAATTATTGTTCCACTCAGTATAGCGGACAGCCAAGGGTTCATGATCCTTCTGATGCGAGATCTGCTCTTTGTTTGATGGCTCTCTGTGTTGTCCCCCCCAGCAAACAGAGGCACAACAAACTCTGGCGTTCGCACTCAGACAGCAACCTTTCTGAGCACCTGGAGACTTCGTGTAAGACCCCCCATTCACTTGGTCGTTCCGATCCCCACAATGACACGCGCAACGGCCCACCTTCGCTGCAGACCTTTTTGGACACTGTGGATGCCATGACAACTGTGGGCAGCGTGCCATCCTCCAACCTGCCAACATCCAACGGCTTGGCTGACTCAGCAGAGAACTCCCCCCCATCGCCGTCTCCTGAGGACCACTCTTCCCTACCACTGCCTAGTCCGCGGGCGGCTGCGGTGATGCCCGAGGAGAAGGTGGACCACACTGTGATAAGCGTGGCGGAGACTCTTCCGGTCAGACATCCCCACCCACCCCCTTCGCTGCATGTGTTGCCAAGTCCTTCTCGACCACCAAGCACTGAAGCAGGCCTGAAAGAACTTGAGATGTTGCCTTCAAGTGAGGATCTCCGTGAGTCATCGTTTCCTGTACATGAGTCAGAGGTCAGCCTTTGTTCTGCACAGAGTGGCCAGTTTCAAGGGCTCCAAACTCAAGTGCCCAGCAGTGCAGAATGTTTACAGGAGTCCCTGGCGGACTCTGTGCCGAATATACCCTCGTCTGGGGCATCTACGGATGTCACGGCTAACAAACCCAGTGGTACAGCAGCGCCCTCTTCTAATACCCTCCTTTCCGAAGCTCCGCTTTCACCGCTTGGCACCGATAGCATTGACTTCTTCAGCGCCCGCGAGAAATTTGTCGATCTGTCTGGGGGGAGACGACCACGCTCGCTGTCTGAGCAATCATCTCAGCACCCTAAGCACTCAGTTCCTCAGCCGCTCCTGGAGGATCCCTGCACCCTGGCAGCTGCGCCAGAGCACCAGAGCAAGGTGAGGACGTGGGGTCTTTGTCGCCGTGGTGTGAACGGCTCCTCATCTGCCCTGATCCGCAAGAATGAGTTTCATTGTTGCAGCTTTACGGTTCAGTATGCAGTGATTATAAGCGGAATTGCGGTAAAGTAGGCGGACCATCCGTCGCTTCGTGCCGTCACAGATGCCAGGTACCTGCTGTAGAGGGCAGTGCCATCTGCTGGCAGAGCCTGTCCACAGCCAACTTCCTATATTTTGTATGAAAGGGGTATTCGAGTGTTTATGCTTTTGTTCTCTGCCCTGTCAGGTCTCCTCTCTGCAGCAGCACAGTGACAGTGAGCACGTGGGTGACAGAGCTACCCAGAGCCCCTTGCGGGAAATCGGCCCTGCTGGCTGTTATATAGTCGGCGATCTGCAGTCCAGTCAGGGCAAAGAAACAATGCCCGCTCTCCGGCCCCCAAATAGCCACGAGGAGGAACAGAAGGCGGCTGCCACATCGCTCCCTCCCTCTCCTTCCCTGTCGGACTCTCCGTTGATGCCGCCCACCCCTCGGACTGCACCCCCCGGTTCTGTGTGCTGTACAGCCAGGCAACTCGAGCTTCACAGTCACCCACCTTCTCCTCATGCATCTGCCCCCGTCTGCTATCCTAACTTGGACGGTGCCGTGGTGGGGGCTTCGTCTATGCAGGCAGAGGGACCCGGACGAGAAGCAGACCACCCCAAGGAGGTAGACGAGGGGTCGGACGGCGGTCTTGTGGCTCTTGCTTCTGACCCCTTGATTACTTTGCACCAGCAAACCAGCCACATGGATTCTTCTGTTGCTGCTGGGTCCACCTCTGCTTCTACCTCAAACGCCACCTATGACTCTGCTCCTTCTGCGGAGGTGTTGCACCTGGAGGGGACAACGGAGACGGAGTGCGACGTGGACGACCCCATTTGCAACAAAACACAGCTGGAGGACACCTGGGAGACTATGAGAGAACTGCGTACCTACCTCTGTGAGACAGATGGCGAGCTGCAGCAGAGGCCTGGCCAGGCACAGACGCAAGGAGATCAAGGGGCTGTTGCCAACCACAGGGCTCTCGAGACAGAAGACCGGGCACAACCAGACCATCTCATGTCGCCTTCCTTCATGAAGCGCTCTGCTTCTCTGGCAAAACTGGGCTGCCTGCAGTTTTCCTCCAGCGATCTCACTAACTGTGACCTAAACCCTGCCTCCCCCGGGCCACTTAAACCACAACCGCAGGAGTCGGAGTCCCATTCAAGCCCCGATGATGTCTCCAAGAAGCCCTGCGTGTTGTCCCAGAGTTGCTCCTCTTCCTTTCCTTCACCGCCCAGGACCGTCCACGACTCGTGCGTGTCCGAAACGATGAGGACCGCTGCGCTTTCTTTGCCTGATAAGTGTGACCTTTCTGAGGGACCCTCGTCCCCATCTGTGAGCCCCACCCCATCACCTCTCTGCCAGCACGGAATGGGGGAGATGCAGGGTGTCCCTCCACACCAGCAGGTCACACCTTCCCCAGTTTCCACGGTAATGCGGCAACAGTACGGAATGACCCACCCCTTGCGAAGGCTCCGGAAGCATTCAGAAAAGAAACGTACCTCCAACTTCCTATACAACACCATGTGACGGTTGCACGATGGGATTGGGGAGGATTTGGTGCAATCTCAGCAACTGAACGCCCTAGAAAATATCACTCCTGTGGCCCCTTGTCATGATGCTAGAATTCAGTAGAGAATTTTGTTTACAAAAATCGCTTCCTTGATCAATTTATCGGAAGTCCATCCACTGTGTGTGTGCGTGCGCGCCTGTGTGGAGGTTCTGTGCTATTGGCTGTAGGACTGCATGTATGGTAGGTGGGTACAGATTGGCTTTTGTTTTGTAAATGAGTTGGTTTGTGTCACAGACATGCACTTTAAAATTGTGGTTTTTAATTTTATTACATGAGTTTCTTTGAATGTGTCTGTTGTGGAGGGTCTGGCTGTCTGTGCAGTGTGTGAAGTGTGTACCTGCCTGTATGTCTCATACACAATAATGACAAAAAATGTGAGAGGACTCTGTCTTCCCCTTAAAATTTCTAAATAATAATGTTTTTTTATCTTGTTTTTTTAGCTGTGAGCATTAAAGATGCAAAATTTGAAATGAGAATTTTTGCTTCAACCAGTCTGTTCGTCATTGTGCTGCCAGTTTTACATTTGGATGTGTTTGCATATTAAAATGGGCGACGATGACAACAAGGTGGCAGCAAATGCATGCGGGTAAAACGCTCCCATTCGGGGGATTCGACCCACAGACGGCATCGTCCTGAAGGCTGTACAGTGATTATTTTGTAATTTAATTGTTTTTCTGTACGAATTTGGGGGGGGGGACCGATGACAAAAATCTAGTGGCTGATCATTAGATGAATCACAGTTGCGGGTGACAGATTTGTCCAAATGGTCATCGTGTAGGCGTGGTGCAGTCAAATCCCAGTGGTTACAACAAACTGAAGGATTTATTAAAGTTCTCAAAGTTAAAGATGCAATCTAAGAAAATAGGGTATCTGAGGACACGTGGGCAGCTGCTGAACTGCTTCACCTGACCCCCATCTTGTTACACCTCTCATGTCCGCATATACGAGTGTATATTTGATCCTGATGTGAGGCCGTGCGCTTTCCTCGCCGTTTGTTTGTGTCTCCAAATTCTCTTAAGGAATAATAATAATAGGTAGGTAACAATCGGTGAAAGTTGCATAACTGGACATTGTGCTTTCCTGAACGATGGTGGTGATGGCAGGGAAGGGGGAGGCCGGAGGGGCAAGGTCCTCCTCTGCCTTTTTTTTTTTTATTTATTTATTTTTTAAATGTTCAGCAGTAGGAAGGTGCGTTACCTGCGCCAGGACACCTAGGTGCCCGTGTCCCTGCCGGAGAGAATCTGCTTACCCAGGCGTCCCTCCTGTCAAGGCCCTCGGTGTCATCCCTGTCCCTGTAAAAATGACACAAAAGCGTCACTCCATCGTTTCTGCACCCCGTCCCACTGTCCGGTGAAGCCCGAGCACTGACTAAACGGGCTGTGTTTATTTTATTTCTAAGGGTTTCTAATCTCTGTCCTCCTCCAGAGGCCTGGATGAAGGCGCAGACCCTGAACTGCAGCAGTAAAAGTGGGCGAAGTAGGGAAAGGAATCAATGAATGAATTAATAACAGCCCTAAATCTGAAGGTTCTCTTGTGAGCAGCAGTTAGGCTTTAAAAGCCATCTTAAACGTGTTTATTCCTTATTTATATTCTTATTTTGTTGGAATGACTGTAAACTGCGGGACTGTGTTGCGGATCCGTGTGGGAGAAGAACCGAAAACAACAGGAAAAAAATATATATTTTTCACATGATGGGAAGCAGTTTGTTGATCTTATTGATGTTTTAAAGTTTAGGAAAAATCGAAGGCATAAATATGAAGCAGTGGGTACATTTGCACGCTTTTTAGTGGGATTCTGCATTTCTGCAGGCGTTTATGTATGGCGCACTTTGCGGTCCCTGTGAGAGTCTCGTATAGCGGGGGACATCTGACTCTCTCTCTCTCTCCCTCTGCACCCCCCCCTCCCCCCGGGTGGGAAAACGTCACGGAGTTTTTACTCGAACGCCGAGAGCCCCGACTAAATTTACCGAAGTGGAGCACTGGGTCTCCGGGCGGAATATCGGCCACAGAGGGTCGGCAGGACCGCGCAGCCACACGGCCAGTAGGTGAGTTTCCGGGCTGCGGGGCTCCGTCCGTCCGACAGGCGCGGGTCTCGCTCGCCAGGTCCTGTGCGTCACTGCGGCGCTGCGGGCACGAACAGCGGGACTGCCGACGGGTCCGGCTCGGTGACTGCGCACTTTCCCGGGGTCGCGGGGTGGCGCGGCTGTGGAGGAGACCAGATGTGCCGGACAGCCAGGAGCCTCTTGACCGTAGCGGCCCGGAGGAACCGGCGCCGCAGCCGCTGCGCGGGTGGCACAGACTCGGAGCGCGCTGTTGGGTAACAGGTTAGTTGGCTATGGTTAGCTGGTAGAAAGGTTGAGGGTTTGGTTATTTTCAGTTGGTGGGTGGTTAGTTGGCTGTGGTTAGCTGGCAGGTAGGCCAAGATTAGGAAATGACCCTAATCGCTACGCCACCTGCTGTATGTTGCTGTATGACTGGTGAGTCCAGCTGATCTCCAAGGTTTTTGATAGAATCCAGCTGCTTCTGATAACTTTTTTTACTCCGCTTGTTCCGTGCTCATGGATTAAAGCTGAGCTGTTGTGTAACCAGTTTGCTGGTCACGGAGACCATGGACCATCATGGGTCAAGAACCTGATGGTTGAATATTAGAACGTGGTGCCGTATTGCCGTTGTTTTCCTTTAGACATTTAAGCAGCAAAGAGTTTCAATCTGTGCTGGTTGGCCATTTTACAAGCACAAGGTTTGAGCCTCTTCTATCCTCAGCACAGCATAGTTCAGCAACAGCGTTCTTGCTCAGTGGTGGACTGAAGATGATCTACAGCCTGGCTGCTCCCGTGGAGGCCACTGGGGTAAACGCTCCGGCATGTTTGTGGAACCATCCTGAGATGATGTATATTTTGTCCTGCGGGAACTGTCCATGCAGAGATGACCACACCTGGTCGGTATCAGTGGTACGTTGGTACTCCCTGGTGTTCAGATGGTGCTCTGCTGCAACTAAGAAACCTAAAAGAACCTAAATGTCCTCCTGAGCTCAATTGTCACTTGATCAACCCCACCACAACCAGTTGGTACAGGCCAGGTGTGCCTAATAAAGTGGCCGGTTGAATGTATCCACACAGGTAACCATTTTACCAGAGCACATCGTGTAAAATAGGTCCTTAAGTCAGGTTAAATCGGTGACTTGACTCAGGGTTGATTGCTAGTAACGTTCAGGAGGTTCGGTGTTTAGTCTCGTGCTTCCGGAAATCTTCACACCTGGAGCCACACCTCCCATTGACCAGACTGCCAATCCTGCTGTGAACATGGTAACCAGGTGTGTTCAGTGACCTGTCATTAGTCAGGTGGAGCCCTGGGGGGGTTGGGGGGATGGAAAGGTTGTTGGTTCCAATCCCTCAGTTGCTCTGGTAGAAATGAACCACCTGTATAAAAGGGTAAGTAATGCTTAGTAGGTTAGGGTGACTTATACAAACATGACATTGGCAAGTCTGCTTGGGAAAAGTTTTTGACTAAATGAATAAACAGTAATAATAGTAATATAATAATAATAATTATGGAAGCAGCGATGATACAGCCAGTATGACTGTAGGTTGAAAGCCATCAGTGTGGCTTTTTGGGCATCTGTACATCCAAAATTATATTTATTATTTCTGTGTGATTGTTTCTCCGACATGGACAGCTGTCCCATCAGAAGGTCTTTTCCTGGCCGTGGCTCAGTGGTACCAGGATGGGCTGCAGACCATAGTAATTCTGCTCAGGGTTAAGGGGTTAATGATGATGGATGGATGGATGGATTCCATTATTTCGCACATAACTGGCCATTTTGTACGTAACTGTAATAGAAAGTAAGCAATGGTTTAAAATGTTTCTGCAGATTTGAATACATTTTTTTTGCTCTCTTCTGCTTTTCTCCACCTTCCACCTTGATGTTTGGCTACATTTCTGTCTATTAAGATTCCAGCCATGATGTCCATAATCTGCCAGCCTATTGATGACCACTTTTCTTACAGAGTCCTCTCCTCCCTACAGTCATCCTTCCCTTCTGGACATTTTCCCCCCTCTTTCCCAGAACAGTTTTTATTGTTGTTTTTTTTTTTTTGCTTCCCTCATTTCAGTTTTTTTTTTCTTGTCTATGTTGTTTTACTCCTGTCTCTGTTTCACTCTTTCCATCCTGATTCATTATTCTTCTTCCACCTATCACTCACCCATTTTTCTCTCTTTCTCTTTCTGGCCCCTTCCCCCAACTGTGATGGTCTCACTGCCCTGCTCCTCCTGTGTGTTTCTTTGCATGGTCCTGCCTTCAGTCTCAGCTCCGTCAGCCTTGCTCTGTCTCGTCACCGTAGCGATGAGTCGCAGCATCGTGCGCCAGAGCAAATTCCGTCACGTCTTTGGCCAGGCGGCGAAGGCGGAGCAAACCTACGATGACATCCGTGTCTCCAAGGTGACCTGGGACAGCTCTTTTTGTGCGGTCAACCCCAAGTTCCTGGCCGTCATTGTAGAGTGCAGCGGTGGGGGTGCCATCCTTGTCCTGCTCCTCTCCAAGGTCAGCAGCCTGGGGGGGGTGTCTTAAAGTAGATGATGCACAGACAGAGCGGGTGCCACCTCACAGTTCTGAATGAAAGAAACACGTCAAGGATCTTCTAAAACGCGGTGCTACGTAGCGGAGGCTCGCTTGACTGCTCGGCCACGTAGTTCTCGGACAGCAGTGTGTGGCAGCTGCCGGGTAGAGGGAAGCTGAAGAAGCAGGACTTGTGCTACAGGCTTAGCTCTTTTACCTTGCTGTGTTGGTTATGGTTTGCTGGTTGTTTTGGTTGTGTTGTGTTGTGACAGGCCAGCTGACCTAGACAAATTACTGTATATTCTTGCCTCTTGTATAAACATGTGAACTCTACACCTTTAAAACTGCTTTGTAGTACAGCTGAGCAGCTATGCAATAAGACAAGAGTTTCATACACGCTGCTTCTTGCTTGTTTACATGAAAATAAGAATGTCGAGACGGGTCTCAGGGGTATTTACATTGTTATTTTGCCTTGCTGAAACGTACACTATTTTATCTGAAAGTTATGTGGTGGGATTAGAACTAATAACCTTACGGTGAGTAATTCGGTACTGTATTTGCTGCAACACAGGCCCCATAATGATATTGATCGGTAATATGTGATTCCCTGCTCAGCTTTGCCCCTTTTCTCTGCCCCTCGTGTACTTTTTCGTTCTGTGTCTCAGTTGAGGGCACAGACAAGCAGATATGGTGGTGCTCGGCGGCTATAAATAGAGAACAACCACCCACTGCCCCTTTCATCAGCTCATCATGGCACTATAAATACACCGTGGGGCACAGGGGGTCACCCATGTTCACAGTGACAAAACAGGAATACGTGGAAATGCAAAGGAATGACATCATTAGTGGGGAGCGGAGCTGAACCCTGGGGTTGATGGGGGTTTGCAGCTCTAACCCCAAGTGATGGGCTGCTTTCCCTGAACCGACTGCCATCACATCCGCATCACGGGGAGCCTAATGTCCAGCACAAAGTTGCCCAGTTTCCATTCATTCCTCCTGAACTCCATCCAATCATGCACTGCTGCTCCACCTTGGGGGGGGGCGGGTTTCAGATCAGTCCAAAGCTATAATGCAACCCATCTGACCCAACTTTGTGTTAGCAGGTCTGGATATCTCACTGAAGCACCACTTTGTTTTTGGTTTTCCTTTATATTCTTTTTTTGGTGACAGAATTTTTGGATACAAACACTTCATAGAAACACATCTGTTTATCCACCCAACTCTGTTCACGGTTTGCTTTGTGCCCTGCAGACAGGCCGACTGGACAAGAACTACCCTCTGGTGGTTGGCCACACAGGCCCTGTCCTGGACATTGACTGGTGTCCTCATAATGACAACATCCTGGCCAGTGGCTCAGAGGACTGCAGCGCCATGGTAACCAGCCATCAATACAACATCCCCACCTCAGCATGCATGTATCCAGCAAAGATAGAGGAGTGTCACCCTGTAGGGTCATCACTCACACAGCGTGATGAACGCCTGATCTGAAAACAATGTCAACAACAGCAGTAGCAATGAGGAGCTAATGAGGCAGAGTTTCTCCCCATGGGAGGTCCACCCCCAGTGTGGGTACAAGGGCACCTTGTGTCTGTGCCTCTTCTGTCCTGCACTGAAGCTGCAGGACTCCCTGTACAAATGGGCACAGTGGATACACACTCTCTCTCTCTCTCTCTCTGTTTTGCACTACACTGGCTGCTCAGACAGTCTGTCTGACAGCAGCTAACTCCAACTGGCCAGCCAGGACCTGTATTTTTAGACAATGCAGATGATGGCGAAGAGACAGTGGGGCTGCTGAATGGTGGTGGTAAGGAGGTGGGGTAGCTGGTGTGTCCATGTTTTTGTCTCTGGATTTGTGTGCGTGTTTATGGACTGTATGTCTGCTGGGGTGTTTTTATCTGTGTGTACACACTTGCCTAAGTGAGTGACCTGTGTGTATGTGCACACGCAGCTGTCCTGGCCCCCGAGCTTCAGTGCCGCGTGGCTCCCTGGTGCCGGTGTGCTGCTGTCATGATACCCTTTAGGCCCGCAGTAAGGATTATCCCACTTCAATCCACCTCCGTGTCCATTAACGGGGATTAAAGAAGAGGCCCTGAGCCCAGTATAGACCCAGCAGATGATGTCACAGCCAGCGAGTTTCACATACATGATGCAGCCCATAAGCCTGTGTAGCACTTTGTTAATCCAGCTGCCGTATTTACTGTCTTTCTTTGAAAGAGGGAGGGACATTTGGTGACATTCAGCTGTAGGTCGACCTGCTAACGTTAGTTGGGTTAGATATTCTTTCATTCTGACTTAGGGAGCTGACAATTTGGTGTAAATGAGGTATGGGTGTCAAATCCTTCTGCAAAAACACACACTGTACGCACAAAGTTACTCAGCTGTTTGCTGTAGTTGCGTGTCTCTCTGTGCCAGACCGTGTCCATGTTCCCCGGTCATATGAGGGATGCATCCCTTTCGCTCAGCCGCCTGTCTGGTGTCCCCAGGTGTGGCAGATTCCTGACCACGTCCCTGTGCGACCCCTGACTGAACCTATCGTCACCCTGGAAGGTCACTCGAAGCGTGTGGGCATTGTCAGCTGGCATCCCACAGCACGCAACCTCCTCCTGACTGCAGGTGCCCCCCCATAGCCTATCTCTGTGTACCTGGAACACACAACCACAGCAGCACTTGAGCAGCTACATTTCTAACCTTTAAATTGGGTTATGCTACAGACCTTTAATTTACTGTCTCTTTTTGCAATGGTACTATTAGAATAAGTATAATATAATAATAATTAATAACTAGAAGCAGTGTTTCCCTGTGTTCCTCAGGCTGTGACAACCTGATCATCATCTGGAATGTGGGCACGGGGGAGCCACTCATCACCCTGGACGATCACCCTGACCTCATCTACAGTGTCAGCTGGAACCGCAATGGCAGCCTCTTCTGCAGCACCTGCAAAGACCGGCGGCTGCGCGTGTGCGACCCCCGCAGGAAGAAGGTGGTGGCGGTGAGGGCCGAGGGGTCAGGAGGAGCATTTTCCTAACAACCTTTGTCGTCGTCCACCCCTAAAAAGCTGGATAAAGAAATGCAGCTCAAATATTTACCTGCGCTTCTAAGCGTAATGAAAACTAAATGTTGTATATTAATTTAAACAGGTTCATTTGTGGTGCAGCTGAAGGTTGGAAACATTCCATCCAACTACAAGTCAGCAGTTGACATGACCACAGTGCGGTAATACCTCAATTGGCAACACCTTCTGTTTAGCAACAGCTCCCTTTTACTTTAGCCCTTTGATCAATATAACAATTTACCATGTTTTGAATTGTAAAAATATTTTGAAAGAAACTTTTTGGCATTTTATATTTGTTGCCTTTAAAATGGTCTGTTTTATGCGTGTTTGCTATCGGTCATTAAAGGTATAAATAATGTGTTGTACAGTCAATTGGACACATTGGGAATGTGGCCAAATTAAGTGGATCCAGTGAACAGTTAAAAATTTAAGTTTACCTGGCAGCTGTAGGTTTTGGTGCCCTGGTTGCCTCCACCCACAGCGACTGGTGTTAGGCGGGCAGCTTTTCATTGGGTTCGGTCACATAATTCTTTCAGCGGTTGTCAAATCTTTCTGTGGCATCTTGGCAAGTAGGTCAAAATTTTTCAAAATCAAAAAAAGAGAAAAACACGTACAGCATCCAAACCAGGGCTGCCTCCCAAACAGGCTCAATGATACAAGATAAGTGTATATGAATTACTTATGTAATATTAATTCGCTGAAGAATATGGTACGTTTATGTGTAGTTTAATTCCAAAGTATGTTAGGCAATAGGTTTGCCATCCTTTCATGCACACAGTATATTTGTAAAAAAGGACAGGAAGTTTTCATCTGTCTGGACTTCCCCATTGTATTCTATTTGACTGTGTCGGGTAAGGAAAACTAGGCTGAACATTTGAAGAAAACTCACCCTTTTTCTTAATTGTTTTTACACTGTGGAACTGCTGTACCTAATACTGTGCCACAGCTGGAATGTGGTGGGCTGCCGTGTCAGCGTCAGGCTGGAGCTGCTTGCCACCGCGATTGACGTGTAACGTCTCCCTTTCTTGTTTCCCTTGCAGGAACGGCTGGCCCCCCATGAGGGCATCAGACCTATGAGGGCCATCTTCACCAGGGAAGGCAACATATTCACCACAGGTTTTACTCGGATGAGTCAACGGGAGTTGGGCCTGTGGGACCCGGTAGTGTGCTGTCTCACCGGTGTATGACTGCCGAAGAACTTAGAAACATATTAATATGCACAGTCCGATCCCCAAATGCCATTTGTAATCAGCTCATGTCATATGTCCCTCCCTGTCATGTTGGTCACACCCTCATGCGTCAGACCAGCTTTGAGGAGCCCATTGCCCTGCTGGAAATGGACACAAGCAATGGTGTACTGCTGCCCTTTTATGACCCTGATACCAACATTGTGTACCTGTGTGGAAAGGTAACTGTCATCTATACATGACATCTTTTCACTGCATTTGTAAAAAGTCTTCTGTCCACTTTTTAACTCAGTTGGTTGACTTGTGGTAAGCGGTCCCAGTTCTCAGGGTAACGCCCAGTACATTAGATCTGCTTGAGCACTGAAGAAGGACATGTCTGCCATCCCCTTATTATGCCACTCTCCCAATCTTACTGACTTAGCCAGGATGTCACCTCTCTGGTTGCTATAGGTTTAAACCCACCACCAGTGTTTGTGGACTGTGACTGCAGTCCCCTGATTTAGATCTACTTTGTCAGCATTGGACTTATGCCTCTCTCACACCTCTTCCCCACCCCAGGGTGACAGCAGCATCAGGTACTTTGAGATCACAGAGGAGCCACCATACGTGCACTACCTCAGCACCTACAGCAGCAAGGAGCCTCAGCGGGGAATGGGCTTCATGCCTAAGAGGGGCCTGGATGTGAGCAAGTGTGAGATCGCCAGGTGAGAGCCTGCCAGTCACTGTTGTCAGTGTTCGCCGTGACTGCGAGGGCGTCATGTTCCAGTGTTAGTTGTGCTCAGTAGTTAGTGTGCAGTATGGGTTTATCTCAGCAAAAGTACAAGTCACCCAATCACTACTTGTAATCTGGTCTGCTATGTTTGTCAGTCATTTAGGTCATTGTTAACAGACTAAGTGCTGTCATACACTGATCGCTCCACCTCCACACGGCAGGTTATACAAGCTTCACGAGAGGAAGTGTGAACCCATCATGATGACAGTGCCTAGGAAGGTCAGAACAACTAATCACGAAACTCACCTCTTATGTATTTGCTCCAACTTTGCTTTACTCCATTTATCTTCTGCTCCTTCTGATTCTGAATGAGATTTCGGTCCGTTTGACCCTGGTTTTGAAGAAGTAGGAAGGCTTACTCGTTTTGGCCACACCTGAAACGCTGTCTCTGTCACCATTCTCCCTTCCACACAATGCATCTCGTGTCCCCACTTCAGTCAGACTTGTTCCAGGATGACCTGTATCCAGACACAGCTGGGCCAGAACCAGCACTGGAGCCAGAGGAATGGCTGGAGGGACGTGATGAGGACCCGGTGCTGGTGTCCCTCCGAGACGGTTACGTGCCCCCTAAGAGTCGGGAGCTTAAGGTAGCGAAGAAGAACGTCCTGGACTCACGTCCAGTAACACGGCGCTCAATGTCATCCATGTCCCCCTGCGATGGTGCTAGTCTGCCGGTGAGTGGCTCATCATCCCTCAGTTTTTCAGCTGAACAGCTCATGCTTGTAGATACCTGTCAGTAATGTAACTGGACAAATTTTATAAACATTATGCAAGAAAAAAGTTCCACTGCTATTCCAGTTGCCATTTGAGTTTTGGAAATTGGCTTCAGAGCTCCAATTGCTGCAATTGTATTTATTCATCAGTTTCATATCCTCTCTCTCATCCTCTTTTATTGTGCAACTGAGGGGGAGGTATTAAGAGACCTGATTTGTTCACCCCTTCAGTGGTGTCTTTGCCTTGACCTGCTTCTTTCTCTCATTTTGTTCCCTCCTGCTTCTTTGCCATGATCTTGCTCCTTTCTCCAGCCCCAGTTTATAGAGAAGTTACTGGAAGAGATACAAAGCTTGAAAGCCACTGTTCTCGCTCAGGAGAAGCGAATCTGTGACCTTGAGAACAAGCTCTCAAAATATACGAATGGCACAGCTTAATTCCAGCTAGCTTTCCAGTCAGTTGCCCACTCCGGGATAACACCCCTTAAGACCCCTCAGTAGCCATCTCCAAACCGCACTTTCCAGACACCCCAAAGGTTGTAGGCCTCATGCCACTAGCATACCAACTATTTTTCATTAACTCCAGCTGCCTACTTGGTATTCATCTTGCCAGTGTTGAAGCTGGAACATTAACTAGGGTGTTCAGTTGATGGTTTCTTGCTGAAAAGCCTTTCACCTTCACTAAGTGGCTAGCCATCAGTCCTCAGTCCCTGCTACAGTGCTGCTACTCATTTCTCAGCTCAGGGTGTCAATGAGTGGGACGAAGGCTGTGGACATTACAAAAAAAATAAGTTGAACATAGTATTGTACATAATACACAACTTGAAATCTAGAAAATGCATAAGTTTTTTTTCCCCCCTCTCCCTGTGTGTGTGTTCTTCACTGAATCCTTTGAAAGACATGTACCATGGGTAATAAAATTCCCTTTTGTAAAACTGATTTGTTTTCTTCCAATACTGCAGTGCCAATCCCACAGTACCACAACAGAGTAACAGCTACTCTTATGTGAGCTGTATTATAGTAGAAAACCAAGCACTGCTCAGTCCACCCCCACACTGATCCATAAACATGTTTTGAGCTACAAAGTTCTATAGTTATGCTCAGGGGAGGTCAATCCAGCAGCCTATTGAAGGACAAACACCATAGTGCCTCATATATATATATTATATTCTACTAAACTCTGTTCAACATTTAGTTCAACATTGAGCCAAAGCATTAGCAGACCTTTCCAATTACATCAATTTAATTACACTGAATTTGACTCATTTTCAAAGCTTAGGCATACAAAAAAAAAATCAGATTAACAAGTGACAACCAGAGGAGGATAAAACCCCTGAAGTTTAACCAGGGAAAGTTTTACCTCAGTTCCTTTCCGCTGGACACTGGTTGACTGCTGTGAGCTGCTGCCACCTTCAATTTACCCAACAAATGCTTTCACAACCACGGCAGCCCTGGTTAAAAGAGCAAACAACTCTGACCATGTTTTAACAGAAAAGACAGGACTAAGTTTTACTAAAATTACTTTATTACAGTTGATTTTTGTCCATTATCCCTCAGCCATCACAAGAATAACAAACAAAATATTACATTTGCACCTAAAGGTCTTTGTCCCCCCAGAACTCTCACTTTTATACATTTTAAATTTACTTTTTCCTTGTCATAATTTTTTTGTAATCTTTCAGACATTCAATAAAAGATTTCACAATCTATACATTTTAATACAGGTTATATATTACGATTGCAGTGATAATGGTCAGCTTAGGGGGAAATTTTTTTAAAAATGAATACTGACAAACTGTACAGAGGACACACCCACCTCTTATTTTACTTTTTTTTTTTAGACTCACCATTACTTGCTTCTTGCTGTAGTCCCTGAAAAAAGACTGAGTGAGGTGTTTGGCCAATTAAACACTCACAGAGATGCAGTTGTGTATGGGCTTGATCAGGACACAGTGTTTGACCAAAGTGAGAACTTCATTTCTACTTTGTCACATTTACACAGAAGTCGTCTTTGGCCACAAGTTCTGAAAGCCACGCGAGTGCCAACTATGTCACTACCGGCATTTAACAAAAGGGGGGTGGGGTGGAGGGGAATGCACAATAGCAGAGAACAGGAGACTGAACACTGTTGCTCGACAAGGAATTGCTGTATTTGCTAAGAGGACCAAATATGGTAGAGCGATGTGTTCAGAATGCACCACTCCTACACACTAAGCACACCTGAAGGGAGAAAAATAAATGAACCCATAAAAGTAAATGAGACCAGAGAAAGAGGGGCTGGGTTTGAGGAATGTCGATTGGTGGGTCAGCAGTTCCAGGCAGAGGAGTATGAGCAAGGGCCTGGGGCCCTGACTGTGGTAACATACCCTGCTCTGCCAGCCAGTATACAGCATTTTACAGCTGAGACAACAGGCCCCTCTCTCACTGTGCATCGGTGTGAGGGTGTGTATGGCTGTGGGTTTGTTCTCTTTTAAATATTAATGTTAGAAACCAAGTCATTTTACTGTTTTTGCACAATACAAGCAGTTAATTTTTTTAAATTTTTTTATTTTCACTTTTTAAATTCTAAATATACACAATATAAACATTTTTCCTATACACCCACTAAAAAAATGTAACTGTATATCCACATCTTTTCCCACTTAAAACTTCCAGATCTCAGTCTACAGATGTTCCTTAGCCTTTTCACGAAGTTTCTCCAACAGATTCTTTTCGTATTTAAAATTTCCACACTAAGGTAGTTCACCTGGGCTCAGGGGGCCCAGTCAGGCTTGTGAGGAGGAAGGCAAAGGGAAGGAATGGGGCAGGAACTGAAGGGGTGTGACAGGGGCGCCAGCAGCAACACCCACACACTGAGAAAAACATTCAGCGGTCGCAACCTGCTGCACCCAGGGACCAAACAGAAGGATCATGGAGCCCAGCTGCAGGGGGTGGTGAAAAACAGAGTGGTGGGAAAGGAAGAGTAGAATGAGAGGTGAACAGGGTGGTATTTGTCTGTCTGTGAACAAGAGCGTAGTTTGATAAACAGCATTGCCATACGGGGAACGATGCAATGCAGCAAATAAAACAACGTGGTTAATTTTTTTTGGCACAATGTCAGCATCCACATTTTATCTTTGGCATGTTGGCATTTTGTGTGGCTTTACTCATTTAAGACTGAAGATTTAATCAATTGCATCACAGTCCACAACTCTCCCTAAACTATCTGTCCTGTTTCTTGCTGCAACATACATGCTCAATTCTTGCACTTTGCAGCCGCTCACTCTCCCAACTCAACTTTAACTGCTTTACCTGTCCAGGGTCGAGACACCCGGAACCTATCCTGGAATCACCGGGCGCTAGGCTAGGAGGACACACCCAGGATGTGACACCAGTCCATTGCAGGGCAGCCACACAAAGACTCGCTATAGACATCTTAAGTGTCATCAGTTCACCTGAAACATCTGCAGATATAAGGAGATCATGCAAACTCCACAAAGACTGAGCCGGGTTTGATCCTGTGCCTGAACAGGGGTGCTGTCTGCTTTGCCACCAAACTTAGCTGTCAATCTAGTGAATTAAAGCTAAACAAAAGTAGGTATACACATTTGCAGAAGGCATGCAAAAACTTGATGCAAACTGAACAAATGGAAATCTAAGCCCTGAACCACTTAACGCTACCTTGTAAATGTGTCAGAAGTACTTGGTAGCAACACTGGACTCTGCCCTTCTGAGCCAACTTCATGTTGCACTTCCTCCATATGCTTGATGCTCACCTGCTTTCCCTGTACACCTCACTGACTTCTCCATGCTGTCCCTGCGGTCCAGGTGCCTGCTGAGCTTCTCTGCACTACATCACCTCCTGCTATGGCTTCACCTTCTCCATGTAGTAACTACTTGTGCAGTTGCTGCTGCCCAAAGCTCAGAATCTCCCTGCTCCAGGACAAAAGAACCAGTGTGATCACCCTGCCTCCATGTGGCCAACTGCCATGGACCACCCTCTGTAGACTGGTTACAGAATTTTAATTAATAAATAATTTTCAGTTTAAGAATGTTTTAGAAATTGCTGAAGAAAAAAAAAAACAAAAAACAAAAGTGTATTTTGAATCAAATGTGTGATCACTGTTTGGCTAAAAATGACCAACAAACCAGGCTCAACTTCACACTTGGCACTAAGATTTAAAAAAAAAAAAAAAAAAAAAAAAAAAAAAAAAAAAATTCAACTGCGGTTTGCCATTTGGTTTAATATGGCATACACCAGGCTTCAGAAATACGACTGTTTATTTCCTCATTTAAGTTCTCCAAATAGAGTTTAGATGTTAATGTACTTTTCTGTATTACTTCACATTTATGTACATGTACAACTAAATGTAATAAAATTTAAAAAAAAAACGCTACATAATCAAGTTGTCACCTCCAGAGACCTTCTACCTTAAAAATAATCTCTAATATTAAAGTACAGCAGGCCATATGCTGCAGTGCATTATGGGTTTCTTGTTCACCTACAGTATCTTCACATCTTAGCTGTGGCTGTGAAA
The DNA here is from genome assembly GCA_018136845.1 of Heterotis niloticus. NCBI lineage: Eukaryota > Metazoa > Chordata > Actinopteri > Osteoglossiformes > Osteoglossidae > Heterotis > Heterotis niloticus. Next base: position 5,887,245 of record CM030899.1, on the reverse strand, counting down.
AACACTGTGAGAATGGGACAATTTTAGTCAGCCCCTTCATATTCTTTATAATACTTGTCTGTTAGAAAAATGATGCCCCTGAAATCATAGTACATTTGACTGAGCAAAGGACAAAGAAACTGCATTTCATTCAACAAATCTGAGAGAGTAGAATGACACACAGGAGGCCAGGCATATGGGTCTAGAGGGGTTGCTACCACAACAAACATTCCTTTGCTCATACTACCAGCTAGTTGGCCAGTCTTCAGGATTCATAACATATATATATGTGTGTGTGTGTGTGTGTGTGTGTGTGTGTGTGTGTGTGTGTGTGTGAGAGAGAGAGAGAGACACACACAGTAGGGACCATGCCAATATGTAAAGGTCTCTCTCACCTTCATTTTAAGTACAAGATGTGGGCCTGTGCCTCAAGGGGTGTGAGACCAGAAGACAGTGAACAGGAAAAAGGTAATAAGAGATAGAAAGTGAGGAAGAGGAGGAGAATGAAGACCCCAGTAGGCAGGGTGGGCCTATGTGAAGGACAGGTGCGAGCCGTTGGATATCTGTGAGGTGATGCTGGTGCTCCTGCTCATCCCCTGCTCAGTGCGCCCCCCCGAGGATGTCCTCCTCAAAGCCTGGGGGCTGTTCCGCACACCCTGCATGGATCGTGGCCCTGGCCCTAATACTCCTACTGAGGAGTGACCCCAGGGCGGGGGACCCCCGAGGCCACTACTGCTGCCTACACCACCTTGGCCCCAGGCCTGCTGTGGGGGGGTCCCGCTCTGAGAAGAGTGTTGGTGGTGATTGTGGTGGTGGTGATGGTGGTGGTGGTGGTGATGACTGCTGCCACGGTGGCCTGGACCTGCACCTCCCCCACCACTGGCAGCCCCTGGGAAGCTGTGGCTGAAGGCCTCGGAGGAGAGGCTGGACAGCACCATGTTGCTAAAGCCCAGGCGCATGCTCTCTGAGTCAAAGGCCTCAATCTCACGGGCCTGGCGCTCCAGCAGGGTTCGGATGCGCTCTGAGCGTTCATTCTGTAGGGCTAACATCTCTTCCTCAATCTGTAGCATGAAATAGAGCAAAATTAAGGAGAGGACAGATTCACTGAATGTGTATTTACACACAGGGACCATCTGATAGTGGCTCCAACTCTTAATAATGTAAATTGATTAAATCTCCTTGAAATTACTGCATTTCATACACCTCTCAAATTTCTGTGAAAATTAATTTATTCAAAATTAAATCACCATGATGAGGGTCATTTGGGCTCTTCTTCATATCCTATTCATTAAGCAAATGCACATCAAAAAGCACCAATATTCACTACTGGCTGTCATAAAAGTGTTGCTAAAAAAGAAGCCATCAAGGCATGCTGCTCTATCTTCCAGACCATTTGTCACACCCCCACATCTCCTAACAACCACACAGCACCTACCTTCTGCTCCAGCAAGGCCCTGCGGAGCGACACCCTCTGCTCCAGGTCTTTTCTTTCACGGTCATGCTGTGCATCTGTCTGCATCTTGATCTTGCTCTGGTAGGCGTTGAGCAACTCCAGTTCCTGCTGCAGCTGCATCCGCAGCACCTGGCACTCTGCTTCCTGAGCCTCATCCAATCGGAGCTGCAGTATCAGAAAAGACAGCAAAGAACACAAGGAAACAACATGAGGAATGAGCAGCAAATTAGAGAGGAGAAAGAGAGGTATGGCAAGGAGATGGAGTAACAAAACTGAGCAAAACCAAAAGCACTACAACGGTCATCGTCAGTCTAGGTCATATCTTTTCAAACCAAGTGCTGCAAAGACAAAAAACACTTATGAATAAATTTGTTATAAAGAAATCTAGCAATATCAAAAAATAGGATGCAAGAGATTCAACAGCAGTTATTGGTACCAGATTCATCATCAAGTAAGAATGTTCACCCTGTTTGGACAGTACTTGTACTGCAAAGTTTATAAAAGATAAATTACTATAGGGTCAGATGTTGCTCAAGAGTGTTGGGAAAGGAACTGGGTGCAAATAGTTGCATTTGTATTAGAATAATGGAGAATGTTTTCAACTGAATCAAACTGTGTATTGCTAAAAGGGTTGGAAAAGTCCCTGCTGGTTCAGAAATGTTATGAAGAACTGAGGTTCACAGTCCTTTTACCTGAGTGCTCCATCTGTAACACCAGAAGCAGGTTGTTACAGTAAACAAATATGTGGACCACTTATGTTGGGGTGTTGAGCATAGTTTTGGAAGTCCTTGAGGCCTGCCGGGGTTGGAAAACAGTGGTGAAGCTGTTACTGGCCCCATCCTACAACTCACAGCCTGTGTGGAGAGCATATCATTGATGGAGTGGTCATATTGCTCAGCCAGGATGGCTAGTTTACGTGTCTGCTCCTCCTTCAGTCTCTTCAGCACAGCTTTGTGGTCTGCTTTGGGTGTATTCAGAAGATGGTCTGGTGAGTGCCTTGTACTGCCGGGTCTGGATCTTGCATGTGTCCTGAATTGCTTTTGATTTGCAGTTCTTTGGACTGAAAACAGAAGGAGAGGTGGTAAAAATAAAAGCAATGACAGTTTAACACTAAAATGGATAATCATATAGAATAAAAATGCCATGCACATTTAGAATAAAGAATGTAGCAGAGTTTACCTTGAGGCTCTTGGGCTGCTGTCGGACCTCCATAACATGCTTACGGCGCAGCTCACGCTCACGGCGCTTGTTGTATTCCATCTGGTTGGTAAGCTCTGTCTGGTGCTGAACACGGATCAGCTCTGCCCGCACACGCTGCACAGTGGCCAGCTGCCGAAATTCCAGCTCCTGCATTGACTCGTGGTGGCGCAGTAACATGGCATGCTTCCCAGGTCCTTCCTGTGTCTGACGCTTAACTCCTGTGGAACAGAAGAGAGGGTGAGAAAGACAATGAGGTGAGAGAAAGAAACCAAGAGAGATACCTAGAAAGACTAAAGCAAGGTCAATAGAAAGTCTCAGATGGGAAGAGGAGAGAGCAAAAGAAAGATCTCAAGATTCAATAAGCTGCATGGTGCTTGGGAGATGCTAGGCTCACCTCACGCACAAGGTCTTGTTCCACATTATGACGGGCAATGAGGATGCGTCTCTTGAAACGTCTGCACTCGAGCTCCAGGTACTGTCGCTGCCGCCGCAGTAGGTTAGCTTCCTCCTCTGCCTGGAAGTGCTGGAAATTCTCCTTCTGCTTGGACAGCCATTCCTGCTTCTCTTTCTTGGGGGTGGATTGGTTCTCATTCAGCTCCTAGAGAAAGGGCAATGACAGAAGGTCACAAGGCTATCAGAAGGAATAGCAATGCAAACCCTTGTTGTTCCATGTGAGCATATATGCAAGTGTGTGCTGCACTACGTGCCAGTAACTCCTCCTGAGCTGCTCTTACTAGCTTGTACTCTCGCCAGACTCCAGGAAGGCAAGCCTCTTCTTCTGCTGAGCCTGGATGTGCTGCTGAACTTCTTTCTCTCATCATTGGCAAAGGTCTTGGCCTGGAGACATGCAAGAAGGGGACTTGAAGGTGGCCAGGACAGCAGACAGGGACAGAAACAGAGACCAAGCAACAGACATGTATTCAGGACAGAGACATGAAGAACACTAATACATAATGATTCTTTGTTCCACTCTCAAGACTTAAATGTAAAATATAGACACAAGCTTTTTTTCTCATTTTAAGAATTTATATACATCGAGTTATACAGAGGTTAACTGGGCATGCATCAGAAATCCTATGGTATTATTGCACTGTACCCACAATTCTGACAACTTCAAACCAGACAGACAAAAGGGTAGGGGGTGGAAAGGAACGTTACGCTACATCTTTCTCCATGGTGGCCTGATGCTTTTTGACCAGTTTCTCCAGCTCTGCAGCAAAATTGTTCCTCTGGGTCTCCAGCTCCTTGTCCAGCCTTAGCCGGTGCTCATCCATTTCAGCCTTCAACTTGTTCTCCAGTGCCATTAACTGCTTCTGGTTTTGTCGCCGCATGCGCTTGTAGCCGACATCTGCTCCTTCAAGAGTTCTGAGTCCTGCATCCAGGGGTAGGCTATGAGGTGACACACAATGCAAAAAGAAACACAGCACTATTCTGGGTCTATCTTACACCTACCCTTCTGCTAGATAAGTGGTTGCTACTTTCCATGAGGCCAATAAGACTAGCTGAGATTAAAACTGACTTTAAATTGAGATACAAGGGAGCTACAGAGAGAGAGGAAAAGAGGATGAAAATAATTGGATATAGGTTAGCAGAAGCACACACTCTCGAGGAGACAGTCTCTTTACTTCTGGCTGCTGAGGAAGCTTGGCTTGGCAGGGAATAGGACTAATCAATTACAGTAGACTGCCATCTATCCATCCAGCCATTATATACATACTATCAGTTCCTGAAGATTCTGGCATCCTAAATTCCATATTCAAATTCTTGCTGTAACGACTATTTACATTAACATTAATTTACGCTTTCTATATAACTGATAAGTAGACATAACTAAAATGTATGTGACATAACATTTTAATTTAAATCTAAGCAAAAATATAATAAAAACCCAATTTAATTTAAATACAAATTTATCCAACGCAATACATTAAAACATCTTACAGCTGTTTCCACTAGTTTCTTTGTGAGTCTTGTGTTTGCTTTGTGTGAATGCATTCAGGGCGGCAAGAAAAAGTATGTGAACCTTTTGGAATTTCATGGTTTTCTGCATTAATTTGTCATAAAATGTGATCTGATCTTCATCTAAGTCAAGGGTATTGACAAATATAATGTGGGTATAATAACACGTAATCTGATCTTTCATGTCTTTATTGAGAACAACCATAAAAAAACTGCTTACTAACAAGAACATTGCTGCATGCCTGAAGTTTGCAAAAGAGCACACTGACACTCCACAGTGGTATTGGCAAAATGTTTTGCAGACAGATGAAACTAAGATTGAACTATTTGGAAAGAACATGCAGCACTACATCTGGTGTTAAAAAAAAAAAAAAAAAGCACTGTATGTTGTGCTTGGTAAAGCTGAAACACTCCTGTCATCTGCTCAGTTATGGGAGGTGAACACTATGTGCTTCAGAACTGAAGATGAGTCCAAGGCAAAATGAGGTGAAGAGTGAGAATGAAATGGAAATGGAAAAGAATGAGGTGGGAAAGAAGATGGGCTCAAAAATACAAGGACTCACCAGAGAGGCAGTTCGGATGGTTGCAAAGTGCTCTCGGTTACGATAGGGCTTTTGTCTGGGTGTCTGTGATGGTGCTGGCTGTGGCTCAGAGGGTCTGCTTCGGGGTTCTGGGTTATCATGGTAACTTTCCTCCTCCTCTTCCTAATGAAAAAAATCACCACAGTAAAAATTTCTTGTGTTCAACTGGCAATGGAGGGATGTACAATAGAAGAGAAACAAAGGGGCAGGACACATAGAACCCACCGGCTTAAGATGGATGACCGAACTGTTGGACATAACTGTGTGGTCGCCCTCCATCAGCTCCAGTTCACTGCGGTCATCAGCAGCAGCGTCTGGCAGACTATTGACGGAGCTGCTTTGGGAACTGGCACTGATAGACATGCTGGGGATGGACTGATTGCTGCCCACGCTGCTCACCGTGCCTGTCCTGCCCGCCCCATGCTCCGGCTCCTGAGATTTCAGGCATTAAAGGTCAGGCAACAAAACACCACTGCAGACTCACTGAGATATCTTAAGGTGTATGCAGCTGGAAAAATCTTATAGCTTATACATACCAAATTATTCAAACAGATTAGTGTGCTCAGCAACTACTAAGACTGGAAAGGGCCAAATTCTGATTGGTTCTAGAATTCACTTTCAGTGACAAGTTGATAACCAAGGAAAAAGTCAAAACTGAGCCAGCAGTAAAACATAAGAAAAGGAGGCACTGGCAGACCTCTTCTCCATCAGGGGCTTCTACTACAGGTCCATTGTGGGCCTCCTGAAAGAGAATCTTCTTCATCTTGCGATACTGCAGGTTATCGAGCTCACGAACTGCATCTTTGGTCCGTTGGATGAGATCCACCAGCATCGATCTGTGGCCGCCTCAAGAGGACAAAGGCATGCTGAAAGATTAGGTGGAGGAGGAGGGAGGCAGGACAAATTTGGAGACAAAAAAGTAGAGAAAAAATTAGAACAAACCTTGCACAGAGCAACTTGAACTATATGACCAAAAGTATATTATTTCATGCAGTGATAATATGGATATTTGTTGAACATCCCATTCCAAACCCATGGGCATTCATATGGAGTTGTTCCCCATTGCTGCTATAATGTATATTATATAACATATATATTGGATTGGACACAATATCTGGCAAGAAGGCCGAGTTCATAACCCGCATTCTAATTCATCCCAAAGGTGTTCAGTGGGGTTGAGGTCAGGACTGTACAGGCACTCAAGTTCTTCCACACAAACTTGGGGAAACAATCTGTTTATGGAACTTGCTTTGTGAACAGGGGCACAATCATGCTGGAGCAGGAGAGAACTTCCCCAAACAGCTGAGTTATTAGAAGGGTTGTCCATATACTTTCAGTCATACAATGTATATTTTGAAGGTATGTAAAAAACATCACATAACCTTTTGATTATAATACTGAAGATTATGCAGAACCGAAGATCAACTGTTCATTAAGGTTGCTCTTATTGTCAATTATGGCACTGTATTCCATGAATTAGATTTGTCCTTTCACCCTGATGAAACCAACATAAGTAAATAAAACCTAATCTTGTCAATGACGTGAATGCTTTATGACTGAAATGGTGATGGTGTAACCTTTCAGTTAAGAAAAGTTTCCTAACATTTAAAAACAACAGTATAATGACAAACAGCAGCAATAATTTTCTTTCATTAAAATATTTTTGATGCTGTATTGGTTCATTCAAAATCAGGACAACACTAAATTGACAGTTTTGTCACAAAGATAAAAATCTACTGTTCAAACAAAGGCGCACAGGTGATGTTTGCACAGCTGATTTATGCTGTAGCTCCAACAGAAGTACATGCATTCTGATAGCACAGAAACTGACCCTAAGAGCTCATCAGAGTTCAATCTGTCTTGAGGGATTTTCTGAAGACATGAATCTACAAAGTTTCTAAAATAATCCGACCTAGAGAAAGGGAAAGAAGAAAAAAATGGCGGTAGAAATAGCAGTGAGAAACACAGGTTGCAATCCAGATAATTATAAAAGTTTCACAAACTTTTCCCTCCCAATGGTTTCAGTGGGTCTTTCTTAAAAGGATATCAATCATTAATTAAATGTGCATGGCCTTATTTATTCTGAACGATTAATCACTAAGATGTCAACTGCCCTATCTATAGTTTAAGGACTGATCTTTAGACAAAACTGAACTGGGCTGTAGATCTTAACAATGAAATCTTCTAATACTGTTTTGTGTACTCACAGCATGTTACCTTTCATAAACATATTTCAACAAGGTGTGAGCAAGAGAACTGCATTTCATGCAAAGAAAGTAGAAGTCGATAATGACAAACTCACCATTCAGTGGACTGTAGTGTGGGGCTCTCATCTTCTGTGCTATGTGGTATAAGGCACTCATTGCATTCATGTTGAACAGAGGGGGCTTCCTCTCCGCTGAAAGTAGAAGGTAGAGAGGAAGCAGCAACAGTTAGGGGGCCACAAAATTTGAAATTGTCTAGCCGTACCTAATCAGTTCTCCATTAAAGATCAGAGGCCCCAGCAAACTAAAACTATTTTTATAAGACAAATGAAAAAGATCTTTCACTGTTTTAGCACAGCCTTTATCAGTATCTGAATTACAAAATATGTATTTCTATTTTAACATCAGAAATTGTGCTCTTCATTTCACAAATGACCCTATGGAAAGCTACAACCTAATATTTACCAGGACAACTCAGCCTACTAACCAACCAGGTGGGAATGTGTGTCAAAGACACAGACAGCAAAAAACACAGTGAAACATGGAGAAAGGAAAAAAAAAAAAAAAAAGAGGCAAGTAAAAGCTCTGTTGGAGATGGGGGGAGATGGTCATGTGAAAAATAAAGAAACATTTAAAAATGTGATCGTAATGACAAGAAAAGCAGGAGAATGGAAAAGGAGAATCACTATACGTATAATGTTACTTTCATGAAACTTCCAGATCTGCAAAGCCCATTAATTTATGCTCACCCAATTCAATGCAAGTGATTCCCAAAGACCAAACATCCACCTTGCCATCATACTGGCCTTCGGCCCATAGCTAGAATCACTTCAGGTGCTATATCCTACAATCATGGGAAAAAAGAGGAAGAGGAAATAATTTACTCAGTGGCAACACAAAATCAAGATATTTCAAGTGAGCAATTGCATGCATAGAATAGTAAGTAACATACTGTGACATTAAACCAGAGATCTTCAGTCAAAATAGGCACTCAACTTGGCGGACAGACAAGAGGTACATACATATGTCCTGTGTCCTGCCAAAGCTACAGGCCTCCACTTACTCAATATGGTGTGCCCACAAAGGAGTTGGCCGGTGATGCTATGGAGGCGGAGCCAAATCCGCCAGTTCTCACCTGTCCTCCTGGGTTCCCATTAGCAGGATAAGCTGCCAGCCTTAATGTCCCTACAGAAATAACAGAGATAATGAAGAGAGCTAGAATGCAGAATGGGACCTTGAATTCTGAAGACAGACTGTCTCTATGCATGAAACAACAAATGTGTTCTTTCTGCACCATTAATCTTCTGTTTGTGTTGTGGGCATTAGTGTACACACACACAGTCAGACAGAAAGCACTACTACCTACCTGTGAATCATGTTGTGTGAATGAAGGTAAGTTAAGCCCCCTGCAATGCACCATATGGGTGATTACATTCCATTTCCTGAAGGGTTTTTTATGCACTGAATAAACAAAAACACTCAATATAATAGATGTAATCAGAAAAAGAATGCAATATTATTTTATATACCTCCATCTTGAAAAATCATTTCAAAGATGCAATGTCTGTTCAACAGTCCTATTCTTAATCCTGTGTACACAGGGTCAGTGCTGCTAATCAACCACTGTAGCACCTCCTGATGCAAGACACCATATACATTTCTGATACAAATGAAGTATTGGCGAAGCCATCATATAGAAACACATCAGTATCTAATATCTACCTAAGCATTACTCACTACACACACACACACACACACACACACACACACACACGGACACATTGCATTACTAATAATAATATTATTATATATATATGAAATAACAAAGAACACCCAGCTTTGAACTTCTTGCTAGAAATGCCAAAAAGACAGTTTTCCACAATGGGAAAGTAGTCCAGCACATACACTCTGGAGTAAAAGTGCAGTAAGTATTCCTTAGTTAAGGAGAGTAATAAGCCCCTGGAAATGAGCTCATAAGGTGAAATAAAGCCAGACATGTAATTGTCATGGCACAAACTTTGAAAGTCCCCACAACACTTGTAAATGTGAGAAATCACTTGATGGATCATAACTCAGTAGAAGGTAGAGTTTCACATGTATACATGAAAACCCAAAGACTTGTATTTTGAGGGATAACTGATCACACAATGTATGCTTTGAACAAAATATAGAATTTATATAGTAAGAAGCTACATTATGTAATCTTGATACAGTAAAGGTCCCAGAAACTCAAATCTTCTAAACTGAGGGTCTGATCATAAAGACAGCTCAGAACATATTAGACCTGACTGATGTGTGGATGAAAATGAGAGTAAGTTGAGATCATTTCTTCTTTCATGTAAGGCTATGACATAGGAAGGTGGTAATGCAAAGATAATGGTGGTGACAAAGGTTTTCTTGTTTGAAAGGTCCAACTGTTTTGTATCCTTATAATACGTCTTATATGATAACATAAAAAACAGTTAAATTACAAAAAAATCAACTTACCCTCCAAAAGGTCAGAGGCAGAACCTAGACAGTACCTATAACCAACTACACAGAGAGAAAAAAAAAAAGAAAAATAACCAATTTCAAATTAACCAAAGACAAAAACACACAAATACTGTAATCAAAGGCACACACCGCTGCTCAACTGAAAAAGATCATTTTCACAGATTTCTCCACTAAGTGCCATTGTCAGGATTCTTCTTACTGAGCCCATTAGTATCTGGTTATTTTTGAAGCCTTCAATCTACTCTTGGCTGCAATCAAAACCAGAACAGCTAGTATTCACTCCAACTGCTATACAGACAGCACTATCTTTGTTCACAACAATAGTTAAGAACATACAAGTATATTTACAACTGATACCTCTTTCTCACTAGGGGGCACTACATTCTGCCCTTCTGGTAAAGCCACTCTACTTATAATTTTATCCTTAGTGCATTCTGCTTATTTTAATTTGCATGCACCAATTGAATTGCACCAACCAAACAATAAACCCTCTGACACTCAAAATGACTGTTTCCGAGGCACTTCAGAACCAATGTTAGGCTGCGGGTTTCTTAAGATGTTTCATATGGCTGGACAGATGGTGCAGTTGCACTCACCCAGGCCGTGTGCTCACGCAGGTAACAGCCCTTATACTGGATATTAGGGTGCTGTATTCTCTGTAGAAACTTGACCTCCTTGATGATGTCCTGCCATTTCTTTGGTAAGATGAGGAGAAACAGAAATAAACATCACAATACTGCACTCCACTGACAAAGACTAAGGGTCACACATAGGCATATTTTAGCAAAAAGGGGGCACATGGCAGTAAATACCCTAAATAAAAAAGGTGGGAGTAAATCTTAGAAATGAATGTCCAGCCTTTCTGTTGTAGAGACAATGAAAGAAAATGGTAACATTTCCTTAAGTTTGTGAGGGTACAAACACTTTACAGAGATTTAGTATATTTGGGGAGCATGTTTCACTACCCTGCCAACACTCCAGCTTTCACTGGAGACTTGGGTTATGAACCCATGAACTCTCCCCCTTCAGGATTAGATTTAATCTGGATTAATGCTAATCTGGAATTTCTGGCACAATTGTTAAAAAGAGATGTTTCAAAATTCAACCCTTAGCTTTACATCAGCCTTTCTATATATCCCACTCATACTTGTGCTAAACATACAGTCAATAAAGTGAGAGAAATTTTACATGATTACATTTTCCTCTACACAGCCACTAATCTTCCCTCCATAGGCTGAGGACAACTAACTGTGAGAACAGAGACATGTTTCCACACTAGCATTCCTACTGCTCACACCATTGACTGTTTCCCACTGTAGGACATTTCTGATGGCCACCACCTTCTGTGGTACGCACATCTCGTGCCTGGCAAACAAAAGCAGCACACAAGACTGTGAGTAAAACTAGGCGTAACAAGATAATGATTCAGCATTACAAAACCACCAATTCAGAAGCTGAAGGACCTCATGCGACAGCTCCAAAACTTCCATGGCCAATTTCACGTAGGTCAGTGAAGAGTTTCTCGGGGTCCTCCCTGAAGAAGAGCTCTGCAATCTCGGGGTCCTTCAGGCTCCCTGCCCGGCTGGTGGAGGGCATACTGGGAGCCCACTGCCACCGCAGGGGACTATCTGGGCCTGCGACTTTGCTGAAATGGCCTCCACTGCTGGCTCATCTGCAACACAGCTGCCTTGCACATGGGAGCCTAAAGGTAGCAAACAAAATTCTTAATGTAGCATCAAAAATCATAATGCAAAGGAACATAATGAGAGAGAGAGAGAGAGAGAGAGAGAGAGAGAGAGAGAGAGAGAGAGAGAGAGAGAGAGAGAGAGAGAGAGAGAGAGAGAGAGAGACAGACACACATACATATGAAATAGTGGATCTCAGCACAACTCACTGGGTTTAGATGAATACTAAAGTGGCCCCTGATATATACCTGCAGTTACAAGCAAGGTCAGTTCCCTTGACAGATATGGTTTAAAGTTTCTAACAGAATGGACAGCAGGACATATGATCCAAGAGAATGGAGCTGCACACTGTGTTGGGAGGAAGCTAGATAGGAGGAGATGCCACACTAAGGAAGGACTGTGAGAACAATGTGATTCACTTCGGTATAGCTTATGGCCCCAGCCAACCATCTTAGAGCAAATCAACGTGCTGAATGATGGACTCCTTGCCCAGTCACACTGATCCCTGGCCATGACCTCTTATGCTAAAGCTCCCACAAACATAGCATTGTACTGTGACCTCAGTCCCCTTGTGTTTGAGCGTGAGCACCCAGTGCAGCTGGGTGGTGTAGAGCTGGATGGTGGTGACTGGTAGCGGCAAGAGGGTAATGAGAGCTTTTTTTTTGCCCAAAATGGCTTGTACTGTTGAGAAGTGCAAAGTTTCATTTGAGTCCACTAACATCAATATTATCAGCAAACTTGATCAACCAAAACATTTATGAAATATGTTTAAACATGAACATAGTATGTTTGTTCCAATACAGCATAATCAATCAGGAAATTGGCTGAAGTCATTCATCTCCAAATTGGTCTCAAAAAACCTTTCACCCTCATCACAGCGGCTACCATATTTTAAAAATTTGATTCAAATGCAAAATCCAGCCTAGTCACAGTGCTGTGAGAAAGTATGTACCCGAAAATTTAATTCACCCCTGAAAACAAAGACAGCAAAATTTGAAACCAAATGCTTGTTTCCCATTATTTTAAATGGGGAAAAAATGAATTCAGCCCATTTGAAAGCACCCATATAACTATCAATGCATGATTTCAGTATAATAAACCACTCTAAATACCAGTTACCTTATTAAAACACAATGTCATTAATTTGCATGTTTAAACACATGCTACAGTATGATACAACAGACAGTCAAGATATTAGTGCTACCACAATCATTTAAATAAATAGGTTTATTAATAAAAATGACATTTAGCTTAAAAAAACAAGGCTAACAACTTTTACTGATCATCAAATGAAGTGAAGAAGAGAGGTTTGTGAGGATTGCTGTTTGGACCAGTGGGCATCCAGCTGAATTATAAAGAGTTTAGATATTGAGGGATTATTGTACTGTCCCTCTCCTCCCCTTTTCCAGTTGAAAACAACCTACACACGTGTCACACTCTTTGGTGTCCACCTCAATGATCTAACCATTGATACAACAGGGTATTCTTAACATTTAATTTCAGGGAAAGTTCCTTGCTCAAATCTACAACAGGAGTGGTATTCATACCAGTAACCTCCATACTGCAAAACAGCCCTAACCACTATAGTAATCACAGACCCAGCAGAGGGTATTCAAATATTTTAGTAATATGATTGAACGATGGCACTTAAAATAGTGTTACTTCATCACTTTGAGAACAAAAAAAAAACAATTCACTGCTCCAGATGACCAAGGAGCAAAGGTGTGTAGCATAGAGGGATTAAAAGAAAAACCTCCCAAGATAACTACAGATGTTGTGCTACTGAAAGGATTGGATGGTTGGCCCTAGTTTCTCAGATCTGCTATGCCATACTCAGGAACAGCTGTGCACAGCATACATTCACTTTCAACTTCTCTAGGTAGTGGCAGTGCACAGGCTTTGCTTGATCCAGAGCCATAAAAAATTATAACTTTTCAGCATCCTGGTGTGATGCTCCTCACCAAGCAGACAGAGCTCTGATCCACCCCAACCGAATCTCAGTACCCAAGGTCTTTTGCCTGCCTGTGCATCTGTCCGTCCTGTTCAGTTCCACTAAAAAAAAAAAAAAAAAAAAAAAAAAAGGATTGGTGTTCTGTAGTGGGGCTGCTCTCACACTGTGTGTTTCAGAGAGAAGCCAGTCATAAATGCCAGTGGCTGTCTACTCAGACCCCTAGGGCTGCCTACAATCACAAGGGGTGTTACAGCACAGCAGATTCTCCTTATATCCACCATCAGGACAGTCCAATCACACACATACAAACCAAAAGAACAGCCTCTCTCTCTAATCCTGCCAAATAGTATGTCAGGGACAGACAAGATATATAATGCTAGCAGAGAGCCAAAAATAACACGAAAACCCTGCTGTGTCACGCAGAGCATACATTCCATTTCTAGAGACAAACGTGCATTTACAGGTAGTTTTTGTTATGGTGAGCTAAGTAAAACAATCTGATGATTTGTTTTTCTGAGGGGGGGGGGGAAAAAAGGTTATTTTCACAACAATTTTGTTATGCACACATATGCATCATAAAAGCCTGTTGTCAGATGCCTGCTGTTCATAAACAGTGAAAGGAATGATGGAAAGCAGAAACTTTCCAATCCATAGTTCATAAGAAACACCCATCAGGCCCTTTCTTCACTGTACAAAATCTAGAAACCAGGAATATTGGATTATACTGTACTAATATCAGCCAAATTTATGAACAGAAATATGCTACAATTAGGCCAATTCTACCAAAATGCTTAAAATTTAAACGCCAAGAAAAAAGTAATAAGTAAATTATGCAAGTTTTGCCATTCACTTTTAGTCATTATCTCAATCACCATTTTAAAAGTCATCACTTCAACAGTTTAAATCTAGTAGACACTTAAAACGTAAAAACAAGCCAAGAAAATTCTGGCAGTTTGAAATCTCAGTATACAATACTGGAATCATGTTTACAGACAAAAAAGAGAAATTCAAAATAGGTAATTTCCCTGTGTTTTTTACTGATAAGATTTTTAGAATCTGTTGCTATGGCATGAAGTATATTTAAGCAGTTGTATTTGTTGGAGATATGACATTTACAAATTTGAGAAGTTGTTCATAATGAAAACATTTGAGATATAAAGTCACTAGTTTTCCACAATATTAAGTCAAAATTTCATGATACCTTTTGTTTTTCCACATTGCATGAGAAGTTGAAAGCATCAATTCATCATTCATTATCTTTACTGATAGGTACTTGTCTAGCACAGCCTCAGTGGTCAGAGGGTGGAGAGGAGGTGTGATGGTGTGTATGAGCAAGGCAGTCTCACTTCCTCTCTCTCTCACACACACACACACACACACACACACACACACACACACACACAATGTATGCATTTGTAGTGTTCATGGCAAATATCCATGGTTTATGTTGTATGGCAAATGCTTTATGACTACAGATGGCTTGCTCACATCCTGTGATATGCAAGGGGAAATTTGTGAGTTAGTTATATTATAGAAATATTTAAAATAAAAAAAAAAAACTTTACCATCTACACCAATGACAGTACAGCATTTAAATACCATACTGCACATTCTCTTATTCTCCGTCTAACATGCATATACAAACACTCTGACATCTTGTGTGGGGGGAGGGTTAAATTCCCAACTGTGTCTCCATCTTGTTGGTCACTTGGTCCAAGCAAGAGGCAAGTCCTTGGTTCCTGCCTTTTTCAGATGATTGTCTGTACACAGAGCTGACATCCAGGTCACAAGATCCCTGGACACCCTCCCCTTGATATTTCCAGGTCTGTGGAAGCTTTTTCCATCCCAATGGGAGGAGTGTGCAGTGAGTAAACTGCTCTCAGCTGTTGGCTGAGAAAGCAACTCGCTGACCTGATCGACTCATAATCTGCCAAGATATATATACAGATTAAATCTTAAAATGTCCACCACCATACTCTTTGGTTACTAATTTGTTTGTTGTGAAACAGGATCAATTTCTACACATTCAAGCTAACATGTATAGAAGACTAAGAATTCTACAACTGTAGTGTTTAGAAGTGTAGTGATTAAAATCTTTCCTTTAAAGATTTAACATTATCTATAAAATTGTGCATACACAAACTATTAATATGCTTACCAATTTATGTATATGAACATGGTTGCCTAAAAGTGAATATTGGTACTGTAACTAAGACACAAAACATACATTTAAGGGAAACACCCTGAGGGATTCAGATAACACTGCTCCCCCCCACACACATTCTGAAAACTGTATTTATAAAAATAAAAAAAAAAACTATTACTATGACACAAAAAAAGTCAATAATGAAAAATTTGATCTTCCAAAATTAAAAAAAAAAAAAAAAACTCATATATGGTTACCCATCAGTAGAATATGTTTGGATTAATGACAGTGAGTAACAAAACAGAACTACAATGTTTTTCCTCGTGACTGGCATCTTGTGTTTAGAAGATCCACACAGAAGTACAAGGTATACCAGTAGTTCTTCACATTAACATACGTTTTGTGTCAAATGGAAAACTGGTACACATATTAGGTTTCACTCAAATGAGTATACACAAAGGGCACATTTAACATGCCAGTATAAAAACAAAATCAAAAACTACAAAATACGAGTACAATCTGTTTCTAAACAGCTCAAGTAATATCACTGTAATGTTGATCATTTTGAGCTTGAGCACAGAGTGCAAAGAATTTTAGGTATGGATGTGGAGAATCACATTCATTTTCACTGCCACACAAGCTGCCACATTGGCCAACTCTTTTTCTAAAAGGTATTTCAGTGTAGTACTCTGCATTTGTATGACTGAACTAAATGTAATTCCTAACCTTCCACTTGTATCTGACAAAAAGTTGAGTTTTTAAAGTCTTACACATTCATCTAAAGCTTTCAACACAGACACACTGACCACACTTAACTTTTTCCTTACCAATTCCATTTTTAGCAGGAGTACTACAATTATGATGCACAACATTTTTGTCCAAGACAACTGTTAATATCAGGGAAAATGTTTTATAATACATTTGAATGCTTTCAGTATAAATTGGCAATCATGCCAGCACTGTACCTCATAAAAATATCTTTTTACATTCAGTAAATACAGTTATTCACAAGCACTCTCACATGAGCAGAGATCTTCACTGTAGCCCTGACAGCAACCACCACACCCACTCACTCATGCTGAAATAGGGCTGCCAACACACAGCGAGAGGAGTCCTAATGAACTGCTCCCCACCGTGTATAAAAATGCTGCACTATTGATTCTGCCAAGTTCTGCACATGAATATACAGTAGTGCTGGCCCAATGGGAAGCCCAGAAGTTCATAAACCAGACTTGTTACCACAAGGTTGACATTTCAAATGCCAAAAGGAGATATGGCTTTCTGTACTCTGAAAGTTATTACTTAAAATACTATACCGTTAAAATAAAAAGTCATACTGAAAACAATGCAAACAGATTTCAGATAAAAATGACTTTGAAGACAATCTCTAAGTCTATAAAGCCAAATCTCTGTCTGCTATTTATGCACGGCTTTGTTTAAGTCACAGACTTGAAATATGGCACACAGATACCCTTCACCCCAGGTTAGGCTTTTGCGTAGTCAAACATGCACATGTGCGTGCACACACAGACACAAATGCACATCACTACAGCACGTTGCTGTCACTGCCGTCTATGTGTTCAACCAAGAAAACCAGTAGCTGTTGTGTGTAAAAATTAAGAAATTACAGACACACACACAGTGATGTAAGGGTAGTATAGATTGGTAATACATTTTTTTCCTTTGCTCTTAAATAGGACTGCACTGTGCTTTGCTTTTTCATTATTGATTTGTTCACACTTGAAGCTGACAGAATTAAGCAGGATCATTCAATAGCTGCTTTTTTTTTTTTTGCTAAGAAAACGCATATATTGACTGCTGGTCCCCCCACCATGCCCCATGGTCCTTAGGCAACTACTGCCCAAGTAAAGCTCCGAACAGTTCTCCAGAACACCCAAACACTGAGCTCCCTGATATAAGCAGTTCTGATTAAGAACAATGCCTAAAATGAATTTTGCATGGAAATGTATGCTGCCATGTTCTCATACAGTTGAGCACTGAACATCCATTAGGAGAACCACAGACTTTGTGTACATTCTGGGAAAGGGTGGGAGGCTGTGATATGGGGAATTGAGGGGAAGTAAGGAGGGGTACATGGGGTGTTGGCCAAAATTCAGCTACTGTGAAGAGATTTTGTTGATAAAGCCCTGTTCTGTAACAGCAACACCATACACCTAAAAACTAAAAAGCAAAGAGCAACGTGCTGTATGTGACAGGTCACACAGAGTAACTCAGGGCTCCATTACACATTAACAAGCATTTTCCAGCCTTTACAGGCTAGTGTTGTGCCCAATAAGCTCCAGCTAGTCATAAACTCGCCCTTACAATACCTCTCGCTAGGTATGTTTTTCACCCACTTAGAGAACACTGGAAAAGTTGTAGTCTAACAATAGCTACAGTATGCTATATTAAAGCATAAAGATGCAATTTTGTCTAAATACCTTCTCCCCCTTCAAAGATTTAATTTTTCTTCCTACACATTTTCACAATGCCAATCTTCCCAAGGTGATACCGCCTCACTCCCAGTCTGTTTATTTTTTTCGAGACTAAAGCGGAACTTGACCCGCGTGCTAACAGCTAATGGTTACAAACAGTGGCTTGTGGGATTTCCTTCTCCCTCCAGAAACTGAAATGAACATGGTGGAAACCAGCTATCAGGGCAGCAATTTGCATATGGCCTTAGCTTCTGTAACAAACTTGTTTAATTGCCAAAACTGCATTCCTACAATTTCCACAAATAAGTTCTCTTCACAATTCCTCCACATGTCACCAATGTAAGCCAACTCAACAACGATGAACTCCACCATACCAGTGTCACTGGAACTTCCAGAACACCTGTTCTTATGAACAATAAGAATGCTTTCATTGTCACATGATTACATAGCTAAGTGCAAAGGCCTACCTGGAATTTTGGGCCTAACAAATATATCAAACAAAGTCACCTATATATAAAATCTATAAAGTTTTAGCTGTTTTGTATAAAATTCCAGACCCCCAGAGTATGGTGAATAATGCCATTGTACCAAAACAGGTGGTTTCCCCTTCAATTCATTTTACAAAAAGCATGTGACTCTGCATTTTTTGGACTCGGAATACAAAACATTCCAGTTACTCGTCTGGTTTTGCAAGCTTATGAATGTTTGCATACAAAGTCGTCAGCAGATCACAAAGTAGCCTATTGTTTTACTCTCATTTTACTTTGTTTTCACTCTGAACTCGTTTTACCTTGTTTTCACTCTGATGGATTATCTGACATCCCGCCATAATCAACAAAGTGAAATTGGTAAAGTGGTCTGGGGGGCAAACTCGACACCAACAGGAAATAACTCTAACCTACATAAAACTAGATATTTTCTAGAGAGGACACTGAAGCTGATTTATGTTACTATAACTGCTTTAAAAAAAAAAAGTGACGCAACATCAAAATGTAGAATTATAACCTGGAAAGTGCCTTGATCTGGGTTAAAAATAGACTGATAAAGCACTATGGGGTCCTTACCTTTCCTACTGTAAAAACATTTATTTTTATTGGTTGTAAAAAGTCCATTCTGTACTATCCTCCAAATCAACTCAAAAACCAGCATTAGCAGGCACTAATTTAACCACTTTTACAATTCATAGAAATCTGTGAAGGAATAAAATACAATTCCTCACTAACAGCTACCAATTTCATAAATTCATATTGAATCAATACAGAATTAAAGCACAGTTAAACAATCAGGTGTTAAGAAAGTGCAAGTTATTAAACCTGATTTGCCTGTAAAAACATATTTATTTAATTTTTTATGATATGTAGTTTAATTGACTATGTTCGCACTATAATGCTTTGGTCCTATGAAGGCATTAAATTTGTTCTTATTACTGTCATAATGTATACACCTTTTACAGACGTGGAAAAAAAATCCTGAAGACCACAAAAGGCCTAATGCGAGCAACCTCTAACAGGCCTTACCAGTGAATGCACACCTGTTCGCAAACTTTGCATGAGTGGAAATTTGGAGAACCCCAGCTAAGTACTCATGACAAATGGGGTCTTTGTAGGATCTGAACCTGAGTAGTTCAGTGTAAGCACCTTGCTTAGGGCACAACAGTAGGAGGTGGGATTTACGCTTGACTTTAAACGCTCCTTTAGGAATCCTTAAGTTTTGAGTACATTCTTTGAATTTTATTTTCAAAAAAGGGCAGCATGGCAGTGCAGAGGATACCATGGATCCTGGACAACAAAAAGAGCGCTTCCCATTAAGTGTCTGAAAGTGCATATTCTTTCCCAGTGTTTGTGTTTCGTCCCACCATGCAAAGACAAATGTTTCAGGTTAACTGGCTTATGGCAATCTTGTAATGGATTCATGTCCTGTTCAGGAAGTGCCTCAAGTAGCCTGACACCCTGTGCTTTTGGGACAGGCTAAGAAGGACCTTGATCTAGTAGCAGGACCAGCAGATATCAATAGTGATGGACAAATGGTCATTGCCTATTTAATCTTCTAAATTAATTTAAAAGTCAGTGTATAAACTTTATGGTGAAGGTGATGAAAATACCATTCATGTACTCAATTTCAAGGGTACAAACTGCAAGCATAATCTTACACACAGTTTGGTCATGGAAATAACTCATCCAGCCAGTAGCAATCTAAAGACATACAAAATGTGTATGTGTAGAAATAATTTGATATCAAACCCAAATAAGTTTCAAATAACTGTAAAAAAATGAATGTCAGATAACAACGTTAAAGGAAACAATGATTCATATTTAAAACAAAAATCTAAAACAGTTTATCTTGCAAAGACCTAAAGCCAGATAAAACAAAATGTATAACACTCATCTGCCAAGTGCTCTGCTTTGTCACTCACTAACCAAATCACAATGAGCTCTCGTCTAAATCACCCAAAATGCTGCAAAGAAAAAAGTATAAAGGGAAAAACATTTACCCCTTTGAAAAGCTTCAATAACCCCCCCCTTTTTTTTTTTACATCTATGTGATAAAAATAACTGCGGACAAGCAACTTGGCCTGCTGATGGATCACACCCTGTTGTTGCACTTTTAATCGTTCATGGGCTTTTTTTCCCCACCCCTTCAGTTGCTTTTATTTGGGTGCTATGGAGCACCAGGGTCTCTAGAAAATGGTAGGTTCCCTTGAGGAGCACTGAGCTTCAGAGCTGTAATCTAACTTTGGCAGGGACCTCAAGGCTCTGGCCACACCCTTATGTTAACCCTTACCTTACATGTCAAAGAAACCATTTCCCCAGGAAGAACCAAGCAATCAAAAATTGTCAAACAAGACAAGCTGCAATAGGCACTGGGGAGGGCAAATGAGGAAGAAGAGTGTAAGGTAAAAATAAATCCTTTAGCCAATCTCAGTAAGTTTTTAAAATAAAGCTCCTTTTATCAACTACCAGACATTAATAATCCACTGCAGATTATATTTCGGGTAAACCGTTCATACAGTCTACGAATGTGATTTACAGTCATGCGTCGCTTATCGTCCACAATACGTTGTGAAATAGGACGTTATGCGAAGACCATATTATATACATACATATAAAACCTTTTGTTTCACTTCCAGATCGATACTTCTCCTTCGCCTCTTGCTGCTGCTGTCACTAGCACTGGTTTCGCTGCGTTTGGGAGGCAAGATGCACTTCACGGTAATATTTTTGAAATAAAATTAAACAGAGCTATAACGCTAGAACATTCAAGAGATGCGCAATACACAAGATTGGATGTTGCTGCCTACAAATCAAAGCATACACTGTTATACAGTAAACTTTATTTGCAAGTAGGGAAACTTCACATTAAAATCATGACAGAAAGTACAGTAGCCAATATCATAGGTGTTTATTATGACATATGTATAATAGGTTATATACATACTGTATCATCGTAAGCCTGGGAGCACAATCGCCTTGTATACAAGAGACATGAGATACAAGTGTTGCATTCGCTACATTCGGTTACGTCTCCTACGCTCCATTCTCTGATTGGGATTTCTGAACTCCATTATAACCTCATGGGACCGTGGATGCATATGCGGTCGGACGTTGCCCAAACGGACGTTATACGGCACATGATTGTATTTTGAATGTAAACTTCCTATAGAGATCCAGTTGTGGAGTTACAAATTACATGCCGTTTATATTTGTACACATAGTCATGTGACCCATGCCCTTTTAATGCAATGCTATTGCTCTATTCATAATTATTAATTAGCTGCACATCTAAATAGATGTCTAGATATAACTCAAGCTAATTAAAATTTTAGCTTGGAAGTGTCTAAAAACCTGAATTACCATGCTTAAAAGACACAGTGTACACCATACTGAGGTGGCCAATGCAACAGATGTTACCCTCTCACTTACGCCAAGTAACTGTGGGTAACTACTCTTTCAACAGGCTCAAAATTTGCATATCACTGCAAAGGCATGACAGCCCATTCATTCCTGTCCTTTTTCAGCCATGCCAGTTGAGAAATTTCTCAATGGAGATTTACCTGCCCTGAACTGAGGGTCAGGCCAGACTTAACAAGGGGGTGCACACTTGTTGTTTGAGCCCTTTTCACACAAGGATCAGCACTTCTCTAAGCCTATTTATGGTTCTGTCACTCATGCTAACAGTATAAAGGGGGCATGATGGTGCTACCAGAGGAAGGTACCCCACCAACCGGGACACATCTGGTAGCTTCAAGAGCTAAAGAGGTACAGAAGAAGCTTTGGTCATACTTGTGTAACCTAGTAAGCGCTTTTGTACTGTACAAATCTAAACCTGTATGACCTGGAACAAAAGTGTCCCCTTCATGGTGACAATAGCACTTCATAGCATTTCTTACATAGGTCCAAATATGTCGGCTGCAGGAACACATTATACAGACAGGATTCCTTCCTTTTGATAAGCAAAGCTTGTAAGGAATATATTTTTTAATTTATTCAATAAATACAAATCAATGATCCAGACAAGAACAGCATTAAAACAAATTCCTAAGGCAACACTACAGGGACCTATGAAACTCTACCTGATCAAGACAAATTCTTATCAGTCACCAAATGACACTGCTGACAGATTTTAAACCATGAGTTAACAGGAATAACAGCACTAGCTTTGAAGGGGGGGGGCAAAACATTGAAGGGACCTTGACAAAAACACCATTCAGCAATAACATTCACTAAGCAACTACATCCCACTTTATGTCTTTGTACAAATTCTACACACACACACACACACACACAGCCTCCCATATACCATAAGTTTTAATACCACTGGAGAGGGCTTTTTCTTCTACTATAAAAGGATTGTTCACATGCCTACAGATTACTGAACCTATAGGAATGTGTGCATTATCTAAGGGTGGAAGAACTATGTTTCCAGTATATAAATAAAGTGGCCTCATCACAGCCTGCTTACTTGTCTTGTATCATTTTATTAACATTAAATAAGCTGAAAGTCCAAGCCTCCAGATATGGTTTTTACAGTACAATTCTCACACAAAGACTATGGCACATAATTCTCTAGATATTAACACCCAGCACACAGTGCAAGGAACGTACAGCGCAAATACAGGAGCAGCTTCCAAAGGACAGCAGCCTACAGGCTAAAGGCAGAAGCCATTACTGACTGCAGCACATTGGTGCAAGTTCTTAACCTGGTCTGCACTTTTAATTTCCATTAATTTAATTTCCATAAGATGACTAATACACACAGACAGACATCAGACTGCTGGTAAACATAATGGCGGCATAAATTTATAAGGAATATGTAGCAATCGAGAAAACTGAGATGCTTGGGTTGGGATTCATTTTGGGAGGAGAAACAAAACAGAACAGGATCCAGCAAAATAAGTTCATAAGTGTGACAAAAAAAAAATTAAAGGGGTAAACAGACATCGAAGCTCCTGCAATGGTAACAAACGAAAGCACGGCTTTCCACAATGCAGGCGAGTCCCAACTGTCAACCCCAACATGTCCAGGACTGTCCTGACCGGGGCCAGGCAGATAATGGCCGTGTTAGGATTTTTTCGACCCGTGATAAAAAACAAAAAGACAACAGACTGCAGTGTCAGAACTGGATGGCACAGATTGCAAACCCTGGCAGCGATGAGGACAGATTTTGCTTCTGCAGCAAAACATGTACAGTATGTGCGGATCTGCTCCTGTTTGCACAGCCGGGTCACCACCATTACCACCATCTATAGTAACGTCTCATTTCTTGGGAGAAGTGAAGCCCCTTCCCAGCTTCTGTAGCAGTGGGAGCAGCTGCGGCCGAAGGAGAAGGTGCATCTCCTCTCACACACACACACACACACACACGGCGCAGCACTGCACCAAATTGGCCGCTGCACAACACACACATACACACACGAACACCGCATTGCTATACACGTCCTCCCTCGCTACAGCTACATGGTGGACCAGGTGAGGCTGAACCAGCTAACCAAGTTACCTCGGCTGCCGACACCACGACGTTCCCTCAGCGCTATGTGTAACAAACGGTGTCGGTCTCGTTGGGGTCCCTCTCCTGTGGGACAGACAGGGAATTCCGTCGTCAAGCTGACACTTACCAGTCCGACAGGCCAGATTGAAAAGGAACGGGCGCCCTATCCAGGGGGGTCGGAGCAAGGCAGCTCTGGGCCTGGCGAAGTGTTCTGTATTCCCCTCTTAGAGGCGACTCAAGCTGCAAGGCAGTTGTGTGCTGTCAAGCCGAAGCGCCGTCCTCGGTGACCAAGCAGAAGCAGCTTCCACAGGGCCGGCGGTGGCCCAGCAGCCCGCTCTCTAGGCACGGGCAGATTCCAAAGATGGCGGCCGTGTGCTCTGTCTCCTCCCTCCCGCGACAAACACGGGGGGAAAATATGAAGGAAGAGGGCGAAAACTCCCTCAAAGTAACCGGCCCACCACGCCCTTACTCCACAGCAGAGCCCG
The DNA here is from genome assembly GCA_018136845.1 of Heterotis niloticus. Taxonomy (NCBI): domain Eukaryota; kingdom Metazoa; phylum Chordata; class Actinopteri; order Osteoglossiformes; family Osteoglossidae; genus Heterotis; species Heterotis niloticus. The sequence continues at coordinate 5,862,689 of CM030899.1, read as the reverse complement.
GCAGGGGTCTTGGGCTGAAAAACATTTAGTTCCAGTGTACAACGTTTGTCGTGGGGCTGAGGGCTTCTCTTCCCTCCCGCAGCCTTCAATTCGGCTCCGCCAGCTCGCGCTAGCCGAATTCAACTGGCCACAGCGCAGGGAGCTCGCGGGGCGGGGCGGCGCGAGGCGAGGCGGCGCGAGGACACATCGCGAGAGGCCACTTTGTAGTCCGTGGCCCGCGCGTTGCGCGCCTTCTCGCTCGGCCGCCGAAATTCTTGGCCGTCAGGAAAGCACCGCGTCAAAGCTCCGACGAGAATATGTATGAATGGAATGTCTTAAGTTGCTATTTTTCGACGCTTCCTTTCCAGGTCGCTTTAGAGTTCCACATTCAGGTTAAAAATAAATAAATAAATAAATAAAATAAGACCCCTCCGATCTGCGTTGCACCTTCTCTCAACACCCCAACAGCAAACGGAATCTACATCATTTCTTCTACAGAAATTGGCTATGCTTTTCAACATTTAAAATTTCAACGGAATGCAATTCACAACTGTCCAAAGGATTTCTGAATAAAGAGCTGACCAGTTATTCTCAGCCGCTTACATTAATGTTGACTGTTACTGATCCTTAAATAAAGGGGATTTGCTTTTGAGGGGCTGTGTGGCAGGAGGTGGTGATTTACAGTAAAGTAAATATTAAAAATACACTTTTTTAATGAGGGTTTTGTGTATATTTGAGCAGATAAGGACAAGAGGGTGGGACTCTGGAGAACAGACGGCGACTGGAAAGGTAGGTATGTTTACAATCCGTTGGGAGGCCGATTTCATCTCAGCGCTGCTGCACTCAACCTCAGGAATCTCGGTCTTTGTTTCGACACCCAAGTAAGACAGTGAAAGTGCTCTGACCAGCTGAGTATGTATGGAAGTATGAAAACACAAGTGGTCAGAGCCCAGGCCCTTAACTAGGGGTCAGCGGATGGGCTTCAGAAGGTCTGTGTAGTCCAGGCTTGCTTTCAAGATGCTGCTGTCTAATACACCGCCTGGCCAAAAAAAAAACCTCACCACCTGGATTTAACTTAGTGTTATGATGTGGTTTTGCTTCAGTTGGTCAGGTCTAGGTTCAACAATGTTATGTGTCCAAAAAATGAGCTTAGCTGACTACCTGACTAGACTGAATGAGCAGGTTTTTCCATCCATCAATGGATTTTTTCTTAGTATTCCAAGATGACAATGCCAGGATTCATCGGGTTGGCTCAAATTGCGAAAGAGTGCTTCAAGGAGCATGAGACATTTTCATACGTGGGTTGGCCACCACATTGAGAATCTTTGGGATCTTGCGCTGGAGAAGACTTTACGTGACGGTCTGACTCTCCCATCATCAATACAAGATCTTGGTGAGAAATGAATGCGGCTCTGGACGGAAATAAATGTTGTGACATTGCATAAGCATATCAAAGCGATGCCATGGCGAATGCGTGCCGTAACCAAAGCTAAAGGTGGTCCAACGAAATACTAGTGTGCGACTTTTTTTTGGCTGGGTGGTGTATGTCTAAATATATTTAACATGAAAATATTGTCCAGGGTTGCATGTTAGTTCAGCACGTTGTGTTGCCATCTCAGCGCCAGGGCTGGTCAGGCAGGGGGTTGAATCTGGCTCAGTCTATTTCAGTTTCCTCCCACAGCCCAAAAACCTGTGCTTCAGGTTATTTGGTCACTCTAAGTTGCTCATAGTATGTGAAGGGGTGTGTGTCCACCCTGTGGAATGACGAGAGTCTTATCCAGTGGTGGTTTCATAGCCTGGCCCCCAGTGATTCTAGGATATGCTCTGAACCACCACGACCCTTGCCAGCATTAAAAAATAACTAATAATGGATGGATGTAAATATTGCTATCATATTACTGTCAGTGACATGATTGTTTGTGAAAGTAGTCTGATATCAGTGCAATAAAATCCATGCAGTATATTATCAGAATTTATTTTTTGACTTCAAATGATGAAGTTTGTGGCCTGGAAAATATGAGAAACCTCATTCTGGGCAGTGGTGCAACACTTATTCACATGTTTATGTTTCCTTGACAGGTGGAAAAGACTAGTGTAAGCGGTGTAACTCTTTCACATACATGAGGGATGCACCAACAAACAAAGCAATATCAAATAACTAATAAGGAGCAGTATCTTATGTGCCTTCAGAATTCCTTTTTAAATGCGGTCATAGAAGAAACAAAGCCTCCAGTTCTCTGATGGAGGGAGTATGGAAATGCACGCAGGACTTCAGATCCTGTTATTAACGCTCTGTGATGTTACAGTCTGGCTGAAGAAGCAGTTGACTTTGTTTTACTTCACACTGGTGTTCATAAAATATGGCAGCATTGTGAATATTTATGCAACAGTGCACCTGTGGAAATGGCTTCATGTTTCCTGACCGTTGCTCAACTGTGCAGAGTTATCATCAGAGCCAACAACACCCACAGAACTGTTTCCTAACGCCTTAAAGGTCTACCAAGTTCAAAATAAACTGGTGCAGATGCAGGGACAAAATATAAACATTTTTTTCAGACCATATTTTTCCCACAGTGCTGTAGTCTGGTTTTCATGATCAGCATTCCAGGGTATGCATTATAATAATTTTTTTTTGACTGCAGCCCTACTAAAAATACAAGTTTCTTTAAGCTAATGTTACAATTTTTTTTATATTAGCCTACAAAGATGATTCAGTTCTGCGATTACCTTTGTAGCCAACTCTTTGCAGCTGTTCTGTTGTTTATCCCTATTGGTGACCTTTGAGCATTTAATTTTTATTAAATGTGCATATAAAAATGAAATGCCAGCTAAGAATACCGAAGTACCCCGGTATTAAAAAAGTCAGCATGTGTTTCCTTTTGTGCGTCGCTGTCTCTCTTCTGAGCTCCTGAGCTGATTATCAGCTGCCGCTGAAGTAGTGCTGTCCTACTCCTGCTTACGCAGCTCTCCTGCTTTGCCCTGTCGGAGACGTAATAATTCTATCAGGACCCCCTCCTGCGTAGTACAAACTCAGCCCCGCAATCACACTCCACCTACATTGCCCTGTTCTTTCATACCAGGGTTCACCTCTTCACACACGTCCCCAACAAACCTTGCTTTTTGTTAGCAAGCAGCTGTTGTGTGACAGTGACTTGATCCACGGAGGGTTAACATGGCTCATCATTGGCTTACATTGTGTTGCGTAACAGATTTATCTGTTATTCAATACGGCCCATCAGTGCTGTCAAAATGAAATTGGGCCCGCTTGCGTTTGCTCACGTAGTGGTGCCACACTGCTGGGTTACCATCCCACTCCTACTATATCGTACAGTTCTACTTGGTATTAGCAAATAACTGAATTAAGGGTACAGATCATAGCAACTGTCTGTCTTTACCTAACTGTAGGAATTGGTGTTTACTAAAATTCTTGGGAAGCACATAGTTCAAAGGTAGAAAATCCTTCCGTCATCCTTTCTGAAATTTCAAGCTGTCATTGAGCTCTACAGTGCTTGTCAACCTTCTCGAAAGTGTACATCAACTATATGCACTACCTCACTGTCTAACCCATGTTTTATCCAAAGTAACTTACAACAGTTTTATGCATGTTAAACTTTGTTTTTGTGTCCTTGTATCTTTACTGAATACTTGGCTCTTGGTTTTTAATTCCAGTTCCTTGAGCACCATGCTTTGTGATGTCCCTTCTGAAAGAGCACTAGGGGTGGAGTTGCCCACTTATTCAATGTGATCCAGTTATCTGTGTATTCTGTGACAAAACTTTGTTTGCACACTGGCACTAGTGTTGGAATAACACACCTTAGTAAGAATTTAAGAGCCTCCAGGATGGCTGCTGATTCAGGGGTCAGCAGAAATACTGACACACGTATCACATAGTCAGTGGCACCTGTATGTACAAATGGCAGCAATCGTGGTGGACTTCTCACTGCTTTTTTGTCTCAAGGCCCTCTGAAGCATTTTTAAACACTCCTTGGGTTGCTGCCATAATTCGGTACAAGAGTACGTGTTCAAGGTATGCAGGGAGCCAATGAGCATGCAGGACAGGCAGCGAGTGCTCCTGTTTGGCTGACGTCCAGCCGTCCTTTACACCGCCACCGAGGATGAAGTGGCCCTTGTCTCTATATCCAAGCGAACAGGAAGTTCCCTAAAGCCACCGTGCATGGCGAACAAGGCAGCGTGCTGCATTCGGTTGTTTTTAGAAGCCTGCTTTCTGTACGGATTGCAAGTCTCTGTGGTTAAAAGGCTGGATGTTTGCTCTTGAGCCTGAATTTCAGCGCTCAGTTTGGAAGCTTGTATGTGCAGTATTTATGTTATAACAGTGTCTCTGCAGCCAAAAAAGATTTTTCAGAACAAGATGTCTTCAACAATATTATTCATACATTTACCCAAAAGTGAAATTCAGCACATGCATCATAGCATGAAAGCATATTTACAGTGCCTTGCGAAAGTATTCACCCCCCTTGGTGTTTGTCCTGTTTTGTCGCATTACAACCTGGAATCAAAATGGATTTTGGGGGGTTAGCACCATTTGATTTACACAACATGCCTACCACTTTTAAGGTGCAAAATATTTTTTATTGTGACACAAACAATAATTAAGACAAAAAAACAGAAATCATGGATTCACTCCCCAAAGTGAATACTTTGTAGAGCCACCTTTTGCTGCAATTACAGCTGCAAGTCTCTTGGGGAATGTCTCTATTAGCTTAGCACATCTAGCCACTGGGATTTTAGCCCATTCTTCAAGGCAAATCTGTTCCAAATCCTTCAAGTTAGATGGGTTACGTTGGTGTACAGCAATCTTCAAGTCATGCCACAGATTCTCAATTGGATTGAGGTCTGGGCTTTGACTAGACCATTCCAAGAAATTTAAATGTTTCTCTTTAAACCACTCCAGTGTAGCTTTAGCAATATGTTTAGGGTCATTGTCCTGCTGGAAGGTAAACCTTCAACCCGGTCTCAAATCTCTGGTAGACTGAAACAGGTTTTCCTCAAGAATTGCCATTTATTTAGTGCCATACATCTTTCCTTCAGTCCTGACCAATTTTCCTGCCCCTGCAGATGAAAAACATCCCTAGTGCATGATGCTGCCTCCACCATGCTTCACTGTGGGAATGCTGTTTTTGGGGTGATGGGAAGTGTTGGGTTTGCGCCACACATGGTATTTCCCACGATGGCCAAAAAGTTCAATTTTAGTCTCATCTGACCAGAGAACCATGTATTTGGGGAGTCCGCCACATGCTGCTATGCAAACTCCAAACATGTTTTCTTATTTTTTTCTTTTTTCTTGGCCACTCTTCCATAAAACCCCGCTCTGTGGAGTATATGGCTTAAAGAGTCCTATGGACAGATACTCCCATCTCCATTGTGGATCTTTGCAGCTCCTTCAGTGTTACCTTTGGTGTCTTTGTTGCATCTCTGATTAATGCCCTTCTTGCTCGGTCTGTGAGTTTTGGTGGGCGGCATTCACTTGTCGGGTTTATAGCGGTGCCAGATTCTTTCCGTTTTGTTATAACGGATTTAATAGTGCTCTGTGGGATATTCAAAGCTTGGGATATTTTTTTATAACCCAACCCTGATCTATACTTCTCCACAACTTTGTCTCTGAGCTGTTTGGAGTGCTCCTTGGTCCTCATGTTGCTTGCTTAGTGGTGTTGCAGAGTCAGGGGCTTTTCAGAATAGGTATATTTATACAGACATCATGTGACAGATGATGTGACACTTTGACTGTACACAGGTGGACCCAAATCAACTAATTTTGTGACTTCTGAAGTTGGTTGGACCAGATCTTATTTAGGGGTTTCATAGCAAAGGGGAAGAATACATATGCACTCACAACCTTTCAGTTTTTACTTGTTTTACACACACACACACACACACACACACACACGCGCGCGCACACGCGCGCGCGGTATTTTCTTTTCACTCCACTATATTGTTAAGTCCATTACATAAAATCCAAACGTAAATCCATTTTAATTCCAGATTGTAATCCGACAAAACAGGACAAACACCGAGGGGGGCAAATACTTTTGCAACGCACTGTACAACACACGCCAAAAATACACAGAAATATATAGTATAAATACATATTTATAGCTTATATATATATTTTGCATGCTAAAAAAATAATTGTATACCCATGAAATGCACAGTACCCCAAGGGGTAGTCATAAGTGGTGTGGACCTAGACAGTATGGACCCTGGCAGAGTAAAGTGGCTCTTTTAATGGGGAATATCACTCCTTTGGTGGGGAAGGAGGCCAGGCTGGTGCAGGAGGTGGAAAAACACTGTAGATGGTCTCACCTGTACACATAGCTTGAGGTCGCAGAACCAGACTGCTTGATCGGAGGTGGTCTCGTCTTTATCAGTGTATTCCTCTTCAAGAGATAATGTGGGTTTGGGGATGCTCACAAGCCCTCAGCCCAGGGCCATGCAGATGGAGTTCCACCTTGTGAATGAGAAGCTTGCCTCAATGTGCCTGTGGATTGCAGGAAAAAAAAGTCTGACCAGCGTATGTGTGTAAACACCAAACAGCAGTTGTCAGTATTCAGCCTTCTTAGAGAAGGAGGTCCAGGTACTCGAGAGGGTGCCACCCATCCACTCTGTATTCCTCTGAGGGACTTCATTGCTTATTTGAGAATGATGGCAACAGCTAGAGGGTCATGATGGGGAGGAATGGCCATAAATATATATGCCTATAAAAACTATTGTTAATAACCTTTTGTCTAATACAGGGTTGGAGTGGTCATGACTTGAAGAACAGGGCTTGAGGCACAGAAGGATACCAGCCCACCCACCACACCACCAAGCAGCCCTATTAAAAACACACACTACAGGCAGCTCTGGTCACTACAGTCTAGCATTATGGAGATTTATTTTTTATCTAGACAGTGTGGTGCCCATAAGTCCTAGTTCCAATGACCAGTTAAGTGCAGATTTTACATTTAATCTGGAGACTCCACTTTGTTTAAAATGGCAAATCTGTTGCTCAGGCACACTTGATAGAGTTGGAGAGGAGAAGCTGGAGGTGAGCTCTGGGAAATGAGGAAAAACACCACGACAACCTCAGAGTTGCACGGCACCATTTCCCCATTTTGGAGCATTTCATGAGGGAGGCAGCACTGAGCAAAGCAACGGCACTCACATGACCCTGCATCCTATGATGGAGTCCAGGATGTCCATGCAGAGGTCAGACAGCAGCTCTCAACCACAGTTGTTCTGAGGTTTCCCGAAAGAGGGCACTATCATCTCACAGAACACACACTTGGTCTACTTTTCTGCCACATGTGGAATGCTAACATTTCCCACTTAGTCACAAGCCTGAGCTTGGTGCCTTTCTTGTCACATGGTGTGCAGAACCTCTACAAGAGTACAAGACACTTCGCTGTACCTCTAATCATCTTTCAGGTTCATACAGAGGAGTCTCAGACAGTTCAGCATTGTGGTTTTTGAGCCTTAGGTGAGCATCTCACAGAACACAACTACATTTAAACTTGCTTAATGTAAAACTGTATTTTTTCAACTTGCATATACAGAAAAATAGGGACAAGGGATAATATATTTTTCTGACTTTAAAGGAACTCCAGTAAATATAAGGACTAATTTCAAATATGAGGCAAAGGCATAAGCTTTTTTCTTCGCTAGATAACAAGATACTAAGAATGCATATAAAAAAAATCTGCCTTTGGGTATTTATTAATTTACAAATTGCTCCTTGTGGAAAATGATTATTTATTACTAAGTTATCTAAGATTTTAACCCAACCAAACCAACAAATAAATTGTGAGATGTTTGTAGTGCAAAGGTATTATTGACTGTGGTGTAATGGTTGGATTTAGGAACAAATTGATTTAGGATCAGACTTCAGCAGATGACCTAGTGTTCTGCAAGCCCTGTCTGTCCTTTTTTTTTACATTGGAGACCAACAAAGGTCACACTGATAGGGATGATGGGAGGCAGTGGTGAGTACGATACTCAGAAACATACAGTAGCATGCATTAAAATACATAAGAATGCATAAAATATTATCCATCCATCTATCTATCTATTTTGGTTAAATATTTACTCTGAGCAGGGTTACATGATAAAATACTATATAAAATATACATCATATATACTATACATGTAAATTGTACTCTTTTATAATATGAAACCTGTTGTTGAAGGGAATATGAGAACATTATAATTTTCCTCTTAATAAAGAACAGAGGGCCCTAATTTCTCTCTGGTTTCTCTCACTCACGCACATTTGCACACTATAAGCAATTTAGCATAACTAAGTAATATAATACAAGTATTTGGACAGTGGGAGGAACCCCACACAGACGTGGGGAGAACATGCCAACGGCGCAAAGACTGAGGTCGATTCAAACCCACAGCTGAATGGCCCAGGTGCCTTGAGGTGGCAGCACTACATGCTAAGCCACCATGACAACCTGAACATGACAAATATTTAAAACAAAAATATAAAAATTACTCTTAAACATTCTACATGATCGGTTCTTGGAGTGCTGTGCTTGGAGTTTTGAAGAAATGTTTGCTCCTCTTAAATGTTCTCTACTTTACACAGTATTTTGATGTTAAATTTCATCAGATCAGCAGTTCTAACAGTGCATGGATGGAGCTTGAGAGAGGAACAGTGACACCAGTTCACTGCATTCTGTGTAAGCCAGGCCTGTGCCCACCACTTCCTTCAAGTGTCTGTGGCCTCACATCCTCAACGCTCTCCAGCTGATAGGATTTGTGTTTCCCCAGACCTCCAAAAAATACATCTCCATGTCTCTGTATTACTTCATCCTCAAGTATAGCCATGCTCCACCTTCCCTCCACCATTCCTCAGTCCATTCTTTTCCTCATACCAAACGTGATGTACTACTATTTCCTTCTTCCATCAGCACATTTTTGACATTGTTTGCTGATGCCAGCTGTCATTCATAAGATGCAACTTTGCTCAATTCAGACTGCACAGTTTGAGCCAAAATGGCACCCCTGGTATCCATTATGTTTGAAAGGGTCAGGTAGTTTGGGAAGGCCGCACAATCCTTTTGGAAGAAACACGATTGTGTCACTGCCCCCGACTCACTAGAGTGCAGTTACTAAGAAAATTATTTGGGGATCAAAAATTGCTCTTGTGCAAAATTTGTCTAAAAATCTAGTCATCTATCCTGGATTTGATGTACTTTTTCTGTGCAGGTCATTAGGCAAACAATGGCACTTTTGCATACATGCATGTCTGCCAACCTGTTTGTTACATGACAGACTGTCTGAGCTTGTTTTCACTGTGGCAGCAGCTTCATGTCCATACTGGCCAGAGTTCAGCAACAATGGTGTTTGGAAGCAGGAACCCCCTGGGAAAGGCTTCCAGTCTTCCTGTCCTGGCAATGGAGCTCTGTCTATGAGCCCAGGGGCCACTTCCTTATGGGAATCCTGCATGAAAAGCAGGTCAAAGTTTACCGGCCTGCCCTGTTTATTGTGATTATTAGCTGCCAACCTGATGTCTTCAAGAAGACAAAGAGGAAGAAAACAACGGAGGTCCCATGTACGTTTCTCCAACTTATTTGACTATTTTTAAGGTTAGTGCTTATATGTTTGACCAGAGCTTCTGCTACCACTAGCTGAGGAAAAAAAATCTCTGCTGGAAATGGCACCAGGGGAAAATTTAAAGTGTAGAGAAGGGGGTAAGCAAGAAGGGTCATGCATAGTGAAATAATGAGCACTGTGTTAAGAAGAGGAGAAATGCATTTATCTGGATATAAAGGGAACTAGAAATGTGTAGTCTGTAGGGTTCCACAGTGGACCATGTAACTCTGAAACTGCACTTTACAAATGGACCAAACAAACAGTCTCTCACCCTGTTAATATGGTCAACATGAGAAGACAGAATGATGGCGATGCGCTCGGTTGGGGGATATGAGACTCATGGGGTACCCAGGGGTTCTTGGACAAATATGTTCTTTTAGCCAATCCCATATCAGAATGGCCACAGGCTCTTTCAGACTGTGTGGAGGAGGGCAAACCTCCTCCGTTTAAATCACTGGCGCCCTGACTGAGGATGTCCAGTGTCACCTGGGGGCGACTGTCAACCCCAGGGTTCAAGACCGTGTGGACTCAGGCTGACAACCATCTAAGTTCCCGTGGCCGCCGCTAGATGGCGGAAGTGGCTTGGTTTCGGAGACAGCGGTCACAGGCAATGAAACACCTTTACCTGTGCAATGCAGGGGGTATGATCCTAAAAAAACACGTTTACCAATGCAGTACAAGGGGCAGGAGCCTTAAAAGAGCAAGCCATGAACTGAGACTCATAACTGTACTGCTGTAACTTTTTTGACAGTCTTCCAGTTGTGGGACAACTTGAAACAGCAAGGCTACGATTTTCAGCTTTCAGTTATATATTATAACTCACAAATGATCACACTGCATCAAATGAAACTCCTTGTAAGGGAAATGAGAATTTAACAGACCCTAAACAGGTTGAATACGATCTGCTTGACCCTCACCTGTTCAAAATGGGGCATAAACCAGCACAAAGACACAGAGAAGATCAACAAATATTCCAGTTTGCATGTGTAAAACCAGACCAGCATACAGCCACACACATTCTGACATTCACACAGAAAAAGCTGCAGATATTCAAGCTTGGAAATGCACCACATTATACCCTTTTGTGGGTTGTCTCTGGTGCTGAAGTCCAGATGTTGTCCACATCCAACACGGGGCCTCTATGCCCTCAACCAGCCCCTCACACAACCTCTGTCTGCTAGTCTCTCCAGATCAGAACCCTTGACTTCATCTGCCGATTTATCACCACAGAACAGCACTGAAGCCGGATGGTAGGTTTACCTGGTAGCTACAGTTACAGAAATTCTGCTCTTGCTCACCATCAAGGCATAAAAAAGTTCATGCTGCCAAAGGCGGGCCTGACAACTGCAGGTGTGAGCGAGGTGGCAGCGGTGGCTGCATGGGGAAAAATAAAGGTACAGGGAGGAAAAGTATGGAGAAGGGGAAACAGTTCAGCCAGTGCAGACAAACAAGAGGGGAAAACAGGGAGGCATCATAAGGGACGAAAAAGAGGAAGACAAAAAGGATAGGGGGGTTGGGATAGGGGTGGGCGGGACATAGAGGCTGAGCCAAAGTGGCTCGTGGTTATAGAAGGCAGATGTGGTGCGGTGAGGATCTGGCAGGACCCACCAGGCTTGGAACCCTCTCTGGCTGGGTGGCACTGGGGTGAGATGGAGGTCAGCACATGGAGATGCACTCAAACACACTGCACCATGTCACACTGCAGTACCTAACAGAACAACATACACACCACTGTGTAGTCTCTCTCTCTCTCTCTCACACACACACACACACACACACACACACACACACACACACACACACACACACACACACACACACACACACACACACACACACACAGAGAAAGACACTCAGACATCCATATGAACCATCATGATAAAGGAATCTGAAAGCAAAACAGACTATTTACCGCGGTACAGGAATAAACTTCGCGACCTCACACTTGCAGTGTTTTCCTCTCCACGTCTCCATGTTGTCGCTGTGAACCCCGCGTTCCACTGCTCAGATGTCACCTTTTCCCAGACTGGGAGGATGTGCTCAAGGAGCACAAAGCACGGCGCAGCTTTCTGCCGTGCCTGCCGATCCGGATCAGCTGCGATGGCGCAAAGTGTGAGTGTCTGCACCACCGCGCATGTATGAGTGTGTGCGTGTGTGTGGGTCTCCAAAGGTTCCCCAAGAACAGTAACGCAGAAGCTGAGTTGGGGACACCGAGCCCAGCGAGGTCAGCAAGAGGTCAGAACATAAATACAGGACGAGTATCAAACGGCTCGACTTTCTCTTACTCTGATTATTAATGTCAAAGCGAAATTCTAAAATGCGGTAAATATCTTACTTCCTGTGAGGCTCTTAACTCCCCCTCCCCCCGCTTTCAGGCTCCTCTTTTCCTGTCAGAATGATGTCATGCAGCATGTGGTTTTTGGTGATAATGAAGCTGGTAAAGAGATTAATGTACAGTATAGCGTGACGAAAATGCACACAGATCTTGTGCACGTGGCCACTGGGGAAGGCAAATAACATCTTTCCAGATTACAGATATAATTTGGCTCAAACTCTTTTCTATTCTTTTCAACATCGTGAAGTTCACGTGGGACTGCCACCTTGCATTGACCTCTCAGACACCTGCATGGCATCGCTTGTCAGCAGGAGCAAAAGTACCATCTCGGCAGTTGTCAGCAGGCCTCCTGCAGAATGGCCGCCTGACCGCGGTGCCATGCAGCTCGTGAGGAGGCCAACGCGGGACAAAATTCGCCGCGTTTCACCGATGTTGATTCCCCCTCAAGATTCTCTTAAGCTAACAGAAGCCTGGCCACCTCCTCACCGGCAGCCAATCCCGCAAATGCAGGATGAGACGAAATGAGATGCGACACCAGGAGAAAAACAACACTTTCCAGCAACCCTGCGGCCTCCAGAGCTGTCATGCAGCACCTCATTAGCATGAGTTAAGACAGTGGGAGTGAAGGACAAGGATGGTGGCATTGGGATGGGGGGTTGGTCGGGTGACTCACATCTCACCAGAAAAGTCCTTCTCCAGTGGGTGGTGGCTTGGGCCTTAGCAACAACATTCTAGAATGTGCTACTTTGAGAGCGAGAGTAAGTGAATGGATGGAAGGAGTGAATTAGGACAAGCGCTGCCAGCACCTTCAGGCTGAGGTCGAAGAAACACCCAGGTTCAGTAGGGGAAGATGAAGGCCACGTGTCACCTGTGTCACAGAGTCCATCCCGTGTCGTGAGCCAGCAGACCACAGGATAAATCTGGTGCCTGGTGGACACAGAGCTCCCCTGCAAGGTAACATTTGTCATGTCATCATTTTTTATGTTTGTCAGCTGGAAAATCAGTATATCAGCATGCAGAGAAATGAGAGACTACACCACCGACAGAGAAAGAAAGTGAAACTTCTCTCAGCTTCTCCTCAATATGCAAATGCTGGACTGCATGTGGTGACAGGAGCCACACAGGGACCGGGAGCCCCTCCATCCCATCATCTTCTAACTCACGTAAAGATAAATGTACGACACACACACGTCTCAGCCCACAGCGCAAGTAAACTGTCGGAAAAAGTTACGTTTATATTTAAAACCGAGGGCAGTTTGGTTGCACACCAAGCAGTGGGTTCGAATCCCACTCAGCCTGTGTGCAGTTTGCATGTTCTCCCTGTGTGGCTTTCCTTCAGCTGCCCTGGTTTCTTCCCACAATCCAAAGACTTTGTTTTGGGGTAACCGTTCACTCTAACTTGGCCATAGTGTGTGTGACTGTGTGTGGCCATCCTATGATAGACTGATCTCCCATCTGGGGGTTGTTTCATAGCCTAGACCCCCTTCTTCTGGGACAGGCTTTGGACTGCAATGACATAGCTCAGGAGAAAGGACTTAATGTTGAAGGACAGACAGATTTTTCTCGCGCATATTCCATTCACACACTATTAGCACTGTCTATATGATAAAATTTCACATCAAAAGCTAAAAAATAAAATTTGGACAAATACTTTTTCACACTTTTTTATCATGGCAGCACAGTAACTTAAATAAAGTTGCAGTACGAGGCATCCTGAAACAGATTTTCTTCAAAAACATCTTTCATCATCATGAAAGAATACAATAAAAAACTGTATAGATATACAAGAAAATATGTTCACAGAAATGAACATATACAGTATATTTTATATATTTTGTACATAAAAAATTATCCATCTATTATTCATTTGGACTGACACATTGTCCTGAGCAGTGAAATGTCATAAAATATATATATAAAATATATACAATGTATTTATACCTATAAAATATATGTGACATAAATCGTGTCACATATATTTTGTAGATATAAATAAATTATATACACCAATCAGGCATAATATTAAAACCACTTGGCTAATTTTGTGTAGGTACTCCTCATGCTGCTAAAACAGCTCTGACCCATCGAGCCATAGACTCCACAAGACCTCTGAAGGTGTCCTGTGGTATCTGGCACCAAGACATTAGCAGCAGATCCTTTAAGTCCTGTAAAGTGCGAGGTGGGGCCTCCATGGATCAGACTTGTTTTTCCAGCACATCCTACAGATGGTTGATTAGACTGAGATCTGGGGAATTTGGAGGCCAAGACAACACCTTGAACTCTTTGTCATGTTCCTCAAACCATTTCTGAACAAGTTTTGCAGTGTGGCAGGGCCACTGCCATCAGGGACTTCTGTTGCCATGAAGGGGTGTACATGGTCTGCAACAATGTTTTGGTAGGTGGTACCTAGGTAGTAACATCCACACAAATGTCAGGACCCAAGGTTTCCCAGCAGAACATTGCCCAGAGCATCACACTGCCTCCGCCAGCTTGCTTTCTTCCCATAGTGCATCCTGCTACCATCTCTTCCCCAGGTAAAGGACACTCACACACTGGGGCATCCACATGGTCTAGAAGAAAACGTGATCCGTCAGACCAGGCCACCTTTTTCCATTGCTCCACGGTCCAGTTCTGACGCTCATGAGCCCATTGTAAGTACTTTTGGCAGTGAACAGAGGTCAGCATGGACACTCTGGCTGATCTGCGGCAACGCAGCCCCGTACGCAGCAAAACGCAATGCACTGTGTGTTCTGACACCTTTCTATCATGGCCATAATTAAGGTTTTCAGCAGTTTGTGCTATAGTAGCTCTTCTGTGGGATCGGACCAGACGTGCTCGCCTTCACTCCCCACACACATCACTGAACCTTGGGCGCCCATGACCCTGTCGCCGGTACAGCAGTTGTCCTTCCTTGGACCACTTTTGGTAGGTCCAACCACTGCATACCAGGAGCACCCCCACAAAACCTGCTGTTTCAGAGATGCTTTGACCCAGTCGTCTAGCCATCACAATTTGGCCCTTGTCAGTTGCTGAGATCCTTACATTTGCCCATTTTTCCTGCTTCCAACACATCAGCTTCAACAACTGACTATTCACTTGCTAGTTAATATATCTGCCCACCCCTTGGCAGGTGCCATTGTTATGGTAAAATCAATGTTATTCACTTTAACTGTCAGTGGTTTTAAGGTTGTGGCTGACTGGTTTATATTTCATATTCATTTTATATTACATTACTCAGGATAATATGTCACTGAAAATGGAAGATAGATTTTTTTCTATATACAGCATATAAAATATATACTGTATATTCATTTTTTGTTTGCAACTTTCAGCTTGGATTGTGTAAACACATTCGTCTTTGGGTCTCATTATGCATCTACAGGGCAAAAGTATCTTATTGTCAGACATGGTCACAGACAGGGAGCAAAGTATCTTGGGAAATAACCTATACTAGCGTGACTTGTAGTGGAGACCTTCTGTAAAATGCAACAATAAACCAAGACAGAAACACATTTTGGAACAATAACTGAACACCCCTGAGGATGGAAAACCCAGCAGGCTTTGGGTTTTATTCTCATTCGAGCAGCTGATTGTTGAGGCTCTGCATGCATTTCGCAAAAGGAGTCCCTGTAACAGGTGTGAAATCCAAACAAAATTCTGCCACTCAGTGAGAGAGGATAGGAAAGTGGGGGGAAATAATGTTTATAAAGAAGTCTAGAGAAATATAAACAGTTCCTGTTTGCTTAAGTCATCTCCATCTGTGGGTCTCAAACTAAATTCCTTAATACTGGGTGTGGATTGTGACATGTTGTATGTGTGAACTATTTATCCCAGAACACAGCACAGCAAAGCACAGAACAGCACAGAACAGCAAAAGAGCATAATAACACAGCACAGCAACACAGTACAGCAGAGCAGAGCACAATACAGCAGCACAGTGCAACACAGCACAAGACACAGCTCTTTGACAGTCTTTGGCTAAAAACCGAGTAACAAGTTTGACAAAAGCTGCTCTGGTCACTAAGATGGGAAGCGGCTGTGGGACCGAGCGCCGGCTGCAGCGTCACCCTAACAATGAGCCGCCTGTCCCTTTAAGGCTGTATGTGGTTCACTGTGGGGTCACCAGTGTCCCTGGCCTCCGTTTTACCTTTAACTTTTTACTGTAGCTTGACATCACACGGGGCACTAAAACTACACACACACACACACACACACACACACACACACACACACACACACAGAGAGAGAGAGAGAGAGTCGGCAAGCCCCTTCTTGCAATGCCAAGCATGTTATTGGGAGAGCGCAACAAATAAAAGAGAAAATTAGCGCAAGAAAATCCAAGAACTGAGCTACGTTGGGTTGAGCAAAAAATTTGGATGGGAGGGGTGAGAAAGAGAGAGACAGAGGACCGGAGTGTGCGTGTGTTTGTGTGTATACGAGAGAGAGAGCGAGAGAAAGAGAGCGAGAAGGAGGGAGGGGGGAGGGAGGAGGATGGGGCAGTAAAAAGAAGTCCATTGCAATTAATAAAGTGCTGGCAGTGGAGCTCGGAAAGCGGCCAGAGTCTCCGAGAGCCGCAGTTCAGGGATGAGATGAGTGTCCGGCCGCTGAGATGATCATTGAGGGAAGTGCGGAAGCTCTGCGCGTGGATCGAGAGTCCCCGCATCCAGGTAAGGCGCCGCATCCGCGCACCTCTCGGCTCTCCCGCCAGGTACCCGCAGGTCGGGAAGGGGACAGGGCAGCGCGACGCCTTTTGCGCGGACGCTTTCGCTGCCCTCCTTCGCGCCGTTCCGCCGCACTGGATGCGTTCACGTTTCCGCATGTGAACCGGGACTAGGAGCCCCCGACTTTATTCTCACGGCCGATGAGTGAAGCTGCACCCGAGAGACCGGGGCGGGGGGGTGGTGGTCGTGCCGAACTTCTCAAGTTCTCAGCTGCGGATAAATAAAGTCGCTCCACGCGTCCGGTCTGTCACCGCGTCGTGCGCTTCGCTCGGTGCGCAGATAGGCGGCTCTTGGGCGCATCGCGGACCGCCGATGACAAACTCATCCTCGGCGGCGACGGAGTGTCGATGCCTTCAGGGAATTTTGGTGCACTTGGGGTGGGGACGTGTGTGCAGGGTGGAGGGGGGCGTGTGGACTGAATCCCGATAGATGCGCAGATGGAATAAACCGTGGCGCAGCGGGGTGATTTTGTGTTGCAGCCTCGTGGAGTAAATGCGTGTTTCCATGCGATGTGCTTGTCCGGATTTTGGACCGGAGTACGGACTCCGATTCTACAGACGGGCTGTCATATCGATATGTTCGCCGTTAGTCCCGATTCCTCTGCGCCGCGCAGCCCACCTGTGTTTCGGTGAAAGCGGAACGTTGCTGTGAACGGGGTGTCCGACAGGTGATAAACAAATTGTTTGCTTTTCACAAACCATATAAACAACTGCTGACTAAGAGAAGCTCAACCTTAACATTTTGGAGCAGGAAAACAGTGAGTAGATCGACTGCTTATTGTTTATTACTGACGCAGTCATGTTCGATCATAATTTTTTCAGTCGCCTGTGTTTTTATATCCGTCTCCGTCGTAAATTCACAGCTCATCCCACGGAACCTAAACCCACAAAAGCTGCTTTACTGCAGGTCTGTTTTCAAGTTTTATTACATTTAAACAACGACGTATTCAGTAACCCTGTAGCGTTCGTTATATAAAAGTTGGGGTGTCAAAATTTTACTGATATCGATCGCTCCCTCAGTGCAAAATTGCTGTTTAAGTTTTGCGATTTTCTTTCCTTGTTAACATAGTTTTTTTCCACAGTCCATACCAATAAATAAGCGATACAATAAAAAGAAAAATAAAATGAAATATCAAACGAAATTAACTTCTAATAACTGATAGTTGTAAATGACGTAGATCGTTAGCTGAGGCCTTACTGGTAAACTTTACGCATTACTTCTGCTTTAATTTAAAAAATAATAGTACATGATTTATTATTTTAAAATGATCACAGTGCATGTATTTTTAATTTAAGAATTAAAAAGTAGCGTGAGAAGAAAAGCAAAACAAAGTGGTGAGAAGAAACAGTGCGCCCTAAACTGAAGCTTGGATTGGGTGAGATGGGGCCACGGATACAGGGCCAGGTAGAATCGCTCTCTCTCTCCGTGTGTGTGTGTGTGTATTGCACACCTCTTCTGATTTCACACTGGATGCCCCAACAGGTAAGAAGGTTCACAGCTGACTCGCATGAAACTTATAGTAAAATTACAATAACTCAAACAGAGCGAGAAGATCCTGCTTCGTCATCTGTTACTGATGTCTCAGCTCTGTGCCACTCTACGGTGGAAATATTACATTCTTATGTATTTAAACTTTTTCCATGTCAAAAGTACATATTCAAAATTACATCTCCAGCACCTTAATTTTTTTTTTGCATTAGTATGGGGCAGTTTTCCTCATGTTTATATCCTATTACAAAAATACAGTGGAACCCCATGTTGGGTATTTTAATTCACAAGATAAGCAAGCAAATGGCTGAAAATGCTGCACATTATTTAGTGCGATACAGTTTATGCTCTCTTAAAATATCTCACTTTTTAAATAATAAAAAATGGCATTTTGCTGTATTTCATGGCAGGTGTAGCACCAGTCAGGCGTTATTTACGCAAGCCCGAGTGATCAGGCCACATGTTTAGTTCGCTCAGCTCCATGTCCGACCGACTGCGGATAAACAGGATGCTTCATTTTCCCGGACGACCCGCAGTCGCCTTGACGACCCACGTTAGTCCGAAAAAGCGCTTTCCCCCCAAAGGCAGCGTGAATTACAGCAAATCTGCGCATCACACCAGGTTAAAATGTGCTAGAAATGAATGCACATCCAGGCGGGAGGTTGAGATTAAACCAGATTCCCTGGGATTGCGGGATGTCGGTGAATCTGGTGCTTAAAGTTCGCTCGTTACACCCCGTTGTTAAAAGTGAGCAGAAACCGCAGAATTGCGGCCTGCATAAAACATTACATTTACTCTTTAACAGCAGGCAAACGCAAAATTCACATACATCAAATAAACATTTCGCCAAATGCTTGTGCTTTTTTGTAACAAAAAGGGTTATATCTATTTTTTCAGGATAATGTTCAATAAAGCGAGTGTGCAGGTTAATACTGAAATTTAAGGTTAAGCCTAAGCAGTTTTGGGTATTAAATCAGTGCAACTTCCGAATCGCAGTGCCATTCTGATTCGAGGTGAGGCAAAAATGCATACAATAATGTGCAGAAAATTTGAGTTTATTTAGGCGTTGTTTGAGCAGGCGTTTGGTTTACCACGTTAACATTTTTAAAAACAGCTTTGTTTTAAATCACAGACGAATATGTACGCATTCAGATATAGCATCTACACCTCAATAAGGAGACGGGTTGAGATTATTTGAATATTCATTTTGGCTACCTGGAAAAATGTATGCGTTAACAGTATCGCCCTGAGATTTTGATATTATGTATAATAATGTGTTGCATTGCCCCTTGTTTATCAACCAATAATTTCAAGAATCCGTATAACAAGGTTCAGCTGCAATGAATTATAAGAGGAAATAACTGTTTACACGAGGCGTTCAAACAGAATTTAAACACGATTAACGTGTTGACGTTCGTTCGGCTTTTAGCGACGATCGGTCAGTGGGCGCGGTGTCAAAACGGTTTAAATGTTATTTTACGGAGCCGCATTAATTGTCGGGTGTGAAAAAGTTGCTTTTGTTAGCCACGCATTTTAAGACCAGGCTACCCACCGCCATTTATATCGATTTTTCACTTGAGAAAAGAAATCGAATTGTGTCGATCGTGCTTAGAAGTAAGCAGTTTACGCGAGGGTTCGAGCGGTCAGAAATTTCACGTGCTGCGCGCGGTGACGTCACAGCCCCAGGCGGCAGTCCCCGCGTTCGTCAGGTGCCGCGCGCGCAGGTGGGGGAGTCCCCCGCTCCCCAGGTACCTGCGTCCTTTCAGCAATTTTTGGCTTTGGCGCTTTTAATCGTTGAAACAAAATAACGCGCCTTGCCTCATCGTTGGGACACTTTCGTGCTGTCACAAACCGCCGGTGTTATTTCATAGCCGAACGGACGCGCGTTGCGTTTAATTGTTTTCGCGCGGCGCTCATTCGGCGTCGAAGTAAAAGCGGGAATGGACGGGGCTCGTAATTTTAAGCGCCGTGTCGCGCGGTTAAGCCTTAAACAAACAAACAAACAAACAAACAAACGTGGCGGAAAAACTTGGGAGAAGTGGGCTCGCGTAGGGCGACGTGCGCGTGACCCGCGCGCGGGGGCGCGCGCAGAAACTTCCAGAAACGGCGCCTGTCCCGCGCGCGCTGCCGCAAGCGCGAACCGAGACGCCGCTTCGCCTCAGCGGCGATCCTGCGGGCCCTTTTGGCTGCTTGAGCTGAACTACACCTGCCTGTTATTCATCCTGCCTTGGGATGTGGCAAAACGCAGCACATTTGCGCAAAGTTATTTCAGTATTTATCAAAATGGAGCCGCGTGTTTTCCCCCCAACACGACGAGGACGTCTTAGGTGATTTAGCGCGTTGCGAAGGCGATTTCCTCCTCCCCTCAGCTTTCCGGAGTGGTAGGTGAAATTGGTAGAATTCGTACAAAATGAAAAGAGAACCTTATATCTGCTATGCTATTTATAAAACATGCACCTTTGCTCGAATTGAATCCGTTTAGTCACACTGTGGTATTGGCTCCTGAAGCTCCTGCCTGGTAGGAAGCAGTAAATTAGATTTATTGACAATCCAGCCTGGAGGCCTGAGATGTTGGAAGTTCGGAGAGATGAAGCCGATTTAGAATAATAAGCAATAATGTGCACTTGGGCTGGATGTTTTATTTAGCAAAGTTTCACCTCTTGTGGGATCAATCACGTTTTCATTAATTTTCTGATGTTTTTATTCACCTCCTAAGCTTGTCCGTAGAATATCTGACGCGTCTGTTTCCCGTCTTTAATTATTGAAGTTTATTTTGCTTTGAAATACCCGTTGTTAGGCCTCACGGTCTTATGTTACTACTTTGTTATATGAATGGAAACAGAAGAGGCATTTATTTCAGACAAAGGGAATATTTTTGCACAAATTCTCTAGTGCCTTTCCAGTATTCCAGGTCATTATGGGTGGGTTATCACACCCATGTATCTGTTACTGTTAGGCCTTAACAAGACAACTTTAACAATACAAGCAAAAAAAAAAAAAAAAAAAAAAGCAACTCATAAATAAATGCATCTTTTCATATTCCATTCTTCTGCATGCTGCAATATTATTTTTCCATATGCTAATTGGGGGACCCTAACCCTGAGGTCATTATTATAACCGGCAAATGGTCAAAGGCCCGAATCTTGCTTTGTAATCTCTTAGAGAGGCGCCCCTTTGACAGAAATCGCGTACCTTTTGCAGGAGTTCTGAAGACGACACCAGATGCCATGGAAGCTCCCAGTCACTCCAGGCATCTTCTCTTGCAGCTGAACTCCCAGCGGACCAAGGGCTTCCTGTGTGATGTCATCATAGTGGTGCAGAACGCCCTCTTCCGTGCCCACAAGAACATTCTAGCTGCCAGCAGCCACTACCTCAAGTCCCTGGTTGTCCACGACAACCTTATCAATCTGGACCACGAGATGGTGAGCCCTGGTGTGTTTCGCATCATCCTTGACTACATCTACACAGGACGGCTGGCCGAGGACAACGAGTCCAGCCCTGAGCCCAACCTTGCTGCAGTCCTGGCAGCTGCTAACTACTTACAGCTGCTGGACTTGGTAGCACTATGCAGGAAAAAGCTCAAGAGGAGCAGGAGGTACCATCTGCACCCCCCAGGTGGAATAGCACCGTATGGGAGGATTGGGGGGGAGGGTCGGTACAGGACATCCACACCTGTCATTCAGTCCTACTTCCCAGGTGCTGTGGTCAGTACCTGCCTCCCAGATGACTTGAAGGATCTGACCGCCCACTCATTGCCCACACAGGTAGGAGAGCTGTATGCTCGACAGCCCTCCTCCCATGGCTCCCAGTCTCAGCACACGCTGCAGGCTCCTGCATCTGATAGTGGCCACTCCCCTTTCTATGGGCTCGACTTGTCTAAAAAAAGTCCTGACTCTCAGTCCCAGTCTAAATCTTTGCATCCCAGCATGGCGCACCCACTCCCAGGCCCTGATAGGGACAGCGGCCCAGGTGTAGACTCGCATCTGTCAGCAGACATGGAGACTGATGAGAGGGCAGAGTCTCTGTCGAAAAAGCTGTCCCAGCGCCATGTCAGTGAGCAGATTTCAGCGCATCTCTCTCAACTTTATCGCCCTCACCCGTTTGGGAAGGGTCTCCCCGGCCCCGACTCCAATGCCGTTGGGGAAAGAGCAGAGCTGGGTGGTGTGTTCCACTGGGTGAAGGATGAGCCAATAACCTCACCTCTCGAGGATGAGGAAGACGACGACGAAGATGACGACGAAGAAGACGATGATGAGGAAGAGGTGAGGGAGGTACAAAGCCAGGGGATAAATCACAGGTCCCGCCAGCACTTTAAGAAAGTCGAGGACAAACTGGACGCAAGTGGGGATGATGAGAAGAGCGGATCGGCGAGCGAGGAGACAAGGAGCAGCGAGGACCGTCCCTCCCCCAGAGAAGCCATGGAAAGGTTTCGCATGGCCTTTGAACCCGAGAGCCTGGGAGACAACCTGTATGTGTGCATCCCCTGTGACAAAGGATTCCCTAGTTCTGAACAGCTCAACGCCCATGTGGAGTCACACACAGAGGAGATTGGTGTAGATGAGGTGCACATGGAGGAGGCGCTGTTCGACCAACCGGGGCACAAGCTTGGGCACGCAAACGACCCCGGTGGCACCAATAGCGATGGGGACAAGCAGGACAGTCATGGTGCTTCAGGCTTGTCCTACCTTGAGAAGAAGCTGAGTCCCAAGACTCAGGCTGTAGCAGTGACTGGGCTCAGTGAAAACATGCGCCCGTATCGCTGCACGTCCTGTGGAAAGTCCTACAAGGACCCAGCTACGCTGCGGCAGCATGAGAAGACGCACTGGCTCACGCGGCCCTACCCATGTAGTATCTGTGGCAAGAAGTTCACGCAACGTGGCACCATGACCCGCCACATGCGCAGCCACCTTGGTCTCAAGCCGTTTGCCTGCGATGCCTGTGGCATGCGCTTCACCCGCCAGTATCGACTGACGGAGCACATGCGCATACACTCAGGTGAGAAGCCCTACGAGTGTCAAGTGTGCGGCGGCAAGTTTGCTCAGCAGCGCAACCTAATCAGCCACATGAAAATGCACGGTGTGTCTGGTGCGGTGGGGCTGGATGGGCGACCAAGGGAGGAACTCCCAGAGGGGATCCAGCACCTGAGCCGCTATGCAGCAGAGCGCCTGGGGCTTGGAGCGGACAGGGCAGCCGAGCTGTTGGCTCGGGCTTCCCAGCACCTGCTGGCGGACGAGAAAGTCTTGGAAAGCCTGTATCCCCTGTCCAAGCTGGCTGCCCCCCACTTGGGGCTTCTCCACAACAAGATAGATGTCCTTAGGATGCCCCCAGCAGCCCCCTCCACCGAGGCTCATCCCGCAACGCGTTATTCGCCTGGCTAAAATGAGGAGTGGGGCTGTCACCTGGAGCTGTGTCGGAGGCGGGATGCCAAGCTGCAGCAAGCATCTCTTTTTAGTGGCTTTTTGGTTTTCTGTGGTTGCAGAAACCATCAGATCTCCGTGTCGTTGTAAAAGAACGGGAAGCAGAAGAGCTGCTGAAACGTCTGCATCATATGCGCCGCTTGTCTGTGGACACTAGGCTCTACACACCAGTCTGTCTGTCATAACAGGACACCTTGACAGTCATTACTGAGCCATTGAACCAAAATTTACAGTACTGTGGATTTTTATCATTTCCATATTCAGCATCCGAAGATCATTTTCGGAAAAAAATTTAAAATGGTCTCTAACCCTGTGCAACGTGTATAAAATAAGATGATCTATGTGGACATAAATGACACTTAGATTTGGGGACCAAGGTGAGCGTTGACAATAGAAACGGCTGAATTTCTGAAACGTACGATATGTTGAAAGATCTTTTTATTTTATTAGATATTTGTAGTAGCTGGTTTTAAACGCACGTGCTTTTTACACCCCCAGTTGGGACATTAGAGAATTTTTAAGGATTGTTTGGTGTTGGGGCGGAGATTTTGTCAGCAGGCCTTTGTGAGGTGATGGCACAGCCATTAAAGCACAATCACAGGACCTGCTACAATTCTCCGGTTAACTTCCACCAAAATCCAGAGACAATCTGGCCGCATTCGGAGTAGCAGCTTGTAGTTGCTGTCCTTATGGGTCCTGAAATGGAATATAAATGTAAGTATCCGTTGTCATATAGTAAATATGTCTGGTTTAGCAGATGTGAATTCAAAGAAGAACCCTAATTCCCCCAAAAAGTTTATAGCTGCAGTCCTGATCTCCCCCCCACCACCACCTTCCGAAAACGTCTTCCAGTTGTTTAGCTGCTAAGCTGTGCCTCTGCACCCACTACCAGCTGTGTAGCAGAATATGCATTGAGACCTAATTTAACTTCTTCACTTTACTATTAATTTATTCTGTGCCAAATAACACAACATCTGACCCAGTGACTCATCTTCAGGTTTATTTAGACAGAGTGCCTTGCCTGAGGGCATATCAGCAGGGAATGGATCTTAAGTCAATAAGTATCAGTTACAGGGCAGTGTTCTTATCTGCTATGCCATCTGGTGCCACATTTGGGTTCAACGCCTTCACCTGAGGAGACGTCATGGCTGTAACCGCTTACTCACTGTGATGTTCCAGTACGAGTGGGCTTCGTGGTCATGTCTGAGGTGCTTTTATTTTGTTTTTACCTGGATGGTGTGGTTTTCATTACTAGTCATGAACCAAACTGCCCAGAATGTTGTTCTGCACGCTTGCGTCTGCTGCACCCAGTGCCACCACGAGCACCTGGGGAGATTGTATTTTTTTTTTGATACACGTACAACAATACATTTATAAGAAAGTATTTTTTACACGAAAGAATGTATATTTTTTATCAAAGGACTTTCAAAAACCACATGCTGTGCCTTCTATTACCAGTTGCTGTTGTATTGTTGCCCCATTTTTGATGTTAGAGCTTGGTTTTGGGGCAGCTACTAACTCCTTTGTTCCCTACAACCGTTGTTCTTCATTCAGGGAGCACCAGGAGAAGGGGTTGCGCCCACTGGGAGTCCAGGCTAGTGGGATGGCAGGGTTTGCTGGTAAATTGATTTGTAAAGTTGCACAGAGGGGATGAAATCCTGCTCTTTGACATCAGCCGAGTACGAGAGCAAGTCCCAGACATCATACGTGGGTCCTTGTTCTCTTGAGATGGTGAGATGGCTGATGTCTCCTCCTTGGTGCTCACAGTGATACCTTCATTCACTTCTGTGTCCACAGGGCTGCTAGTGAGATTTAGGCAAATTCTGGCCCCTCCTCATGTGCTTGGTCACCTTTTGACACCAGCAGATGTAGACTGGAAATGAGTGGGGTCTTACACTCTGCTTCTCTGGGGAGAGGCACGCTTCTGTCCACCCCTGTGAGGAGATGTGAGTGCCTGGTTTCAAGAGCGAGACGCAAGGGTAACAGGGTAACTGGCTGTTAGCAAACTATGAGGCAGGAATCTTAAAACGCCTGAAGCTCCCAGCAAAATTTTGATTGGGCGAGAAAAAAGGTAAAAATATACTTAATGATTAAAAAGTGTGTTTGTTAATTAGGATAGAATAAAAGTTTATTAATCCCTGTACAGTGCCTGACATGTGAGTTTATATGTCTCACGTTGCACTTAAAACTTGTAAAACTATTTACTAACAGAAAGAGCACTTATTTTTTTTTTAAATTTATTTTATTTTATTTTATTTTATTTTATTTTACATCAGTCAGCATTAGTGATCATGAGTTTGTTTTCAGGTTCTGCGTCACTTGTGCCGTTCCTTATTTTGCGAGTCGTGAATTTGGACAGGAGGGGTGGGTGTTAACTTTTTTCGGGTAGGTTGCTGCGGATAATCGTAGCTGACTCATGAGAAGGGGTGTGTTGGCATGAAAACGTAGCTTAAATTGTGTATTAACGGGGTTTACGGTGGGGGCTGCGTGTGAGGGACGTGAGACAACCCCACTTCTTTTGTGTGTTTTTCCCTGACCCAAAGCTGAAAGCCAGCAAAGGGGAGAGCAGGACTCCTGCAGAAACCATCACCTCCGCGCCAGTGTATATCACAGGGTCGCAGCACCGTGGAACAGCGTCCCACTATTAATATTTGGACTCCTGCTCACTGCCTCCCGCTGATGGCACGTTCAGTTCTCGTCCCTTTTTCATTCACGTCCTTGCCTGCTGAAACACCAGGTTAAGAACAAATAGCAAACGTTTCCACGGCTGCCCCAAGCCTCTGGAGGGGAGAAAGCAAAATAAAGAGTGAGAGAGGGAGGGGGGTAACAGGAGGAGTAGAAAGAGTTTGAGGGGGATAGAGGGGCAGGTTAGAAAACAGAACGAATGAGTGGTGGTGAGAAAGAAGACTGAGTTACTCCGGCGGTTTGGACACAGGCTCTGCGCTGGGGGGTTTGGGCGAGCAGGGTTAGGGGTTATTGGGGCTGCTCAGTGTGTGAGAAAAAGAGCAAAACCATATTTGAACTTGGCGAAAAAGGAACTGCGAGTGTGTGCTTGGGGAGCAGTCTGCACGCATGAGTGTGTGTGAGAGAGAGTGTGTGAGTGTGTGGCGAGGAATCTGGGGGGAGTTTGGGAAGATGTCTTCTGGCTCAGCAACAGCCTTGGACAGGATGTCCTCTATAAGACACTCAGAGCCAAAGAAAAGCAGATAGATTGGGGGGTGGGGGGCAGGGGGGGTGTTTGGACACAAAGCCAGACACAGAGGATTAGTGAAGGTGCAACCAAAATGGGGGGCTAGGAAGCCTGGTCTGACACAGGAAGCGAGCTGTGTTCTCTGCAAAGCGTCCCTCTCCGCACCCCCCACCCCAGCCCTGGTCTTCCCCATTTTTGTGAAGATTTATGCACGAGAAATGAAAACGGTGTAACAGCTGCCCTGCAACTGCCTCCCAGCGGGATCTGCAACCACAAACCAGAGCGGAGCCCAGTCCATCAGCCTGGCTTCGGTGCGCAGTTTTCCAGAGGTTCCCAGTTGTGGTCTGAATATCCATCCTAAGGACTCAACTCTCCCTGACCTCCTCCTACTCTCCTCGCTTCTTCCGCACACGCAGCCGCCCGCTGCCGAATCTGCTTCGGCCCCTTGCGAAACGGCGGATGCCGCAGCTCTTTCACCCACCGCGCTTAAGCGGAAGCGGCGGAGCGAGGCCTTTCCAGCGCAGTTGCTGTTTCCGGGCGATTCCGCACGTGAGCGCAAGGCACAGGAGAACGCAGAGGCTCTCCTGGCCCCCGGCAAACAGGGACTCCTTGAAGACGCTCGAGTTGCGACGGGCGTTCTCAGAATCCAGCAGGATGTTGGCATCACGTTCATTCCGCAGCCTCACCGCAAATTATCAACAAACTATAAAGGATGTAAATGGGCCGGGTGCCTCATCTCAAAAATATGAATCTGTTTGCTTTAGCCAACAGCTTGTGACTCAAACGTGGTTTTTTTTAAACTTTCTGTTAATTTAATAAACTGCACTTTTGTTAAAAATGTTATTAAAACGTTCAGATATTTGTGAAAGACCTCACAGTGCTGCAGATATGATTACCTTAAAGCATTGCCCAGATCGGCCTGGTCCTTCACTGCGGTTCTGTATTTGGTTTGGACTTGGCTGTTGCTGTTGGTTCAGCAGCGTGACCTCACTCCCTCAACGTGGATGAGACCAGAAACATCTTCTCCTTCCAAGAGCTTTGCAAAGATGCGGCCAGATGTCTCCGCGCTTGACACCGACAGCAGACACATCTGCGGGTCAGACAGGCAGGGAACAGACTTTGTGACCAGAAGATGTCAAAACGCAGCACGCTGTTGGACCGTGAAGTACGGCGAACGGTGCTTCACTTACTGCTTTAATAAAATATTGTTTTCTACAAGCCGAGTCGGGCGTTTCTGTAAAACATCCAGCAAACAATCGAAAGAATTGAGAGGCACAAAAAGGGAAACGACGACACAGACGGAGCGAAGTGAAAGGAGCCACAGAGCCACACGTTGTGCAAAGAGACTCGACGCTAAACGCGGTGAGACGGACGCAGAGGAGAGGGGTAGAAATGCGTCGACCAACACAAGGAGACTCCTTCTCGACTGCAATTTTGAGTGCGGGACACATTTTCTATTATTTTAATTGATTAAAAAATAACAATTCGCCCCCAGGTCACCCGAAAAGTTCACCCCACCCTTTAGGAATTCCTCGGGATCCAAATCCAATTTGTTCCTCAATGCGAGACGGATGCTGAAATTTTCGACGCCCGACGCCTATTTCGCATTATTTTAAAGGGGAAAAAAAGATTTAAAAATAAATAAACCGCATGATTTCGGCAAGATAAACCACCCTAAGCGCCAGTTAGACAGTTGGAAAACAATTAAAGGCATTAAACTGCATGTTTGAACTGCAGCAGAAGCACAAGGGCGAGGACAGCTGTCGGACTGACTACGACCAGGCCTTTACATTCAGGAGACGGTCAAGTTGCAATAAAATGCGTGCGCGCACACACTCAATTCATGCAGTATAATTTCTCGTACAACAAGTCAAAGAAATAAACACTTATGGAAGCTCTAAGTGTAGAAAAATAAACACTGCTGGTGGGAAGGAGGTCCTCTGAGCACGAAACGTCTCCGTCAGCCAGCCATTAAATGGTTTGACACATGACGGTTCTGATGCGCCTCGATAATGGACATCACAACCCACCAGTTGCACGTTGGGCCTCCTTGGCAGGTGGGTGGACCGGTTGTCTTCTTTTCCCCTCCGGGGTTGCAGGCAGCTGGGGAGCAGCAGGACGTCCCCCAGACAGGAGCCAGCAGATGCTAGGAAGTGCTCCGCAGCACGGCAGCGCGTCGTCTGCTCTCAGCGGTCTCCTTCACAAAGCGTGCGTTTCCTTTCCAGGAAAGGCAGGCACCGCTTCTCAGCGCTGTCACCTGAGGAGCAAAACCCTGGGGGGGCAGCCACTACTGCACTGGGGCATTTGAGGCAGAGACAGGGCTGCGTTGTCCCCCATGCAGCTGTATAAGAGGACAAATGAGCGATGAAAAATGCTAAAAAAAAAAAACACGGCAGCAAAACGAAATGTGTGTGTTTGCACATACATGTGTAAATCTCGCCGCGTGTGCGGTGCCCTGTGACACAGCAGCAGGCTGGGGGATAGAAACGTGGAAACGCATTGCATGAATAGATGGACAACGAGAGGCACAAAGATGGACAAAAGTTCAAGACGGAGCCTGAGCGGATTTGAAGGGTGACTTGCAGAGATCATAAAGAGAAGACAAGTGAAATCTCAGCCACGCTTGGTGCATGTGTGTATGTGTGTACGCATGTGTGAATGTCTCACTACGGCCAACGCTAGGCATGATGGCAGATTCATAACACAAAGTGTGTGTGTGTATTACTTTACACGTGGGAGGGGACCCCTTCCGTGCAAAACGGAACGCTTTCAGCAGACAAGCTGCATACGGCTATGCGCAAAACTCAGAAATGCAACATTTGCGCTGTTTGAGAAGCTTCTGCTGAGCAGAATAAATCTGCCAGGGATTTTATTTAAATGCTATTTAAACAAGAGCTTTCTTTTGCTTGTTATTCCTAAATTTACAGTTGCACTGGGAAAAGGACACAACTTGCCGCATCAATGACCCGCGGCTTCTCATCTGTTTAAACCGGGATGAACAGCAGCCTTCAACCCCCCCCCCCGCCACCACCACAGGGTTAGTCGCAGGCCAAGATGCAAACAAAGCAAGAAACAATTCAAGAAAAATGGAACCAGAAACGTTGGCACAATTTTGGGAAAACGATGCAAATTTTAATTGCGGCGGAAATAGAACCCGAAAGGGAGCCATGAAGAAACGAAATGGCTCCTCTGCCCGATGTCGCCCGCCATTTACGCTCAAAGTTCACGCATGCCAACGCATCATCAACCTGACCAAGACTTGACCTTGCAGACGTTTACAAAAAACTCCCGCTGCCATTCTGCAGCTCCCTTTTTACTTCCCTTCACAGATTCTTTTCATTTACTTTTTCGTTATGACCGACAGAATGGAAGGCCTTCCCGTGCGGCTCAGACACGTCGGCACGTGGACGCCTCTCTCTGAAGCCACCGTGGGGCCGTTTCCCCCCAGCTGAGCCTCCCGGAGGTGTGAGAACTTCTCGCTTTCCTAGTTCTGCTCCACTTCTTCATTTCCTTCTGCATTCGTAGCAGACATGTTGGTTAGCTTTGGTGTTAATAAAAATTTTTTTTATCACATTTAGATGTTAAATATACAGTTTGATTCAGTGTTTTTGGGTTTAAAAGTACAGTAACGGCTATGCTTTTGGGACTTAAACCTAGACCCTTTCGATAAAAAGGTCTGTTGTCTAACCTTAGCGCTGCTTGTTTCAGTAACACAGATTATGAAGGTTTTCGGAGAATACGTGATACTTTCGGACACCCACAGCTAACCGTAACCGTGACCCTGAGCTGGAAACAAGTGACGCTGAGGGTGCGGATGGCAGGAACCTGCCAATGATCGTTGCAAACCCGTTTTCGGCAAACCTGTGTCAGGTTTCAACAAAAACAAAAAGTTCAGCAATTTATCAGTCACATAACCCACCTGCTCAAAGTGCACCGCAGCCACACCATGTCAGGGCAGGTAGCTGCGCTGTACTTTTTGTTTCATCGATGACAAATGTCACTTTCTCATATGGATGACTTAAAAATCATTTTACTTTTTTGTGGGAATTCTTTCTGACAGGAGCTGTAGGAAAGTGAGCGCTGCGGCGAGCAAGTCTCAGCCCGTCGCGCCTCTGAAGCAACAGCGCCGCTTCGCTTTTGGGATGAGAGAAACGACCCTTTCGCACCTCAGAGGAGACCCTGCACACGCCGTGGGTCACTTGTGGAGCTCGACAGATAGCCGCTCTTAACCGCCCGGTATCCGCACCTGAGAAACTGCTGAAGATGCTTCTAGGAGGCAAACTTCCTGGTGCTGAAGAAGCTACACCATTCATTCTTAAGGGAAAATTATTGATCAATTTCCAGACCAGGACAACCTCGAATAACAATGACACTCGGTCCTCATACAACGTGCAAATACACAAGCTTACGTTCACCACTTTGCCATTTTTTCCCATTACTTGTTTGTTTTACTCTGAAAAGGAGTTACTATGGTAATCGAGTGGCCTTTACTCCTGTGCCACTTCACCCACTGGGCCTTTATAGCTGAACTGGTCCCAGTGCAGCACAGTGCTACACGGCTTCACGCCGATTCCACGAATGAAACAACTATGAAAAGCGTGAACAATAAAAATGGTTTAAAAACAAAAAAAGAAGCATTTGTCCATATTATGTTATTGCATTACTCTGTGGGCAATACCGCAGTGCAGCTTTCAGGCTGTCGGGAAAACCGCTATAAAGACAATTTAATGACAAACAAGGTTAAAACATTAAAAGGACTCCCCGTAAAAAGTAAAAGTGGAATTTATGTCAGCTTTTTGGCTTCCTTGTGCGGGCGCGCGGTGCAGCGGTTTAGTTCACCGCTGCGCTCACCTCGACCGGCTGCTCTAACAGTGCCTCTCCGTGGGAAAAAGTCGCTGTAAAACAAACGGGGCCGATCGAATTCACACCCTGCAGGAACCGTCTACAAGCAATGCGAGCAAAAAAAAAAAAGCATTTATAAGCAAAAAAAAAAAAAAAAAAAAAAAGCAAAGCAGAACAGTCACAGGCAAAGCACTTTTCCCAAATCAGAACGGCTCCGTTTAAATCACAAACTATGTGTGGGAATGTGAGAATCAATTCGCTTTTTTCCATAAGAAGTCATGGTCACCCCCTCACATCGGAATGATTCATCAGAACCAACGGCCACCATTATTTGGGGGATGAGAGTATTATTATGTTATCAAACCAGTTGTCCCCATTCCATAAGGCCCCTTTATTGGTGTAACTTGATGTGACTGCAGTGGGTGTGTTGTGGGTATTTTGCC